>CM060951.1:187090998-187736504 GCA_030765055.1 Mantis religiosa
TGAAAAGGGTAGTTTACAAGGTTTTATATTACATACCTACAGATAATAATCGCCTGTTAATGTTTTAGCAAATCACTTTGCTTTGCTTATACTGTGGGTGCGCAAGCAAACAGAAATTTGTATAACTCTATAATCTCAATGGAGTCAGTCAGTGACCCTTTGATTGCACACCTCGCTGTCCTCCCCTAGCTTGTAAGAGGGCTATGAAAATCTAATCCGTATTGCCGAAGAGGAAACGTGTTCACTTTAGGTTACTATTGTTCCAATACTCAAGTGCGGTTGGTTAAAAAACTGCCACCCTATACCACACCCTTCCAACACTCGAACATACGTGCCACGTCATACAAAGAACAAACCACCACCATATAGCCCCACCCCTCCGACACGCCATCAACAACGTTTCCTTTTTCCATTTACTAACATATCAAGGCTGGATCAATCAATATATATTTCCGGTTAAATGAATCGAAGAGGTGGCAAACCATTACTGCATCGATTAACTGAAACTTTATGTTACTTTGATAAGGAAGGATATTAAGACTATATCTTCTATGTGAAATTCTGAAATGTATGCTTTAATGGGCATGTCTGTTTATAATTTAAGTAGACAGCAGAGTTATTACAACAAAAGTTATAGAGCTCATAAGTTTAAGACAAAATTGCCTTAAAAGACCCATATAAAAGACCTACGAGGGCCGTTCAGTAAAGAATGAATCATAATTTTTCGCACTAAAATTCAGTCTTATTATATTCTGTTAGCTTAATGTGAAACAAACACGTCGTAGTAGTTACATTGTTGGTACTCCTGGTTCCGCCTGTGAGAATAAGGCAAGTTCAGACATGTTCAGTATCGCCTACCGCTGCAATGGAGGTAATATGCAGTTAAAGTTGATGTTAGAGGAAGATACGGAGTTTATTTCAAACGTAATCACTGCTGATGAAACTTTGCTAGATCACTTGATCCTTAGAGCAAACAGCAAAGCTCAGTGTGTAAGTCTCCTTCATCACCAACCCCCAAAAAGCAAAAGTGGTTGCTTCTGCTGGGAAAGTTATGGTCATCTCATTCTTTGATATTCATGGAATGGTTTTATCAGCATGTTGTACCTGCACACACATCAGTAGCTGGACAATACTACAGGGATGTCCTGAAAAACATTGTAAGTCCATATCAGGCGCAAAAGACCACATTCCCGTGAAGCAGGCTGGATGCTGCACCATATAATGCGCGGCCGTATATTGCCAATGTCGTTGCTGAATATCTTGCAAAAATCAACGTGAAGCACATCCCTCACCCTCACTATAGTACGGATTTAGACCCATGTAACTTTTTTTGTATTCCTAACTTGAAGAAACGCATTATCTTTCATCAGAAGCAGTGGTGAAGGCTGCGGATGCGATTTTGAAGTATGTCTCAAAATGGTTTCCATCATGTCTTTGAGACTGGCAGAAACACTGGGACAAGTACATCGCAATCAGGGCAAGACTATTTTGAGGATAGTAAAGGTACGTTGTCAAAAAAAATTGTGATCATTCGTTATTGAACAGCCTCGTAAATTAAAAAATTAAAAACTATGCGACAAAAATTAATTCCCCCATAGGTTACTCTATGAAAATAAGCTGAACATTTTTGCTTAAAAAGGTAAACGTTCTAGTGGTATGCAAATATAGTGCGAAAAGGTTATGAATAAAATATTCTTTCATGCATAGTTTTAGACTTACGTTAGTCTAAATATATCACTGTGTATGTTCGAACTGAATGTAGTTGAAAGAAGGTAAGTCGCTTAAAGTGGTTAATACTTAAAATGAGCTGAAAATAGGACTAATAAAACGCCATCGTAAAAGGCAATAAAAGACAGTAAACCTTGCCATTTTTTTGCCTGCAGTGTCCAAAATGAACATACGTATATTAGGTTGGTCTTTGTCTTCTCACACTAGAAAACAAATTGTTTTTCTTTAACTTCCAGAACGTAATCAATTATAGGTAATAATTTCCCTACTGAATACTCAGGACCGCGTGATGGCACGCGAACGTAGTGGCGCTGCACTGAGAATGTATACTTCGGTTCGATTTGATACTGCACGCTTATGCTACTTACTTCGTTTACCTCTGTTAACCTGACTTTACTGACTTAAAGGTCAATGCAGGGACGTACAAGTAGGACGTGCACCATGCAATGCTTGTTTTGAGACTTATAAACGTTTTCATAAATTCTGAAAAAATATGCCTACGTTTTGTACATTAATAAACTGTGGTGATCGTGATGCTGTGGTAGACGATGAAAACAGTGGAATTATTAAAGCATTTTAGAGACTTGTTATAGCATTAGAGTATGCTATCGCCGTGTCCAGTCACCTATTATCCCTAAGACTACACCTCTCATGATTTGCCTCTTAATACCCCGACTGAGGCACTGAAAATGTTTACAAAATACTTTCAAATTCTCACCATTAGTTATTAACAGGACAATAAATACATATTATCGTTATAAATGCCCAGGAAAATAAAATTTGAAAGCTTTGTGCATTTTTAAATTATAGTTTAATGAAATAACACAAAATACAAAAAATTCGTGAGATTTAGTTGTTTTATTCTCAAATTATGTAATAAATTTATACAGAGAATATTGAAAAATACACCGCAATATTTTCTTTAAATTATCATAAACTGCTAAACATTAATTTACGAGTATCTGGTATAAATTGAAACTGATTGCTTAAAAAGTAAGAAATGTCCAAATTTCACAGGTAAGTATTGCGTAATGAAATACAGATAAATACAAGCAGTATTTTTGTAAATAAAAAAACAAATTTTGTATACGTAAACAAAATCCAAACATGATATCCACAAATGAAATTCTTCAGGGGATAGGTACAATATTACATCTGAGAGATATCAAGTTTCGCCACGATCAGGTGGCTACTCTTAAAGTAGACAACGGTACAATAGATAAAAAAAAGTCGTTAGTAAAGAAAACTTCAATCGACTAGCCTAAAATTCTCTAGTTTCAATAAATGCAGAGCTCTGTAAAGAGATAATATGTTTGTGACTTTCTGCAACAAATGTTTCAAATGTTAAAATGCGATGCTACAGTTGTTCGAAAATGAGATGCATGGTTTGTTGTGTGTATGATGACGAAATCCTATTATTTCATGACTACTACAATGGATATGCGCCCTTAAGATAATAGCAAATGTGCAGATTTTACTACTTTGCTAATTAATTTAGGGCAGATTCAGTTTAAATTTGGGGTAAAATCTCCGTGTCCAATTTGGACAATTTTGTGCCCTACTGTCACCCTACTTTAGAAACATTAGTACACAAAATTATTTTCTCGACACCTTTCCTGCACTAAACGCATTTTTTCAGTGATTATGGTTCAAATTCTGTCGAAGAACTCCGACATCGAGAGTCTGTTTATGCCCATTATGTATCGGCATGATACGTGAAAATTATTTGTAACAGAATAAAATATGATACATTATTACATGGGATACATTATTTGTAACAGGTAGCTCATATGTTCCAGCAGCTGTACAGTTAGATTTTTGCTGCGCAAATTATATTAAATGAAAGGGTAGAGTCAAACTGAAACACGAGTCAGTTGGAGAATTTAATGCCATGTCGGCATGTTGGCCATAGTAGCTCAAATGATTAGAGCGGCTGGACGGAAACCAAATCCCGGCTATGGCACTGTGGCATAGTGCGTCCTACACACGGCTAGTGTGAAAGAACAATTAATTTCTGTACTAAATGAATTTAAAGATTAGCTCCTGGATTCTTTGAACTAGCGGCAGACCGACCAGTATTGCCCAGTTAACAGAAGAAGCTGTTCATGCTCTCTCCTCCATGAATGATGATTAGCTGTCCCGCCCGCTAAGGGGCACCTGGTATATTAAGAAATAATGTCCACATAATGTGTTTAAGGATTTTTTTTCCTTGTTCCATTTATACCCCGCCTTTAACTACTATGGTGATATCGGCGGCCGTTCTCCTTTGGAACATAGCGAAGGTGTTAACTCGTTATCTTTTGGTTTTATAATCATTACATCACGCACACATTCACACTCTCATTCATACTCTCCCACCCCCACCGCCGGGAATCGAACCCGGGACCCCTAGCACGGTAGGCAGGTGCTCTACCGACTGAGCTATGGGGCCAGCCATTTAAGGATTTAAGCCTAAGCAAATTTTTCCTTCCTTTTCCATTTTACCCCTTTCCTTTTTACCCCCCCCCCCCCTTGTGTTTACTACACAAATAACAGTTAATAAGCAAATCTCAAAAACAAAATGCTTACACCGTACAATTAACTGCCTATTGGGAATAGTTTGGTAGTCAAAAAGATTTGCATTATTGGGAATTCAAATAAACGAAGTAACTCCAAATGGTCTTAAATTACTTACACGTATGGATGCGCTTTAACAGGTACCAAATATTGCAGTATTGATGTGTAAGTCGACAAGCCCGGATGGGCGTTGAAACTGCTAGGCTAAAATATAAGGTGAAATCAACAATTACCTACCATACATGTACATTTTTGGGCAACCCTGAAATTATAAATTACCTCTCAATGAAAATTCTTCGATTTATAGTAAACATTTTGCACTGCTGCACACTTCTGCAACACAAGAAATAGCTCAGTCAGTGAACCTCTCCCACTGTTGAAAATAAACAAATACATTCATTTATTTATGTATTTATTTATTATATGTATTATGGCTAATAACTATACACTCGAGGAACTTAAAAAGGAAGATGACAAGAAAAAGCACACATACACATGACCAGGAGATTTATATAAAAATAAAAGTTGGATGAAACTGGAATTACGTAATATAACACAGAATGTTAGAACGCACCTTCTAATTTTAGCACTGAGTTAGTATTTTCTGCGTTTACTAGGACCTGAAAAATATTACGTTCCATTTATACCCCGCCTTTAACTACTATGGTCATATCGGCGGCCGTTCTCCTTTGGAACATGCAGAAGGTGTTAACTCGTTATCTTTTTGATTTTTAATCATTACATCACACACACATTCATACTTCCAGACTCTGGGGAAGATGGGGAATTATCTTGGTCGGAGAAAAATCCCCACTCCCACCGCCGGGAATCGAACCCGGGACCCCCAGCACGGTAGGCAGGTGCTCTGCGGACTGAGCTATGGGGCCAGCCCATACTACGTCTTATTATGTTGCGTTGACAAGCTAATTCTAAAAACATATGACATACAAAATATAACAGCTTACATATATAACAAAAGGTACCTATAACCTTCGTCGTTATGTTTCTATGAAAGATGAAATACATTTTCTATATAAGTGTACTAAAAGAAGTAGTCATTCTACTAGTATATTTGCAAATAGTAGCTTAATCTACTCTCAAAAGGGAGCTTCTGTCAGTAAACGTAATTTCAGAGACTAGTTTTGGCACAAGCTCTGTCTGTTTTGAAAATACGTATATATCCCAAAATTAGTAAACTATGAGTGTATTAAATAATTTAATTTTTGTAATGTGTTAGTTTCTTTTCCAATAAGAATAACATAATTCACAGTTACATAATATGTCAAAAAATGTACGTCCATAAGAGAATTTAAAATTTTTAATTAAATAATTTGCAGACTTTTATGAAAACTCAGCAATTAGATGCTTTATTCCGATAACTTTTAGGTGTGAAAGATCAAATGCAAAAGTTTAAAATTCACTGTCAGAGTTGGAAAAGGAAAATAATACGAGTAGCTAGTCTTGTTTACAAAGGAGATTGATTTTTTGAAGTAATAAAAACAAGTGACTTTCGGATGGATTAAACATCTGCAATTTCACCATCGATATAACTCAGAATAACATCTGCAAAGAGGTATTCCTGCATCATTTCATTGTAAAGCACTTTTATGTTTAATCTGAGGGATTAAAAGAATGGAAGTTTTAGTGTATCAAAAGTTATTACATAGTATGCGATCTTCTCGTAGCTAATAAAAATGGAAATACTGAATAGACGGATCTGTTTAGATTACATTTAAGTTCCAGAAAGAAAACAAAAGAGCCCGCCTCGGTAGAGTAGATGGCAGCGTGTCTGCCTCACATTCAAGAGGTCCCGAGTTCGAATCTCGGTCAGGGTGAGTTAGCTGGATAAGGCTTTTCCAGGGTTTTCTCTTATCCTTTAAGACGATTGTCTGTTAACTCTAACTCCAAGGACCCTGGACGCATTTGAGCATCTTTTCACCCAAGTCATTCACCGTCCGATATGACTCAACTTGTAGGACGTAAATTACTATAATATTTTCCATCAGAAGACAGGGCGCTTTCCACAAAGATCAAAGGCAAAGTATATTTTAATTCACTTAAAACATTCTGTATTAGAATTCATCTTCCACAGAAAAGTGTTTGTTAAATAAATGACATGGAAATTTTATTACTGAGAAAAAGCAAAAATAAAGGTAACAGAGAAACATTTCCTCTTAGAACAATGTCAGAATTGATATATTTTCTTCCATTTATAGCTCGCAAACTATATATTGATTAATCAAGGCTTCGCGGGGTATCAGCTGTGTCATGTTAACAAACGTCGAGCTTTCGGCCATTGCAAACTCCATGGCCTTCTTCAGGATCTGAAGACGTTTATTAATTTGACACGGCTGATCACCCGCTAAGCCTTGATTAGTAATGCTCGCCGTGAAAGCTTCAAGTCTTGATTGTGCATGCTTATTTATATTTACTTCATTTTAGAATTCCATAATAAAGCTAAATACAAAAATGTGAAAATGACCTTCTGCAATTAAGATTATTTTTCTATATCTAGTATTTAATTATTTGTATACAAAGTATTACAAATGCTGTACTCACTTTCCTCTCGGGCAGCCAGCCAGCCGATGATTAGATATCAACGTTTCGGGAGTGTGCATCTCTCCCATCATCAGGATATTTATAAAGCTTTGACTATCTCTGATCGCAGCCACTTAAAACAAGAATTACAGCACTTGAGACTCACTTTCCGACAAAACGGCTACTCCGAATATGACGTTGAAGCCTCAATCACCAAAACTAGGAAAGGGAAACCTGTAATACAGCAAGCGTCAGATAAGCCTACCGCTACAGCCTGCATCCCGTTTATCGGCAATCTATCCGGCAGAATCAGCAGAATTTTTGCCAAATACAACATCAGGACCATCCACAACTCACCTCCGAAGATTAAACAGCTGTTCAGACCAGTGAAAGACAAACTGGACTTCCAAGTTCCGGGAGTGTACCGCATTCCCTGTGAATGTGGAATACCGAATATAGGATTAACCGGAAGGACCATCGCTACTAGAATAATCGAACATCAACGGAGCATTCGTTTAATGCAACCTGAGAAGTCTGGGCTGGCAGAGCATTGTTCTGATAACGACCATAGAGTCAATTTTTGGGAGAGGACCATCTTGGCAAAATGCGACAGTTACTGGGAGAGGAGAATTAAGGAGGCTTTGGCGATTTGCTCTGATAGGAGCACGCTTAGTCGTGATGCTGGATTTCAGTTCAGCTCCTCTTGGAAACCGGCCTTAAAGGTAGAAATCCGTCGATTTAAGAAGCAAAGATAATCAAGTTAAGTGGTTACGTTTCTTTGACAGAATTTTCTATATTAACGCCATCTCCTGACCTGGCATTTAATTTACTGAAAGCAGTGTTTTGTTCAGTAATGCGAATTTTGATAGTGTTCTGTCTTTGTTTATATTTGTGTTATATCCAGTATTTCGTTTGTAGTTATAACATTTTATAAATATCCTGATGATGGGAGAGATGCACACTCCCGAAACGTTGATATCTAATCATCTTTTCACCTGGCTGGCTGCACGAGAAGATAGCGTATTCGTCGCCAGGAAATCTTGAGGTCTCATGGTGTACTCTTTTTTTGTTTTTGTTTTGTTTTGTTTGCTATGTGGCATTCAAATAAGGGATATCAAGACAAATATAACATTTCAGGGAGCTGTGGTGGAATATTTCTTCAGAAAATTATGCCATGGAAACGAAATTAAAATCTAGCTCGGTTAAGTCTACGAATATGTATTTTAAATACTTAATTCTGTAATGTAGATGAAACACATTGTTTTTCTCTTAAGAATGTTAACTTAAAGAAAAGGCTGATGGAACAGTGTTTAATATTCTTCTAGCAATATTGCGGCAGTAATCCTTGGACTTGTACGCGTAGAGAATGCAAGTAAGGCACGACCCTATTTCTTGTTAGATTACCATAAACCTCTGTTTTAGTCACCCTGCCTTTTGAAGAAGTAATTTACTTTGAAAACGTCGTATTTTTGTAGCGCTAATCAGGAAATGCCTCCCACAACATCCTTATCCCGTGCAGGATTTTCCCCCTGTGCTTCTATTTGCACTAGAGTTAATAGGGAGAAACAAATATGTTACCCTTCACATGACAAACACTTGAAACAAGCGACGCAACCCGAGATTACACTCCCACGCTGCTCCTCATTCATTTGTTCAGCTCTCAGGATTAAAACCAAACAAAAAAGATGTCAATAGTATAAATGGCGACACGTAGGCGGCAAGGAGGTCACGAAAAGGAAGCGGTGACTGAACACTCATTCATAAATCACATGACACATTCTTTGGGCATTTCTTGTGAAATGTAACACGCGACGATCATTCACAGTCTTGTCAACTCAAATCCTACTCAGCTTTCCAACTCCACGTTAAAGCTCTTTTGTGTGTACAGAGATTTGTCACAGTCAACTGTCATTTCAGTGACATTCATTCCAATTATTGTAGTGAAATACCTTTGGAATTCTAAAATAATCCTAATTTTATCATCATAAAATGCTTTGCTGAAGCATTCTAAGATGCCTTCATGAAATTTCATATAAATCCAATATCTTGCTTTTGAGTTCTGTTGTCCACATATAGACTGATTGAGTATATACACACATTTTAAAAAACTCCTTTTTATTTAATTTGAACTGTAAAGTGAAAACCTTACGCCTACCAAATTTTTGTAAGCCGTATTCCTTTCTTTCTGTACGAAGTATTACGGTTGTCTGTGTCACCTAAACAGATAAGATGCTCCACGGTCTGAGAATAACAAATATTCATTCGAATTGTAAATTATTAACCAAAGAAAACAGGCATAAATAATAAGGTTCAGATAATATAATTATGCATTCACAATTACTGGAAACACTTATAAATGTGAAGCAATAGGCTGTACTCTTTATCTTTGCAGTAAATATACCATGAGTGCATGAATATTGCATCTTATTTATTTGGGGCTCTAAAAAGTGCACGCACCTGTTTAGAGATTTCTTTCTACCTTGGAAAGTATGTCTTGGCTGCATAATTAAAGGATGTGGGTGAAGATGATTGCAAATTATATTCGAAAAGTTGATGAAAATACTTCACACAAAAACTGAGGAGCTCTTTTTTCAAAACAGAACATTCCATCACTTGAAAATATTAAAGAAATGAAAAAAAAAAAACCTATTTTATTCATGCTATAAATTTTTCTTTTTCTTAGAAGTAAGGCTGTGCATGGAGCTTTAAGAATTCTTAATCATATACTTAAAACCCACATAACAGTACTTGTAGTTTTCAAATTAATGGCTAAAATATTTAGACATGTTAGGTTTTGATAAAAAAAATTATGAACATATCCAGTTTTGAAAGTGTAGGGCCAGACTGAAAATGGTTAGAGCAACTGGACGGAAACCTGAAGATCCATGGTTCAAATCCCGGCTATGGCATTGAATTTTTCAGTCTGGTTCTACACTTTCATAGTGCGACAATTAATTTCTATATCCAGTTTTGTTGAAAAAAATGTCTTGCTAGTGAAAACTGAAATGCTCTTTTCCTTACTATGCATTGATTGCTTCACTGTTTATACATTAAAGCCTCGTTAGCATAGATGGTAGCGTGTCTGCCTTACGTTCAAGAGGTCCCGAGTTCGAATCTCGGTCAGGGTGAGTTATCTGGATAAGGTTATTTGCCGGGGTTTTCCCTTATCCTTAAATATGAATGTCGGGTAGCTCTAAGTTCCTTGGACCCCATACTCATTTGAGCATCATTTCACCAATATCATTCATCGTCCGATATGACAACGTTGGAGGAAGTAAATTAAAAAAAAAAAAAAAAGAATTGAAGTAAGTCAGCATATTTTTGCTGTTGGCGTCTCAATTCGGTTTCCGATTTCGATCATCCTCTCTTCCTAGCACCGCGCCGCAATTAATTTAACTATTACTTCCATTGAACTATTAAAAATTCACTTTCTTACACCTCAATAATTACTTGATGTATAAAGAATATCTGCAGTCTACTAAAAGCTAATGCGTACACGAGAACTAACTGCCTCAAACTGACCAAGTAAGAACACATTAAATCCTCATGAGTTAGGGGATAGAATGTCATTGTGTAAGTTTCACAAACTTCTGGAAAAGGAAGCATATAACAAAGAGAAAATTTCTGAAACTGGACATGTTCAATTATGAGAACAAAACATGACTGTATGGTAAATTATACTCGACATTTTAGTCAATTGATGGAAATTAATCATTTCTTCACACTAGCTGTCTATAAGCTAAGTTTTTTGATGGACAGAAAAAAACATCAAAATCCTTAGCCTATATACGGCTAGTGTGAAAAAATGATTAATTTCCATCAATTAACTAAAATAATAAGTTAAACTATGAAGCCTGAGACTCAAGTACTTACGATAGTAAGTCGCCACAAACGGTGTATCTCGGATGCGAGAGCCCCTAGTGGTCTACCGGGGAAATATACGAATCAAATGGAGAATTTAATGTCAGGACGACACGTAGACCATGCTAGCTCAATGATTAGAGCGACCGGACGGAAACCAGGAGATCCGTGGTTCACTTCCCGGCCATATCATTGAATTTTTCATGTTGACTGTCCATATACTGGACATGTTTACTTTTGATAACAAAATGAATATTGGGCTACAATGTAATGGAAATATTAAGTTTTAATGTAATAATAGAACTTTAAATACACATTTACACATGACTTGTTCAGTTTTGGTAGAAAATAACAGCAGATTTATATAGCAACCAAGAATTTTAACAGAATCCCAGAATTGGATTTTCGATGTACATGTTCAATTGTGCAAAAAAAAAAAAAAGCTCCTCATTTGTTGTACCCACTTAATGTTCTCAAAAATCTACCAACAGAAACATATATTACTTATAAACTTAGAAATGTTTGTATTTTCTCTGAAATGAGGGCACACATTTTGGTGTCTGTAGCATCTCTGTGAAAGATAGCTACAAAATACTCCTCCTTTTCAGACATTTTGCTAGATGTTATACGCAATTCTACAGAAATATTGAGAACTGAGCTTTAATTATTAAAAATTCTGAGCAATCATTTATCATGATTTTTTTTTCAGGTTTAGATTTTCTAGTGTCGAGGAGGTTGTTTAGTTTCTGCTCATTTTATCCAATTAGCTTTTTTTTATATTTACGAAATCCCTGGATGTCTGTACTCATTACGGTCAAAGCAAATAGTATGCATACTCACCCCTCTTTGAATTTTTCTCTTTGATTAAACGAAGATTGTTCTGGATGTGTCAAACCTTCAGAATTACGACGGCAGTTCAATAAAGAATGGTCATAACTTTTTTACGGTCATAATTTTTCGCACTAAAATGCAATCTTATTACACTCTGTTAGCTTAATGTGAAACAAACACGCCGTAGTAGTTTCATTGTTGGTACTCCTGGTTCCCGCCTGTGAGAACAAGGCAAGTTCAGACATATTCAGTATCGCCTACAGCTGCAATGGAGGTAACTTGTAGTTAAAGTTGATGTTAGAGGAATATCCGGAGTCTCTTTCAAACGTAACCGCTGTTGATGAAACTTGGCTACAACAGTTTGATCCTGAGAGCAAACAGCAAAGCTCAGTGTGGAAATCTCCTTCATCACCAACCCCTAAAAAAGGAAAAGTGGTTGCTTCTGCTGGGAAAGTTATGGTCATCTCATTCTTTGATATTCATGGAATGGTTTATCAACATGTTGTACCTGCACACACATCAGTAACTAGACAATACTACAGGGATGTCCTGAAAACATTGCGAGTACATATCAGGCGCAAAAGACCACATTTCCGTGAAGCAGGTTGGATGCTACACCACGACAATGCGCTGCTGCATATCGCCAAAGTTGTTGCTGAATATTTTACAAAAAAGTCAACGTGAAGTGCATCCCTCACCCTCCCTATAATCCGGATTCAGCCCCATGTGACTTTTTTCTATTCCCTAACTTCAATAAACGCCTCCATTTGAGGCATTATCCATCATCAGAAGCAGTGGTGAAGGCTGCGGAGGCGATTTTGAAGGATATCTCAAAAATGGTTTCCAGCATGTCTTTGAAGACTGGCAGAAACACTGAGATAAGTGCACCACATTCAGGGGAGACTATTTTGAGAATGACCTTCAAAATTATGAGGATGAGTAAAGGTACGTTGTAAAAAAAAAAAAAAAAAAAATGGTCATTCTTTATTGAACAGCCCTCGTACATATTAACATTTCTGCAATTCATCCACATTTTGCTGCTATTGTGATTTTGTAGCTTAATGTTGTTTTTCGACCTAGAATGTTGCAGAAGTAAGCTAACATTTGCGAGCTATCTTTGCTTGTTAAACTCGAACACCAGCCAATTAAATCCAAGAACGTTTCTCGGCTTCAGACAACTAAATTAAAGCTCTGATGCGATTGTTTGTACTGTTCTGTTGTTGTGTATAGACACCACAGAGATTTATTTCCGTAGCTAAGCCTTTGCCGATGTTCTTCTTGTTTATTTTTGCAGCCTGAAATTCTTTTGTCTTGCTTACCTAACCTTGCTCGAGTAACACTGAAAACTGAAAAGATATATATATGACTGAGTTTAAAGCATTCATACAGAGCTATGTACATTACTCACTAGCTGGCTGACCCAACATTCCACGGTTAGCTTTTAAAACTCAAATTAACAATTATTTAATTAATGTGTCCATGATTTTCAGATCATTACTGTACAGTGATACAGTGCGATGTAAAATTTTCGCAGTGTCCTCCACCAGCATCTATACATTTTGCATTCTCTGAAGTTTTACGGAGAGTATCCTCGCCAATTTTACTTGTTTCGGTGCGACTGGATTCCTTGAGAACATCAATTGTCCATGGCCTATTCTTGTACACTCTATTTTTAGTTAACCCCACAAGAAATAATCCAGTGAGGTTAGGTCAGGGGATCTGGGGGCCACAGACCATTTGAAATTATTCGATTATCAAAGAAACTTGTTACAAGTTCCATGGTGTGATTAGCTGTAGGCATGTTACTCCATCTTGCTGGAAATAACCTTCTCTCAATTCGATATCATCTCCGTTAAACTTCAGAGAATTTGGTGAGACGAGTGCAGACATGTATAGATGCTGGTGGAGGACACTGCCAACATTTTCTCTGAGATGTAAATAGTGTAATGTAATTCCCCAATTCTGTATTATATTCTCCCAAAGTTTCACGTGTTTCCTATTATTGGTTCAAAGCCTATTGATTAACTCCTTATAATAATAGTAGAAAGTAAAAATATATTTCTTATGCAAAAGAAGGTTATAAGAATCATTACTAACACCCACAACAGATGCTCCTGTAAATATATTTTTAGAAGATTGAAGATATTAACGCTTCCTTGCATGCATATATCCTCGATCCTAAAATTCTTTGTATGCAATCGTGCCTTATTTGCAACAAATAATGGAATTCACAGAATAAACACTAGACAAAGGTATAATATCCATTATCCCAGTGCTAAACTTTCTTGCTTCCAGAAAGGCGTGTATTATGAAACTATAAAAATATTTGGCGCACTTCCTAATGCTCTTAAAGAAAAAAATGATAATTTAGGTGATTTTAAAAATGCTGTTAGAGAGTACCTTTGCTCAAAATCTTTTTATTCTGTACAAGATTATCTGAATGACAAAGTATCCTAATAATGCTTCTGTAGCTCTGTAAGTAGTATCTAACTATTCCAATGACAAATCATTACCCATAAATCTTTGATCCATGTTGAAAGTTAATTTTAATGTATATGTATTTAAGAAATAACAATGAATGGTATCCATTGCAAAAAGGTTAAGACGTACTGGCATAAGCCAAGTGAAAGCTGTATTAAAAAGTGTTTCATTTAGTATCATATATAATTATCCCTGCTTTGTTTTCCATAATGTTGTTCATATTGCCTGTATACTATAATATGTGTCTAATGCTAACTTTTGTACATATATATGCTATTAAACTTTATACCTCTGGACATGTTCAATGTTCACAGCCTTTTCTGGCTACAAGTGAACCTACTGAACGCAAATCAATCTAATCTAATAATTTCATAAAGATTTTCCTTATAATGGATGAACGCTCATCTGCTATTCACGGTAAAGGATGTGCGACATCAGCAGAACGTCTGATTTAATTAACCATCTCGAAAGTTTCCAAGTTTCAAAACGCTGGTTTTGGCGATAGAACAATCATCGGTCCGAAATATACAGTATATTTTCTTTTGTCCCATAATTATTTAATAACATAAACGGTACATCGTTGTCACATAATATAGGGAATGTTTTACATACACAACGATATATTGGTGAAGCTGTTGATGGAGGTTCTGAACTCACAGGTCATCAATTAACCGCAACGGAAGAGATACAAGGTCCGAGTTTATTTACAAAAAATGCTCTTCTTAGAGTTAATTATAGCATAACGGTTAAAGATTTGTAATATTATCAAATTTCTCTCTTATCCGTACATTTATTTAACCTGTCCTTGGTTGATTACAGCAAGCTACAAACGAAATAAAGTTTCTCATTCTTGAGGATCTCTAAGGAGGGGGAATGTCTACTCTGTATACATTTAAAATTCAGACAGACAATTTAATATGCAAATTTTGTCAACATATGTTACCTTTATATGTGAAATAAATAAGAATTAGTGTCTTTTTTCTTCATCTACCTCTACTGAACATTAAAGACGTTGCTTGGCAAACCAAGCTACAACGTATTTGTGGTTGATATATTTAATTATGTGGTTCTTGTTTCTTTGCTATTTTTGTTTTCATTTTTTTTCTAAAGGAACATAAAAATCTGTTGAATGTAATATTTAATTGTATTATTTTTCTTTGTATAGTTCATTTTTTATTCTGACCTTTTCCTTCACTATGATTATGATAAAAATATATAACATAAATAAACTTCATAGACGATCCTGCTAACTGCGACGCTTCCGACAGAACTCCCTTGATCCTTAGGTAAAAGGAATTAAAATCTTAAAGTTGTCCTGTACTATTGGGGAAAAATAATACACATCTAGCTATGCAAATTTTATCTACAGTTTAGAAAAACTGGACGAGTCGTAATCACCAATAGCTCGAATATTTGTAGTATTGGAATTAATGGTAATAACTAGGGCACACATTTTGTCGAAAAATAATCTTTTTTTTTTCTGAGTTGTCTTAGACCATGCTTATTGGAAATTAAGGGCATTCTAAAACAAATACGTTATATATACATGGTTTTTTTAGGTAATCAAAATGTATTTTTTCCACATTTTTATAATAAAGTCATTTTTAACATTTAAATGCATTTTCCGATCATTTCTTTTTTCTTTTTCACGAATTTATAGGGCATTTTCATCAGTAGCCCGCATTCGGGAGGCCCGGTTCTATTCCCGTGGCGGATCTGACACTGACCTATAGGCTTTTTGGGGAAATTTAAAATAATCTGTGATTAAAATTCATTTATATATCTTTTATGAAATAGTAACTTTGTAAATGTTGTTAACATGTAATTAACACAGTTCAGCGTCCTAACAGTGCTGGTGAATTTATGACGCATTAATTCGAGGAATCGCCGATCATGCAATACGTGTGGATTGCATCCACAGAAAAACACAGTTCGGATAGGCGCTTTAAATAATATTTTCTTTACTGTGGAAATTAGTCTTTTTTTTTCACATTTTGAAGAGCTCGCAAATAAATGCATTTCAAAGAAAAAGTCCCTAATATAGCTTTGCCCCCAGCACCAAAAATAACACGCTGGGATACATGGTTAAGTGCATGTATAATCACTGTGGCCATTTTCAAACAGTGAAAGAAGTGGTGAATAGCTTACATAGGATAGATTCTAAAACAATTGCGAGCTCACAGGATCTGTTTTCTGATACACAAATCCAAGGTAAATTATCTTTCATTAAATCAAATTTTATATTTTTGACGGATAGCATAACCCGCCTTGAAGAAAGTGGCATGATACTGGATAAGTCGATTGAGTTAGTGAGGATTGTGGAAGAGAGGATACAAAAATAATGTAAGAGTTGAGATTGGGGACAAAATTAGATAGAAATTAAGATTTGAGTTGGACAAAAATAAAGGATACGAAACAGTTTGTCAGAATGCCGATATCTTTTCAGGAGAAAACTTCTGAACTGATATTTTTGAACATGATTTAACAGGCAGTGACATAGTGTTTTTCAGATATGCACCTATAAAATCTATGGAAGTGGAGAGAAGTATCTCCAAGTATAAAGCAGTTTTAGCTGACAAGCGCCGTTCATTTACTTTTGATAACTTGAAGATGACCATGGTGGTGTACTGCAACGCTCAGTAAGGTATGGTTTGGCTAAAGGGTACAGTAACTTATTTTTTCATATTTTATAAAATTGAAAATGACCTGATTAATTTTGAATTTATTTATTATTTAGTAGCAATAATTGCATTATTTACTAAGAAAGTTAGTTTTAAAATGCGGTTATGCGAAAAATATATTCATTATTTGTCTGTGACAGTTATTAATTTATTATTATGAAAGAAATTATTAATTTTTGTTAGCTAATTTTTTTACATTTTGTGTGCATTTTTTTATATTTTAAGGGCATGTTATAGCTCATTTTTAGGGCCGGGCTCTAGTAATAACACATATTAAAATCCGAAGCAATATGTAACATGACTATCAATTTATTTAGGTGTGTGCAGTACATACAACATATCCTTAAATTTGCTTTTAATTGATATTCAAAACCTTTATACCTATAAAATACGCATATGTTGTGAATCTTTAATATCTTGCCGCCATTTTTATTTTTTCTTCTTTTCTTACAAACCTTCTTTTATGTTTTAAATAACTGCAAATATAATTAGCAATACCACGTTGAGTTTTTAATGTACTTCTATGAGATTACGAACTTATAAGAGCCGAAGTAAACTATAGTGATGCAGTGTGAAAATTACTTCTGCTTCCTTTCAGATGCTTAATGATATTTACTTTACCATACTGCCCTTAATCTGCTTCTAGAGGAACTGAAAGCATTGCCAAATATTTTCAAAGAACAATAATGTAACCAGAAACACGTATAGTAAAAGTACAAGCTGTAATTATAGGCTTTCCTCTATACGATAATTCAAGCTAAGTGTTCATTTTTATTATCTTTTTTATTTACTCATTTATTTATTAATTTGATAACGTTGAAGAGGTCTAACTTCCGTCATTAGTGCAATAGAATGAAGAAATAAATGTGTAATCCACACAGTGGTAGTGAGCATTAGTGTATATATAATTGAATATGTATAAAAATCTTGATAATATTCATACATTCCAAAGCGTTTCTATGAAAGACGAATCATCCAAAGCGGCGAGGGTGTTCTCTAAAATGTTTAGTTCAGTTCATGCTAGCTATGCTAATATTTTAACGTACAGTGCTTAAGCATCTAACAACATTAAGCAAACTTCGAAGAACACAATATTTGTACTTATGTGTAGCACAGTAATGTCCCGTGAAGTATTGATAAGGGAAGTTATATAACTTACTCGATCAAATATATTTCTGATATCAGGAAGGATTACAAACTCCAAAGTGGAGACTTTCATAACTCAGAAACAGCAGTAAAGCGAAGCTACATCATTTTGGTTAGAACACAGCCTAAATTAAATTAATTAAATACTAAATTTTAGGAAGATAAGCAATTAGTGCAAGTTAAAGATCAGGTAAAACCCCTGTACTTAAAATACCCTGAGAGGGACGTCTCTGTATTCTTTGTCCTTACTACCTTTTATGTTACAATTATTTGGACTTAAGTCCTTTTTTAAGTGAAGATTTTGACTTCAAAATAAAACGTTTTGGCAATGTGTTTTATGAAATTTGATAGACAATTACGTGTTCTACAAAATAATGTGTTCAGTTTTGGTATGCTTTTATACTGTTTGTTCTTTTAAAGTCAATAGAGTGGAGCATCACGTTGAGCACTCACGATCAACTTAATCGGCACCACGATTAAATTCAAAAAGCAGAATGGGTTGATAATGCTCTTTCTTGTCGACTTCATATTCCATTTCATTGTCCTGAAAGCAGCAAACAGCTTATAAGTAAACAAAAACTAAACACCATCGAATAACATATAACGCATTGTTAAAACATTGTATTTTTACGCTAAATTTTCAGTCAAGAAAAAAGAAAATACAAGGACTAATGAGCCATATAAGGTAAAATATTGCTATGACCTATCAGGAACATTTGTTTATGTAATATTGATTTATTTTTACTGCAAAAATTTCTTTGATAAGTTAGCTCTATCTTAATATAAACGGATTCTAATCAAAATACGTAACTTAGTTTAATCAGTACCTATGCCTTACGAGGACAAATACGGATGACATGTTTTCGGAATATCACTTAGAAATTAAAATACCTTGTAAACCAGTAGGAGGATGTAAGTAATCTTAGGATAAAGTAAATTCGAATTTAACTCTGTTCAGATTAGGTAACGAGAATACGAAAATATGAATTTAATTGATCGAAAATAATTCATTCAAAATGCAAATTTACAGAATGCACAAGTTGAACTTAAATACATCTGCTATGCTGTGGTAAAAACGATTACAGATGTTTTATTAATACAAACTTATTACAATTGCTGGTTGCATTGTAAAATTTCACAATTTTATAATTCATTAAAATAATAATGATAGAATTTCGCTGTACAATAAATACTGGGAGGAAATGGATAATAAGCAAAGTTATTAGACTAAAATAAACGGGAATTTTAGGATTTATAATCCATCACATATAAAGACTACTTGTTAAGCACTGCGTCATCATATTTTAGGAATTATTTCAAGGCCCTTTGATAATAATGTTATTTTTCTAGTTTCTCCCCCAAATCTGCGTTAAATAAAAGCTGTCTTCTTTTCCTCAGTCTTCCTGTACTTTAATGGTATTTCTAGGTTACCAAGCTACAAAGCATGTACGATTTATATACCTAATCAATCATTTGGTTCTTGCCTCTGTTTTAACTTTTAATTTAATAAATTATTGCTTCCGCTTCATAAATAGCGAAGTTCATGATACTATGTTACTTAATATTTTCTGCTTCTTAAACTCTTAAAATGTTTTCCTGATTGGCAAAATCCAATTATTATCCTGATTAAGTCAAATTTAAGTTGGTTTCTGCCATCAGATACGTTTATCAGCGAACACACAAGCACCGAGTGTTTCCCTCTATGACGATAAAAATGAAAGTAATTGATTTTCTTCCCTTTTCTTTGATTTTTTCATTCAATTTAGGTTTATGAGACTTAAGCTCAAAGGCTGAAACTACAATAATCTGGTAAATAATATCCTCGCTTCATTTGTTCTATTTGAAAACCATAGTAACACTTGATTAAAACCTTAAATGCTGAAGCTGCTGTTATGACAAAAATAAAGGGCATATATATATATATATACCTAATCTTCAATCTTAAGGAGTTCTTTGTAGCAGGTAATTCACTGAGAAAATAATTCCAATAACTTTTTCGAATCACTTACCGCTTCCAAAGCATAGAGGCTGAAGCTAAATTCGCTGAAACTTATTTGAAAATGTATTTTTCTCACTTAGAATAAGTAAAAGCAGATGTCGTAAGTTATCCGGAAATAACACGCTTTGAGTCTCTCTAAATTCCCTCCCAAAAATATATAGGACAGCGTAACTCAAAAACAATATAAATTGATATTTTATTTCAATATCTTCCAAAGATTAAGGTCTTAAAAAGGAAAAGTAGAATTAAAACTTGTCGATCACTTTGATATCTGCAGAAATGCCTTGAGATTACAATGTCATACATGCTTATAAGATATTTATACTAAAAATTATAAAACTGTATGTAATTCCTAAAAACATAGACGGTAAGTGGAAACTTTACTAATCAAAAAATGTAGAGCTGTCAAAATACACAATTTATGTTTTCTTAAAATATTTTATTTTCCATTTATTCCTTATTATTTTGAAAGTTAGGTATCCTATTGTAACACGCTCGTTAAAAATATGAATCTCCCCTTAGCTACTGAGTTTCGTAAATGAAATGTGTAATTAAGACATAAACGTATCAAATTGCTTCATTAATCGTAAAAGAAGCATTATTTGAGACACCCTGAAGATGATGTACCTAATTACTCGTACATGTTGGCCCTACTTAAATAGGTTATCGAACGTGTGATGTCATTAAATGATAACTTTTTATAGCAATATTTAGGTAGTCTTTCTTAAGAAAAAGTGACGCTGTACTATCACAAATAATTAACAACACGCGTCAATTATAACACTCCAGGCATCGCAAAAGATAGTCATCGAAAATAATATTTTCTAAACAAATAGCTGTACCGCTTTTTATTAAACGAATGAATATTATATTAATGTAAAAGGGCAGTGAATTATACTAATTTGTGTAAAGAAAAGGGGAAATAGGAGCCACGATGTTATCCTGTTCTGCAATTACTTAACTGGCTGGCCTTATTAAAACTAGCACCATGAGATCTTCATCGTAACTCAAATAAATTATAAAATTATATTAGGATGGTTGATTTTAGCATTTAAAAAACGAAATCTAGCTTATTTTATTAATTAGCTATATGTAGCATTCACAAATTTGCAATTTTGCATTTTATAGCAACTCAAAAGGAAAAAAAAAAAAGAAGCATAAGTTGATAAACTTGCAGTATTGTTTCAGGTAACTTTTCTGTGTAATTAAAACTGCATTTGTAAAAGCTTACTAGAAAAATATTTTATGAATTTTAATTACATCAGAAGATGTAATTCGTTCGTGAACAATTCCTAGAATTGCTGTAAAATCTGATGCAACACCAGGACGATTAAATCAAGAGCTTTCTCATTTAATCGTCTTCAGTTAGCGCGCGTTTCTTTAAAATGAATACAGATTAAAGTGACACAGAGAAGAATAGGATAAATATAGGTTAAAATGTAATACAGAAGAAGGAGAAAATCTGCTGCAAACCAGAATAGAAAACTGGCAAAGATGCCGAAAATTAACTGCTATCACATTAGTTCATACATCAGTATTACTTGTAATTTAAATAATAGAATGTATCTCGACATTCTATCGTTCTTGTTCTTCTGAAATTAAAATTAGTTCTACTTACAAAATATCCATCAGCATCTATGCTACAGACACGATCCCCAAATACTTTGCAGAACTGCTTAAGCAAAACAGTCAACGACTTTTGTATTAACTGCAAAACTTTAATTTTACTTTGTCTATCACGTTATGAGTTAGAGAATATACTAAATTGTACCAAAAAATTCGTTACTGAAATATCAATGACTGTGCATGTTTTGAGATCCTCTGAACATAAAGGCATTTTATAAAACGATATGTGTGCGTGCGTGTGAATGTGTGTGTTTCTGTTCGCGTGTGTGTGTAAATAGCATAATTCAAAAACAAAAACTCAGTTAAATATCAAACTTAAAATTTAACTTCATATTTCTCCTATGGTGCGATTTGATTTCTACCACAAACTGCCTTTTAATCGTATATGGACAAATTTTCGAAAATTTAAATTTTCTCAAAAATTGGCCCGAGTGCTTTTCAAATACTATACGTTTAACATATTTTCATAACAAATAATATCCTAAATTTTCTGCGAATTATCTCTGAAATTCTCTTCATTATGGATATGACTTGACAAACCGTAAGAACTGGACAACAGTTTTGAACACAAAAAAAAAAAAAAAAAAAAAAAATACATTATAGTGCACAATTTTCATAAAATAAAGTTTTTCGTCTTACTACTATGGAGATATTGACATCTTGTGATTGGTTTGTACTCGTAATTTCAAATGCTTGTACTTTTTTAGAATAGGTCATTATTTCTGGTTTGTGTGTGTGTGTGTGTGTGTGTGTGTGTGTGTGTGTGTGTGTGTGTGTGTGTGTGTGTGTGTGTGTGTGTGTGTGTGTGTGTGTGTGTGTGTGTGTGTGTGTGTGTGTGTGTGTTCTTTGGCCACACAAAGAGAATGTTATCTGTCATAGCGGCTAGCTCTTAAAACATTTAACTATTTTATTCGTCTTTTTACATAAGGAAAAGCGATGTAAACAAATGTTTGTTTCAATTTACATCAGATATATAGAACAATAAAACATTAAGAGGTTTTACACGGTTTAGTAAAGGAAACGCATATGACTGCATACATCACATCTTTCTCCTTATTACTACAAGCTGAGAAATAAAATATTACCATGGGGAGGGACTACATATAGTACGAAACATTGGAGAAAGTTAGACTCCTTTTCTCTTTCACTTATTTGAATTAAGCATCAAATTTGAATTGACAGATCTTTAATTCATTGTGTTGTTCGCATACACGCATAAGTCTCCTCCAATGTTTATTCCAGCGATTTCAATTTTTTTAAGTAAAATGCAAATACCGCAAAAAAGAAATTCGAGTTAAGATTTACAAAAAAAAATATGTTTTTCCTATAAATGACATTGAAAAGAGTTGCAATTTAATTTTAATGTCATTTTATGCATAAACGTTAAGTTATAATTAACTAATAAAATGAGCAGAGAAATGTATTACTTATAAAGTATTAGTTTCATTTGACGCGCTGATTAAATTTGTTACTCAACATAGCAGGTGAATTTCAATAATTCTGCCGGAAAAATAAAAAAGGTGTACAAATGATAAGTTCTTAATTTGAAAGCAGCAGGGAAAAATAGTTTATGAAGCTGGTTGATAATCGCCAATGTGAATATTCGCACATATACCTACACAATGGGTTGATTTCGATAATAATTCCAGAATTAAGTAATTTTGCATCTTCTAAATTGACTACCTCTGATGTTCAACATCTAACTAGACTTTTAAATAAAATGAGAAGCACTAATTGCATCAAAACAGCCAAAATAAAGTAAATGAAAGTTGATATCACATTTTTTTTCTAAGGACCTGCTTTTTAAAGCCACTTTCCCTTCCGTTTTCCCCTTGAATTTGTTTGAATAACAATGTGCACCCCTGTTCATTGGAAAATAAGGTTCCTTTATAAATAAGGAATAATACCTTCCAATGAAACTAAACTTGTCATGTTTAAAGAAAAGCTGGGCCACTTGAAATTTAATATTTTGAAAAGAAAATGTAAAAGAAAAAAGTACAGGCATTATTTTGCACGACCTGGCGTGATCGACCATTTTAAATGGCAAAATACAATTTATTTGTGAAAGAAAAATTTTAATTGTAATTTTATTTGTTTTATAAAAAAGGTTTGGTTCATATGGGGATAGTTTAATTGTTTGCTAGTTTAACTATTTACCCCATTATTGTAACAAATGAAGTTATAATTATTTAATAATCTGTTTTAAATATTTTCTCTTTATTATCTGGTGGTGCATAAATCGAAGTTTCGTATTAGCAGGCCTGATATAAGATTATACACTTCAAGTGTACAACAATAACTAATCAAGAGACATCCGTCCCATTGCAATCACACCTTTTGTATGGGTCAACTGGAACTGTTCAGTAACTACCTTTCAGAAATAAATAATATATTGTTATCCATTTTCTTTCCATTACGTCACTTCCTACAACAGTAGCCAAAACTTTTATTAATATTTTCTTTCAAAATGTTATCTGAAAGTACCCGAGTATTTTGTTAATTAAATGAGTTTATTTATAAATATTTATTTTTTAGTTTTAGTTGATTTATATATTTATTAAGATAGATCCTTTATCAATCAAAATGTAGTTAAGAAAGAAAGAAAAATAGGAGATCCGGATTCCTGAAATTACTTTATGATACAAATTAGCTTATTTTGAAACCGTCATTACATTACAAGCCAGACAGTCATTTTGTTTAGAGATGAACAACCTTCCCTAACAACCGTTTTTATTATTATTACTTGTCAATATTATTACTAGTCATCTATAAAACACAGAATTGAAACGTTTTTTTTTTCTTTTGAAGTTGCATCACGTAAACTGCATTAACTTGCACGAAATGAAAAATTTTAAAGTTACCTATTCACTTTTGGCCCTTTATAGAGCAGTTTCTTCGTCCCTATGCGCTCTTTCTTCGTGCCCCCCCCCCTTTTCTTTCTGTTTCTATTATCTTTCATCCACCATCTGGTTTTCCCCTAAAGGAAAAATTAATTTCTAATACTCCGTTACATAATGGAGTAGCTGATATCCTGATTGACATATGACATCTATAACAAACTTCCTTTTTTCGTTGCTATACTAAGAAGTCAAACTTCTGTCATTTCTTTGTAAAACTTATCAATAAATTGAAAAAATAACTATATTAACAAAGATTTTATTGTAAAACGCTATGTGCAATCTATATGTACATGCATATTCTTAAAACTCTAAGTAAATTTGTGTTATTGCTTTTAGAAATGTTTAGCTTCGGAGAATAAAAATAGATTTGGTAAACCTATAATTGGAAGCATGAGGTATACGTATAGCTTGAATAGTATCTCATTTTCTCTTCAATTAAGGATTTAGAAAAACGTTCTTTGGCTATGCCATTTCTCCTAGTGCTACTGTGAAATGTTAAAAGGTATTAAAGACTTTCACAAACATCGGGTGTAAGCAAAATGTACTTTTTCTAGTATAGGTCTTTAATCGGAGCTGTATTAGACAGTAATCAAGTTTCCCGTAAGTAAACTGAGAGACTTCTAAGTGGTCGGGATAAAGACAAATTTAAGCATTTGCATTTTTCAAAACTACTAATATGAAACTTCGCTAGAATTTCAAATTAATATAGTAGGATATAACTACCTACTTTACATGCTATTTTTATATTTTTATTATTGGCTACCCAGTAGTTTTTTTTTATTAATAAGGGTAGATATAGAAACTATTTCATAATTGTTGTTAGCCACATTTTAAATAGTTTCACCCGAAATTATAAATCTATTGTGAATGTATGTATCTTATTTTTATTGTAAAATACTTGTATTACATAAAGTAAATATTTCTAAACACATTACTCTGTTTTCTTTAACTAAGATGTGCCATGTGCTGAAATTTGACAAAAATACTTCTGAGAAATGTGAGCCCAAATATGTGAATGCTAAAAATAATTTTGACAATCAATAAAAAACATACTGAAATATTAGCCAGTAAAGTGATTAAACATGTGCTACTCTATATACTAAAGTCATTTTAGTTAACTTTATATAGTGGCAGAATTTTATATTATTTTCTCCAATTGTTCACGAACTGCAAATATAAATTCTGAGCACCAGGAGCAAACTTTATCAAGTGCCCTTATATTCCCGGGATTCGGTATTTGAGTTTAAAATAATGCTTAAAACCTGTTTAGGATCCATTTTCTGGTATTATTTAAAGCTGAATTAATAAAATAAATGAAGGCTATGTGTATTCCAAAGCTCACTTTTTTCATCTCCTACGTATCCAAAAATTCCGAGACAAAATACGGAGTGTAACCCTGCAACTAATTACTCCGTTATATCATTGTTGAATTACTTCTTCAATGTGTGACACATACTGTCAATAAAGATGTTATTTTCCCTAATAAGATTAACATTAATTTAAGACATACAAAATAGACTAAAAACTTGGGAGCTTCCTTCCTACTGTGCTGTTGACTTATGAACTAACTTTTGTTTTTAGTGCCCAACTACAGTTTTAATGTGACAGCTGAAATGAATCGCTGCGTTTGCATAATTTCCCCAGCTGTTTCTGTGCAAATACGTCCCTCTTTCATTTAGCCTCCAGAATGAATCATCACCAAGTACAATTGATGCCTGTTGCTCTTCTTTTCTCTGTGAATCTAGACCTTTACTTAGCTGAACTGGAAGGAACAAGGAAGTAGGCAATGTGAACTATCGTAAAAATTTTGATGCTTAAATTAAAACTCAAAGATTTCATATTAACACAGTGACTGTATTTTATATATTTTCATTTTTACACCGAGATGTTTAAAAGGTAATGTACAGATTTAGTCTTTGAACAAATATACAGAGATTATACACAGTTGTTTAAAATACAATATACAATAAATACATAAATTGGCCTTATTTTCGTATTATTATGTGCGGACCTACTCAATAAACATCCTTGTGTGTTTTCTCTAATCACTAGATCACTCTCATGGAAATAAAAATTTCATCACATACAGATAGACTAACACTGGACTTGGCCAGAAATATTTCACATCTATGCGTAAGATTTTACAACATGTTTAAATGAGTGAACTCTGGTAATATAAACACGAATATTAAGAGCACTCCAGTTCAGTTAGGCCTATGTTTTTAACATGGATTATTTTCACCAGTATCACAAAAAGCTGTTTCATATGAGAATATTAATGTTCAAAAGCTTAACTACCTTGCAGATAAATCAATTTCACACTGGCATTAGGTTTAGTTATCAGTAATAAGATAAATAAAACTGCTGGTATAAACTCAGGGAAAAAAGAATATGATTTTGAAAATCAAACATATGGGACATTATGAACTAAACTAGTTTGGTAAGTAATACCTACAAGTTAATTGAAAACTTAAAATGGCAGTTTTTTGTAGTTGAGGAACACTTTGCCAGAGTTTTTAACGAGATCATTGTGCTCAACAAACTGTCCACAGTTTTTACTATTGAGAAATTAATAGTCGAACTGCAACAGCGACACTGGTCAAAACGGCTACAACATTCTTAAAAGTTAAAGAAATAATTCAGAGATCCGTGACAGCTGTAGATTTCAAAGCTTCGGTAGTGTTACGAATTCAGACCAAGAAAACTGTACCTATTTTAAAATAAAATAATAAAATGCATGTTTTAAAACGTAATTACTAGGTTTGTTACAAAATGTCTATTCCTTTTCTGTAAGGTTTTAGCACTTTTTATGGGAAGTAACAACACAAGCAGGAAAACAAAATGTTGTAGCCGATAAAACGGCGTGTTGCGTGTTGCATAAGCTAAGGTTCCGGACGGTGAGGTATAAGGACATTTGGGGACGGAGGGCGTTGTCATCCACTAATTAGGCCTAACGCGAGATCAGAACAGAGGTTCCCTACCTCTAATAAAGGTTGGTCTTAGCTGGGACGCGACGCCAGGACCGTGATGGGTTTGAAGATCGGCGGCGGCTGTGACGCTGGTGTCGACGTCGGAGCTGCACAAGCCCGCGGCGGTTCGGGACTGCTGCTACAACTGGATGACGCCGTCGTTGTGGGCTGGGAAGACGTCAGGGCAGAAGACGCCAAGGAAGCCGCCGCGGCTGCTGCAGCTTGGATCTGCTGTTGGTGATGGTGGAGGAGAGATGTGGGACTGCCAGACGATGACGCTCCGTTGGCTGCCAGCGTCCTCAGCGTGGTGTAAAAGTCGTGATACGGTGACGTACCCGCCGGATGAGGCGGATGTGGGTACAGAGCCGGGTGAGCCTGAAGACCGGCTCGGAGTGGCCCGTACTGATTCCCAGGAGAGTCCGCGTTCGATGTCCCTAGCAGCCTTTCTACCGAAAAGCCATGGGTCGTTATCGGGGTCGGTTTGGGCAGTCCAGGTGCCGTTGTCGTGGGCTGTAGCAATCCTGGATAAGGATACGCCGCTGCTGGATATCTGTGGTAGAGCGCGGCTGCGGCTGCTGCTGGGTTGCAGTACAGTTGGCCTAAGGGAGAGATTCCCCAAGGACCTGCACCAGGATAAGGAGCTGCAGCAGCTCCTGCAGGACCCAAACCTCCGGGATACAACCCTGCGGCTGCAGCACCTAAGACAACGGTGCGTTTGAATGCCGCTAGTCGACTCCTGGACGCCGCGGTGGATCTTCTCCTTAACTTCCCCGTGGTGCCTCCAATGAAGACATCCTCGCTGGATGGATCCAGCATCCAATAATTGCCCTTGCCGGGATCGTCGTAATGCCTAGGCACTTTCACAAAACACTTGTTTAGAGACAAGTTGTGCCTAATGGAGTTTTGCCAGCCTTGTTTGTTCTCACGATAGTACGGAAAGTTCTTCATGATGAACTCGTAAATACCATTCAACGTGAGTCTTTTTTCTGGACTTTGTCGTATTGCCATCATAATGAGGGCGTTATAACTGTACGGAGGTTTCTCGTTCTTTTTCTTCTCTCCATCTGCAGAGGACGTCTTTTCCCCAGACGAGTCTTTCTCCGTTGAGGTTGCTGTACTAGAGACCTTGTCGCCGTCGGTGAGATGTCTGCTGGTGCTGGAGCAGTCAAGTGGTGGCGGAGTGGCACCTCCGGTAACGTCCAAATCCGAGTCACTGTCCGAGGTAAGATCGGGCTCGTGGAGGGCCAGGAGGGCAGGGCTAGGGGCGCGACTAGCGGTCTCCGGCAGGATCGCGCTGATGCTGAAGGAGGACTTTAGTGGCGTACGGGCCATGATCAGAGGGTGCGGTGGCTGCAGAGGGCCCTCTATCTTCACCATGTTGTCATGCGGCACAACTCGCACTTCCAGAATCACAAAGTTCGTTCGCTGTTTCACTTCAGTTCATGCACGCACACATTCACACATCGCACGTGCTATCACTTGACTGTTCAATACACTTGAGTCTCAACTGGCATCTCCGGCGAACGGACTGACCGCAACTGAAGTCTGTAGCAGCAGCCTTCGTCCGTCCTACCACAGATCCATCCCCTCTCCGCTTTACCTTGTTTGACAAGTTTCAATTGCCGTCGCAACTCCGCCCTCGGTAACCACGCCTGGGTTACAAGCGCCCTGACCAATGGCAGCGCGGGGGTACAGACCTTCCCTCTCGGCAGAAAGGGGCGGTCTACGACGGCGCGGGGGGCTGTTGCACAAATAAGCTTCCAAACAACAAGGGGAGGGATGAATGTTGGTAAAGCATACCGCCATCATTTATACAACGTAGTGGTAAATGTTGTAGGGACCAGTTTCAACACATAGGCTAGCTGTTGATCCACTCACTGCGGCTTGCAGTGTGATGATGCACAATTAATTTCCCTGTGGGAGGAGTGTGCCAGCACACCAATAAATATCTTATTAGCAGTGCGATTCTTTAAACGTTTCTGACAACCTCTATCGAGCTACATAACATATATACCTACTTAATATTTAACAGCCCTAATGATTTGTCCACACCTGGAATATTTAACCCTCCAACAGTGCACCAGACTTAATAGCAAGTTTCTATTGTTATCAGCTAGGGCGGTCATAAAGGGCAATTGCCCTCTTCTTAAATGGCATGGTTTAAACATAATCATAATGTTAGGAAGCAATGTACTTTGATATTTTAAATTAAAACATTTAAGGCGAACATAAACAACAGTCAATATTTTCCTTCTTAATATATTTTTTTGGGGGGTGGGGGATGTAGTCAGTGTTACGCATCGTACTTAGAGAAGGTTTTAACTCTTCTATAAATCCAAACTTCTCTCATTCCTTGGCTGTGAGTTTTCTTTCTCTGTCTCTTTCAGTCTTTTTCTTCAGTTTGTCCTCTTGATAACTTGCCACTTAGGTGTCTTCATTCTAAAGACGTTCCTCTCTGGATGTCGTCTTGTGTGATTCCTCCCTACTTTAAAACTTCTTTACTTCACCAGTCCATTGCATACTGCATACCTACTTGTATTTTACTTCTACTATTTTGGTAAAATTCAGTATTATCACTATTATTATTACTATTATTATTGGAAGAAGCACCATTGACAATGTTTTTACTCTTACACAAATAGAAAAACGACGATAACAAAATTTAGAGACGCACTTACCTACCTACTATTTATTGACTATTATAAAGCTTTTGACAAAGTGTCACAAATGAGTTAGTTACTAACACTCCCCACATGGCAACCTTGGCCTTCGGGGTAACCTCACCCCACCAAGTGATGACCGGACCCATTTCTCAGGTGGAGGCACCCAGAGGGCGGTGTCCATTACCTCCGATGATAGGGTGATAGTGAAGATGGCGGTGAGGTGAGAGGACCTACAGTTTTTACCGTGGACTCCGAACCACGTTGGACATAGGGGATACTTCACTTGTGCTAGACAGAGGTGAAAGCGCCGACTTAAAATCGCCAACCCCAGAGCCGGGAATCGAACTCGGGACCCTTAGAACGGGAGCCGCGAACGAAACCACCGCGCTACCCCGGCGCCCGTGTCACAAATGATACTGTGGAAATTTTTAAATAATAGAGGCATACCTTTACAACTAATTGAAGTTATCAAAAGTATGTACATTGACACAAAAATAAAAATAAATAAAAGAGAACCAGTAATAGTTGATGGTGGCGTAAGACAAGGTTGTCCTTTATCAACCGCACTTTTTAATTTGTATGTTGACGAAATAGTAGGGATTTGGTCGAATAAAGTCAATGGAGGCATTAATGTATCAGGAGCTAAATTTAAAACTATGTTGTATGCAGATGATAAAATAATAATGGCCACAAATGAAGATGACCTGCGGAAAATGCTGAATAGTCTAGATAAAATTGCTACAGAATATGGAATGAAAATATCAGCAAATAAATCCAAAATCATGGCATTTAAAGAAGTTAATCCAGTAAGATCAAAAATATATATTAGATTATATATTAGATAACATAATAACTAAGCAGAAATCAAACTTTAAATATTTAGGATGTAATGTCTCGTACCAAGGGGAAGCTGATATAATAGAGAAAATAAATAAATTTAACTATATAACAGCCACAATAAAAAGAACATTAAAAAATAAAGCAAGAAAGGACTCTATAATAAAACTATACAAAACAATGGCAATATTAACTCTGATCTATGGATCAGAAACACGGACACTAACAAAAAGAAATAGTACGAGAATACAGTCATCAGAAATGAAATTCATAAGAGCAATAGCTAGATATACCAAAATTGATGGGATATTAGGACAGAACTAAAAGTAGAAGAAATAAACCATACTATTGAAATAAATATAAATCAATGGAGAAGAACCATGTTCAGAGGATGAATAATAACAGAATACCAAAAATAGCCTTAAACTATAAACCTATAGGAAGAAGAAACCAGGGAAGACCGAAGAAAAGATGGGCAGACCAATTTGGAGCCGGAACGGGTTAAGCAATCCAAAGTCGTGAGGTAGAAGAAGAAGAAGAAGAAGAAGAAGAAGAAGAAGAAGAAGAAGAAGAAGAAGAAGAAGAATATTATTATTATTATTATTATTATTATTATTATTATTATTATTATTATTATTATTATTATTATTATTATTATTATTATTATTATTATTATTATTATTATTATTATTATTATTATTATTATTATTATTATTATTATTATTATTATTATTATTGTTATTATTATTATTATTGTTATTATTGTTATTATTGTTATTATTGTTATTATTGTTATTATTGTTATTATTGTTATTATTGTTATTATTGTTATTATTGTTATTATTGTTATTATTGTTATTATTGTTATTATTGTTATTATTGTTATTATTGTTATTATTGTTATTATTGTTATTATTGTTATTATTGTTATTATTGTTATTATTGTTATTATTGTTATTATTGTTATTATTGTTATTATTGTTATTATTGTTATTATTGTTATTATTGTTATTATTGTTATTATTGTTATTATTGTTATTATTGTTATTATTGTTATTATTGTTATTATTGTTATTATTGTTATTATTGTTATTATTGTTATTATTGTTATTATTGTTATTATTGTTATTATTGTTATTATTGTTATTATTGTTATTATTGTTATTATTGTTATTATTGTTATTATTGTTATTATTGTTATTATTGTTATTATTGTTATTATTGTTATTATTGTTATTATTGTTATTATTGTTATTATTGTTATTATTGTTATTATTGTTATTATTGTTATTATTGTTATTATTGTTATTATTGTTATTATTGTTATTATTGTTATTATTGTTATTATTGTTATTATTGTTATTATTGTTATTATTGTTATTATTGTTATTATTGTTATTATTGTTATTATTGTTATTATTGTTATTATTGTTATTATTGTTATTATTGTTATTATTGTTATTATTATTATTGTTATTATTATTATTATTATTATTATTATTATTATTATTATTATTATTATTATTATTATTATTATTATTATTATTATTATTATTATTATTATTATTATTATTATTATTATTATTATTACTATTATTACTATTATTACTATTATTACTATTATTATAAACAGTAAGGAATGAATACATATTTTATACAAGATAAATTCTTCACTTTCTGATGGCATCCATGTTGCAGATTTCATTTTATGCAGGAGTGATATTTAGGTGGGCAGTGCAACGGATGAATTTTAGCCTATCTCCTAAAATGCTTTACCTTCAAAGCTTATAACAACCTGAATGTTGTAATGCAGAGGCATTAAAATGCTGATTATCCTAACGTGCTTTATTGCAGCCTCTGAAATCAGAATTTAGAAAATCAGATAGCTATTACATGTTCAAAAGCTCTCGACTACTTCATAAAAAAGTGTCCTTTTTTTTTTCCTTTTCTTTCATTTTTCTTCTTTTTCTTCCTGTTTCTTTATTTTTTCTTACCGTTCCATTACACGAACTCGTACATCTTATAGAAGTGTTACAACTTACCTACTTAAAATTTTCATTGTCCTAACTAGTCCACAAATAGTAGATAGACCTAGCAAAAATTTGAGTAAATGTTTCCCCTGGGCCTTCTTCGGGAGTAAAACGAAAGGCCTTGCACATAACTATATTTACGTGGTAAACTGTAGTTCTGTTACATTCGGTATATTCATTTGTTTTATGATGCAAACACTTTGTTAACGATAATGACTTTTAAGCCTAGACTCAAAATGTTATTTCTTATTGTTGTTCAATAGAACAGCTGACAAGTAGGTATCAACAAAGATATATATCTTTTTTTTTTTAATTTACGTCCTCCTGCAAGGTTAACTCATATCGGACGGTGAATGAATTGGATGAAATGATGCTCGAATGTGTCCAGGCTCCATGGAGCTTAGAGCTACCCGACATTCGCATTTAAGGATAAGGGAAAACCCCGGATAAAACCTTATCCACGTAACTCACCCTGACCGAGATTCGAACTCCGGACCCCTTGAACGTGAGGCAGACATACTAACATCTACGCCACCGAGGTGGGCAAGATATATATCGATATGTTAGTAGTAACTATTTATTGTTTTGTAATTTTAATTTTTTTTTTTTTTTTTTTTTTTTTTTTTCCTGTGAGCAAGATCGTTACAAGTTCCATTTCATGTAGTAAAATGTTGAACAATATGAATTTCATGTAAATAAAAGTATGATGATGATGATGATGATTTTCTGTTTTTTTAATTTTACGTCCTCCAATGTTAAGTCATGTCGGACAATGAATGGAATGGGTGAAATGATGCTCAAATGAGCCCAGGCTCCATAGAGTTACCCGACATTCGTCTTTCAGGACAAGGGAAAACCCTGGAAAAAACTTATCCAGGTAACTCACCCTGACCGAGATTCGAACTCGGAACCTCTTGAACGTGAGGCAGACATACTACCATCTATGCTACCGAGGCGATGATGATGAGGATGATGAAGTAAGGCCAATGGTTGATTTTCTGCCTATGAAATAAAGTCATTTTAAATTAAATTAACATTTTGATACTATGGAAGGTTATGGGTAGGTCCAGTTACATAGCTGAGACTTCAGTAATTATTAGGATAACAATCACGTATCATTTAAATGTGTTAACTAAATGAAAAATAGGTAATAGCTATAGTACATTTTATAATTAGACTGACTTCGCAATTAATAGGTTCATAGCAGTAAAGCGAAACTAACTTCTGACACGTGATTTACTCTATGTACGGTTGTCTCTCTTTGGCTTAAGTTAGATATGAATAGATTCCTAATGGATGGAAGCGGGGTAACAACGAATTCCAGTATGCCCACCTCTGTTAAAGTCTGTTTAGCCAACGTGTGTGCAGTTCCCAGTCAAAGGGACCTCAAAGGTCCTGACCTCCCCGCCCACTAATGACCGTCATAAATCTATCTCCACACTTCAGAAATGGAACACTGACGTTGGGGACCAATAGCAGCCCAGATTTTCTGAAAATGACAGTTGCATGTCTACTCCGCGTGGAGTCTCAGTTGCCAAAGTTCCAACTTCCTTTTGTTCTGTTTCATTAGGTGCAAGACGGTGATGTTAAAATGTTGCAACCTTGTAGAGAGGACCGTCAGGAGGAGGGTCCATGTTATAAAACGATTATGAGGGTTCCTCAAAGAAAGCGGCCGCCATGCACTTGCGTTGAGTAGACAGACTTTACATGGTGGTAGTGTGTCTACCTCACATTTAAGAGTTCACGAGTTCCTATCTCGGAAACGGTGAGTTATTCTTATGTCTTTTTGCCGGGGCTTTCCCTTATCCTGAAAGACGAATACATCATTTCAGTCATTTCATTCATCGTCGGATATGATTTACGTTGGAGGACGTTAATTAAAAGAAAGAACAAAGAGGCAAACGTCTCCATTTAGCTTCCATTACATGAAAAACTATTAATTATTCTTTATTTCCCCGAAAATAATAATTTTGGTTAAAAATCACTTAATATGTACTTATACCTTACCTTATACCTTTGCAAAATAGGCAAACCATAAGAAATAGAAAAAAATACTACAGAAACAAGTGCAAATCTGTTTAATATACACAATTCAGCTCAAATTAGCCTTTTATGTTCTCGGACATTCCTGGTGAGCATTTTTCAATAATTGTTATTGTCGAAGTGCTGTCGCTATTCAGTTGTTTCGCGCAATGTCTGGAGGAAGTATGTAGTTTCAGTGCCATCGTATATATAATGATTAGTTCTAAAATGTTGACTATGGCGTCTACCTACAGTGAAATTTGCAATTCAGTCACTACTGCTAACGTTTGTCTTAAGTAAATACAAAAATTAAAAAAAAATAATAATAATAATTGTACAAATAATTGTACAATAATTTTATCACATCAATTTTTTGCTCTTAAAATGTTTCTATATATGGACTTAAAACTGAAAATCTGGAAATTGTGGTTCTATTTGGAACCATATACATCATTGTGCACGTGTTTTGTTATTTCTGGTTATAAATTTAGTATTTAACTGAGATTGAACATAGGACCCATTAACTTGAATGCATATACTTATTCCCTCTATTGATTAAACATATCAGCAGATGAAACACTGCACTTTCAACAAAAAAATGTAGTGGTTGTAGAGTTCGTCGGAATGTACAGTTTAAGACTCCCGAAAGACAAAGGGAGCATTTGTAGAAGGTTGGTTGCCAGCGTGTGTGTTGGCAAGCGTGCAGTATACTTATCTCATAAATCAAAACTTATGTACCACACTCTTTAAGGGTGTCAGACAAAGCAAAGTTTTCACTCCAAACTGGCCTGTACCCTCAACATTTAGCGTAATGTTTTGTTTTCTAGGAAGTTGCTCTAACGAGTTTGACTGAATAGCCTTTGGTATCTCCTTAACTTTAGTAAGCAATACCTACTTAATATGTACCTACTATATAAAATAGCTGACAGTCATATCAGGCCATGAAGTTTCCATGGTTTCGCCGAGACTAGTCTAATGCTGGGATGGTTCCTCTTGTACAGTCAACGCCAAAGATAATCTCACCGCACATCGCGTCCACGTGATATTATTTACCGTTATGCGTGGCCTTGCGAAGCCATACACATTTCATTGCCGAGATTCGCCCTCCTCCTTCTAAAGAAATTCTTTTTTTATTTATTTATTTATTTAACGTCACTTTAACAACTAGGTCATATCGCGATTATTCTGTATAATACAGTGTGTACAATAAATTGTTAACAATTATTTAAACAAAAACATAAAAATACTATGTAACCAATCAATATGACAAAGTATTCAATACCTATAAATCATAAGGATAAAGTTTTAAATAACAATTAGTAAAAGAGCAGTATTTAGACAATCAATTTGTTGTATAATAACTTACGTAGGTATATTCTAAATTGGTATCCTTAAAATTAGATTTTCGTATACAAGTTTGTACTTTTGAGAAATAGAAGTACGTGTTTGAAGTTGGATGGCGTGTTCAGAATGGTGGATAAGTCTCCAGTGAGGTGATGAAGCTGTCGTTGTGAGCGTATTCCTTGCATTCTGTGAGGCGGGTGTTTGACGGTGGCTGCCTTTGCAAAGGAGGGTATGAGTGGGTTAACATTGTATGACCAATGCGGAGACGTGAGATAATCACTGCTCCTTCCTGCTAAAAGAGTAAACAGGTGAAGAGCTAGTGTCCCCTTTCCTTACCATATGAAACTTTTCTGGAGGCGATTGATTCCAGATCTGTTTCCATTTTATATTTATTACTGTTAATATCCTGATAAGGTACTGTTTGTTGTTCATCTGAGTCTGTTGGTTGACTTGCTTCTTTAACAGCTTTGTCCGTTTCTTCATTTCCCTTAATGCCACAGTGTGAAAGGGCCCACATGAAAGAAACAATTTTATTTTTATTTAGAGCAATGAAATAAAGACTGCGGATATCTTGAAGTAGTTGAAGGTCAATTGGTTGGTCTCTGGGACTTTGGAGAGCTAAAGAATTGTACCAATAATCACAACAGGGTTTATAAACTGACCTAGAAACGACATGCATTTTTTATGATCTGGATCGAATTCGCTAAAGGAGAAAGAGGTGAAGCATGCGCATTCAATTTGTCATAGTCTTCGCACGATGATTGCTAGCTATAACTTATGGTTTATTGCAGGACACGTCTTTTGAAGGGGTTATATGCTAAGGGGAACTATGAGCGCCCAGGTTAGCGAAATGTGTAGTATGTATGTGTAAGGACATTTTCAGGTGTTGGAAATCAAAGCTTGAATGAGTAAGGCAGTACTTTATGAGATAAACATAAATAGAACTGTACTCCACAGTGATACCAATGCTTGTTGCTACACAGAAACAAAAATGACTTAAGTAGCATGTTTTTCCTGTAACTACTCAAACTATAATTGGTTATAGATAGATAGATAGATACTTTATTTCACTGCTTAGAGCATGGCCCGGTGGCAGCGCTGTCAATATAATATACAATTCTCAATATAATATACAATTCAGTATGATATACAACTCCTTACAATATAATATACAATTCCTTACAACATATACACAATTCCCTTCATGCACTATGGTAACTATACAGGATTTCTTTTTAACCTCTCTTTGAAATTATTTACATTTGGAGGCAAAGTCTCCAGTAATTCTGCAGTCAAATTGTTCCAGTCATTAATTGTTCTATTGGTAAAGGAAAATTTACCTATATCAGTTTTCTGTTCCCTATTTCTTATTTTTTTAGAGTGATCATTCCTTCCCCTATATGATGGTGTCAACAACCGCTTTGTTATATCTTTCCATGCAGGTTCCCCCTTATATGCTCTAAAAATTGCACATAGCCTTGCCCGTTTTCTACGTTTCTCCAATGATTTCCAGGAGGTAGCAGTGCCTGTAGGGTTTTCAAATCGCATTCCTCTATCAACAAATTTAGCTGCTCGTTTTTGGACTCTCTCGAGTGCTTGTTTTTGACCAACCCGATATGGATCCCAGCATGCCGCGCTATATTCTAATATTGGTCGGACTAAGGATGTGTAAGCTAACTTTCGCGATTTCCCATTGCTGCGTTTTAATATTCTCATTACAAAGTGTAATGCTTTGCAGGCTTTTCCAGTGACCGAGTTTACATGTTCCCCCCATTCCAATCTTTCATTTATTATTACACCTAGATATCTAGTGCTACTTACCCTGGGTATTCTCTTGTTATCTAATTTATACGTCACATTTTCTTCTGTTCTTGTCCTTGAAAATATAATTGTTTTACATTTACTTGGATTTATCTCCATTTGATTGGATTGCGCCCAGAGTTGAATTTTGTTTAAATCTTCTTGTAAATTGTTAACGTCACCTTCGGTCTCGATATTTCTATAGATTATACAATCATCCGCAAAAAGCCGAATTTGTGATGTTATCCCTTTCCATAAGTCATTTACATATGCTAAGAAAAGCAACGGCCCGATCACGCTACCCTGGGGGACACCTGAGGTTACTTCGGTAGGGGACGATAATCTATCTCCGACGCGCACTCTTTGGGTTCGTCCGCTCAAGAATTCCCGAATCCAAATAATCGCTCTATTGTCTATTTGCATATTGCAAAGTTTTTCTATAAGTGGTCCATGAGGTACAAGGTCAAACGCTTTAGTAAAGTCAATAACTATTGCATGCACTTTACCGCCATTTATTAACATATATGCATGAGTATACATTTCCAACATGATGATAAAGCAAAACCATAACACAGTATTATTGCCAGAATATGAATGTCATCTGGATGTAAACGATATATATATATACTTATTTCTAGTTTCTAAACATGGGTCAATATTTAAAATAAATAAATAAATAAATAAACAAATAAACAAACAAATAAATAAATAAATAAATAAATAAATAAATAAATAAATAAATAAATAAATAAATAAATAAATAAATAAATAAATAAATAAATAAATAAATAAATAAATAAATAAATAAATAAATAAATAAATAAATAAATAAATAAATAAATAAATAAATAAATAAATAAGTAAATAAATAAATAAATTTTGTAATGATAGAGTTCTTTATTCTCACAAATGTATCACATAAATCACAAGAAAAACCACAAACGTTGCATTAGTATTGCGTCCAACGGAAGCAAACTTCTCCTGCAGCTCTCCCACACTTCGCACACGTCCTCACCACCAGCGTGATAGGTTACGTAAAGGACATATCTCAAAAGACTCCGGAAAACGATACAAAATCGATCGATCATTTTCATGGAACAGCCGAACCCAGAATGATAGGGGAAGGAGCATCTACCGCTTCATCTGCGGAGACCCAACCCTTCATGCGCATGGCCCGCGGGGTCCAACGCACTTCCCGCCTCGTGGCTGGGCGGACGTCATAGATTTCGCAATCACCAAGAACATTCCATTTCATCTGGACCTCACGGCGGTGAATGCTCTGGATTCTGACCACAACCCAGTTGTGATCAATTCAGACGTTACCGTCGCAGCTCTGGCAACGGCTGACTGGGTGGATGAAGTCGACTGGGATGCCGCCATTCTTCACATCCAAAACTGCGTGGAAGCCTGCCCTCGAATCGACTCTGTGGAGTCACTCGAGGCGGCAGCCAGGGAGTTCTCCACATCCATCCTCAACGCGGTCCGTGCTCACACACACCGCATCCCAATAGACACGCCAAACCCCACAGATATCCCAGGACCCATCAAACAACTCATAAGGGCTAAAAACGCCGTAAGAAAGCTGTGGCAGAGATTTCGCCATCCCAGGATAGGAGAAGTACACCAGAGGTTCAAATCCCTGGCAAGACGACTCCTAAGAGCACACCGCAAAGAGGCCTGGGAAAACATGTTAAGGCAAACCAATCTCCAGGAGAGAAAACCATGGCGAATAGTCCGTAGCCTGCGGAAAGACAAAACCGTACACCAGCACCCCCTACATAGCCCTAGAGGTCGACTCGTCTACGAGTCGAAAGAAAAGGCAGAGGCGCTAGCAGATTATCTGGAGGCTCAATTCCAACCCAGGGTAGAGCCAATGGACGATGACCATGCTGACCTCGTGGAACAGGTGGTGGAGGACTTCCTAGAAGCTCCACCCCCTGACCACGAGGAGTTCCACATTCCCATCGTTACCCCTAGAGAGTTAGCGACCACGCTTAACTCTCTAAGAACCAACAAAGCACCTGGGCAGGACCGTGTGACAGCGGAAATGCTCAAGCACCTTCCACGAAGAGCCGTGATTCACTTAACCCGGATTTATAACGCGTGCCTATACATGCGCCACTTTCCAGCTCTCTGGAAGGAGGCGCGCGTGGTGTGCGTTTTAAAGCCGGGGAAAAATCCGGTTTTTCCTTCCAGTTACCGATCAATCAGCCTTCTCCCAGTTTTATCGAAGGTATTCGAAAAACTGCTCCTCTCCCGGCTCCTTCCTCATCTGGAGGAAAGGGGCCTAATCCCGGAACACCAGTTTGGCTTCCGTTCTGGCCACTCCACGACCGAGCAGCTACTGCGGGTTGCCGAGAAGGCCTCCCTGGGTTTCCAGGAAAGGTCTAAAACGGTAGCAGTGCTGCTCGACGTGGAGAAGGCATTCGCCACTACCTGGCACGAAGGACTCATTTACAAACTCCTGGAGCATGAAATTCCCCGTCCATACATTTCCTTGGTGGCCGGTTTCCTCGGAAACCGAAGCTTCCGAGTAAAGATGGAGGGGAAGCTGTCCACCGAGCGGCCCATTGGCGCTGGAGTACCGGAAGGCAGCGTGCTGTCGCCGGCGCTCTTCGCAGCTTACATGGCCGACATCCCAACACACCACAACACCCAAACCTGTCAGTATGCGGACGATCTCATGATCTTCGCAGTCAATAGAAATACACGGTACAGCTTCCGGCAAATCCAAACCCATCTCCGGGCCATTGGCGAATGGAGCGCAAAATGGCGAATGGCAATTAACCCGGAGAAGAGCTCTGCTATTCTCCTGGCGAAAACCATAGCCAACCGGTTGCAGCAGAACTTCGTTTTACGGCGCCGTCGAATCCCTTGGGTGCAGACGGCGAAGTATCTCGGGGTGACGCTGGACCGTAAGTTAACTTACGTTCCGCACGTCAAGGGCAAGGTCCAGCTGGGGCACGTCGCACTCCGGAGCCTATACCCTATCTTCAGATCAACCATGCCAATCCGTCTCAAACTCCAACTGTATCGGGCGATCATTCCGCCTATGATTCTGTACGGCTGTGAGATCTGGGGAACAGTGGCTAATACCACTTTCGTCAGACTCCAGACGCTGCAGAACAAGGCACTACGCATCATCTATGATACAGGCTGGAGATTCCCGGCTCATATCCTACATGAGCACTCCCAGATCCCGTACATTGTCGATGTCATTCGCGAGAGGGCACGATCAATGTACGAGAAAATCCAAATGCACCCCAACCCTTTAGTGAACTCCCTGGGAAGGTATGACCCGAGAGATCAAAGACGCTTGCCGTCCTTCAGACTGCCGAGAGACGTCCTGGGACCCCTTGGGTAACCCAAGGGAAACCCCAGATGTCTCTGGGAACAACTTCTACGCCAAAGGACCAAGCGCTACACAACCCGTACCCAAAACGGAGCAAAAAACTAAATCGTGTCTCCCAGAAAGGGGGAACGATTAAGTGCAGCTGCCCACGACAAAGAGGGGCAACCCATTCCTAACCCTTTAAAAAATTTCAACAGCCAACAATTTCAAACACCCAGCAGAACATGGATCTACTAGTTCATTTCGCAGGTTAAGCCGCAAAGCGGCTAGGTACTGCGGCATATGACACCCGGACGGGGAAAGCCCCGCCCGACTAGGACTACCTCTGGACCTCTTTTCTGTTGTGTGTACCACTGTTTTCCTTCCCCCATTTCCTGTATCCATTATTTCTTTCGACGGATAGTGAAAAGCAACAATTAAATACTACATATGAAGAAGTAGACCCTATTACAGTAGAGGAACTAGAAACTATATTAACGTCATTTAAACATCATAAAACACCATGAAAAGATGGAATTAATGTGGAATTGATAACGTATGCATCAAACAATTTTAAAATACTACCATTTTTTTTAAATGTTTGATGGTTCAGCCTACAGATATGAATGTAAAATGGCTGTAATAAAGCCAATATTTAAAAAACGAGACAGAAATGAATGACAGAAATGATAGAGGAATCAGTCTCTTAAATACAAGCTATAAAATATTAGCAGAAATTTTAGTAAAATGATTAAATATAATAACTGAATCATTACTCAATAATGAACAACACGGATTCACGCAAGGCAGATCAATAAAACAAATAAATCAAAAGAGAAGAGAATTTAATTTAGAGACCCATATATTATTTGTTGATTACGTAAAAGCATTTGACAAAGTTATACGACAAAAGCTATGGGATATAATGACTGAAAACGGATATCCTCAACATTTAATTTTAATGATAAAGAAAATGTAGAAAGGGACTTGCATTTGCATGGATAATGGTTTTAAGACAGAAACTATCAACCTAGGTGTAAGACAGGACTGCCCAATGCCGCCAACTGTTTTTAATATCTATATCGACGCAGCGGTTGCCAAATGGCAAGCTTAGTTGAAAGTAGATTTTAAGTTAGGTCGTACAATCTTAAATACAGTCCTGTTTGCAGATGATCAGGTTATTCTGGCAGATACTGAAGACAGATTACAAATACCTTTGTACCAACTCGACAAAACAATGTCAAAGTATAATTTTATCATTTCAGCAGAGAAAACGAAAGTGATAGCTTTTATTGGTAAATACCCAACACGGTTCAAAATGCTCCTCAGAAACAAAATACTAAAACAAGTTAAATATTTTAATGACTTAGGATGTGATATTTCCTATGAATGTGGCAGAGATTTAAAACAAAATATCTATAAATTTCAAAACATATGTGGCACTATAAAACGAACATTGAAAAACAAAACAAGAAGAGATACCATATTAAAGTTTTATAAAACTATGGCAGTGCCTGTTATACCTTAAGAAACCGAGACCTAGACCTTGAACAGAACTGATAAAAGAATAATTGAAACGGCTGAAATGAAATTTTTGAGGTACGTAGCTGGCTGTAGTCTTAAAGAACACATTAAAAGTGAAACAATAACAGAACAACTAAAAATATTTACTTTAAATGACAAACTCAGGGAGCACAAACTGAAATGGCAAGATCATCTCTCTCGAATGCCAGAAGAAAGACTCACTAAACAGGCCTTGCAGTATAAACCAGTTGTATTAGAGATGTTGGAAGACCACGGAGACGCTGGGAAGATCCTTTCTGAGCCGAAACAGGCCTATCTGGCCTATCTTTAAGGTTGATGAAGATGATGAAAATTACTACTACTACTACTACTACTACTACTACTACTACTACTACTACTACTACTACTACTACTACTACTACTACTACTACTACTACTACTACTACTACTACTACTACTACTACTACTACTACTACTACTTTTTTTATTATTATTATTATTATTATTATTATTATTATTATTATTATTATTATTATTATTATTATTATTATTATTATTATTATTATTATTATTATTATTATTATTATTATTATTATTATTATTATTATTATTATTATTATTATTATTATTATTATTATTATTATTATTATTATTATTATTATTATTATTATTATTATTATTATTATTATTATTATTATTATTATTATTATTATTATTATTATTATTATTATTATTATTATTATTATTATTATTATTATTATTATTATTATTATTATTATTATTATTATTATTATTATTATTATTATTATTATTATTATTATTATTATTATTATTATTATTATTATTATTATTATTATTATTATTATTATTATTATTATTATTATTATTATTATTATTATTATTATTATTATTATTATTATTAGTGTTGTTGTTTAAAATATTTGTAGTATTGTTTGAATTTTGCTGTTTCTTAAAATTATCTACATGCACAATATAGGTATAAGTATTTGAAGACACTAAATTCGCGAAATAAATATGCCTGAAATGCTAATGATAGGTAATAAATTTGCCGTTAAGATGTTTAAAAGTTCGATACAATAATTTCACCGGAAATCACGTTTTGAAACGCTCTGATTGGAGCAAATACGAGTACTTTAAGGAAAAGGTCATGTGTGTGATTGAGTGAGTGAGTGCCTACATGGGAGTGCTTGAGTGAGTGAGTGAGTGAGTGAGTGAGTGAGTGAGTGAGTGAGTGAGTGAGTGAGTGAGTGAGTGAGTGAGTGAGTGAGTGAGTAGGTGCGTGGGTGTGTGAGTGAGTGGGTGAGTGAGTGAGTGAGTGAGTGTGTGAGTGAGTGAGTGAGTGAGTGAGTGAGTGAGTGAGTGAGTGAGTGAGTGAGTGAGTGAGTGAGTGTGCCTGAACAGCATAATTCAAAAACAGGTAAGATAAGCACCAAACTAGGTATTTAAGTTCTGTCTTCCAAAAACATGAAACTAAGTTCCTCAAGAAAATTCATTTTCATCGTAAGTTAGTTTACATCCAACATTTTCCGAAACTTGATTTTAAAATACAAAATATTACAGATATCTACATGAAGAACATATTTGTAGAGAATAATTTAAAACATCTTCGTTTGGAACGAAATTTTTACAATCTGGCTACCTAGTAAACGTTAAGTGATAGACAAAAGCATGCTGCACATAAAGTGTAAGTATGTCTCTTTAAAACTTAATTTATTTTAATTAACTTTTTGTGGCATTAGTTTTCTCCGAAACATCCGTTTTTAACTGTGTGAATTGTTCGACACTTAGTCATTCTTTTAAAGTGCTATATATTTACGTCCGTTTAATGGAAAGAGCTGGAATTTTAAGGCCAGCGTATAGTACCAGTTCTTAAACAGTTGGCTATTATATTTTCTTAATAAGATATTGATAAATAAATGTGTAATGCATCCATTTCCGAAAATGTTTATCTCGAATAAAATTAAGTAGATGGGAAAATAAACTGTCACAATATGACTAATAAGTGAGGGTAGAGAAAAGCAGATATTTTTCGGTTATTACAAGAACATTGTAGAATCCACTGTAATTGTAAAATCCTCTGCTGGTATTTTCATTCTAGTTAGCCTACATAGTTACTGGGAGTTCACTAAACGGGTGACTTTACATATGGGCACAAAACAAAGCACTGCGGAAGTCCGTTGAAATGTTATTCTAGCATTCAAATTCCGCTCACAAAGTCATCTTTTGTTTCTACCATGAATAACTACGTTCAACTTACAGAAAATAGGTTACAGAAAATAGGTAATGGTCTGCATGCCACCCTCCAAATGATCGCTAAGCTCTAATGTGAGCATTCAAGCGAAATAAAAACTCTGCCGACTCTTTACCCTCAGAGTGGCCTACTACCACTACCATTCTTGTCTTCTCCCTCCGCGGCCGGCAAAAAGGGGAGAAAGAGAGCCATTATTTTGGCATGGAAAATGTGTTGCGCGCACCCTTATAGGATTTCATGTTTGTTTAAATTCGCTCAGATGGAATGAAGTAATTGTAGGGGGAGTCAGTACTCATTTTCCCATTTGTTCTTCTTTTGTTGAGCCCTACTTGAGCCGTCGTGGTGAATATGCCTCAGTATGGCCAACGCTTTATGTTGCTATAAATGCAACCGTGCTGCTTGTAACGCCAATACAAAACAATCTTCAACAGCCTGCCTTTGCAAATCATTATTTGTCTCTCATGACCACAAGTTCCTACTTCTAAATGAACTATCTGGATGCATTTATTAAAAGCTTACCTACTTGAGTCTGTAATATTGAACTGGGGCAGGGCGGATAACTACTTGATATGTAATGGGAAAACAATAAATACTTATTTTATAGCGGAAAGTATGATTAAATCACCTTTGGTTGAATATGCATATGAAAAGTATTTCGGCAAGTTGCCAATTCAATTATTTACATCCGAAAAGAAAGGAGCTGTTTATTGCAACCAGAGTATCTTTGTTTAGGTATTTGCTATCTAAGGATAGGGTGAGGAAAGCAATAGTTAAAAATTGTTTATTCCCTTAAAATCCTAATAAGCAGATATTTTATTTAGGTACCAGATGGCCCTCCAGCACTTATAATTTGGTTCTACGTAAAAACAACTTACAAAGATTGGCCCATTTTCTATTTTAGAGTAGTTCAGTTAAATATCTGCTTGACTTAGACGAAAGGTAACTTTAGCTTTGCTTTAAAACATTATATAGTTGTCCATATGTGTGAAAATCTAAAGCACAATCAGTTGTTTGACAGTCATTCTTCAAAAATAAACTCATATCAGAAATTAAAATACATGAAACTGTTATTAATTCTGAACATTAATATGTTTGTTTATTTTGTTTTCCATTGTTTGTATTTTACATTTATTATTTTAGGTGGCTTTGATCATGGTAGATCTCAGCAAATTACTCTTGTAAATGAATGCATCTAAATATCAATTAAGCATAAAGTTTATTGTTGTCTGATTTTCTGGAGTTATAGTCTACATTAAATTCTTCAAAAATTATGATGCAAGTAATGCAAAGAAAGATGTATAAATGTTTGGGACAAAATTCTTTGTTTTAGTACACTCCATACTTGTAGAGGCAAACATACACATGCAAACTGAGGAAATAATCAGTCATCTCATTCATCATTGTTGGAGATCTACTTTCAAATTTTTTGCCTTAATATGTTGTAGACTACAGTTGCTTGGTATGGTGTCTCAATTGGCCTGCTAGTCCCAATAGTGGGTTCAAAACCGGCCCATTTTTTGAGAGCGCTTAAGAGTGACAATTCCATGTCAATAGATTTACTGGCATGTAAAAAAACTGATATTATCCTAGCAATTGACAGCGTCGTTAACAAATCAATATTTTATTTATTTTATTTATAGACATAATATCAGTTGTTCATCCATTATTATGCTTTAAAGTGGTAAGTTAACGTATAATTGTCCACCAGCCAGGTGGTGGAGTTTGGAGAGGCGCGGACTCGTGAATTCCAGCAAAGATCATACACTATATCATGCAAAGATCATCCTCTCGACTTCGGTGCCGTGGAGCTATCCTAAACTTAGGTATTAAGCTTTTCCAGGCGTATGCTGTAAGAAGAGCAACGCTCTGGCATCTGGGGCAAACTAGAAAGGAAAGGGCGCGCCACGAGAGTTGAACCAAGAACCCCTACATTTTAATGTTATCACCTGAGTCACCCGATGGATTTTTGTTTTTCTTCTATTGCTTGAAGATTACTTATATCATTTCGGCTGTGGTGTTCATCCGTTTTATGGTTAGTTATTGGCACCTGCACACAGCACCCCTCCCCCTCTACCCACAGACATACACGTAGGCCACTTCCTAACTTTTTTGCATTAAGTGGAACTCAAAACATATTTTCATTAACTTTTCCACATCGAATATTTGAACTGAATACAGCCTTTCTCTTGTTACTGTAAATGAGGAGTAAATAAAGTTAAAATAAGAACTCCATTTTTTTTTCACCAACACATGAAGCATTAATTGTAACATATTGTAACAGTAAGTATTGAGAAAACGGTAAGTGTTACGAGAGGGATATCTTACATAAATAATTTCTTTTAAGGAGCTTTGTAGTTTTCCGGCGTTAGGCTCCTTTCTGTGATCATTTCCTAATTATAAGGAATTGAATACAAATAACATACTATTTCAGAGGCTGTCTATAGAAAATTCAATATCCAACTACTTTTTGGCACTACCTACTATATTTACTTTAGAGCTTTTAACTCATTTTTAACTTTTGAGAGATTATAAAAGAGATATTTTTTCTATATAAATGGTGTTTTGTTGGCGTTTCCTTCATGTGGCATGAATAGCAATTTTCGTCCGAGCAGCAAACTCATTGTCATTCGATTCACAAATAGCAATCAAACCTCTGAAAATAATTAACTTGCTATGCAAAATAAATATGCATTTGTCTGCATTGAGATTCGTATGCTATAATTTGAAATACTGACTTTGTTGCTTCTTTTTTTAATGTGCATTTTGCTAAGAACAAAACATGTAAGTCACTTCCAGAATGATTCTAATTATATTGTCGCCAGGCCATTGTTGATTGAGGCGGCAATGCATTCAAAGGGATGCGCAGTGCAGTGTGTAGATAAAAGCTCGCCGAAACGGTGGAGGGGGGAAGGAGAGGATTTCTCGGGAGTTCGCCTTTGCTCTAGCCGGGTCTCGATTGTTTGAGAAATTTCTGGAATGTTAGTAAACTATAAAAAGGCAGCCCGCCTACCAAAGAGGAGTTAATCGGTAATTGAACGCGTGCGGGTAAACAGCTGTGTTTGTTGACGTTGTATGTTGTATTGTGTATGTGTACGAAGCGTATTTCTACAGAAATAAAGTGCAAATTTTTGTGTTTGTAATCTGGACTTTTGATTTCACGAACCCACAAAGTCACAATATGATTAAAGCATAAAGCACGAAAGAAACTTTCACTACTCTAATCTTATGATTTTAAAAAATACTATCATAAGGAGATAAAATGCAACTTTAAAATTTGAAAAATATCTCTTTACACTTTGTCCGAAGTACCTCTCGGGATTTTCCGATTCTTGTATAGCAATACTGGGTTATGTGAGTTGGGGGGGGGGGGGGGTTGTATCAAATCCGCATCTTTAATCACACAAAATACCTTAGTAGGTGTTAATATAATTATATTGCGACTCATAATTCTGTGATCATCTATTACAAACATAACTGAGCTCTGAATATCTGCAGTTCATGTCTAAAGGGCATAAAAGGAACATAATGGCAATAATTATAACATTAATTTGTATTTCATAATTATTAATTGGTGAAATTCCTAGAGTGAAATAAGTGCATGTATTTTACTTTACTTTACTTTACTTTATCATTACAAAATGTCTAATCAAAAAATGTGTGTATACTACCGAAAAATGTGCTCATAGAAGTGCATTGTTATTTAGTTGCTGATGACAGAAAGTCTAAAACGGAAAGACGTAACTCCTTAAGACTAAGTGTAATTAAATAAAATAATTTAATTACACCTTTATAACCTAATTATATTATATTACACCACAACAAAAATAAAAATATTTATTACTGAGACAGGTGATCGAATATTTTCTCAGTTTGCTTCAACAGTTTACAGTAGGTATTTGTTGGAACACTTAAACAGTGTTCTGAACATGTTCGCATCCCCAGTCTTAGCCGTCTTATAATTTAAACAGCTAAAAGGTGCTGAATAAACCATATATGATTATGAAATTAACATGTCAATTCTTGTACCTAAATTTAACACAAAGGCTGTTATTATAGACCTTAGTAACACTGATGGTATAATTTATTCGTTAACGTTGAGATCAGCCATTAACTAAAAATGCATTGCTACTGGAGTTACGTTATTATTTCCAAGCTACGTTAATTTTCACTCCTCTAATTGCAGGTTACATGGGCGACTAGAAGGCGGAATTTGTTATGTACAAACACAGCGTGTGAAGAAATTAGAACTCACTTTGGTGTGTACGTAATCAACATTATAAATATTCATATCTAACACCTAAAATTGGTACAGGCACACGAATTTAGTAATTTCTAACGTGCAGTTTATCTGAATATTAACTGACTGCACTCACATGAACTTCTCTGCTCTTATACAAACTGTCCTTACAAACTCTTACTCCTCCACCCACTTCATATTAAAGAAGATAAAAATTAGCACAAATTATCTTATTGCTCATTTTCTTATAGGTACAAGGGTAAGATCAACGTGCTTTAAGGCATAGTTAAAGGTAAGAGCTGTACACTATCTGAAATTCCATTATCTTTGAATGATGAAGTGGTAGGATAAATGAATAACGTTTTCTAGTTGAAAAAACAAACGAATAACAAGGGATATCTCGGACATGGTTTGCTCCATAATTCAAGAGATATATTTACATATAAAATTCAAGATGCAAGTTTCATTAGTCTTAACATGTGGCATTTTATCAAAATATTTAGAGCCATTTTGAGCCAATATTTCTTATAATATTTTATGTAAGGAATACTCTATAGTGGAGGGATTTTCTTGAAAATCTTAGTGTCAATTTATTTTACGTCCTCCAACGTTAAGTCGTATCGAACGGTGAATGAAATGTGTGAAATAATGTTCAAATGAGACCAAGCTCCATAGGGCTTAGCGTCACCCGACATTCGTCTTCCAGGATAAGGAAAAATCCCGGAAGAAACCTTATCCAGGTCGGGCCCAAATGACCTTGCTGTCGACGGGCCCTAAAACACCACACACTCACTCACTCACTCACTCACTCACTCACTCACTCACTCACTCACTCACCCCTTATCCAGGAACCTCACCCTAACCGAAATTCAAACTCGGGACCTCTTACACGTGAGGCAGACACGCTACCATCTACGCTACCGAGGCAGCCTTCGTGTCACATTCGTGAAACAGGTTAAACTTAAAAGCCAAGTTTGGGTTTTAACCAAATTTTTGTTTTCTACTTTTGGTTTTAAGGTTTTCAGTTTTGGGTTAAGACCTCTGAAAGCATATATTTCTGGTGAAACCTTCATAACATATGAGGTGCGAAGTAATACAACATTACTTCTACTTACTACACATAGAAAATATTGGATAAAAAAGGTGTTAAAGACGCCGAAATGCAGCGTAGCAAATATCTCAAATTCGTTGTGCACTTAGTATCCGAGATGAGCTAAACTGATGTGAACACTTCATCTGTTAGAGAAAATGATAAAGAATAATAATAAAAAGTTAAATTTAAAAACATCTAATGTTGATATAAGTGAAAATAAATGTTCAGCAAATTGGCTGAGAACTTAAGAAAATCGCCCTAGACAAAGCCATAATGAAAGAAAAATTACTAGAATTATATTAAAAAAATATTTAATTGTTTCCAAAATGCTTGTCATGGACGTCTACCCTATATACTTCCAGAAGAGGTAAAGCACTAGTTTGTTTAAGTTTCACATGCACTTTCGCTGGCTAATTATTATTATAAGAGGTTTATTTCCGAGTTGCATAAGAGTGTCTCCATTATACCTGATTAAAATAACACATGGCACATATTTTAAATCTCGAATAATAAGCAAATAGTCTTCATTCTTTTATATATATATATATATATATATATATATATATATATATATATATATATAATTTTAAGTCCTCCAACGTAAAGTCATATCGGACGGTGAATGAAAAGGTTGAAATGTTGCTCAAATGAGCCCAGGGTCCATGGAGCTTAGAGCTACCCGACATTCGTCTTTAAGGATAAGGGAAAACCCCGGAAAAATCCTTATCCAGGTAGCTCATCCTGACCGAGATTCGAACTCGGGACCTCTTGAACGTGAGGCAGACACGCTACCATCTACGCTACTGAGGCGGGCTGTTTTCATTCTTGAAATTTGTTTTCCGAAACTATAAAAGAGGTACAAAATGCTTAAAAAAATTATGTACTTTTCATTATTTTTCCTCAAATATTTGTTGGTAAGCGTATAAATACAGAACTGAATGTCTATACAAGCGGAGCCCACCAGTGTATAAAAAATATTGCAACTTTTTCCAAAACATTTCAGACTGGTTTAGGAGCATTATAGATTTGGTAATTTTATTATTTAGCTTTTCATTTGGTTACAAACCTAATGGATGTAAGATACCTCAATACCCTTTCCATCAGAAGTCCTTGGTAAGAGAAGCTAGATGTGAGGTCATTCATCATGCACACACACATACATGTCAAGAGTGTCATCTATTGTACAAATATACTTTCCCAGTCATCATTGTCACAAGTTGTTACTCCACATTGTGCTAGCGCGCATGCTGTCTCAAATTCAACGTTCCAAATGGGTAACCACAGCACACAGGTTTTGGGTCCGGGGTCAAAAACAAATTATTACATGTCATTCATTTCACTGAAGGTTTTCGCTCGGCTGTTGTTCCGTAACACCAGCATTGTTCCTCTAGCATTGTTTGGGTTGCCTTTTTTCTTTTCCTCTGTGGCTTTTAATTGCAGTATTCTTTCTACGAAACTCTACCTCCCAGTTGCCTACTGGTATCATGTAACCTAATTTCTTTATTTCCTGGGAGAAGAGTATGATAGAAAGCCACCCTCCATAGCCGTATTATCGGTGTGCTTCATGTCTTTTATGTAAATCATAAAAAGATAATGCAAAGCTTTTGACGGATCGATTGTTTATTACGTCACTGAAGTACCCTTGTTGCAAAGAGCTGGATGGTAGCCAATTTCGGCCTATTTGAGGTTTTCGTAGATTTTCTTAATTGTTTAGGGTAATATTGTTTTCTAATGTTTTTCCCGTCTCATTAGTTTCAGTACTTCAGTTATGAGAGTTTCTCCCTGGAACCAGAGGCGTAACGTACGCAATACGGACCCGCCTCAAAAATTAAAATCCGGGCCTCCTAAAATATAATGTATAACCGATCATTAACTATCAGACATACCTTCAATTACAGCTATTTTATTGGATGACAGAGTTAGTCACATTCACAATACGCTAAAGGACTTGTTTCCATGTGTTCTCACTTTTCTTTAGTTCTGAATTCATACCCGCATCAACTGTGTTTTCCTTACGCCGCGAATTGAAAGCGATGCATGCGCTCAAATGTGCATAGCTAGTTTTCGTGTCGCAATATACTTTTGGTTAGGCACCTCCAATCTCGAACTCCTTCCCTCCAAGCTGACGACGATTTCTGTCCTTCAAGCAGCCAACACAGTTCACAGAAAACAAGAGTCATTTTTAGATGACAACAGCCGTGGCAAGGACCGTACCGGGTGGTGAAGAGGATAAACATGGTGGTCTTCCGCATCCAGAAGGTGCCCCGAGGGAAGATGTTGGTGGTACACTTGGATCGTCTGGCCCGCTACGATGGTGCTGTTCGGGACGACCAGCCTTGAGGAGGGAGCAGTGTCGCGGCGACGGACATAAGAGGTTCGACGCAAATAAATAACAGCCGGATAGTGTTTCACGGAGATAAAGAGCTTGCACAAGCAGATAAAGATAGCGCCGGGGATAAAGGACTTGCCGGCACAGATTAAGTTACACTTCTGGAAGGTGATAGAACAGTCCATTTCTTGTTTGTTCCAGAAATCTCTCGAATTTATCAATGAGGTATTTAAGAAGGCGACGACTTGCCAAGAGTCAGTCATGAACAGATGTAACGAGAGCTGATGTATACAGGTGTAATCAGAAGCTGTTGTTGTGGTCATCGACCTTGGTAGATTGTGTATGTGATGTAATACTGCTACTGTGAGTATTTCTACGCACATAAAGAACATTTAGAATTTCTGCAAATTGGACTTTTAATTCTACGAACATACAAAGTCACAATATACTAAAAACATTACACTTTAAATGGATTTAAGCCTTTCAAATTCAAGTTAGAAGCTTTTATTTGATCAAAAATATAGCTAGAACAACTTAAAGTTAATTTTGAAAAAAAAAATAGTGCTTATATAAGTGCTCTACATATTTTAGTTGTTTTTGCAATATAATTTCCCATTAAATACAATAAAATGTGATATATAAGCAATGAGAAGACATCTTCAGAAGAAAAGAGTGGCCCGGAGAACTGACAATCGCAGGTTCATATAACAGTGGACATAATTTACAGCTTTGGAATGGTAGGAGAAGGAGGAGGAGGAGGAGGAGGAGGAGGAGGAGGAGGAGGAGGAGGAGGAGGAGGAGGAGGAGGAGGAGGAGGAGGACTACGATTTGATGTAAGACTAAGCATCTCAATATCTGTTAGGTCTTCAATGACATAATGCGGATTTGCAAACTGGTGGGTGTGACTTACGTAGGGAAATAAAAAGAGGTTGCAAGATTGCTCCTTGATAAAAATCCAAACGATTACTGCGATTGACTCTTAATTGTTGAAATCCATTCTTGTTAGGATTCTAAAGAAGCACAGCTTTCGCTGCTATTGAGGTTTCTCCGATTTTACCGGATGTGCCCGCATGTTACGCGGGAAGTGGGCGTGCCCTGGGTTTATGATCCCCAAGAGACCGAATTAGGACTCTCTGATGGGATGTCAAAGAGTCGGGTAATTTTGCGGCCTGGTGCCTAATTTCATCCACCACATATGAAAGAGATTTTGAGTAGTCAGCTGCGGAAGGAGCGGTATTCAAAATAGATGGTTAGACAAATATATAACTTCAAGTGAAGGGGCATATTCGATCTAAGCTTGGTGTACAATGAAGCCGAGCTCCAATGATGGGTTATGGATGAACTGCTTTATTGTGCTAGCCGATGCGAACTCACTGTAAATCAAAGATCTAAGCTCGATATACTTTAAATCCATTTTCTCTATGGAAATTGAGATGTTTATATATTTTTTTCTGGATAGTTTCTAGTTGTGTTGTTTAGCGGTTTCGAGGACTTTTGTTTTCTCCAGTGCACTATGTTCTGTCTGTCTAATACCAAGGTCTGCAGGGTCTATGTCTCTATGACATAGCAGTGGGGTTTCACCTACTTTCTTTTAGCTAAGATTGGACGCGTATCTTACAAACACCGGCGCTAGAGAGCAACTCCAACGTGTCTTTGGTAGATTTGTGAAGCTATTTTTGATAAATGTAGTTTTCATTTACTGTTTTGTGTAATATTTTCCGATAGTGTTAGTGAAGCCTTTACTGTTTGGAAGAGAAATTTTAGCTTTGTTCATTTATATTTTCTTTATGGGAATTTTTGGGATGGATGACACGTGTAAACTCGTTGTTCTCAACTCTTCGATCACTAATGCCTTGGTGACCGGCCCCGTAGCTCAGTTGGTAGAGCACCTGCCCGCTGTGCTGGGGGTCCTAGGTTCGATTCCCGGCTGGGGTGGGGATTTTTTCTCCAACCAAGATGATTCCCCATATTCTCCAGAGTCTGGAAGTATAGCTGAGAGTGCGAATGTATGCGTTGTCTAATGATACAACCCAACGTTTACGAGTTAACAACATCGATATGTTCCAAAGGAGAACGGCCGCCAATATGACCATTGCAGTTAAAGCCAGAGTATAATGGAACAAGAACAAAATAATGTATTAGACATGTTCAACTAAGGCTTTAATAGCGGATGAGCACAAAACATAACTTTAGTGTACGGCCATGGCGTAAAGCTTGGAAGACGTTTTATATTTCATAAATAACATTGTCTGTAAAATGACCATACTTGCTATTAAAATGTTTCTCTATAGAAGGGGATTTCTACCTACACTGACTAGCATGAGATACGTTATCGTGGTTTCTCCATGCAGTTAGACTGCAACAATTAATTATTATTCAAAGCAAGAAAACTTCAAAGGATTTCTTCTAAAGTACGTACAAATATTAATACTCAATAAGAACAGTTTAAAAAGGATTACATGGGGCCTATTTGGCAAGAAAACATTCAAAGAATAAAGAAGAAAATGTCTGACCGTGATATTAAAATTTGTGTTAGCAGCTCTATTGTGGTTTGCATGTATTAGTTTTCACCTAACAGTAGAGAAAATTATACCTAAGTTGTTAAAAACTGTATGAGGTACAGAATGCCATTCCATCACAATAAAGCAATCAATCATTCATTTCTCTCTAAAGATATAGTCTAGTGATATTAAGTTTGTAAACGTTCTTCTGTTGTGAAGTACATACTCCACATACGGATTAGCTACTGAAACATTTGCTCTCGAAATTGAAGCTTGTGTCATGCTTGGTACATACTCTGGAGTTTCTGAATCCATAAGAAACGAATACGACTAACGAATCAACTCATCTGTGAATAAAGAAGATATACTTAACGCTCATGTGTTGCCTAGAGATAAATCACTGTCAGACCTTCCAGAATACTCGCTGAGGGTCGTGGATTGAATATGCTGCTATGTTGTGTGTGAATTTAGACAACATTATGGAGTTTGTAATATTTCTGCAAAGCCAGCTGAAGCAGGTGAATTTCTAAACCTCAGAAACTTCTGCAACTGGAGAAAATAACTACTTTGGGAACAAATATTTTATACCCTTATTTATAAGTACCTGACTGCAGTTATTTAACGATTAGAAGCTCAACGTCTCCAAAAGGAAAACTTATAGAATAATTATAGAATATTTTATTTTTTTATTTCTGTGAGGGAACGTTAGCTTTGCCAAAGACAAGCTTGAATCAAACCTTCCGAAAATTCATAATGATTGTCATAGAGTGGATCGGGGGGAGATGCCATACTTAAGGTTTTAGGGATCAAAAGTTGAGTTTAATTGAGAGTTTAGGTACAGCACTAAACTGGCATTCACTGAGGTGCTTTTTCTACATATGTGCAAGTTTGTGTTACGTTATTATTGTTAATTAAGTGTGTTTTGGCGTCTCGCCCCGAACATCCGGGTGAGATGGCAATCATGTCATAAGAAAAATTGAGTACTACTTTTGTAAATTTGTGACACAAATACGTATTTTAGAAAACATATTTATTAGTATTACAAAAAATAAAATACTAAACAAATGCAATTGGATGTAAGAATAAACAAATGACATGATTACATGCAAATGAAATCAAAGTTCTTCTGCACAGTTGTTGCACAAGTTTTCTTCTTCTGTACAGGTTTCACGCAACCATCTACTGCAAACGACATACTGAATCCAATCAACCTGTGGTCCAGTTTTATCGTAGTAATTGAGAGCACACTCAACACAATAAACACTGTCATTTTCTGACCTATTTGGTCCTCTAATCTTTGACTCATTTTGCTGCAGATTTCCCCTTGTTTAATTCACTCTGATCTAATTTTGACCTCTTCTATGCGATTTTGTTCTGTGAGAGCTTTAACATGCTTCTTCTTGCGATTAGATTTCAGTGGATCCAATATAGGCACAGAAGTAAATTCTTCAAAGGATGTGGTTCATTCTAAATAATCTGCAGTTCAGGTCCTTCTTCATTTTCTGAGAGAACAGCTTCAGAACATGCTCTCCTGTTTGGTTTATTTTCTTGAATCCTTTCTGCATGATAGTAGCAAACATATCGGAAATTTGATACACATTCTGGAATCGTTCTTCATCAAACGTCGTTTTAGAGTTCTATATGGAATGTTATATTCTTGGGAAGCTTTAAAACAATTCACTCCTCCAGTCCTCACGTTTCAGAGCCATCTGTAGACATTCTTTAGGCCACAGACATCTATTTGAAGTTCTAACATACACTTGAGGCATCTCCTACGAAAATAAAATCCGTATAAGTGAGGAATAAAAGTATGAAAAAACAGTGGCATCTCTCCCAAGGATCGGGGTGTGATAGTACTTTTGATGACTGCCACAATACGGTCGCTGCATAGCAAAAGGATAGCAAACTATGTCTACTATGATTAGCATGCGCGAAATTTCGCTCTGCTACCTTATTCATACTCTTGTACATACTTTAAAATAACTATACACCATTACACCATTAACCTGGCATCTATTTTTAGACCTTAGCTGTATTTGTTGGTTTAAAAGTGAAGAAACACCTATTACAATGAAACACGCATTTATCTTCACGTCACATTGCCTCTAACGAGTGCCGTACAGGTTGGAGTCGCGATCTGTTTTCAGCCATCGGAACTATAAACTTTAGGCATCTCACCCCGATAGGCATCTCCGCCCAATTCACTCTATATGTAGGGTTGCTATTCCAAGTGACTGCGAAGTTTCCCCAGAATTTACTGAAGAGGATTGTTGTGTTTCTTGAGTGGAACTATTTACCTTGCTTTTCTGGAGTGAAATTTGCACCTAAAAGCCCTAGCCCTATTGACAGGTATTCCTTGAAGATCCATTTCTTTCTTCAATCCCTCCTTTATTAATGTACTCTTTGATTGTCAATCTGTGAGGACAGAAGTCCTCATGTAGTGCAAGGTCAGGTGGTAAAAGCGATATTAGCACTCTCTCACGACAGATCTTGGGTCATCCTTTTGTCATCCTAAGAGGCGGGTTTAAATGTAAGGATACCCCTACTTATTTGTTGATAAGAACTCACATAAATTGATACATTAACTCTGCTACGTAATATATTTGACTCACACGTTATGAACATGTTCATTTGACAGCTCTATTCAAATAGGTTGAGATAAATGGCCGCGTTAAAAAAAAAAAAGAAAAAAAACTAGTTTGTGTCGTATCACACTGTTGCACGACAGCAGTCAATCAGAGGTGAACAGTGCACGTCCCATTTGGAGAGATACGGAACAGAGTTATGTGGAACAGGGTTTAAAAAAGATAGTGCGGATCTAGGAGGCCGTGCTAAGTATTAATACTAAGCCCATATTGCTCCTCATTTAAAGTGAAATTTAACTAAGTTTAATGTGAATTTCATTGTTCTTGTTATATTACAGTTTTGTTTGTGTCATGTGGTTTGTATATTTCATTATAATTTGATGCTAAGTTCACTAGAGTATCAAATATTTCATCAGAGCAGTAGGCCAGTGGTAATCTAATGTGTAGTAAACATAATTTTCTCTACCGATAATCATTTATTTTCATTGTTGTTCTTCGGCCAACTCATACAGAAGCTTAAACATGATGAATGTTCCAAAACAAGCCTGTCACTATATTGTTATAAGTACTATGGTGCACAGGAGAGGCTGGGAATACACATTCATATTCTCTGATCTTTAAAGGGGAATGGGTATAACATCCAGAACCTTATTCCTTAAGATGCTGGAAAGCTTAAAAATACAGGCTTTAAACAAATGAATATCAGAGTTTTAACTATTTATAATATTTATTACATTAAACTTACAATTATAAATGATATCTCAAATGAAAGAGCAACTCAGTTTTGTTTGTCGGCACCAGTGCGCATGTGCGTGCAATGTTTCTGCCGCAATCCGCTAGACAGCGGTAGTAGCAAAGATGGCGACTAGTAAGCAGAAAGCGTTTTGTATTTTACAAAGACCGAATCTGTAGTTACTCTGTAACGTGCGTTCCGCATTAAGTTCGGTTGTGATCCTCCTGGTCATAACAACATTCGTAGATAGTATCATCAGTTTGAAGATACCGGCTGAAGAGCACGGGACGACCAAGAGTAAGTGAAGAGACTGTTGAGCGAGTGGGACAGTCGTTCACTCGTAGCCCAAAGAAATCAGTCCGGAAGGCCAGTCGTGAATTACAAGTTTGGAAAGTTGTAAGAAAACACTTACGGCTACGTCCTTACCGTTATTACAGGCTCTAAAGCTGACAGACCACGGATTACGTGCCAACTTCGCAAAAGACATGTTGTTTCATGACGATGACAAGTTTATGAATCGGGTTGTCTTCAGTGATGCATCGACCTTTCACGTTAGTGGACATAGCACTCATAATGTGCGCATCTGGGGATCAGAAAATCCTAACGAGATAGTACAAATGCAACAAGATTCCCCTAAAGTGAATGTTTTTTTCTGCCGTATTCCGGCGAAAAGTTTATGGGCCTTTCTGTTTTGGTGAACCTACTGTAACTGGCACTTCTTACCTTGATACACTAGAACAATGGCTCTTCCCTCAGTTGGAAGAAAATGAGCCAGAGAACATCATTTTCCACCTCACTGGCATAACGAAGTACGCTCGCGCTGGTTAGGCCACAAGGGCCCCAATGACAGGGCTTGCTATGCATGACCTCCACGTTCTCCTGATCTAACGCCATGCGAATTTTACCTTTGGGGATTCATCAAGGATCATGTGTACGTGACTCTGCTACCAGCTGACCTCCCTGAATTAAGAAACCAGATTGCAGCAGCTGTTGCTACAATTACCGAATATACACTTATCAACGCTTGGAAAGAACTCGGCTTAATGTGTGCCGTGTGACAAAGGGAAGTCACATTGAACATTTATAAGGTTCTTGCTAAAATTGTTTGAGTTGCTTTTTCATTTGACATATCATTTATAACTGTAAGTTGACTGTAATAAATATTATAAAGGGTTAAAACCCCGATATTCATTTATATGCATCCTGTATAAAAAGAAACAACTAGAATCCAAATCATACTATAGCATTAGCCCACCTCGGTAGCGTAGATGATAGCATGTCTGCCTCACATTCAGGAGGTCCCGAGTTCGATTCTCGGTCAGGGTGAGTTACCTAGATAAAGTTTTTTCCGGGGTTTTCCCTTATACTTCAAGACGAATGTCGGGTAACTCTAAGCTCCACGGACTATGGATTCATTTGAGCATCGTTTCACCCCATTTATTCACCGTCCGATATAACTTAACTTTGGGGCGGACGTAAATTAAAAAAAATATATATATATAACTTTTTTTTTAATGTTATGTACACCTTTATAAGCCTTTAACGCCAATTTCATATTTGGATACCATTCAATGAGACAAATGTGATTTCAGAAGCTATTTGCAGAGTGTTTAGGGTGTACATTTAGTACTGTAAAGGTCTGCAACATTTCATAGTTTAATTAACAGCAACTGAAATTCGATTGATTAAAAAAGTTCTTTTTTGCTTAGAATTTTGTGAGGTTATTTAAGGCCACCGAATTTCTTGGCAATATTTGCCTTTTATTCTTTAAATTTACGTTTTATTTTTTTAATAAATTTTATACTTATTCCAGTTATAACTATTGAGTTATGTTATTCACACATATCTATACAAATATTCTGGATACTTAGATGACCTGGTATTACGTTCTATTCCATTAGAAAAGATGCTTATGTAGCATACGTTTAGGCATGCCTGGCAATATTAGTTGTTGCAATATCCCTATTTGTTCCCTATGGTGTAATAAATTAAATTTTTGGTGTAGCCCCTACAGAGCGAAAGAAGGATGCAAAGCCATCAGCAGCACCCTAGCTAACGCCTGGGTCAGATTTAGTTTCCTCATTATTAGGGCACGCAGTTTTGTGTACATCCTGTGCAGAGGGAGATGTGGGGGATCCCGGACTATTATAGTGCAGGATGCTGGTGGGGAGAGAAGAGATGATATATAAACACGATGGTTAGTTTAAGCTCAGGGCAATCAATTATTATTGTGTGGGCCGTGAGAAGAGTTTGTCGCGCCCAATCAAACCCTTAAGAATTAAAAAAAAAACTGTAAGAAGGCTCCTGACACTGATGGAACGGGTGCTATTTATTTTAATTGAATTAGGCACAGCGGTATGACATCGTGCTCTACTGGGATCATTGTCAAGTAGGTGCAACCATCAAGGTCAAGGAGTGAATCAGGTTAGACATCTGTGCTGCATATAATACAAAAAATACAGACCCAGAAAACTTCCCTTCTTAATGCCGTTATGCTGTTATGTCTAAACGACATATGAAGCATTCAAAAATACATCACGACACAAAATAATTGTATTTACTGTTTCATGAATATATATTATACAAAGTTCTAAGGGCTTTTTATAATAAATCCTCCTATTTACCACTTATAATTATGGCAAATCCCAATTATTCCAAATAAAGAATGAATGATATTATAATATTCACAAGAAAGGATGTGAAACATTGGCAGAATGTCTAACTTTCTTAACCTGCCCCCGACAAACTTCCAAGTTCTGAAAATGCTCTGTATGTAACCTTTGGTGTTAGAAGATTCTCTGTGGAAGTGGTCGATAGCTCCAGATTTTTTTAACTGTTGCTCCTTTTTGTCTACACAATTATTTAATATCATAAAAGACAGCATGCGTTTTACATCTTGCAGAAAGACTAACACAAGGCACAAACCGCCCGCCTCGGTAGCGTGGTGGTAGAATGTCTGCCTCACGTTCAAGAGGTCCCAGGTTCGAATCTCGGTCAGGGTGACTTACCTGGATAAGGTTTTTTCCGGGGTTTTCTCTTATCTTGAAAGACGAATATTGGGTAACTCTAAGTTCAATGGACCCTGGGCTCATTTGAGCATCATTTCATCCATTGCATTCATCGTCCGATATGATTTAACGTTGGATGACGTAAATTACAAAACAAACAAAAACAAAAAACAAAAAGGAGCAAACCAAATTACTAACTAAATTACTTTTCTTGGAAAGGACAAAGATCGCGACTATGATAACAGTAATACTCAGTTAATATACGAGGGCTGTTCAATAAAGAATGATCATAACTTTTTACGGTCATAATTTTTTGCACTAAAATTCAATCTTACTATATTCTGTTAGCTTAATGTTAAACACGCCGTAGTAGTTTCATTGTTGTTACTCCTGGTTCCCGCCTGTGAGAACCAGGTAAGTTCAGACATGTTCAGTATTGCCTATCACTGCAATGGAGGTAACATGCAGTTAAAGTTGATGTTAGAGGAAAATGCGGAATTTATTTCAAACGTAACCACTGCTGATGAAACTTGGCTACATCATTTTCATCCTGAGTGCAAACAGCAAAGCTTAATGTGGAAATCTCCTTCATCACAACCCCCCAAAAAGGCAAAAGTGGTTGCTTCTTCTGGGAAAGTTATGGTGATCTCATTCTTTGCTATTCATGGAACGGTTTATCAGCATGTTGTACCTGCACACACATCAATAACTGGGCAATACTACAGGAATGTCCTAAAACATTGCTAGTCCATATCAGGCGCAAAAGACCACATTTGGCTGGATGCTGCACCATGATAATGCGCGGCCGCATATTGCCAATGTTGTTGCTGAATATCTTGCAAAAATCAACGTGAAGTGCATCCTTCACCCTTGCTATAGTCCGGATTTAGCCCCATGTGACATTTTTCTATTCCCTAACTTGAAGAAACGCCTTCGTGGGAGGCATTATCCATCATCAGAAGCAGTGGTGAAGGCTGCGGAGGCGCTTCTGAAGGATCTCTCAAGAAATGTTTTCCAGCATGTCTTTGAAGACTGGCAGAGTCGCTGGGACAAGTGCATCGCATTCAGGAGAGAATATTTTGAGCAGGACCATCAAAATTATGAGGATTAGTAAAGGTACGTTGTCAGAAACAAAATTGTGATCATTTTTTATTGAACAGCCCTCGTAAAATACTGATTCACTAGATCTAATGCAAGCAGTTTTCTGTATCTGTAGCAATATTTAACACGTCCTGCTGATGTCCTTGTTTACAACAAAAACACAAAGGAAATAAAGCAAAACATTCTTACATGTGGGTTATTTAGATTTTGACATTCAGAAAACTCATTCATAGATACTCTTTCGACACTGTTTCGTTACATGCACCTTTGCCTTATTTCATAAATGGCTACAGAAGAAGCAATTTTAACACAGGATCAGGATTTCACTACGGATGTGATTTGTTACGTAGGCCACCATGCTGGGCCCATTGTGCCTATGCCCCAAGTGGGGCACCCCGAAAAGAAGGATGAGACGAGGTGAGATGGAGGACGGCGGACCCAAGGAGCCACGACAGTACAGAGGGCAGGGTGGCTACAGTTTACTTGGATAGTGGCTTCCCCCGGCAGGCCAGGACAACGAACTCGCTCCCCTACAGTGGGACGGCAACGAGCGCAGCAGCCGAGCCCCAAAGGTCCCTGGCTGGCGGTCACGGAATGGTCCCAGCAGAGGAGCGCAGACCAGCAACCGACTTACCGGAGGGGGAACTAGATATCTTCCTGCCATGCACCGCCGAGACTCCCACCGACACTTCTACTCTGAAAGAGACCACCAGATGAGAGATAAAGTGAAATGATAATGGAGATGATATGGAGGGACGGGACTTCCGGGATGTAATTCATTTACCCAGCATTCACCTAGCAATCCCGGAAAACCCCCAAAAAAGCCAATGGGTCAATTATGTCGGACACTGAAATCGAACCCGGGCCTCCCGAATGAAGGCGACAGACGAAACTGCCTGAGCCATCCCGCTCAGTAACACAGGATCAATTATATCTTTTTAAAGTCTAGCTTCTGTTTAATGAAGTGTTTTCTAGTCGTCATTTATTGTGATATGCCTTTGTTTTCATACTCAGTGAAATGAAGCAGCTGTTACTCTCGGCAAACTCAGCTATTTTCTATTCCAAGTGTATTCTTAAATAAAAGATTAGGTCCTTTCCCTCAGCACTTCCTTTAATGCATTTATATTTAAATAGAAGAGCTTTGTAAATTGTAGAAGTTTATGAAATTCAACCAGAAGCTATTGGAATTAGAAGCTATTTTTCAGACTATTTCCGGCAGAAATAAATGAGCCTTGCATTAGTGAAAGAATTATTTATGAGACTATTATATATAACATATTATATATAACACAATAACATGAGGTTAGTATGTCTATATAGATATGTGTATTGTTGATTTAATAACCCTTAAAAGGTCCAGATTTTAAAAGAGGGCTCTTACTATCCATTCTGTATATCATTATATGAAATATACATGTACTGTGTAATATATGAGAGATTCGTATACGAACAGGAATGACGGACGACCAGGAATGCAAAAAGATTAAAATTAACTCACTACCATGCCATATATAAATTCAATAAAATTCTCTGTTTCTATGTAGAAGACAGATATACTATACTTCTGCACCTAAGATTTGACATATGCGTAAGCTATGAAAGGAAATTATATAATGAAGAGGATTTAAGTTTGGCCAGTAAGAACCTCATAAATTTTTATCTGAAATAATCCAGTTTTGAATTCTCAAAGAGTTGTGAGATTGCAACTGCAAATTTTGAGTTACTGGTGTTCCTATACAAACCACTGATGTTAGACTTCCAAAATCATAAATGTATATGGTTTTATTAAAGATTTGATATGTTTCCTTCTGTTATTTATTCATTTGAGTAAATATTTTTTGCTTTTAGAGCGAACAATGTCCATGATATTCTAATACCCTCTTACATGGTCTTATTTTGTAAGGATTAGTTCTTACAAATAAATGAATGGTTCTGCTTTTCAATTGTTTATATTCCAGGGCTACATGGAAGAAATTTGACAGTGAAGCAGTGCAAGTGTTACCAAATTCTTCGCATTAAAAATCAGATACTGGTACCATCGTGGGATTATAAACCTCGTTAAACGATGGCTCAAGACCATAGAATCTAATGGTTTGAAACAATTTCAGAAATAGTTAATTGCTTGTCGGAACACATTTAAAATAATTGTTTTTCTTAAAAAAAGACGTCGCTTATGGGACAGTATCTATATCTTCTTGCCTCTTGTACGTAATCATCTGTATCTCTCCGCTGTGATTCTCTTCATATATCTCCTTTCGCTCTACTTCTTTCAGCAGCTTCTGCTCCTCCTTCCGATACCCTTAACTGACGTCTTCTATTCCTCATCGGTCGTGCGTCTTACATTAGGTTTTCTCAAGTATGGTAACCTGCCTCTTCAGTTTCTCCTGTCTTAGCATTTCCCTCCGATGATCTGTTAAATAGCTTTATTACAACGGGCTTCGTATGCCTCACGTAGGTTTGTGAGGGAGCATGTTTTCCAATTGCAACGGGTTTTATCATAGGTTTACGAAAACTGTAAATATATCTTCACTTTAGATGATTTCTATACTAATACACAAATATTTGTTCGTTCGATATTTTCTCAGTATGTGCTCCAGGTAATGCTTGTTCTCATGTGTTACAAAGAATTAAATATAAGGCATATTTAGAGAACATAAACAATTTTTTTTATATAGATCTCTGTAATAATTACAAATCATCCACTCCGCGATGAAATATTACAAGTCGTGCCATCTCTGGACAACAGGACAAGTTGGTATAAAAAGTATTTTCTCAGCGAATTCATTTGTTTGTCAAGTATAACCTCTCCTAGTGTGCAATCAATGATCTTCTGCTATATACTGTATATTTAGCTATAGTTTAACGTAATCGACTCAATACTTTCTCATCACAGTCTTCTATTTTTATCTGTTCCAGGTTTAAGACAAATCAAATAAAATCAAAGGTCATGGCATTCATTGGGAAAGAGCCAATTAGAACAAAAATTGTTATAAATAATCGTTGCGTTGAACAGGTAAGACATTTTAACTACTTGGGAACTGATGTTAGTTATGACAAGGAATATGATGTCTACAATAAAATATGCAAATTTCAAAGAGTGTGTGGAACAATAAATAGAACATTTAGAAACAAAATACGTAAGGAAACAAAATTAAAGTTCTGCAAAGTTATGGCTGTACCTATACTGACATACGGAAGTGACACTTGGACGTTAACTAAAAAGAAACAGAGTAAAATACAGGCTTCAGAAATGAAATTCTTGAGAAGTGTGAAAGGATGCACGAAGAGGGACTTAATAAGAAATGCAAATATAAGAGAAGAGCTGGACATTTTTAGTATGAATGATAGGTTAAAAGATCTCAAACAAAAATGGAAGGAACATGAAAGAATGCCAGATAATAGACTTACAAAACAAATATTACAGTATCATCCTAAAGGTAGGAGATCGGTGGGCAGACCCAGGAAACGATGGCTGGAAGACTTCGAAGGCGGAACAGGCACTTGATTGCCTATGCCATGAAGTGAAGAAGAAGAAGAAGAAGAAGAAGAAGAAGAAGAAGAAGAAGAAGAAGAAGAAGAAGAAGAAGAAGAAGAAGAAGAAGAAGAAGAAGAAGAAGAAGAAGAAGAAGAAGAAGAAGAAGAAGAAGAAGAAGAAGAAGAAGAAGAAGAAGAAGAAGAAGAAGAAGAAGAAGAAGAAGAAGAAGAAGAAGAAGAAGAAGAAGAAGAAGAAGAAGAAGAAGAAGAAGAAGAAGAAGAAGAAGAAGAAGAAGAAGAAGAAGAAGAAGAAGAAGAAGAAGAAGAAGAAGAAGAAGAAGAAGAAGAAGAAGAAGAAGAAGAAGAAGAAGAAGAAGAAGAAGAAGAAGAAGAAGAAGAAGAAGAAGAAGAAGAAGAAGAAGAAGAAGGTTTAAGACAAACGTTTAAAGATGCAGTTTCATTATATACCTAATTAATTCATTGTAGATACAAGGGGCACTGAAGCGATTGTTAATGTTTAAAAAGCAGCCATTAGTGAAATCGTTATATGCTGTATCGTATCCTTTGGTGGTGGAAGATCTTCTGTGGCAGTGGCCGATACTTTTTGCTGTTCCAATTTTTTGTCCACACATCTATTTAACAACATAAAGTTAACATACAATGACATTCTTGCCTCACGTTCAAGAGGTCCCGAGTTCGAATCTTGGTCAGGGTGAGTTACCTGGATAAAGTTTTTCCGGGGTTTTCCCTTATCCTGTAAGACGAATGTCGGGTAACTCTAAGCTCCATGGACCCCGGACTCATTTGAGCATCATTTCAACCATTCCATTCATCATCCGATATAACTTAACGTCAGAGGACGTAAATTACAAAAAAAAAAGAGCTTTGTAAATTATAAGTTGGTAATAGTTTACGAAATTAAATTAGAAGACCATATCCGTCGGAACTAATTGAGCTTTTCACTAATGAAATAATTACTAAAATCGCTTAAGTGGTTTTTAAAATTACTTTATATACCTCATTTTTTTCTGTTCTTAATAAAAAAGGGCGCATTCTAAAACACGTGCCTGTAATACATAAGCTTAATGCAATGCATGTATTAAAGATTATGGAAACGTTTAAAATATACATACACTTTTTCCTCATAACATGCAGAACAAATTTTAAGATAAGAGCATAATGAGCACATCAACACATATTCAAATAAGATATTGTCACGGTAACAGGCATAAAAGTTTCAGCACAAATAAGAAAACAGTCGGCGGATAAAATTTCATGGTAATAATGAGTCTTGCTAAGCAGTTAACGAAAACGCGGCTGATGTAAACAAGCGCTGGCTGGCAGAGATAACTGAGGTAAAGGACTCGCCGGCATAGATTAAGTTACGCTTTTAGAATGCGATATTCTTCCGCTAATTTCTGGTCTGATAGAGATTGTTCGGGTTCTGGCTTATTATAGAACAATCTAGAGTTACGAATTAGGTATTTAAGGACGTGACGGCTCGCAAAGTCAATAGTTGTTGTAAAACAGTGAGTTGTAAACAGAGTAAGCAGAGAACAGCTGAGAGTGTTGTTGTAACGAGAGCTAATGTAAGCTGTCACGGTTTGTTATTGTCATCGACTTTGGAAGATTGTGTTATTATGTGATGTAATGTTGTTACGTGAGAATTGAACAGTGTATCTCTACGGAAATAAAGGAGATTTTTAATTTCTGCAACCCGGCCTTTTAATTCTACAAACCCACAAAGTCAGAATATGGATATGCCGATATTGTTCTTAAATGTCAAGCAGAGTACTGCTTTAAACTCAAGCAACAAAACCCAAAATTTCCACTCGCTCGCACACATTAGTTGGGGTTTCATTATAAAGTGGTTTATCTGTACGGTGTGAAAACAGCAAAATTGAATTTTTATTTGTGGTCCCTCTTAAACTGACGTAGTTATCAGTATTCTATATTGGCAGTGAAAAATTGCTTCATTTTGCTCATAGGTCTCTTTATTAGGTTTGAGGCTTTTTACGCATCGTAAATATATGACAGGGGACCACTGACTTTACCTTCCTTCCAAAGGAAGCCCGTTAAGAAGGATTTTTTTCACCCATCAATGTCCATCTCTCCTCCGGGATTGAACCCGCAAGCTCGGGAACCAGAGAGTAATATGTTACCTCTGAACCAGGCAGGAAGACTTAAAACTGGCAGCTGTCTACGAGTAATACATAAGAAAAATAAATTATGAAATTTAATATTCTTAACCATGTTTTCCGGCTATCTAGAAACAAATATTTTTTATGGATAGAGTCAACATGAAAAATTCAATGACATGGCCGAAATTTCAACCACGGGTCTCCTGGTTTCCGTCCAGTCGCTCTTAACCTTTGAGCTACCATGGCCAACGTACCGTCCTGACATTAAATTCTCCATGTGACTCATATATTTTCCCGGTAAACCACTAGGGGCTCTCTCATCCGAGATACGCCGCTTGTAGTGACTTATTATCGTAAGTACTTGAGTCCCAGGCTTCATCATTTAACTCTTATCATTTTAGATGATTGATGGAAATTAATCAGTTCTTCACATTAGCCGTTAATTGGCTAATAAGGCTTTTGATGGATAGAGTCAACAAGAAAAATTCAATGCCATGGATGGAGTTTGAACCACGGATCTCCTGGGAATATGAGTCAAATGAAGAATTTAATGTCAGGACGGCACGTTGACCATGGTAGCTCAATGGGTTAGAGCGACTGGACAGAAACCAGGAGATCCGTGGTTAAAATCCCGGCCATGACATTGAATTTTTTTATGTTGACTCTATCCATAAAAAATATTAGCCTATGTACGGCTAGTGTGAAGAATTGATTAATTTCTATCAATTAACTAAACTATTTTTATATTTTGCAGTGAGTGGAACTTAATGCACCTCATATTTCGCAATATTTGGCAAAATATGTATGTTTTATTAAAATTTTGTATAAGTAAAATAAACAACACTGCTTAAATAATCAGCAGAACTCGTTGATTTAAAATGTAGGCGGCTAACAGCATATATTGATATAGAGATTTCTTCTTCATATTTTCATATTATGGCCAAAAAAAGGTCTGTTTTGGAAATGTTTTTATATTTTTTCGTTTCTGGTAATAATAATCATACATAATGCTTACACTGCTTTTACATTAGGAAACATTTCTCTAACAGCACTCAAGTAGGCATATGTTTCCCAATCATTAAAAGCAAATATGCAGACATTTTAAAGGAATTGCGTCACTCACGAGATGATCGGCGTTTGACGTATGTACAAAGGATCAAAGTACAGTATTGTCCAATTTCGCTTGTGAGAAAAAGTGTTTTATCTTAGTAACTATCATAATAACATGGGAGTTAGTATGTCTATATAGATATGGTGTATTATTGATATAATAACCCTTAACAAATCCAGATTTAAAATGAGGGCACTTACTATCCATTCTGTTTATCATTACATGAAATATGTATGTAGTATGTAATATATGAGAGATCGGTATAGAAGAACAGCACTTTCAAAATGACAACCAGGAATACCAAAATAATTAATTAAACATAATTTAAAATTAACTCTCTACCATACCAAATACAAATTCAATGACGATCTCTATTTCTATATAGAAGGTAAGATATTATATACTTCTGCACCTAAGCTTTGACATTTGCTTAAGCCATAAAAGGAAATTATAGAATGAAGAAGACTTAAGAAAGGTCAATGAAAACCTCAAACAGATTTGATTATCTGAAATAATCCTTTTTTGAACTGTAACAAAATTGTTATGTGTTTTGGGTAGAGATGATGATGATCTTGAAGCTCCACGTTGTTAAGCCACATGTGATGAAATTTTAAAAATGGATATGGCATGCTGATAAGATTATCCCTGCGTTGATTATCTCGAAGTACCTCGGCTGCCCTTGTATCCGAATGAGACCCTATAAGATTCTTTTTCAGGGTGCGGTCGCAGATGAGAGACAATGTCAGGATTATGTGCAGATAAAATAATGGAAAACCCTGGAAAAACCTTATCCAGGTAACTTACCCTGACCGAGATTCGAACTCGGGACCTCTTTAACGTGAGGCAGGCATGCTATCATCTACGCTACCGAGGCGGGCCAAATGTAATATTCTTTTCTCCTCCAAATGTAATTTTAATTTCGATATTGCTTAAAACATTTAAAACCACTCTTTAGAAATCTGAACAAATAATCGCTTGTTTACCTCGATATTACTTAGTTTTAAAAACAATTACGTTTCTTTCGCAATACTTTATGCACTGCGTCCTTTCTGCAGAATTACAGATACTCACACAGGTCCGTTCCCTGCGACGGCTGAAGGCAGAAGAAAGCAGTTTTATCCAATCTTGATTTACTAGTTCTTCCGTTGCTATGGAAGTCAACATTTTATCACAGGTCCACTCACAAACAATTATAATTATGTTCATTAATAGATACAGTAACATGTTTATAATTCTTCTTTTAAATCACTTTTCAAAACTGTTTAATATTCAAAATAATATTTCCTCTTAATTTAAATTAATTTTATTGTTACCTATAATAGTAACATATATTTAACTTCCCTGTCCTCTATCAAATTACTTTTGCACCTTCACTTGTTATTCTAAACTTAATATTTTATCCAATATAATTAAAAATCAATTTTAAATATAACTGAATATAAAATAACTGTTTCAGGATGCTTTCATGTAAGAGTGCAATTGTAAAGTTCGAGTTTGTGCTCTTCCTATTGGAACCACTGATGTTAGACAGTTTAAAGGCATGAGTTTGAATAGAATTTTTATAAACGTTTTGATTCGTTTCTTTCTGCTATTCATCTGTTTGAATAAATAATTTTGCACTTAGAACAAATAATACCCGTGATACCCTAATAGAGTGATACATTTATTTTGTAGGGCCCAAATGACCTTGTTGTCGACGGGCCCTTAAACACTACACTCACTCACTCACTCTTATTTTGTAAGAATTGTAGCTCTGAAGTAACGAATAGGTGAACTATTCTGCTTTTCAACTGTTTATATCCCAGAGGGAGCTGAGAAAGGAGATACTACAAATGTGTTTTTCAATGAACGTAGATGAATCGACAGAGATTTTATAGCATTAAGAAGAAACATATGTTCAAATAATCACATGAGAGGTAAATACAAATACATATAATATTAATAATGGTTTTTAATGTTGATAAAATACCAAAAGATCAGAATCGTTGTTATTGGTTCTTGTATCACAGATATAATTAGACTAGTATTCACTTAGAAGCCATAGTCAACATAATTTACTTCTATACGTTTTTAGTATAATGACAACATAGGACGCACAAACTGTATTCTTGAGTCGATATTTGTGTAATCCTTGTCCATTTATGACCATTACAAAACCCTTGAATTAGCCTTTTAGCCCGAAGTTGTTTACATACGTCATCTGGTAGATCACTGAACCAAATATTCAGATTACAGTCCTCATGCTGACTTTCTTCTCGGGAAGCAAGTCATGTGAAAAGATGATTAGATATCAACGTTTCGGGAGTGTGCATCTCTCCCATCACCAGGATATTTATAAAATGTTATACCACAAATAAAATACTGGATATAACACAACCATAAACAAAGACAAAAGAGTATCAAAATTCGCATTACTGAACAAAAGACTGTTTTCAGTAAATTAAATGCCAGGTCAGGAGATGGTGTGAGTATAGAAAATTGTGTCAAAGAAACGTAACTACTCATCTTGATTATCAAGCTGTATTTTGATCTGTGTTTCTTAAATCGACGGATTTCCATTTTAAGGCCGATTTCCAAGAGGAGCTGAACTGAAATCCAGCATCCGATTAAGCGTACTCCTTTCAGAGGAAATCGCCAAAGCCTCCTTAATTCTCCGCTCCCAGTAACTGGTGCATTTTGCCAAGATGGTCGTCTCCCGAAAATTGGCTCTATGGTCGTTATGAAAACAATGCTCTGCCAGCCCAGACTTCTCAGGTTGCATTAAACGAATGCTCCGTTTATGTTCGACTCTACTAGCTATGGTCCTTCCGGTTTGTCCTATATACGATGCCCCACATTCACAGGGAATGCGGTACACTCTCGGAACTTGGAAGTCCAGTTTGTCTTTCACTGGTCTCAACAGATGTTTAATCTTCGGAGGTGGCTTGTGGATGGTCCTGATGTATTTGTCGAGAATTCTGCTGATATCAGACGCTTGCTGTATTACAGGTTTCCTTTTTCTAACTTTGGTGATCGAGGCTCCTTTCCTATGAAAGGAACATGCTTAATCGTGATACTTGATTTCTGTTCAGCTCCTCTTGGAAAGCGGCCTTAAAAATGGAAATCCATCGAATTAAGAAGCAAAGATCAATACAGCTTGATAATCAAGTTAAGTAGTTAAGTTTCTTTGACACAATTTTCTATACTCACGATATCTCCTGACCTGGCATTTAATTTACTGAAAACAGTCTTTTGTTCAGTAATGCGAATTTTGATAGTGTTTTGTCTTTGTTCGTATGTTATATCCAGTATTTCATTTGTGGTTATAACAGTTTATAAATATCGTGCTGATGGGCGAGATGCACACTCCCGAAACGTTGATATCTAATCATCTTTTCACCTGTCTGGCTGTCCGATAAGAAAGTGAGCGTATTCGTCGCCAGGAAAGCTTCAGATCTTATTTTACAGTCCTCATTTCCGTACGCATAGCGAAGGAAATCAACTCACGTTTCGTTACGGTTGCGATTTTCATATTTTGTCGTTAACACATATTTCACTTGAATATTGTAAGAGAAATACTTCAAATCGGTTTTCAAAATTCTTTGCAGAGACGTAGAACTCATTCACAACAATATATATAACAGCAGTGATTTTTACGAGGATCCCAAATGTTCAAACATTTGCGGATTTCTGTTTGAATTACTTTTATGAGGTTCGTTTCATCTCACGTAATTTCCTATAGGTACTTCATAATAAACAGAAAACATATCTCTACAGGTACGTATGAAAATTTGATGTAATATAATTGCCACAGAAATAGTACAAGTACCACTGAGGAAATTTAATATCAGGATAATAAATGTTGCATGTGTTATGCACGCTAAAACACCAAGGTACGGAGAATAGTACTTACTAGGCAGGCCATTGGCGTAGGTCAAAAGTCGAAAAAGCGTTTTGTTCATGCTAGTACAACATATAAATTTCATCGGCAAAGTTGTAACGCTTACTTTATTATAGTAAATGTAGAAGACTTAAAATTATTTGCTTACTTTTACATTAGCGGCTGTTAGGTAACTAATTTTAATATTAGATCGAATCAAGTGCAACGGAAGAAAGACAAATTATACATTTGTATGCTTTATGCATTCAATTTTCTTATAACAGTCATAAGAACATATAAAATCACACATGCGAAAACTAAAATGTTTATATCAAAGCTGCCATGGATACAAAATTTGCGAAAAAAAGATGAACAACCATTTCAGTTGCTTTTAAAAATAATTTAAGCAAAATTTTAGTATTTTGTAGTGCACTTTTGTAAATAATTATTATTTGTTGCTTTTTATTTCGGCCTTTTAAGAGTTTAATAAAATACTGTACCTTTGAGATACTTATATGCCGAATAAGATGTATATCTTACACTTTTGGGGGAATAGCCTTTGAAGTTTGCTTAATTATGAATAACTGGTAAACAAATATAGACAAAACTTATATCACAAATAAATGTACATCTTTTTAATGGTGTTATTGAACCATTTATGCTTTAATTATAATTCTCTTTTTAGTAATAATAATTATAATTGGAGTGTTTTAACAAAGTATAATTTAATGATCACTTATTTGCTAAATTAAAAGCATTACAGTGTAATAAATTACACTAGGCAACAACGAAAATGTTTCGGGCTTAAAAATAGTGAATTTACATGTATCTCCATCTGTTAAATTAAAAAAATCACCATAAAATGATAGATTAGCTCTTGTTTTGAAGATAACGTGACATTTCATTTCTAGAGAGAAGATTTTTAAAAAAAAAAAAAAATTGGGAATTTTTGAGAGAATTTGCACACCTGTCAAATAACAAAGCACAATCACAGAGAAATTTTGGAAATTAAGTGATGCAAAAGTTAAGGAAGGCATTTTTGTCGAACCACAAATAAGAGGACTTCTAGAGGATCCTGCTTGGGAAGCCTTCGACGCTGTTGTTCATGGATTTTTAGGCAACAAAAGAGATAACAACTACATGCATTTGGTGACAGTGCTCCTGCAAAAATACCGTAACCTTGCATACAACATGTTCCTTAAGATCCATTTTCTCCACTCCCACCTAGACTTTTTCCCTCCTAGTTGTGGAGCTGTTAGTGATGAACATGGGGAGAGATTCATTCAGGACATTTCTGTTACGGAAAAAAGATATCAGGGCCGTTGGAATGAAGTAATGCTTGCGGATTACTGTTGGTCTTTGTATAGGGATTCTGCGGAACTCCATCACAAGAGGCAAGCTAAAAGACGACGAAGTCAATAGGCCACCACATGATTCTCTTCAGACACAACTATCTGCGAAGTATTTTTCCAACAATTTAGAACTCTTAGCATGTAATTACCAGTTAAAAAATCAAATGCACTTTCATTGTTGTTAGCATGTACGTAATTAAAATGTATCCTTTTCTCTCAATCCATTAATATGTAATACTTCCATCTTGTATGTATCATAGAAACTAGAGCTAATAAACATTTTTCATTATCATTGTTTTTCTCAACCCAACATTAGTAGGAATCGCCTCATCAAGTGCTCGAAACATTCAAAAATTATTTTTTGTTGCCCAGTGTTATTTTCCTAAATTTCCCTCTAATAAATATCATTTGTATTTTTATTTTCTTTGTTATAGTTTGAATTTTAAAATAATTTATGTAAGTAATTTCTAACTTATTTTTCGGGGATAACTGAATTTTAAATACGTGCCATACATGCGAACTACTTTTAGAAAGTTTTACTTTGCATTAGATTACTATTCTTACTGTGTGAAATGACAAATTGAACTATAATAGCAAGAATCCATGAAAGAATAAGCTTTTGTAAAAGAGTGAGAAGAAAACGTAGTATTTCATATTTTTGAAAGGATGATTATAGTACATCACATAATGTATAATAACAGTTTTTCAAGAAAAAGACAAATGTATCGACATCCTTTATGTTGATTGCTCTCACTTACTTCGGTCATTTAACAGCATTTAACTTGAAAAGATCAACCTGAGCACTCAGAATTGGTATCCCGATGGTCTTACCTGTAAAAATAGATATTAATATTAAATTTGATTTTGAAATAGGATTTTTTACAAGCTTAAATGAGCCTCCAGTTTAACTATTTGTCATTAAAGAAACAGTTCAAATCGTGTTAGTTTCGGGATACCCTCCAATAAAAGGTTTAGTAAATTGCTTCTCTATGTATCAATCATACTGGATGAAGTAAAACTATGGAACAATGCCTGTAAACCCGCTGTTGCAGCCCTATGACGTGATTTTTTTTTTTTTTTTTTTTTTTTTTTTTTTTTTTTTTTTTTTAGAAAATCTGTTAAGATATCAATATAACCTCTATGATTACAAATAAGGGGTGCGAGATTTTCCCCCCTTTTTAAATGGCAACATTTATTTTTTCTGCACTCCTCGAGTCCTCAAATCTCAGAACGTATAAACAAATGCCTTTTCCAACCACAATTTAAATTTATTATCACATTACAGCTTGCGCACTAGCAAAGGAAAATGCATCATTGCTTCAAACTGAGTAGGTTTTGAATTAAACAATACAGCAGGCTACTTCAGTACGTGGCTTTGGATTGAACAAATACAGACAAAAGCTAAACTAATAAGGACAACAATGCTTCCTTCATTATAAAATCTTCCTGAAAGTAGTTAGTCGTGACAACTTAGAGAAAGACAAGGAATTGAAACACTAATGATGATTGGATATGGTGATAGGAGGACCTGACGTAAACCCCTTAGACTTTTTCTTGTGGAGATATTTGAAGTGGAGGGTTTACAGGGACCTATCAAGAGATATTGAAGAGTTAAAGTGAAGAATTTAGCAAAAAAGGCAGCTGATCAAGCGATTAGTGTCGTGTTATCATTAACTAATCTCAAAGATAAACTTTTGCATTGTTTGCCAGTAAATGGAGGCCATTTTAAGCACATTTTGAAGTGAATTCATCATGTGTTACAGAACAGCGCCAATAATTTTGTTAGGAATGTATTTTCTTGTTTTAAATTTCAGGTGTTATAATACGTCCTAATAAATTTATATTACAGTCCCAAAAAGTATCCAAGACCTGAGGACCAAAGAAAAAGAAAAAAGAAGGTGTTGCCATTAAAAACAAAATCTCGATCTATTTACAATCATATTAATATGAAAACATACTGATTTCTTATATCTTTCCTAAAAATATCAGCTCAAAAATTAAAACAAAGTTAAAAGCATTGTTTCATAGTCTTTACTCACCTCGTAGATTATTATGCAACTGATTTACTGATTTTGATAAAAAGTAATACATACTCTCCTAATGAAGCTGTATCTTTTATTTTGCATAAGGAATAACCTCGTAGATTATTTGAATAACACTGATTTGCCTATTTTGATAAAAGGTAATACATGCTCTCCTACTGAAGCCGTATCTTTTATTTTGCATAAGGAATAACCTCGTAGATTATTTGAATAACACTGATTTGCCTATTTTGATAAAAGGTAATACATGCTCTCCTACTGAAGCCGTATCTTTTATTTTGCATAAGGAATAACCTCGTAGATTATTTGAATAACACTGATTTGCCTGTTTTGATAAAATGTAATACATACTCTCCTACTGAAGCCGTATCTTTTATTTTGCATAAGGAATAACCTCGTAGATTATTTGAATAACACTGATATGCCTATTGTGATAAAAGGTAATACATGCTCTCCTACTGAAGCCGTATCTTTTATTTTGCATAAGGAATAACAATAATAACAGAAATATTAACACAAATTAGTCAAAATAATGTACAAGTACTCTTCAGATAGATAGCCGAGAAATACTCCATTAAGGTCAGAACATTAACCCAAGTATTCAATTACGAGTAACCCAGGGCTGATAAAGAGAGCCTGGGAACGAAGTTGGTGCCCCCCCGGGGTGAGAGGCCGCTAATCTATCCATTAAACTTTTATAAGGTCCATGAATGAAACACTCTTAATTATACCGATTCATATACAGGAGAGCATCACGATCCGTATGTTAGGAACGTTTCTAAAGCGGTCACAAATGCATGGCGTTTGACAATAGCGTTCAGTGCTGGTATTCTTCTCTTAACAACAACAAAATTACTCGGCTTCGGACTTCAGATTCAATTCTCTAATGTTGGTATCTACATTTAAATAGTTTCATATGCATCTAAATTTGGCAGCGTTTGTTCTGTCTTTTCCGTACACTTCAAGTGTGTTTCGTGTGATGATGGCTTTCGATGCAATAGGTGCTAGAAACGTAAAACAGCTGACAAATAGGCACTTAGAAAATTTCAAAATAAGGCAGAATCAAACCATTGAAGTAGGCACAATCATTTATTAATTTACCACTTAAAACTGAGTTTTATGCCATAGAACAATATAGCGACATCCTACATAAAAAATATATACCAAAGTATAAGCATAGTTTATTTAAGTTTGACTTTCCATTTATTACATATGTATATTGTGACTTTGTGGGTTTCTAGAATTAAAAGTCCAAGTTGCAGAAATTTAAAAAGTTCTTTGTTTCCGTAGTAACCCACTTTGGTCAAACCTTACAGTAGAAGAATTACGTAACATACATAAATAAAATCTTCCAAGGTCTTTGACCACAAACAAAAGCGTTCACTTTCAAAACACAGTTGCAGGCACACGATACTCAATTCCGATTACACTCTCATTTGACTCCGTTTACGACTGTCCTTTGGCGAGTAGCGGCTTCCTCATATACCTCTACTCATATTACTAGACATTTCTGGAATATTCTGTAACAAACAAGAAATTGAAACTTCCAGTCATCTACTGGTCTCTTTATCTGTTTCGGCAAGCTTTCATCTCGGCATTGCACTATCTGCCCCTTATCTCTCCGCACCGAACCTTTTGTGGGCGTAGCCACCGGATACGACAGTATTTATGGCTAAACTTATCAGCTTTTGTAATTTTTCTCCTTCGTTTGTTTCAAATCACTACATTTGCAAACACACAATTTAGTGTCCTTGAAGTTTAACCTTTTCCTGGGTATATTAATAGGGCTAACCCCCCGAAAGACACTGTTTTTGTCTATGAGGTAAATTGCTTCCAAATCAGATTTAAGAGCTGGTCTCTGTATTCTTTTGCAATTCCTCTTCCTATTTGAGGATAGTATATTTGAAAATGTAGATCAATAACAGGGAATAACTCGTTTGCAAAAGCTTTGCAAAATTATATAGCTAAACACACTTTTAGTGTAGCAAAATTTTCGCTGTCTCGTATGGTTTACTATTGCAGAAAAATAAATCAAAATAAAGAGGACTTCTGAGGCCTTTCCCAGATAATTCAACATGTAAAACATTTCATGTATTCATAAAAACGTCTTACACACATTGTATTTTAAGTAAGATAGCTAGTGTAATTTTTAACTACAAAATTTAAAAAAAAGAGTAAAATATAGCTTGGGGCGGGATATTTTCTTGAAAATCGTCGTGTTGCAACCTTGGAAGATGCTGTACCTAAATTTTTGTTTAAGCGATATTTCGATCTTTAAGCGATCTTTGATTAAGGTATGCTGTTAACAATTGAAGGACATGCAGCCCACGAACGCTCGCGCGCGCACACACGCACACACACACACACACACACACACACACACAAACTCCAGCAAAGCAAGCAGGAGAAGAAGCTACCAAATCTACAACCAAAGCAGAAATTAGAGAAAAGGAAATACAGTGTTGGCAGAATAAAATTAATATATATATATATATTCTGCATTTCTTATGTCTTGGCCTCTAGATGCTATAACAAGACACAGTATTACCATTTTATATTTACTCAAGCATGATAATTATATTGATATTTACAAACATTTTGCAGAAAAGCTAACCTACACTAACCTATCTAATCTAACTGCTACAATTATAAATTACAATTTTCACAATCTAAACTACTTCTACCATCCCATCCCAAATAAATCCATCTATCCTTTTGTTCTTGTGTTGATGTTGTCTTCTTCTTCTGTCGCTTCAAATCCTTCTGTTGAATCCAAGATTGTCCTCTTCTATTATTCCTTCGACTAGGTGAAGTTCCTCTTTTTCCTTTGGTTGTTGAAGCTAGGTATCCATATTTTGTGCTCGAAGTCGTTCAGATCTTCTTGGTGTGGAAGGTGGTTCACGATATCTATGTTGAATATTGTCCTTACTCGTCGTTGCTGCTGTCTTTGTTGATTATATTCATCCATTATTATTGTTCAGACCTCCGCTGCCAATTCTAGAATTTTTAAATCTTCCCTCTTCCTAATGATGTTCCATATACATTTTCCTGCTAATTCTTTCCTCTCTTCTTCTAGCTGTTGTGTATACTTTGTACATTCAAATAAAGCATGTTCCGGAGTATCTTCTTCCATGTAGTTGTGCACATGGTGTCACCTGCCTCTCCTACCTTTTTAAAGTATGTCTTGTAAGGTCCATGTCCTGAAATGTAATGTATTCCACTTCGTCTGGGTTGGATCTCCTTTAATTTTAACCTCTCATTGGCAGAATAGATAAAACAACTCAACTAAAGGAGCAATAACAAGGAGCTTCTTCCCCTCCATTAGAGAGAGACCCAAGGTGAATCTGTCACGAACGCCGTGTTTTACAGCTCTAACTACAGGACATGGAAAAGAATTCATACAAACACAGATTCCAGATCGCAGATAACCCTATATGATCATGCAACACAGGAAACCAAACAGTACATCACATAAAGTATGAATGCCCAAAAGTACTACAACAAAGAAACACATTAAGAGAAGACATTAGGAAAAAAGGAGGAAGGTGGCCAGCAGCAACTGCACAACAGTTTGTATGCAAATATCTGAGAGACTTCCAACAATTCTGCAGCTCAATAGGACTGTGAAGTGAAGTGCAGTGTAAAAACAAAGAGCTAAAGTTGTGACAGTGAGAGTGATATCAACAATGATTACAAGAACAATAATAGGAACTATAAGGACAAAAAAAGACCAAATCAAGAAATAACTTGAATAAAAAATATAAAAAAAATCCTTTTACTAAAAATAATTTTCATTTAGTGGCCTCATCAAGTATATCCAGTGAAATCTTGGCATCAATTTGTTGGGTGGAATGCAATAGGCACATTCTATACCCAGAGATAGAGAACTTAAAATACAACCAGTCTGTAATAATCACAGTAGAACATTTGGTGTACTCGTGTTTTTTTTTTTTTTTTTTTTAATTTCGATTATTTGCCCTACAGTTTTGAGATACGAGTTAAGTAAGCAACGGTCGTTATGAAGACAGATGAATTACGAAAACATCTGCGACCTAGTAGGTGTACCACAGTAACGCCTTAATTTGATGAAATTGTGGGCTTTCATGATGTAACCATCACAAAGAGACGTTGTTGTGAAGGCGTGTGTTGGAGACACCAGGGGTCGATATGCGTACGTCAGAGGCTGTTACTAGATTTACATGAGAATCGCCTTCTAATGGGATTTCTTGAGCAGAAGAAACCCGGCAAGTTGCGGGCGGCCAGACCTTTCTCACCTACACCCTGTTTCCAAAACTCTTGAGTGACAACTTGATGGAAAACAGCTGTCGTAGAGTTGCCAGCTAATAAACAGCACCATGATACACCACCCTATTTTTCAACAAGCTTTAAGCTTTTATTTTGCACAACAGAGCAAACAAATCAAGGATTCCACGTAGTAAGAAGAAATATGGAAGGAAAATAACTTACTGATAGTACTGTTTTTTGACGACATAAACAATTGAATCCATAGTGACAAATTATAGACTCCATGTTAATTCTTAAGAATGTTAGAATCTCCTGTTTTGGACAAAACCATGAAACCATTATTTTTTCACAAATATCTCTGTGATTTTACAAGCACAATTTCTAAACATGATGAAATTTGAAGCTGAAGTCAAATTTAACATAGGTAGGAATTCCTTTAATAATATATGTTAGCTCGAAAGGAAATTATGCAGCCAAACAAATTAAATATTGCACTGATAAGAAAACAATTTTTATTATTTATTCTTCTATTTTGGGCGTCTTATTATATGGCCATGGTAGCTCAATGCCTTAGAGCGACTGGACGGAAACCAGGAAATCCGTGGTTCAAATCCCGGCCATGACATTGAATGTTTCATATTGACTCAATCTATCAAAAACCTTAGCCTATATACGGCTATCATGAGGAAATTATTAATTTCCATCAACTAACTAAAATAATAAGAGTTAAATGATGAAGACTGGGACTCAAGTACTTCCGATAGTAAGTCGCCACAAGCGGTGTATCTCGAATGTGAGCGCCGTAGTGGTTTACCGGGGAAATATATGAGTCAAATGGAGAATTTAATGTCAGCACGACACGTTGGCCATGGTAGCTCAATGGGTTAGAGCGACTGGACGGAAACCAGGAGATCTGTGCTTCAAATCCAGGCCATGGCATTGAATTTTTCATGTTGACTCAATCTATCTTTGGGAATGTGTTTTATTTACTTGTTAGAGAATTGTATGCTCTACAAAATAGGGTGTTTAGTTCTTTTTAAGCTTATATACAATTTCTTTTCAGGTCAATAAAATAGACCAGTCGAAAGAAAAGAGTGTTTTCGACATCTTTTACTTTTTGCGTTTGATTGAGGTGCCAGAGCCTCATAAGCAAGGTACCACTTCCTTTTCACTCGAAGAAAAACGCCAGAACTTATGGCTCAGCCCATTATGAAATACATCTCATAGCATCCTACAAGTTTTTGAAAGCTTAAACGGTTAGAAGGTTACATGATTGCAATAGAAGAAAAAAAAAGACTAAAAGCTGGTAGGATGAGATAATTTTAATTTTTTCTGAAGAAAACACGAAAACAGTATATGCTGCATTACCTGCTTGAATCAATGTAATTTTATTTTTAGGATATATATCTCGTGCACATATAGTGCAAAATATATTAACTAAAATGTTAAGAACTAAGGACGAATTCAAATTTTGAGCAATTTTCTGGTCAGACCGATGCAATAAAATTTGCAGAGGTTGTGTAACTCCTGTAAAGAAAAAGCAAATATGAAGGAAAACGGCCGTTTAATAACAACTGGTTATGATTTCTCACCAACTGTAAGAGAACTTCAAGCTTAATCCGCAATGAAACATCTGCCTTCAATGAAAATATGACAATTGAAATGGTCTGAACGAGTTTCACACAAAAAGAGAATGTTTGCTAAAATTAAAGCCTTGCAACCCTTGCTATTGTTTTCTAGAGGGGGCCGACCAGCACTCACCTGCTGCATCTTTTTTGAGGGGTTGGATCTATAAAGGAGTCAACTTGGAGGAAAAAAATTGCAAGGGTGTGTTCCAACAGGCCAGTTGCAGGTCAAGTTTAGATTTGCCAAAGCAGGTGTTGTGTCTGTAGCTGGCTTTACAAATTTGCTACCAACCCCCTGCCCGAACGTTAACTCTTTTAAAACGACTGAGCAAACATAACTATATTTGAAATAAGAGAGAACTGTCAGGTTCATAAATAACTCATTCAAGCAACCATTTCAATGTACACATAAATATAACGGGCGATCCAATAAAGCTTGCACCGTAAAACCGGCTACTGTGCTGTCGGGGGATGCTAGATGCATGACGTATTACCTGCTGAAGGTCGCGTTCGTAAGTTATTACCTAGTTGGTGTGCATTCTGAAGTCTGCAAGTCAGTTGTAGGGTGCTCATGCATACTTAAATTGCTAACACTTGCATTTCTGAAGAGCTAATAATAGAAAGTGGGAAGAAACAACTTTCACACCGTATTTAACAGAAAAGTATGCTTTTGATATTCAATAATTATGTTTTATACTGTAATTGAAAATGCCTTCACCGATTTCATCTTTAAGTGGCACATAACCGACACATCAGTTGGATAGAGTAAATTAAAGTAATAATGACTAGTAATAGTTTATATATACACACTTCAAAATAATAAGATTTTTAATTATTCTTGTCTCTGCATTGCTTTAATGTTCTTTGGTAATTTTTTTCAGTAAAGATGTATGCGAATTATTGAAATTCCACCCTGAAAACGAAATTTCTGATACATCTTTTAGTTTTGTTTTGTGTGTTAACATATTTATTTTGAGTTAAAAGAAAAATTAAAAGAAAAATTCTGAAGCAAGTTAAAATCAGTACCATATCCAGTCCACAGACATTCAAATTTACCTACTGAAAACGCTTTAATTGTGCAAACGTCGTATTATAATCATAACACAGCATTCTACATAGCATTTATATTCCAACGAATCCAAATTTATTACAAAACAACTAAAATAATATCTATCAATGATAGTAATTCCTTCCCTGACAGCTCAGGAATGAACATGCTTCAGAATACAATCGAGTATAATACTTATTGAAACCCAGGTGAGGCATTATCATACCCGTGTGCTTTTGTTATTAATGATGAATGCAAAGTGTTTCACAAATTCTACTGGAGTATCTATATGTTTCACAATAAGCATGGATGACATAGAGCTGTACATTTTCACTTTTATCTGTTTCAAATGGTAAGGTGTTTGTCCTTAGGCGCTACTAGGTTAGCAACCAATCGGAGTTGTGCGGTGTTGTATTGCATCCCCGCTAAGTGGTGTGTGACGAGCGCCAAACTAATGGTAATTTACGTCCTCCGACGTTAAGTCATATCGGACGGTGAATGAATTGGGTGAAATGATGCTCAAATGTGTCCAGTGTCAATGGAGCTTTGGGTTACCCGACATTCGTCTTGAAGGATAAGGGAAAACTCCGGAAAAACTTATCCAGGTAACTCACCCTGACCGAGATTCGAACTTGGGACCTCTTGAACGTGAGGCAGACATACTACCATCTACGCTACCGAGGCGGGCATTCAATCTCTAATAAATATTATTCACGCTGAGACAAAAATTCAGATATAGCCGAAACCGATCAGTGCGGAAGGTAGAGAGTAATGTATCTAACATAACCATGAAACCTCCATATTTTTAGCTCAATAGTTTTTCTAATACAAATAAATAAATCACTATTATCTGTATTATAACTAATCGCGACGTAAGCACTGTATGAACATCATTATTTGTTGGCATGTATGCCTGAACGTATATTTGTAATTACTCAGAATTAAAACGTAAATATTTTACATGACGTGACAAAAGAATTACTTTGAATAATCCAATTTGAGCGAGAGGAAACAATAAATTTCCTACTGCTCTGGCAGAACGTGTCTGGTCACATTATGTCTTTGTTTATGAATGGGTCGTAATTTTTATTTACTCTAGAGAGTTCAAAGTGGTTGGTATATATGTGTGTACATATATTTTTAATTACTCAGAACTGAAACTTAAACTACTGACATGACGGATAAAAGAATTACTGTGAATAAATCAAGGTGTTAAATTCGAGAAAGAGCAAACACTTCATTTCCTGTTAGCCTGTGGAATGCTGTATGCTTATGTTATAAATAATTGCTGAATAAGAAGTGTTTATTTACTATGGAGAGTTCACATCAATATCATTCAGTTGTTCTTTACACAACAGTAGAGTAAGAGTTAAATAAGCAATGGCTTCTTGCGGTGAATTTAGTGGCGAGTCAAAAAGGCAGATATTGCGAAGTCGGGCTAGATGTATTGTTTTTAAGGTGTACACGTTCTTCAAAAATTTTCGGAAACAGAAACTAAAAATGAGTTATTGCAAAGACTACTTCCGTTTAAAAACACGGAAAAAGTGTATCAGCTAGATCAACTTGTAATTGAAAGGGACACGAGGTAATACGCCTCCCACCTTACCACTGCCAATATAACCCAATTGAGTTGGTGTGGGCTCAAATAAAAAGGGGGTTTGCAAACAGAAATAATACTTTTAAACTGACGGACGTTGAACGACTTGTTCACGAGGAAATTGACAAGGTAACACAACAGGACTATGAAAACTGAGTGAGGCATGCAGAAAGCCTTCAAGAAGACGATTTTATGACAGAAATAGCACGTGACGAGATTTTGGAACCTATAATCATAAATTTGCAACACTCAGACGATGAAGACAGTGACAATGACGATTTGTGTCTTAACAGAAGTGACATTGACAGCGATATGGATGAGCCACTGGCAGTTCAATTGGAATAGAAAAACAGGTAATTCATAAACAATAATTATAGTTATAGTATTTAAAAATGTACATTATTTGCGAAAATGCTTTTTATAATTTTGATTTTGCCAACTGCATCATTGTTAAAGTTTGTAAAATATAATGTGCTTACCCTTACGTCTGCGCCAAGCAGACCTGCGTGTTGTATGAGTGTGCGAGAGAGAGGGAAATATAAAAGGAGTGGGTGTAACAAGCTGGCAACGCTGAGTGTGATACGGTATCTGATTAGCTGGACTCCAGAACCCTTCCCATTTGAAACACATAATAACTTCTCATTCTCTGCCCAAAGTCTTTGCGTAATAAACATAAAAATTGCAATATTTTAAACATTAATTATAATATTTAACATTTTGATTATGTAAAGCCAATCCAAGTATTCGAAATATTTTTTTTTGTAATTATTAATCGCAATAAGTCTCGATTTGGCAAAGGTTATGTTTATAAACTACCTGAATTTCTGAGTGAAAATAGCTACCTACATTCAAGTTATACTATATTGTGAAATTGTGTCAGTTTCGTAAAGAACTTGCTAAGTTGGATCATGATGGAGGAACTTTCCCATTCGTAGTGCTAGGGTTTACAAGTCTCTGTGGCAATGTTTACATTACCTAAATGCTATTTGACTTTTTTTTTTTTTTTTTTTTTTTTTTTTTTTTGTAATTTACGTCCTCCAACGTTAAGTCATATCGGACGATATTTGACGGTGCTGGAGTAGACTGTTTTCAAGCACCACTACCGCTATAGTATCATTACGAAAACGATGATGTAAAAAATCCGGCATGTAGTCACTGATACTACATCATCTTAGTCCTTCTTGCAAATTAAGTCTAGGAAGAATGACATTTGAGAGCCGTCTATTCTTTTCTTCAACCTGTTCACACTTTACTTAAAATCATTATCGACCCGCTTTTTGAAAAGACGGTTGCTTTCCCAGTCCCTGTAGACGTGTTTGTAATTTCAAGCTGTGCAGTGTCTGTTGACGAGCGGTGCGGTGTTAGAAAGAAGACAACTATGTTAAGGAGTGGGGACATAAAGATATTTTGAACCAGAAAGGAAGCAGAGAAAAGTATCTACCTGAATTGGACAGGTAAAATGGCTAAGAAATCTTCTTAGTTTGTTATTACCGCTGTGTTGGTGTCCTGCTGTCCTCAGCTCGCCGCCTTCTAACAATAACGTTCTCTGACAGACTCCTTGTTGGGTACTCCACCGCCCACAACTCTCGTTTCAACTGTTATTTTTGCTTAAAAGCGATATAAGAAACGGACGTGTGTATCCGAAATTAACAGGAACACTTCCTTTTCTGTGGAAATGTTTTAAACTATTGTAATTATTCAATACACAACAAAAATGTGCTTATTAAAACATTACCGAATTTATCTCTGGCTGTCCAGATCCTAATTACACTAGATAAAGATTTGCCACACCTGTTGCACAATGCCAACACTAAAGAAAGTATTCAGCAATTAGTTCAGAGTTGTGTTGAAAAATTAAAATAACTTGGAAATCTATGCTCCTCAAGTGCATGTAAAACAATGTGTTTGAAATACACGCAATGCTGAAATAAAGTATGTAAACGACTAATATGACGGCTGTCCAATAAAGAATAATCACAAATCTTTTTGACAACGTACCTTCACTCATCCTCATAATTTTTATGGTCCTTCTCAAAATAGTTCCCCCTGAATGCGATGCACTTGTCCCAGTGTTTCTGCCAGTCTTCAAAGACATGCTGGAAACATTTTTTGGGAGATCCTTCAAAATCGCCTCCGCAGCCTTCACCACTGCTTCTGATGATGGATAATGCCTCCCACGAAGGCGTTTCTTCAGGTTAGGGAATAGAAAAGAGTTACATGGGGCTAAATCCGGACTATAGGCAGGGTGAGGGATGTACTTCACGTTGATTTTTGCAAAATATTCAGCAACAACATTGGCAATAAGAATCCGCGCATTATCGTGGCGCAGCATTCAGCCATCTTCAAGAAAATGTGGTCTTTTGCGCCTGATATGAAGTTGCAGTGTTTTCACAACATCCCTGTAATATTGTCCAGTTACTGATGTGTGTACAGGTACAACATGCTGATAAACCATTCCATGAATATCAAAGAATGACATAACCATAACTTTCCCGCCTCGGTAGCGTAGATGGTAGCGTGTCTGCAACAAGGGCATTATTAGACATTTTAATTAGTGGATGTGTTTTACGTAAGGGTTTATACATTTTCACGTTCAAGAGGTCCCGAGTTCGAATCTCGGTCAGGGTGAGTCACCTGGATGAGGTTTTTCCGGGGTTTTCCCTTATCTTTATAAACGAATAACGTGTAACTCTAAGCTCCATGGACCCCGGACTCATTTGAGTATAATTTCACTCATTTCATTCATCGTCCGATATGACTTAACGTTGGAGGACGTAAATTGCAAAAAAACAACTTTCCCAGCAGAAGCAAGCACTTTTGCTTTTTGGGCGGTTGGTGATGCAGATTTCCACACTGACCTTTGCTGTTTACTCTCGGGATCAAAATGATCTAGCCAAGTTTCATCAGCAGTGATTACGTTTGAAAGAAACTCTGGATCTTCCTTTAACACCAACTATAACTGCATGTTACCTCAATTGCAGCGGTACGCGATACTGAACATGTCCGTAGTTGCCTGGTTCTCACAGGCGGAAATCAGGAGTACCAACAATGAAACTACTACGGCGTGTTTGTTTCACATTAAGCTAACAGAATATAATAAGATTGAAATTTAGTGCGAAAAATTATGATCATTCTTTATTGAACAGCCCTCGTAGTTTATTTCTATATTTATTCGGAATTCCAGAAAAATTAAATGTAACAAGACAAACTTTAATGTAAGATTTGTAGCTTTATTGATTAAGGCTTCATGGGTGATTAGCCGCGTTAAATCTATAAAGGTCGAGTTTTTGACCATTGTGCACTCCATGGTTGAAAGCTCGACTTTATAAATTTTACTTGGCTGATCACCCGTGAAGCCTTAATCAACAAAGATAAACCTTGTAACTATTTTTTTTTTCTATTATTGCTAAAGAACTGTAGATAACTAAATATTTTAATTCGTTAAGAGACCGAATAGGTATATAAATGATTTTATATAAAAACATCCTAAAATACTCTAAGTTCTACTATATTGTCACAAACCACTGTATTAATTACTCTCTGGTGACTCAAGTAGTAGGTGTGACGTCACTCCCTCCCTCCTTTATGACTAGATGAATAATCTTTAAGCGATAGACGCTCTCTCTGAAACTGCCAGCTGATGGAGTAGGATGATTTTGTAGGCAGCTACACTTCTGGACAGGTAAACGGCCGTTATGGCCGCCTTTGTAAATCTCTTTGTTGTAGTAAATATTCTTAAGTGAATTCCACTTTTAATTATCTTTAACCTACCTTTTTACCAATTAACCATTATAGAAAAGATCCCATCCTCTCGCTAAAGCATGTAGTTCTGCTCTGAGTGTTTGCTCCCGAGTGTTCGACCTGACCACGTGTTCCTTAGTTATTCACAAAGTAAGAACAGATCGTCACAATATGTTCCATAATATTTCTAATTTCATTCCGTGCAAACACGCTCAAAAACCAGCATCACTTCAGTTGCTTGGGAACTAACGATTATTAGCAGAGAAAATTTCAGTAAAACTAGTGGAGCATTTTAAAATTTCTTGCGTAGTTTTGTTTGCATCATGGTCACCCTGTAAGCCACTCCTTCCCCTTCAGCTGCCGTGGTGCGGGCGCTGAGGCCCCCTAGCACTCGTGGTACCTCTGACGTTACTAGAGGAACCTCGGGCCGAACATTCGAGCTCCTCCCTTTTTGGGAGTTGTTCGGATTGGGTTGGACTCGAGGGGGCAGTGGTTCCCGATACCTGTGGGAGATCGGGTACGTCTCTGGATGGGGTTGAGGGAAGCCATATATTCCCGCGTACTAGCCTGCATAGCTAGTAGAAGGTGTGCTAGATCACCAAGCGGCCCTACCGAGGTCATATCGGTAGCCTTCCCCTTTGGGGTTGGCGCGCGTAAGTGGCGTATCCACTTCCATCCCGTCTTGAGTCCATAGGACCAGATGGGGGGGGGACTTGTTAGTCTCTATGTCTTGCCCTATGGAAAGCCCCACGGAGGCGCTGGGTGCCTTTTTGGGACAGCTCAGTAACTCCCTGGTCATAGAGGCCCCGTAGGGGGAGGGATGCGTCCCTTTCAGCTGCCAAAGTGCGGGCGCTACGGACCCCTAGCACTCGTGGTACCTCTGACGTTACTAGAGGAACCTCGGGCCGAACATGCCCAGCCCCTCCCTCTGGGAACTGTTCGGATTGGGTTGGACTCGAGGGGGCAGTGTGTTCCTGCCACCCATGGGCAATTGGGTACCTCCGGTCAGGCTAGTGGCCGCCCGGAGGGGGTAGAGGGTTGCCTCATAAGTCCCGGGAACTGGCCTGCAGAGCTAGTAGCTGGTGAGCTAGACACTGGCGGCCCTACCAAGGTTTATTGGTAGCTGGTTCATTAAGCACCGGCGCCTAAGTGGCGTATCCACTTCCGTCCTGTCTGCCGTGTGCAGGCGGGGGGGGGGGGAGTTTATAAAATAGGTACTGTCCTACGGTAAATATACCCGAGAGGCCCGGGTTCAGGTCCTACGGGGCCAGGACTAATGAGAGTACATCCTCGCATTTAATTGGTCATTAGAGGGGAGGTCAGTCTTCTTCACTGCTTTTAATATGCTCGACGAAATAGGATTTGTCCAAATGTGTAAAATAAGCATCTGTCTAGACTACAAACTCACTGTACAGTATGAATCTTCATCCACACAGCCATTTCTTTAGTTTTGGAAACAAAATGTGATCGCTAATCGGGGATTATAGCGAAGTGGAAGCATTAGGAAGCGATGGCACTAACATTTTACAGCAGCTATTCAAAACATCTTATGAAGTTGCAGAGATGTTGGCAAGTAAAGGCATTATACACTCTCACGGACTCGGTCTGTTAATGTTATGTAACCTGTTTTGTAGTGAATAACTGACAAGCCTTTGTTTTAATGCTATCAGGTTGCACATACTAAAACTGTTGGCTTCACCCTAATCATGATTCCTGTACCATTATATATGTTTATAATTGAGAAAAATATATATTTAATTACTAAATAAATACAAGAGAACATTATTTTTGCTAGGTATAGATGTTTACCCTGAGAAATATCCTTCAATTTATCCAGTAACGAAGCATAACAGATATTTATGATAATTCTGCCCCTTCGTATATAGTTTATATGCATCACGAGAATTCCGCAAACCTATAGCCCTACAAATGCGGTTTTGTTTTCCTTTCTCAAATGTCAACTGTTACCATCCAATCTTGCGACTGTTCCTTCATTTCTGGCGTGTAGTAATAAATGTATATTCCATCTAATAAGAAACGTCGAGAAAAAAGCTCACTGAATTGTATTTAAAGACGTCTAAACGATTTTCAGAAGTCTTCATCCCAACACGTTATTGGTGTATTAAAGAATCAAAAGTAAAGGCGTCTCAAAACTATAAGTTGGTATAAGATGTGATAGGCACATCCGGGATTTGCTATATCACTAATGTTTGAACTTTAAATCCACGAATGCTAAGTGCTGTGTTTTGATTTTTTGTCACAACCTGGGACGTTCCGATTTCTGAGTGCTTTTTTGAGCGGATGTTTTACCACGTTTAAATTCAGCTGTCCACATTTGTACTGTTGAAATGAAGAGGTATTATCCGTTAATACAAACTCCACTTGTACACATTTAAGTTGGGGTCCTTCAAAATGAAGTAGGGCTGATATTTCACTTTATCCACTGTGTGAAAATATTATCACTAATCAAAATTTACCGAGCGGGATGTCTCAGGTGGTTTCTTTGTGGCCAGCGTTCGGGAGGCCCGGGTTCGATTTCCGTGGCCGATGTACCTGACCCATTGGTTTTTCGGGGGTTTTCCCGGGTTGCTAGGCAAATGCTGGATAGGTTAATTACATGCCCCGAATTTTCCTATCCCTCCATTTCACCTTCATTATCATTTCATATCATCTCTCATCTGGTGGCTTCTTTCAGGTTACAAGTGTCAACAGGAGTCTCAGCGGTGCATGAAGGGATGATGATATGCTCGGAGTAAAACGCTTTTCCCTCCGGGACGGAGTTCGATCTCCAAGCCGGCCTAATGGGCCGATTCAAAGGTACGGCAGGCTGGATGCCGGTTATGCAAGACTGCCTGGAGTACTCTGCTCTGGAGAGGCGGCCTCGCGTTTCCGAACCGGCCTCGTGACTGTTTCGGGGCCGGGGCAGATGGGATGCCGATTGTCCTAAACTCACCGCCGGAAGTTTCTATCTGGTAATGTGTAGGAACTTCGCCATCTGTACTGTAGTGACTCCTTGGGGTCGACCCCCTCTGTCTCCTATCACCTCATCCTTCCTCCCGGGGATGCCCCACTTAGGGGCATAGGTACTGTACAAAATACAGTCTAGTCGAGGTGCCGAATCCCCTCCAAACAATCCAATCCATAACATCTACATCCATCTACATAAAAAATGATACTTTAGCAACTATTATCAGTAATTCAGCAAACTTCTAAAACGTCACTCGTAGGGGAGATGCGCCCAGTACCGCACGGTGTCAGTATCCCGTAGTTGCCGACAGATAGTAGAAGCTCATGGTGTGTATTTAGACAAACAACTAAATTTGTTACCAATGGAAAGTTTTCCCTTCTGTTTGACCGTTGAATCAGAAGTTATTGTTCAGAGAAGTCGTATAGTGAACTGGAGCTGTGCTGTTAATAACTTGCTGACATTGCTGCTGCCTTTTCCGGTGAAGAACTGAGTAAGTATTTGTACTCACATTATTTGGCATTAAGTAGAATACACAAACACAAAATACAGTGTCGGTTTAAAAGAATCGGGCCGTGCTATAACGTTATATATACGTACCTGTGAGTTGCTCAATACCATACAATAGCAATTTTCCCAGTGCCGTACACGAAGGTATATTTTTATCTCCTGAACTTGCACTGACATTAGATTAACTTTTGTATACAGGCATTCCTGTCAACATGGAGGTCAAAAAGAAAGGAAAATAGAAGAAAATATGAAACAGGCAATAAACAATGTGATAGAAAGATCAATGAGCCTGGGAGTAGAAATATATATTGCTGAAACATTAAACATCGAATCTGTATAAGTTGATGTTGCAGGAGAAGGCACAAAAACAGAAGAACAAACCAATAGCAAAGGGACGTAAGACTAACATTAATAAAACTATAAATAGTAATAGCTCTAACTCTGTGCCAACAGAAACTAAAAATAGTGAAGAGCCTTAGAAGACTAAAAGAAAGTTATATTTTGGAACCAAAACCAGTGTCGATTGAAGTGTTCTAACAAAGTGTATCATTTGCTTAGAAATCACAGAAGAGGCTTCAGTTCAGTGTGTATCATGCAAGAGTTTGACACATAGTGAATGTACAGGGCAAGAGAACATTGATTTTTATAGATGTGATCACTGTGTTCTAAAAAAGTTTCATCAGTTCAAAGACATTTTTATTTTGTTGTGATAATCTCTAGAGAACGTTTTGAAAAATATATTATCACATTACCGTGTTCTGTTTTTATCTAAAAATATACAACAATTATGATAAGAATAATTAATTACCTTGTGATTTATTATGCAGTTTTCTTCCTTTATTTACGTCTGTCCGGTAGTGGGAAACACTTCGAGATGCGTAGTTACCACTAATATTTACTTTAGTCAGCATGACTTGCGTTCATGAATGTGCATTACTAATGTTGTTTCTGTATCTTATTAGCTTCATGATTATAGTAACACGCTACTTGTTCTGCATTATATTTTGTTTAAATTTTGAAATAACTTTAGGCATACGGTACTGGGGGCATCTCCCCTATTTGGGAACATTAAAAATTGAGTTTTTATTTATGGGTGCTCTTTAACTACTGTGGTTATCATAATCCTCTCTTACTAAATGTGAAAAACCACCTAGATAAACAAACCTCTTTAACAGGGTTGATTTTAACTTACGTTTCTGTAACCTACGACAGCGGACCACCAGTTTTACTTCCCTTCCGAGGAAAGCTATGCAGATTTTTCTACCCGGAAAAATACATCAACCTCCGCAAGGTTTTGAACCTATGAATTTATGAAATAATAACATTTTAACCGTTGCTAGCGATAAACGCCTGCGGTATAAAATATTACTTAGAAATTTTGAAAAACATTACCCGGTAAATAACGCACTAGAGTAAACTTAATGTGATACTTCAAAACTGGCTGTACTACGCCAAATATTTATTTTGTAGAAACTGAATGAAGTTCTAGTTCCTCACGCAGAAAGTCAATTTCAATTTTCTGCATGCCTGTTAGGCAATTTATATAAAGTGCATTTGAAATGTAGCATGATATACGTAGAAAAGTCAAGCATTTTTCGTTTGGCATCTCCGACAAGCTTTCCGACCTATGCCAAGACATAATGCAATCGACAAATTTTTTATGTTTAAAAATATGTCCAATGTGTTTCATGGAGAGGATTGTAACTTTAAAGGATGCCTTGGTAATATAGGAAATTCAGAACTTCCTAAAGGTATATTTTCAATAAAATCATGATGTCAAAAATGATAGACGATTATAATACTTTTTTACAATAGTACAATAGATAAGCGATAGAAAAATTAAAACAGTCAGTTCCTCGGCTTAGAAATTTTGGAGAAGCACGAAGTCTATTTTAATGCATTTACCATCACCCGCAATCTTTCATAACCGCTGTGAGGCGGTTGTCATGATCAGGCTGTTCCAACCTGCAGTTGTTTACATGTACAAGCTATAACAGTACAGTCCATATGGGACAGTGGGACTTCTTGTAATTATGGGAATATGGCCAATTAATTATGTAATCAAATTACGTGCAGCAAATTATTGGTTAAAGAAACAGAACCTAACAAAAGTGCACGAATTGATCGGCAAACAATGTAAATCTAAAACTGAAATTAGGAATATAATTTTAAATGATTGGCAGCAAGAGTGGAATAACGCGGATGAAAGAAGGAGAATTTATGAGATATTACCAAACATCAAGGAAATGTTACGGATGAAACACTTGAAACCGAGGAAGGGAATTATACATTACATATCAGGACATGGACCATATGATACATACTTCAATCGAATAGGCAAAAAAGAAAATAGTAATTGTGATATCTGCAATGTTCCAGGCAACCCAGAGCATTCATTGTTTGAATGCAGTAAATATATATTCGAACTACAAGAAGGTAGAACAAAACTACAAGGAAAACAAATATGGAATATAGTGAGGAAAGAAGAGGATTATAAACAGTTGGAAATTATGACAGTATCCGATTTAGAAATGGAAGACTACAACCAGAACAGAGCACAACTACGGAATAGAAGAAGGGGAGAGATAACACATCAAGATAATACTCCGATACATTTGAGGAGATCAACAAGATATATACAAAGAGATGGCATCAATTAACATCAACATCTATTGGAAGAGAATCAACATTCATAGGAGCTTTATAGAGAGATGGCATCGTCTAATATTAAAATTTATTGGAAAGAGAAACCCAAACGACACATGAAAAAACACTCAAAGATCGTCGAAGGTAGCCAGGACCACGGAGTAAGATAAAATAACTAAAGAAAACACCTACAACTCTTAAGTAAATATTGGATGTCCAATCAACATGGAGTTTCAACAACATTTAATGGACTTCAGGATACAAGGTTGGGAAGCCTTCAGTTGCAGGCAAAAAATATTATATATAAGTCATCAGCCATCTATCAGTATAATTTATTATTCAGATTCAGATTAAAATTGTAATTGTAATTCAGTTATTTATTAGAAAATGTAACATAGTAATAAAGCTGCTGTTAGGTTAGATTTAGTTGTAGGGCCACTGGAAATAGTGATCATTAGTATAGTTAATGTAGGCATAAGTTTTGTCTGCAAAAAGAAATATGTTATTTATTAATTAAATATATATCATTTGTAATTAGAGAACACAATAATTCCAGGTTTAGACTCAAGACACCTGGACCTAAGCTCGCAGATTTAAAAAAAATTGTCCATGTGCGGTCCCCGTAGGGGGAGGGGATCCGTCCCCTTCAGTTACCGTGGTGCGGGCACTCCGGACCCCGAGCACTCGTGGTACCTCTGACGTTACTAGAGGAACCTCGGGCCGAACGTTCCAGGCCCTCCCGTGTGGCAGCAGTTCGGATTGGGTAGGCCTCGAGGGGGCAGTGGTTCCCGATACCCATGGGAGAGTTGGTGCCTCCGTCCAGGCTTCGGCCTCCCGGAGGGGGCAGAGGTTTGCCAAAGAACTCCCGGATGCTTGTGTTCAGAGCGAGTAGTTGGTGTTCTAGATCACCGGCAGCCCGACCGAGGTTATACGGTAGTCTTCCCTGCGTGGTTGACGTGCGTCAGTGGCGTATCCACTACCACACAGTGTCCCTTAAACAGACTGTGGAAGACTAATAAGAGGAGAGTAAAATCTGGTGTTAAACTTGGGCACCAGGTTAAACAATTAAGAAGCCGAGATGACTTGTGTAGCCCATTTGCAGTATACCTAATGCGAAAGTGCCACGCCTCCGGCCTTTATTCATTACACATTTCGTTGTAGGGGGAATATAGGAAATTGAATCAATATTCACGTGCTTAAAATAGACTACCTATGGCTTTAAAACGCCATACTCTTTCTACGACATCGCGATTAACAAATGAATATCCCAAGACCTTAAAATTATGTGCACTATTGAACAAATGAAACTAATATAGTGCGATCCATATAAACCTGAACCAAAGGATACACATGCAACTTTGGCAGAATTTAATACACAATTGGGATATTACATTACACTATTTACATCTCAGAGAAAATGTTAGAAGTGTCCTCCACCAGCATCTATACATGTTTGCACTCGTCTCACCATATTCTCTGAAGTTTTTCGGAGAGTATCCTCGTCAATGTTACTTATTTCGGTTCGAATGCATTCCTTGAGAACATCAATTGTCCCTGGCCTATTCTTGTACACTCTATTTTTAGATACCCCCACGAGAAAAAACCCGGTGAGGTAGGTCAGGGGATCTGGGAGGTCACAGACCTTTTAAGATTATTCGATTATAAAAGAAACTGGTTATAAGTTCCATGGTGACATTAGATGTACGGTACCTTGCGCCATCTTGCTGGAAGTAACCTTCTCTCGATTCGATATCATCCAGCTGCTCCACAAATGTCTTGAAGATGCCCATATAAACTTCAGTGTCTACAGTCGCATCAGGGAAAATGGGACCAACGATTCATAGATGCTGGTGGAGGACACTTTCAACATTTTCTCTGAGATGTAAACACTGTACTGTATTCTCCCAATTGTGTACAATATTCTCCCAAGGTTACACGTGGTTCAGGTATATATGGATCGCACTGTATTAAGAGATATCCCATAAACATCGGGTACCACAGAAAGGTTATTTGAAATAAATTGTGTGTTTTAAAGAAATCTAGACATTCCTGTTAAGTTTTTGTTCACCTTTTAACTTTAACCTAGTCAATTAAATATATTGACTTGGGTTGAAGAGAATACTTTGGAGCACAAAATTTATATTATGTGCAACAATTTTGTTCAAATTCCTTGCGAATGAAGTAAATAACAGTGTATTCTCAGAAAATTTAAAAGAGATATTTTGTTTTTACCCCTAAAATATCGTAAATAAATGATGTGTTAACATCATTATATCATTCCAGAGTGTCAAGATGTTTGTAGAAGTGTAGCATGTAAAAGCTACATTTATCTGGAAAATCTTCAGGCCACATCTCTGAAACATACCTACTAAAAGTGGTGTTCAAGTATGATTTTGTGGATCACAGAAACAGAAATGCACACGCGCGCGCGCACACACGCTCGCACACACACGCACACACACACGCACACACACACACACACACAATCGTTTCCTAAAAACATTTTATTTTATTAAGAAATCTCAAAACAATCTATCCAGCGGAATCTCAACATATAACTTTTGGGTGCAATGCAATACTTTCCTTATCTACAGCAAGGAGCAGAAAAAGTAAAAAATAAAAGTTTCCTTAAGGCACTTTTACGTTAAGCATTCAACTGAGAATGAGCAGAAACGGACAACAAACAAGCGACAAGTGAGGGAGGCAGTCGCACAGCAGCGCATGATAGCTTTGAGGAAAACGGACTGGGTGAAAACGATCATTTACCAGCGTGGCGACGGACGTCTGGAGCCGAGACTACTGCGGTAACCGCTAACTTAGACGGTACTATATCGCAGGGATAACTTCAGGTAGAATCACAGGAGGGCACCGACTTTGGTGAGGGGGTAGCAAGACATTTCTGCCCAGAGGCATCGCCCATCTAACAATTTACTGAAGGAGCCTGCCTCATCCTCTTATTCCAAGATTCGCCCTTCATTAAACAAAAGAAATTATTTATACAGGCCATACTTAACTGCAAAGGATATCCTTTATTTTAGGCCTAATTCTTGGTTTACACATCCTAGTTTCATTCCGTATTATACAAACGTACTTCAGAGCTTTATTGTATGTAGTTTCCGAAGGTGTAATAGAAAGTACAATTCATTTTGTATGTTGTGATAAATCAACTAATAGGAGTGGGATTGTGTTCGGCGTTTGAGTTTGTGACTATCTTCGTACCGAATTAGTAGCATGCTCTTAAAATTAGTCATAGATTCATATTCCCTGTACCCGCCTAAACTGCAGTTCCTTGTTATAGTAAAGAAGCTAAGATCTTAGATCCTCATTATGTGGAAAAAGGGTTTGTAAATAAAAATAAATTGCTCCACTTTTCTGTAGTGTTTAAATCCCGCTCTTATTGCATAAAACATCATAGGCGTTGGATACCGGTCATACATGAAGTTACATGATAATTGGGAAAGCAGATTTCAGGAGTAATCGTTCCGGACCTAAGTACAGTGGTTATTTCCCCAGTATTTGCCAGTCATGAAGACTAATTTCTGGTGGAATTTGATTAGAAAACTTCCACCCGTGTTGGTGAAAATTAATTTAGACCCAACGCTTTCTGGGAAAAGAAGAAGAAGAAAGAGAAGGAAACAGTAACCTAAGAGTCAACATATCTAGTTCAATTTTTCTTCAAACTTCAATTCATGAACCATTTATGCTTTCATGCAATTGAAAAAATTTATACTACGGGATTATTAAACACATTTTATATCAGCAAGAACACTATTTATTAATACCCACCTTTGTTGCACAATCATATACCCATATACCTCATCAAATGTGAGGGAGCGTGTGATAGAGGATGTGGGAGGTTTTTTTTTTCAATTTACGTCCTCCAACGTTAAGTCATATCGGACGGTGAATAAATTGGGTGAAATGATGCTCAAATGAGTCTAGGGTCCATGGAGCTTACAGTTACCCGACATTCGTATTTAAGGAAAGGGAAAACCCTGGAAAAACTGTATCCAGGTAACTCACCCTGACCGAGATTCGAACTCTGGACCTCTTGAACGTGAGGCAGACACGCTACCATCTACGCTACCGAGGCGGGCATGTGGGAGAGAGAATGACAGTGACTGTGTGGAAGAAAGTGCATGTGCAAATAAGCAGTCATACACGAGACGAAATTATCAGTTTGGGAATGGAGTTGTTGTAGTTGTTTTTTTACTGAGGTCAGAGTAAACAAATAATAATAATCCATGGCATACAGCCTTACTCGGACCTGGACCTATCAACCCGACTGTCGGTTTCTTGCCACATATGCGAGGTACGCTGAGCGATCATCCAACATATACGGGCGGGATTCTTTTGCAGCTACATATTGCAGATCCGCAAAGGCATCACACTGTTAAGTCCCTATATCCGGAACTTCAAATTGTCACCCCCACAGTTGGAATTGAACCCCAGCGCATTCCATGCAGGAGTAAAACGCTCCAGGCGCAGAATGAGGTCAGAGTAATGGGACTACATTATTAAATGTACACATATTTATTAATTGAAACTAAAGATGAAACCCGCAAACACAATGAAGCTGAGGTACGAATCTATTCGATTAAAGATAAGTAATAGCCAGGACGGAAATAAATTAGTTTGAACTTTTAGTTAATTGTGGAAATTAATAATTTCTTTACACTAGGCGTACATAGGCTAAGGTTTTATATGGATAGAGTCAACATGAAGAAATCAATGCCATGGCTGGGATTTGAACAACGGATCTCCTGGTTTCGGTCCAGTCGCTCTAAACCATTGAGTTACCATGGACAACGTGCCGTCCTGACATTAAATTCTCCAATTGACTCATATATTTTCCCGGTAAACCACTAAGGGCTCTCGTATCCGAGATACACCGTTTGTGGCGACTTACTATCGTAAGTACTTAAGTCCCAGGCTTCACCATTAAACTTATTATTTAAGTTAATTAGTGGAAATTAATCATTTCCTTACACTAGTCGTACACAGGCATGTTAACTGCAATATATGTGTGTGCGTGTACGTGTGTGTGTGCGTGTGTGCGCGCGCGCGCGCGCGCGCGTGTGTGTGTGTGTGTGTGTGTGTGTGTGTGTGTGTGTGTGTGTGTGTGTGTGTGTGTGTGTAAACGTCACAGTGGGTGAGATGTGCCCTCCCTGTTTTCCCTTACGCTTTACTACTATTATTTGTGGTTCGATATTATAGCCACTTAAATTGGCTCAGCATCTGAAGTCAAACTGACTTATCAAATTGTAGTTAACGGTCGATTTAACCTGTACAAATGCATGCATTATCCAGCCCTCGTTTAACAATGTTTCAACTTTTATCAGAGCTCGAGACTTCGTCTCCCTTTTCTTAATACAGTTTTGCAGGGAAATGTCTTTTATATTATAAAAATATCACTTCTCTTATTAATAAAATTCAGTCAGTGTAATTTAGTGCTGGTATTTGGTCAATACACAAGTTCCGGCTATGTATGATTGCAACCTTTATGGCGAAAATAATCGCAGGCATCGCTTCTATTAGTGGCCTTCATTTGTTTTCCATATTCCACTGAGTGATGTAGGGAGTGCTGCATATTTGGTAGCTCGCAGAATTTAATTTAACTGTTATTTACAGACGCTCTTTAATGGCTATGGTTCTAGCATCCCTAAAATACTTCAACTCACTCCCGAAAAAATCCAACACCCTCCACCGAGTTTTCAATCCGTGAACTTGGGTACCAGAGGCTAGCATGTTACCCTTAGACCACCAAGGATGACGTAACTCGTAAAATAGGGCATTTTCGCCAACCTTGCTTTCTGGTACTAATTGGTTTGCAGAGAGCATTAGTCAACCTTCACCTTGTTTTGTATTTATACTCTATGTATAGTCGTTTTTGGAAGAGATACATTTATTAATTAACTCATTAATAAATTAAATGTAGAAAATTAAAACGTAGTCCTTGATAAAATGAGGCATTAAAATACTTGAAAACTAGCCGAGAAAGTCATTAACAGACACTAAAAACAGTAATACACATTTTACAGAGGCCGATCGTCATGCTTTCCAAACTGAGGCTTAAAGGGCTTTAAGTTTACCTTTTCGACTGTCTTCTACAAACTCTAAACAGAACCTTTACATTTATTTGGAAGTTATTTTGTCTCCTTGGCTTCCTTAGTTATAAAATATAGTGAATAATGCAATTTTAGAACATCGTTAATTCTCTAATTTTCATGAATGAATTACAACATATGATATGAAGTCAGCAACTGCGAACAATATAACTATTTATATATTTTATTTGTAAATATAAATAAATACATATACAAGAATTATTTTTGAAGGTCACACGCTGCAACATTCTTCTGACTTTCTCCCTTCAAAACCCAAGCCAATTAAGTGTGCCTAAAGAAGTTATTCATAAGCACTCATCACGTCTTTGTGACCTACTAGCGGCAGTTTTGTGTCTCCGATACCTGACAGCTCTGTCAAACGTCAGCTCCCTTGGAACTATCTCCAGTTATGTTGGTGGGAGGTTTTCCTTCACCATTTCAATTATATGGAAACCCTTTCCAGTTCCTTCTCCATAATGAACTCGGACAGAAGTTATTGAAAGCCTCGCTTATTCCGCGACAAGAACAAAACCGAGGCAGAGTGACACCTTCTTAAGACATGCGGACAAAGCAGGACTTTTAGGCAACAAAAAAGTGACGTGAGGATTTTGAATACCTACCTCAACGAATTTTGGAGCTGTAGGGTCACAAAGATTACTTCTATATATGGTCCATTGTGATGGAGTGAAGTGAGTTTTGGTGCATACCTAACAGATATATAAATTGGCAAAGTCATTCAAGCACAGCAATGCATGTTAAGTATTTTACTCATATGATGAACGATGTTGCAGAGTAGTTGTTGAAAATCATAAACCAATATTTTTCTCTATTTGTATAAAATTTCGGGATAATCGAAACAAAATAATATAATGAATATGTAGTTTAATCAGCTTGTTTTAAAAATAAAGTTTTTTTCGCAAAATTTACTCAAATTTCAGAAGATTTATTCATTTAACGTCATATTTTACCTTTGCTTTGGAGTTGAGATCGGCATTAATCATTGTTTCACAACCCACAGTTGGTACTCTTGGTACATTATATTGTACTTCGTGATTTATTCCCAAATGAATATTAATAGAATTACTTTATTTTATGGTTTTTTATTTAACAAACGTATTATTTATATCCATTTTATTCGTGAAAAAGTCACAATAAGTGTCACTGAAGCTTTCGGGCTTAACTGAATTAGTTATTCCGCATTATGCACTTGCAATTTTTTTAATAACTTCAAAGCCTATAAAGACTTTCAAAACATCTAATACCCTAAATTCGCATTACTTTCTGTATTCATTCTTCATTAAACTATACATACAGAAAACCTATTCTGTAAATATTTAATTACATGTTTATTTACAAATACAAAACATTTAAGGTTTTATCACTACGTGATGACATAATTATTCCATTCTCCTTTTACGGCCATGACATAAAAATAAATTACGACTTCCTATCTGAGAAAAAATAAACATTTTAAAATGATTATCTGGAAAATAGATATCTGCACATAAAATGTGACAAATTACGTGCTAAAATGGGATTTCACTTGTTTGCGCAGTAAGTTGATGTCTGTCTCTAAATTTTACCTAACAGTTATAAATGAAAAAGTCAGTCAGAACGCCCGCCTCGGTAGCGTAGATGGTAGCGAGTCTGCCTCACGTTCAAGAGGTCCCGAGTTCAAATCTCGGTCAGGGTGAGTTAACTGGATAAGGTTTAATCCGGGGTTTTACCTTATTCTTCAAGACGAATGTCGGGTAACTCTAAGCTCCATGGACCCTGGATGCATTTGAGCACCATTTCACCCAATTCATTCACGTTGGAGGACGTAAATTAAAAAAAGGGCTATTCCCAGAAAATTAAAGAAATACATATCTCATTTTCATGACAATATCTTACATATGGTAGTTTAATCGAAGTTGTTAGAGCCATTTTGAGAAAAATCAATATTTAAAAAAAAAAATTGGACGTGAAGGATAGCTTGGCGAAGTAGTATTTTCTTATAAAATTTCGTCCATTTTTTAAAGATTCTGAACTCAAAACCAAGTTGGCATATATCCAACTTTCGGTTGTAGAGAGATAGGAGACACAAATACCTGAACATCTTCGGATTAAGAGGTTTTCGGAACTTTTCTATAGAATTCTGTGCTCCTGTGGATAAAAATTAGGTTTGAAAGTTGAAATATATAATGTCACTTGAATCTTTCAAATGAAAATAAAATCTTCCATATGATATTAATCGATCTATGTTATTGTTTCAAACTATGGTATGGTTCTCAGAAAAGAATGTAAAAATACAAACTGGCAGATTACCGCACTAGACGCCATATGTTGCTATTAAATTAGAAGGAAAATTGTGCACCTTTTCTCCTTTCAAAAAGTATCCACTCCCATCATGTCTCGTCTACGTGGCGTCGAGCGTTTTCTATATGTTCCGCTTCGTATTTGTTTTCGTGCAACATGCGTTACGTGGTTAGAATTGCTTGTTGTTCCATCTCAGTGAGTCTGTATCGCGTTGTTATTGGAAACATCGACTCCTCGAGAGAACTGCAGTCTGAAATTACCAGCCCCCTGAACTCCCCTTGGAGCTTTCTTAAAAGAGCCGTTAAGGAGCAGAAGGGTGGGCGATATCGGAGGGCCATCATTCTCGTGTTACTACACTAACAAGCACCCTTCAAATCTCTTGCGGCAGGGAAAATAAAAATCAATTTATAGACTAATTTTTTACGTATATTGGGTTTCCATAAGAGCAAAGCTGGTTCAACTAACAGACAAAATGCAGCTTTAAGCCTTTTCATCAAAATCCATTTACAGTATCAACTTTCAGGCTCAAAAATGTTTATTATTCCACTAGCTGTAAAAGTTAATAGTAATTCATCTGGAAACTTTGAGACCTTAGAATCCCGACAGTATGGGGCATATTTTCAGGTATGTGGTATCCACTAGAGTATCCTCCAGAAATTCTTGTTTCGGAGCAACAGAACTTCCTAGAAAACCATACAGGATACTTTCGTACGAGTTTCCTTACTAGTTATCGTTTATTTTAAAATATCGTTTATCTGTAATAGCGTATTTTGCCTACATAAGTTGAAATATATGTTCCCCTGCGTAATTCGTTATAATATAAAGAATATAGGATAATAAAATATCACTGGGGAACAAGAAAAATATTTTTATATACCCGAAACAAAATAGGCAAATTCTTATGTAAACTGATCTGCTGATTCCAAAAATGCCCCTCAAAATGCTGTATCACGTAACGTTTTTTAGGTATTCATAATTTTTTATGAAAACTTAACAGAAATGGGATGTGATAACTCATATTTGATTAATTGAAAATAATAGGTATTTTATTGCCAAATAACATTGAAAATAATAATTATTATTAATTATTATTAAAATAAATAAACACAAGATAATGTTGAAAACCAATACCTGAATTATCTCAGAAGTGTTTCACTGTTGATTCTTTTTGTATTGACTCTCCCGTTTGAGGAACCAACAATAGTCTCCGAACATGGCTGAATCCCAGCGATACCCTGGTAACGTCTTTCCATCTCAGAAATGTCCTGGTGAAAACGCTCACCTTGCTCATCACTTACTACTGTAGGGAAACTATCAAGGTGAGAGTGCAAAAAGTGGATTTTAGGTGACATACGGCAACCCATTTCTTTGTAGCTCCTTAATAGTTCTGAGACTAAAGTTTCATAATTTTCATCTTTGTTATTGCCCAGGAAGCCTTCCACCACTGATTTAAATGATTTCCATGCTGCCAGTTCAACACGTTTAAGCTTTGATTAAAAAAACACTGTCTTTAAGAAGTAGTCTTATTTGAGGACCGACAAATATACCTTCCTTCAATTTAGATTCACTTACTTTGGGAAAAATACTTCTTAAATACTCAAATGCACTTCCACTTTTGTCCAAACCTTTAACAAAATTCTTCATTAACCCGAGCTTTATGTGAAGTGGGGGCAGACGAACTTTGTTTGGGTCTACTGGAGGCACATACTTAACATTGCTTGCTCCAGGGGTATAGTCTTCCCTTTTCCCCCATTCTTTCACTATAAAATGCTTGTCAGTTGCCCTACTGTCCCATAAGCACAAAAAACAGCAATATTTTGTGAAACCTCCCTGCAGTCCCGTTAGCAATGCAACTACCTTGAGGTCACTACAAATTTCCCAGCTATGGTTTTGATAAATAGTAGCATCTAAAATTATGGACATGGAATCGTATGTCTCCTTCATTCCTATGGCATGAAATAAAGGCATTGAAGGTAGTAAGTTGCCATTATGAAGCAACATTGCCTTTAATCTGTATTTAGAAGAGTCAATGGCTATTATTTTAAATTAAGTCAATATGAGTTGGTATCATACCTCATTTCTGTAAAACGTTACGTGATACAGCATTTTCAGAGGCATTTTTGGAATCAGCGAGTCATTTTGCATAAGAATTAGTCTATTTTGTTTCGGGTAAAAAAAAGGTGTTCCCTAGTGTATTTAATGCAATACCAATAGTAAATATTGTAACTTTGTGGGTTCGTAGAATTAAAAGGCCGAGTTGCAAAAATTAAAAATCTCCTTTATTTTCGTCGAAATACACTATTCAATTCTCACGTAAGAACATTAAATCACATATACACAGTCTTACAAGGTCGATCACAATAACAAACAGTGACAGCAGATTACCTCTTTAGCTCTCGTTACAACAACAAAGTTGGCTATCACTCATTTCACAACTCCTGCTTACTCTTGTTCACAACAACTGGTTCTCAACTCCGCTAATCACTAGTCATGACTTCTTTTTATACACAAATGCATGAACCGAGAACCTTCTGGAGCAAACAAGACAAACAATTCTTCTCCGTTAATCGAGATATCTCTAGAACATTCCAACACTGAAACCCTATCTGAGCGGCAAGTCCTTTACCTCGGTTATCTTGCTTGCCGGCGATATCTGTTTACACTACGCGCTATTGTTAACTGCTTAGCAACTCATTATTACCATGAAACTTTATCCGCCGATTGTTTCCTTATTTGTGCCGAAACATTTATGCCTGTTGCCCTGACAATATAGTAAATATTCACGACAATATCCTCTAACTCTTCTATATATAGCAGAATAATAAAATATTTAAAAACGATGGCTATAACTTGAAATTATGTGCTCTGTGTATGAATTAATAACACAGCGTGTTGAAATTCTCTAACTATAATAAGGGAATGTTTTAAATATATGTTTGAAATACGCCTTGCTGAAATATATCTACATTCATTTGTATAGTAAATTTCTGTCAATTTCTTATGCTTTACCACTTATACAAATTTATACAGAATTCCTTCCAAATGAATATGTTAGATATATACATTTTATTTATCATATAAATATCTAATACTACTTCGTTCGGAAACTGTTCTGTATCATTTTGAATCTTATATCATTTTGCATCTAAAACAACCAAATGTGCAGATTTCTTAGAAAGACAATTTATTTTAAATTACTTGTTTGTAACATTAACAATTTCGGAAGTATTCGTGTTATGGTTCAGATTTTTTTGCATTGCTCTCACATTTTTCTCGTGATATGATGAAAAAGTGAGTAATTTTAAGGATAGTGAGTACTTCGAGAAACTTCAGCTTCCATAACCTCCTTTTTATCCGCAAATAAATGTGGTATGAAATTATATGCAAACTTTCATCTTGATTAACATGAAATAGATGGACAAATAAGCTTTAGTAAGAATATTTTGTATAAGCTACATAAAAATAAATAAATAAATAAGGGTTAAACAAATTAAAGTGAAGTAACATACCACTTGTTTGAGTCGAAGATGAAGTTTCAGGGTGAAACAAATCATATAAATACTGTTTGAAAATCTTTACAAAATGTTTGTGTAAAGTGTATTTATCCTTAACATTAATGAGCATTTATATTATTCCCATTGTGGAAGTTTATTATTTCAAATTGTTAAAAGCAAATGCCAAAAGTATATACCACGAAGATTTAATGAATTCATTTCGTTTTAATTACTTTCCTACATCACAATGTGTATATGGTAAGTGTAACAGGTAGCAACTATCCTAACGGAGAGAGTCTCAGCCCGGGAATGAGCTACCTGCATCAGATTCCTCCTTGCATCCTAAGGACCCCTTGGCGGAAATAAAGCAAAGACCTCTACGGCAACATCGGTGTAAAGGGAATTTTTCAACACAGGTATGATGGTGGAAAAGACATTAATGCCCCTGAAGGATACGCACAGACCTGTTTCCAGGATAAGAAGTAGTCCTCAGTGGTGTAAAGAACGATGTACTGTATGCCTACGACAGAAGGCTAGAGGGGTATGAAGGACAGAGGAGCTTGAGCTTCGGTAACGGATCTATTTACTAATCTCTGTTTCATATCACCTTGCCCCGCTGACATGTATCACTCCGCGTGCAACTAACTTCCCCCTCACCTTAATTGGCTAATGCGTTCGCGCCATAGGCTATAGGCGGTGCCTTCCCGTCAAATTTAAATAATTGCCAGGAAGATAGATAAAAATCATACAAATAAGAATATGAAGGCATGCAAAAATAATAAACTTTATAATAAAACTGAGCAAGTTGAAACTGAATGAATGAGCAATGAAACTGAAACAAGTTTATAATTAAAGAACTTCGGCCTTTTCCACTGGGATTTTTTAAAACCAGCACACATATCTTGCAAAAATGCTAGTCTTTTAGTATTAAAAGTCGTGTCACGCCATACTCGTGTGTCCTTCATTCACCCAAGTCTCGTCAAGGTATCCCGACTTGTATCCCGGTACAGTCTAATTGTCCTTAAATAACGTCTTCGTCACACAGCAATATCGCCCCTGGGGTGGTAAGTTTTCCTGTTATCTCAATTTCATGTTGCAATGTTCCTGCGCATCTAACACACCTGTAAGTTTGGAGCACAGCTGTTCGACTTCTCTCACTGACAAAGACAGATTCTTCTCTGTGAGTGCATTAAACACATGCACCACAATTCATTTTTCGCCGCTTTGTAAACATTTACCCTAGCGATGCTTCAGCAAAAAACTGACGGTAGACTCTGCCATTATACATATAATAAGTACACGAGCAATAAACGATTAATAAAATAATTTAGCTCTTACGCTCGGTACAACACACCTTCGAATGGCGATATATGAGTAATCCAGTTCAAAACAAGGTCAGTGATAAAGTCATATTAACAAATATGTCATCACTACCGCTAAATCACGTGCTATCGTGCCATGTGTTTGAGAGCAAAGGAACCTCCCCTTTACTTCGTTTAAGAATTAACATGCGTTTCAGATAAATCAACTCTGTTGCGTAATATATTTAATTCAAACAGTTACGAAAATATAAATTTGACAATTCTCTTCCAACATATAATGATATATCACGATGTTAAATAACGAACTAATTTTTACCGCACAACAGTCTATACAACAGCAGCCAATGAGAGGTGATAAGGTCACGTGACCGTTAAGAGATATGCGTAGAGCTTATGTGAAACAAGGATTAGGAAATGAGGGAATGAGGGTGCATATGAGTCACCCATGCTGCCAGATCTATAATGTTTGTTGCAGCGATAGGTGTTATGTGCCGGTGAGCTATGTGACAACACTTGTGAATTTTAAACGAGCCTTCCATCCTTGTCATTCTCGGAAGGCGAGCATACACTCCGAGGAGACAGCAAAGGTGATTATGTTGCACATTCCTATTGCTTGCCTTCTTGTCCTGGGCAATCATAAACAGTTAATCCTTTAGTTGGGAATGATACAAATAATAGATATATCTCTTGGTCTATGAGTTGGAGCCCTAGTGAAGGCCTTATTCTGCTTTACAATAATAGCATACACAGAGGGCATATCTTACGTACATTTGACAGTATTTCACTTACTATAACCTAATCGTTTATTGTCCAACTACAAGTATTTATTTTTATGGACTGAGTTCAAATAAAGTTGTTCCGAACATTTGTCTTTGCTTCCACAGTCTTAGTAAATAAAATGAATGAGGATACTGTATGAGGATATACCATTTCCAGTACCATTTACATGAAAAAATGAATACTGTGACTTTGTGGGTCAATAGAATTAAAATTCCAAGTTGCAGAAGTTCAAAATGTTTTTTATTTCCGTAGAAACCCACTTTGGTCAAACCTTACAGTAGCAGAATTGCGTAACATACACAATTACAATCTTCCAAGGTCGTTTACCACAACAAAAGCGTTCACAGTTGCAGGCACACGATACTCAGTACCGATTACACTCTCATTTCAACTACGTTTACGACTGCCACTTTGCGGTTTCCTTAAATGCCTCTACTCATATTAATAGACATTTCAGGACTATTCTGTAACAAACAAGAAATCGAAACTTCCAATCAGCTATCTATCTCTTTATCTGTTTCGGCAAGCTTTTATCTCCGCATTGCATTAATCTCTCCCTTAACTCTCCGCGCCGAACCTTTTATGCGCATCGCCGCCAATCGCGACAGTATGTCATCGTTAGACCATTACATAAATTCTCTTAAACTAGAAATTAATTGTTCTTTCACACTAGCCGTGCGAAGGACGAACTATAGAAAGATAGAGTCAAACTGAAAATTTCAATGTCGTAGCCAGGATTTGAACCACGGATTTTCCGGTCTCCATACGACTGCTCTTAACCATTGAGCTACCATGGCCAACGTGCTAACATTATATTAAATTATCCAACAGATGTTAATATCATGCTGTCACATTGGTAATGGTAGCTCAATGCTTAACAGCAGCCGGACGGGGACCGCAAGATCCGTGGTTCAAATCCCGGCTATGGCATTTTATGTTTCAGTGTGACTATACCTAGAGCTAGATCACCAGGCGGCCCCCCGAGGTTTTCGGTAGTCTTCCCTGCGGGGTTGACGCGCGTATCCACTTCCATCCCGTCTTGACGTTGTTGTCATCGGGGGGGGGGGGCGTTTTAAGAAATCAGGTATTGCCTTATGGAAAGAGCCCGCCTCGGTAGCGTAGATGGTAGCACGTCTGCCTCATGTTCAAGAGGTCCCGAGTTCGAAACTCGGTCAGGGCAAGTTATCTGGATAAGGTTTATTCCGGGGTTTTCCCTTATCCTGAAAGTCTAACGTCGGGTAACTCTAAGCTCCATGGACCCCGGACTCATTTGAGCATCATTTCACCCCTTTTCGTTCATCGTGCGATATGACTTAACGTTGGAGTACGTAAATTACACAAAAAACCTATGGAAAGAGCCCCGGAGTATCCAGGGCTCCCGGGTTGAAGAAGGCCAGGGTCTTCGGACATACGGGTCCTGGACTGATTGGGTAGAACCTCTGCACTTAACTTGTGAGTCTATCTCTTTAAATAATTGAACTGCTATCGTGCTACTCGAAACTGGCTTTATCCATATTAATAGAAACGTCTCAGATAAGGTACTGATTACTCCACGTGGACACTACATCTATCATTTGTGATTCCTGCGTATTTCCCTGCTGAAGTGATGCGTTCATTGGTGCTTAGCATACGTCGCACCAGTATCGCTCTCACCCTTACGAGAATAACAGTGCGTTATCTAAAATGTTTGCATTAACCAGGATAAAGCCAGGGTAACGCTTTGAGCAGCACGATCATACTATTCGTTTTAGTTTCTCCATTTGATGCACACTCCATTTCGCTGCATTTTACAACAAAATTGAACAAACCGTTTAAGAAACTTAATAAGAGAATTAGCTGCAGATACGTAGAGAGAGTGACGAAAAACGATCTGTGTGTAAGCTAAATGATTTATAACCAAGTGTGATATCAGAAATGATACTAGTTAAGCGTTTTATTTAGTTTTAAACTCTTTTCTTGTGCTTTCATTTTGGGGCACATTGTCGTTTTAAATCAAATCACAAAATAACGGGTTGTCAACAACTCTCTCCGCACTGGGTGCTAACCTACCGCTCGAGAAAATGTTGGCATCCCTGGTTTTCCGCATTCCATTCCGAACCAGTTGTTTCCAGCACGTATTCACCGGCTGTCAATGAGTCACTGTGCTGGTCAGTTTAATGTATAGTCACGCTGTTCGAACCGTTACCATGACTTTATCTTTAATAGAAACCTCTCAGATAACGCGTTGATTATTCTGTAAGAGTGAGAGGGGAACTGCTGCGCTGCCCGGCCCTGTGCTAAGCACCAATGAACGCTCACTTCAGTCAATGGAATTCGCAGGAATCACAAATGACAGATATATGTTCACTCCACGTGGAGTAATCAGTGTGTTATCTGAGACGTATCTATTACCAAAGATAAATCCATGGTAACCGTTCAAGCAGCACAATACGTGCTTGTGTTCCAGTGCTGCCAACGGAATTCCCGACTCTAGGGGAATCGGGGTTATGCGGTAGGTGCGGAGCAACTTTCCGATGACCCGTTATATTAGATTAGATTGATTTACGTTCAGTAGGTTCACATGTAGCCAGAAAAGGCTGTGAACATTGAACATGTCCAGAGGTATAAAGTTTAACAGCATATATATGTACAAAAGATACACATAAGACACATATTATAGTATGCAGGCAATATGAACAACATTATGGAAAACAAAGCAGGGATAATGATACAAAATGAAACACTTTTTAAACCAGATTTCACTTGGCTTATGCCAGTACGTCTCAACCTTTTTGCAATGGATACCATTCTTGTTATTTATTAAATACATATACATTAAAAATAAACTTTCAACTTGCATCAAATATTTATTAGTAATGATTTGTCATTGGAATAGTTAGATACTACTTATAGAGCTACAGAAGCATTATCAGGACAATTTGTCATTCAGATAATCTTGTACAGAATAAAAAGATTTTGAGCAAAGGTACTCTCTAACAGCTTTTTTAAAAGCACCGAAATTATCAACGTTTTCTTTAAGAACATTAGGAAGTTTGCCAAATATTTTGATAGTTTCATAATGCACACCTTTCTGCAAGTAACAAAGTTTAGCACTGGGATAATGGATAATATACTTTTGTCTAGTGTTTATTTTGTGAATTACATTATTTGTTGCAAATAAGGCACGATTGCATACAAAGAATTTTAGGATCAAGAATATATACATGCAAGGAAGCGTTAATATCCTCAATCTTGTAAAAAGATATTTACAGGAGCATCTGGTGTGGGTGTTAGTAATGATTCGTATAACGCTCTTTTGCGTAAGAAATATAATATTTGGTATAAACAAATGACATTCTGTATGTCTTCTTATAAGCAGTAGGATAAATACAATGAGGTAAACTTCTGATAACATGCCTACTCGGGTTTTGAGAACAAGTATATTTTATAAAACGTTCAAGCTTAAAGTTGAAGCGCCATATTTGAAATATTTTTTTAAAAAAATAGTAGTTTGATTAAACATCTGTTACTATACTTTAGCAATCTATAATGGAAGGGTTTAATAATTCCAAACTTTTTTTTTCTTCAAAAGAGTAGTTGCATTTACATACATATGAATAAAGATGTCACAAATGATTGTATTAATTAATTCAAGTGAAATGAAATGTGTATTGTTTAACGCCCGCTTTTACTACATACGGCACCGCAGGCGATGACACTGATGATACGTGAGATGAAGATGGAGCACCGGTGGAATGAGATGGTGGGGGAAACCGGAGATCCCGGAGAAAACCCGGGCCGCCTTGGTGAGATCCAAGTGGTCTAACCACTGAGCCACGGAGCGGCCCAAAATTCAAATAGTTCATGTGACTTCAGTAGTACGTGTGACGTCACTCCCTCACTCCTCCAGCTCTCGTATAACTGAATATAAGGTGTGAATCTCATTCTCTTTGTGTGCAGGTCTTGGACCTGACAGGACGGAATGCCCTGACTGTTAAAGGTAATTGTCCGAAAGGACCATTTTTGTAATTAATTAGTTTAGTAAATATTCTTATTAAGTGAGTTATAGTTCATTTGTTACCTGAGAGAAAACTCCAACCTCTCGAAAGCATGCGTTCCCTACCAATTGAACTACTCTCCCACGTGTACGATTTGGTCATGTGTTCTTTATCCTGTAAAATCCATGGTTAGGTCGTTACAATATACATACACATATGAATGAATAACTCTGGAAATAATTTTAAAAATGTCATGAAATTTAATGAGAATACTACACTTCAACCCTTATTTCTATATTAAAATTTAAGTGAATGGAAACATTCAGTCACAGCCGTTTATTTCAGCGATAAACTATACCTGTTTATTACACAAACATTCTGAAACTTCGTTATTAAGACCCAATCAAATGTGCCATCCTGTACTTACTTTGCAAACTTCTACTTCATTGCAAAATTATTAGAGGTAATGCCTTTTCGGAGAAGGATTCTTCTTAAAACCTGCATTTGGAGCAGGAATACTTAGAAGTCATGTTGCAACTTCGAGTATTGGGTTTCTCTCTCCCAAACAGATCACTTCTGGGTCCTTTCTGCTTCAATATTTATTTAAAGCATGAAGGACTTCAAGTTCAAGCCCGCTGAAAGTTAAGCAATGGTACGGCACCCTCAAATAATGTTTATTTTAGAAACACGAGCGTCCCTCTAAGATCAGCCAATTAAAATATTGATATCACTTTCAAAGGGAGCGCATCTTTCTTAAAACAAACAGACATGATTATAACTGTAAAGTTCTTGGTTTACATGGAAATATGTGCGTGTTATGAATCATCAAAGACGCTTGGTGAAAAACACAAAGTTAACAAACACTGTGCAGGGCACGCCAAGACACATACGTTCTTCATCGTGCATCACTTGTCTCTGACAGCTTCAGAAATATTACCGAATGTCAGCTGTTTTTGTTTCTTTGTTACTCCTTGGAAACATGCAATATAAACAAGTCTTGTAAGAAAACACAGCTATCCTTAGGTATAACAGATAATCCAATATGTATATTAAATTCATATAAGTAAATAGGGTGATGGAAAACTACGGATTGACATGGCCCAGACAGTACAACTGTTCATATTCAATGCAACCTCTAGTACGACTGGGTTTTTGTCGTGGCTTCCCTCAGAGTCATACCGGCCAGAATACGTGTTACTACGATCCAAAATGACAACTAAAATAAAACAAGTGGTATAGAAATTAAACTATGCAAGCAACACCATTTAAAAATAAATTGTCCAGCATAGATAAATAGTACAAGAAGGTGATTACGCGACAACGAACATATGTCACCAAGTAACCCAAGTAAATCTTACTAACTGGTAGCTATACGATTTAACGTAATGTTTACAGAGCAGTGACACATTTTCTATTTCATTAACAGAAATAAAATAACTAATAAATAAAATTAAAACAAATGTTTTACACTATATTGTAGGACAGCACTCAAAGAAAAACATGTTCTATAAATACACATTTAAAATTGAAGTTTGAGGTGGCATTAGGGTTAATCACAGATCTTAATACATCTTATCTGCGTAACATTTCCTGCATGGTGGCTACTCTGATATCATATACTAATATTATTGAAATTTCTACCACCATAGTGATATTTAATGACCATTATGAAATTACAGACAGTGGACACTTATTTAGTCGGCTTAACCTCCTCATATGCAGGATTTACACCCCAACAACTCCCATATGAACGCCTGGGCTTAGAGGCCTTTCGAGGTGCAGACGAACATTTGAGAACTAGGAATGGAGGATCAGCCTGTAGTCTGGTATAAGAATGAGAAAAAAGAGGATATGAAAAGACAGGTAATGCAAGAATTGTTGGAATGAATGACTGAGGAACAGGATAACCCGGAGAAAACTCTTCCAGACACCGCTTTCACCACCAGAACTTCCAAATGTGATACTCTGAGATCGAACGGTTGTAAGGCGAGTGAGTTTAATCTCTGGATCTCGATGGTGCTTGTTAGTACATGAAATGAATTCATGATTGCGAGAAGAAAGTTGTAAGGATTGGAGAAATATGGAAAAGATGGTTGTGGGAGTGTTATTTCATCTTACTATCATTCAATCATTTATTCCATAACAAGAAATAGATCTTGAATAAGAAATTGACATAAAACAACATCGTTATTACTGAATTTCATATGTGCTAATACCGGTTATACATGACATTGAGACCCTAGCAAAACCAACAGGTGTCGCTATATATCGTGGCGAGTGGAAGGAAACGAGCCACTTCCAGGAAGGAATCACAGCAGGCCGTAGACAAATCTTTACACAGAGCTAATTGCCCATTGCCGTCGTCAGGTCCTTCGCCCTGAAACATGGGCAATGAAACTAATAAAACGAAATAATAGTCAAGATTTTCGTGCTTTGAGAGGAACTACCCAGCCCAACTTTTTCAAACCTTACTACGGAGTGCCTTTACTCGGTAATTCAAACATTTCTTTACGTAGTTCCTGATAGTGCAGTACATCTGATAATGGCGTAAATAAAAGAACCCCAATTACAGAGGTTTGCCAACTATTAGACTAAATCTAAATTTTTCAGTTGTTACTTAGAAAAGAGATAAAAATGACATTTTTAAAAACCTAACACAGTTTTACATATTGCTTTAGCTCTTGTATGTTAGTTTACGATATATTGCATGCCAATGATGGTAATATTTTTCCATAAGTTTGACAACAATATATTTTAGTCAGCTATGCCCATATTTGCTATGGTGTATACTTGGTGTTTACAGTATCGTTTCTTTGGTGTTTTATGAAATATGCATTGAGTATTGTTAAATTTATAAAAGACGCATGTTTTAAGAATAAAATTTGAACCTTGAGTGACATAATAATAGTGATAAGTGCTAGAAATTTGAGCAACGAGTTTGGTTATCTTGCAGTATCATAAATTTGAGGTTATGGGTAAATCCGCCGACCTTTCACCTAGAAAAGTTGCATGTGTTCAGCTACTTTTGGAACAAAACCGGTATACTGATCGCTAAGAAACTGGAAATATCTCAAAAATCCGTCAGTTGTGTTAAGCAAGCGGCATGTGATTCACATGTGTACGGACCAAAGCGTATTGGAAAGTGTGGACGGGAACGCAAAATGAATGACAGAAAACTGAGGAAAATTGTGCTGTCGAATCGTGGATGCACTAATAGGGAGATAGCGTTCAGCTCTAAGACGTAGGTGTCACTGTTTCTCCAACTTCTGTAAGTATATCACCAACACCAACTCCAATACTCAGACCATAATGCAGATTCCAAGATGGCGCCCGTCGAAGCCCAGCGGCTCTGGTTACGTAGAATAGGAAACTATACACAATGGACATAATATAATCCATATTACGGAGCAGCGAGGTAACTCCTAAGCATTTATCACTTTATACTTTCAACTAAAACGTGTAATAACATAAATAAAGAGCATCATGATAAATCCTAAGAGCTTATCACATTATATAGTAGCACGACCAGTACTGTGCATTTTCCACCTTATACTTCCAATCAAAATTTAATTTATAAGGCATGACAACTCATAAGCATTAAACACAGCAAACTTTATCTTATTGGACTCAATCATCCTATTGTCTGTAGCAAGTACTAAAGTTTCTTTTATATTGTTTACATAGTAACCTTTTCAGGTAAGGACATAGGTACTACTTATACTATAATATTTAAGAGAACTCACCAGATTGTCCAGTTTACTCTAGTTGTCACGTTTGAAGGTGTCAGTTCCCTCACACTGCAAGAGCCATTTAAAATTTCCCACTGGTAGGCTCATAATATTGCTTCTAGGTTATGAAATACTTTGAAACTTATTAAGTGAAGGAACACCAGTGAAGCTGGGATCTTGAATGTTATTGAAAAGAACGTAACTAATCGTCTTTAATATTGACTATCAATGGGTTAAAATCTCCTCACCACTTAGGTTCAAAACTGTCAATAACATATTGTGCACACCAAATATTAAAATTATCTTCACTCTCTGTAAAATGTCTTGGATACATTCTTCAGGATTCCGTCTTTTCTGGTTGAGCTTTAATGTGTGATGGGATGGCCGATTCTTAAAAATCGTGGGGTAGGCATCATCTATTAATTTTGGTACTTTTCGAAGGGTACGAATTGGTTCACCATCATTTACTGGAAAGATGTCTTCCTTAACCTCAAAGCACTGTTCAAAATTATGAATACAAACTACAATTTTGTCATTTACTTTAAAATGTTTACGATGTATGTTCCTGGTCCACTTATCCCATTACGATTTTTCCTTCGGAAATTTAAATGTCGTGTGAGGTACATTACCATAACTAGATTGCAGCTGGGAATACAATAACGATGCATTTCGACAATATTTCACTGTAAATATTTAGGTAAACGTTATCACTTTATGTCAAATACTCAACTATAAACTAACTCGTTAGTCACTAATTGCCACTGTAATATCAATTACATTAATTCTTCAAACACACAATCAAAGTAAACAAACACACACTTTACTCTGTAGACATAACCACAACATAACAAGCTGGGCCACGAGCGCCGCCATTTTTCCTACAATCGATTCTCGTATTATGGTCTGAGTATTGGAGTTGGTGTTGTATATCACTTAACAGAGAAGGATTAAATGCTCGCAGACCACGCCGAAAGGCACAAATTACTCCTCAAATGGCACTAAAACGTTTGGAATGGGCTAAGGGATTACAAAATTGGATTACTAATGACTGGGAAGAGGTTTGATGGAAAATCCTTATATATGAGGCGAAGATCAAATGAAGAATTCCATCCAAGTTGTGTAGAGCAGACAGTCTAACACCCTACATCGGTCATGGTATGGTCTGTAATCTCTGTCAATGGCCCCCGAGACTCTACACAGTTGAAAACCCAATGAAACAAGATCAGTATCTGCATATTCTGCAGAGCAGATTATTACCACAAGTTCAAGATTGGTATCCCAATGGTGAATTCATTTTTATGCATGACGGTGCCTCATGTCATAAGGCAAAAACTATTATAAACTTTCTTCAGAGCTAAGAAATCACTGTCTTGCCATGGTCAGGAAATAGCCCAGATATGAATCCAATTGAAAATGTATGGTCTATTGTTAAATGGAGGTTAAAACAAAAGAAAATTACTACAAAGTTTGAACTTATCGAAAGTCTTATCAAAGTGTGGCACCTTGACGAACAAATCCAAAAAAAAAATGCAAAGACCTTGTCCATAGCATGACTAGGAGACTTAAAATGTTAATTAAGAACAAAGGAATGCATACAAAAGTTTAATTGATGGCTAAAATACAACCAATTTTTGTTATTATTTCTTTGCCTGAAAAGATAAGAATTTATAAGATAGGTATACAAAAGAGGCAAGTAAATGTACAAAAAGTATATTTTCCGCAAATAAACATCTGTAATTAAAATAAATATACCATATATTTTACGAGAAACACACTGAAAATATTTAAGAAATCAAAGAAGCATTAATGTACACATTGTAATTCTTTTTCAAAATATTCACTTTTAAGATCATTACAATTTCGCATTTGATGAAATGTCCTTAAAACATGATGCCACTATCCCTGAGGCACTTCAGACCCAGCTATAATGTTTCACTGCTTCATTTGAGACGAAAAGGTGATTCCACATGTGTCATCTTTAACTTTTTAAAACAAAGGAAAATCACAAGGTGCTATATCAGGGTTGTACGGTGAAAGGTTTACTGAGGAGCTGACCTTTAGGGCATCCAGATGCTCAGTTGTTGGTTTTTCTCTATGTTGCCCATATGTAGAATTGTTTTTCACTTTGAGCTTTGTCAGGAACGTTGAAACCTTTGCGGTAAATAGGCACTTTTGTACTAATCAACAGTAAGGTACATCTATCTTCTAATGCTGTAGTGTACATGCAGTCCACTTGTCATTTGTACTCTGAATTCGTAGGACTATAGTAGAATTAGGTTCTATTCGACAGACCCATTGGCTTCTTTTAAATAACAATAAATCCAAGGTTCATCACAAGGAATGATATTCCAAACCATACTTGAAGTGCTTCTTTGGATTCTTTCCAGAGATTTTTTCCATCAATCAACGTATTGTTTTTGGTTGGGGATCAGTTTATGTAGAATCCATCAACAACAATATCTTATTATGTGTAACCGAGATATAAAATGTGTTATTTGATTCATAGAAACTCCCAATATCGCACGAATAAATTCATCAGATGTACGTCGCCCACCTCGGTAGCGTAGATGGTAGCGTGTCTGCCTCACGTTCAAGAGGTCCCGAGTTCGAATCTCGGTCAGGGTGAGTTACTTGGATAAGGCTTTTTCCAGGGTTTTCCCTTATCCTTCAAGACGAATGTTGGGTACTAAGCTCCATGGAACCTGGACTCATTTGAGGATCATTTCATCCAATTCATTCACAGTCCGATATGACAACGTTGGAGGACGTAAAATTACAGAAATAAAATCAGATGTCCATCAGTCTTTTGAATTGGCTATACCAATTATAAATTGTTGCCTTATATGATTTTTTTTCCTTCATGCATTTCTAAGCCACTTTTCAATTGTTCTTAGGTTAATGACGATTTAAAATTGCAAAATATTATGATTCGAAAATGATCTCTATCAATTCACTTTTCAGTGAATACAAACATTTTATATATTCATAATAATTAACAAAGTTTTAAAGCAAATCGAACAAATCAACACGGCAATCAATTTGGAAAACATTACAAAGTGTCTCTCAGGTATAACCGAAATCATGTGTTTTAGGAACATGGCGTTCTAAAAATGTTCAGTGTCGTGTTGTAGTAAGTTGTCATGCTCCAATTTTTTTTCCCCAAGAAGTTATGAACCTCAAGAATTAAAGTATACTTGGATTGCCGCATCGCTAGCTGTCGAAACCACTGGAAGATTAAGGACGCAATTTATGGAATGGAACGCAAATATGCACTCCTACATAGCTGGTCTGACAGCAACATGACAACGTGAATGTTTACTTGCCGCAATTACTAACATGGTAGAGACGGGCCGACGCAGAGTAAAGGCGTGCATGACAAGGCAGATTACCATGTGGGCTGCACAAGGGGAAGGGAAATGTCTGCTGTCAATGGAATTGCTACTCCTCTACCGAATGATTGCTAAGTGGAACATCCTTCCTATGTACGAGAGAGAGACATTACCATCCTGCCCCAACTCGATTTGGCACAGTCGTGTAGGGAGTAATGTGTCCCGCACATCGTTATCGAACCGCGGCCCACGTTATGTCAAAGGATTGCCCGCCATACTGAATCACGATCCTTCTTTTGAGTACATAGCTTTGCATTCCTTGCACATACTTATACTACAACATTGATGAATGAAGATGCACCCAAAAAGACATTCCTTCACCGATCAACAAAAATGTGCAAGCTTAAACTTTATGAGGTGATTTTGATATCAGTTCATCAGAACCAATGTCCATCTTTGTCAGAACTATTGATAACTCTTCAACACTAATGAACGAATATATATTTCTGTACCGCAATTCTTATAATGAGCTCTGTTGTAACGTGAGAAGGTCTGACCTGAAGCTTTCCTGGCGACGAATATGCTCACCTTCTCGGGCAACAAACAAACGAAGCATTCGTTTAATGCAACCTGAGAAGTCTGGGCTGGTAGAGCATTGTTTTGATAACGACCATAGAGCCAATTTTCGGGAGACGACCATCTTGGCATCGGAGGTGCGGAGAATTAAAGAGGCTTTGGCGATTTCTTCTGAAAGGAGAACGCTTAATCGTGATGTTGGATTTCAGATTTTCCTTAAAATGGAAACCCGTCGATTTAAGAAGCAAAAATCAATACAACTTGATAATCAAGTAGCTACGTTTCTTTGACACAATTTTCTATATTCACGCCATCTCCGGACCTGGCATTTAATTTACTGAAAACAGTCTTTTGTTCAGTAATGCGAATTTTGATAGTGTTTTGTCTTTGATTATGCTGGTGTTATAATCCAGTGTTTCATTTGTGGTTATAACATTTTATAAGTATCTTGATGATGGGAGCGATGCACACTCTCGAAACTTCGATATCTAATTGTCTTTTCACCTGGCTTGTCCGAGAAGGTGAGCATGAAAAGGTCTTTTCGGCAATTGCCCAGTTTGTTTCCCACTGAGCCGGACAGTCTAACATAAGGTTTATCATGATTTTTCCAGGTAATTTGCCTTTACCACAAATTCTATGCTTAAAGTTTTCTTTTAGCTGTTTCTGGATTGACCACTAGGAACAGAGGTTGGTTTGTTGTGAACTGTGGCAGAACTTCTCTCTTGTGCTTAGCAGAACTCCTTGGTCTCCCTTAATTCCTGGAAGAGCCTCGTCTATTTAAGGCTAGCTTACTAGTGCCATATTGAAATCGAAGGACCTATTGGAATTTGAAGGACCCTATTTCTCAATACTGATAACTGCTAAGGCATGATTATTTTCATAACAAAGTACCGATTTTGTCTGAGAATAAGTCAACAATAAATTTGGAAAATCTGGGAAGAAAAGTGTGCTTTGTCTCAAGCGTTATCCCAGGATGTAGCGAAAGGGCTAGTGACGCATTGATTCTAAGAAAGCACCTTGTGGGATACAGAAAAGTAAAAATTTTGCTACAGTGCTCCTCTGCGATTGAGAATTTAAACCAAAAAGCATGTTTTATATCTGCAACCCATTTACGGAAAAGGCTTTTGGGTATCTTCAACTTGGCGGCGCATAGTTTTACATAGAATGCCATAAGTAATTAAGAATTTCTTTAGCGAATAAGTTCCTATTTCGAAGTTTTGTATATACGAGGGCTGTCCAATAAAGAATGATCCTAATTTTTTTAGGATCATAATTTTTCGCACTAAAATTCAATCTTATTATATTCTGTTAGCTTAATGTGAAACAAACACGCCGTAGTAGTTTCATTGTTGGTACTCCTGGTTCTTGCCTGTGAGAACCAGGCAAGTTCAGACATGTTCAGTATCGCCTACCGCTGCATTGGAGGTAACACGCGAGGAACAATATGCGGCTATGAAATTCAGGTTTCGTCTCAAAAAATCTTCATTTGAGACCTATATAATGTTACAAGAGGCCTATGGAGAGTCTGTTCTTCCCTACAGCACAGCTCCAAGGTAGTTTAAAATGTTTAAAGAGGGGATACAATCAATATCAATGGAAGGTGGACCCGGTGCTCCGATTACTGCCGTTAAGGAAGAAAACATCAACACTGCTGCTGCCACTGTGAGAGAGGATCGACGAATTACCTTAAGCTCACCTTCTGAAGTACTGAACATTTCACTGAATGCCACCCACCCGTTGGTGGGAGAAACATTACACATAAGACGTGTTTGGGTTTCAAGACTCTTGATTCCCGAAAAAAAAGGGCATTTGCAAGCAGGTCTGCATGCAGTTAAAGTTGATGTTAGAGGAGGATCCGGTGGTTTTTTCCCAAACGTAATCACTGCTGATGAAACTTGGCTACATCATTTTGATCCTGAGAGCAAACAGCAAAGCTCATTGTGGAAATCTCCTTCGTCACGAACCCTCAAAAAAGCAGAAGTGGTTGCTTCTGCCGGGAAATTTATGGACATCTCATTCTTTGATATTCATGGAATGGTTTATCAGCATGTTGTACCTGCACACACATCCGTAACTGGAAAATACGAGAGGGATGTCCTGAAAACATTGCAAGTCCATAGACCACATTTTCCTGAAGCAGTCTGGATGCTGCACCACAATAATGCGCGGCCGCATATTGCCAAAGTTGTTGCTGAATATCCTGCAAAAATCAACGTGAAGTGCATCCCTCACCGTCTCTATAGTCCGGATTTAGCCCCATGTGACTTTTTTCTATTCCCTAACTTGAAGAAACACCTTCGTTGGAGGCATTACCCATCATCAGGAGCAGTGGTGAAGGCTGCGGAGGCGATTTTGAAGGATATCTCAAAGAATGGTTTCCAGCATGTCTTTGAAGACTGGCAGAAACGCTGGGACAAGTGAATCGCATTCAGGGGAAACAATTTTGAGAAGCACCATCAAAATTGGTAAGTTGTCAAAAAAAACTGTGATCATTCTTTATTGAACAACTCTCGTAACAGCAACGCTTACTACTGACGGAATGAGATGTAGTGTCGTAGGCAATGCCGTATTTTGGAAAAAACAATTATTTTAAATGTGTTCTGGAAAGTTATTAATTAGTTTCCAAAGTGTAGACCATTAGATTCTATGGACTTGAGCCATCATTCAGCGAGGATTATAATCCCACGATGGTACCTGTCTCTGGTTTTTGATGCAAAGAATTCGATGACACCCACTTGCACTGTTTCAAAGTTGTCAACATTTCTTCGAAGTAGAAAATAGGCCATGGATAGAAAGTAATGATAATCTGATGAAGCGATATGCTAGGTGTGGTAGGAGTTGGATTCTTCCCAATTCCTGAATTTTTTCCATGGTTGTTCGTGCAGTATGGGGTGCTGCATTGTCCTATTGCAGAAGAACTCTATTATGGTTAACTAAAGCTGGGTATCTCCGTCTCAACATTTTATGAACTCGCTCTAGTTTTTGAGAGTAAGGTTCCTTATCAATCGCCCGCCAGTTTGGAAAAAAAGTCCCAGAGAATCACACCTTCAAAACTCCACCAGACACACAACTTACTTTGGAACCGAATTGAGATTTTATCGGTGACTTTGGCAGGTTGGTGGGGATCAACCACATTACTGTTTCGAGACATCAGGATTTTGGTGATATGCCCATTTTTAATCACAAGTAACCACTGTCCTAACAAATCTATCACCAATGGGATTACGGATAAGCTGACGACAGATATGCCACCCTATGTTCAGCTTGTTGAGGTGTCAGTTCGTGAGGTACAGATCTCAATCTCTGTAGATTCTCCAAGTGTTTTAATGTGGCGATGTATGGTATCTTTCGATGCAACAAGTTCTTCTGAAAGCCTAGGGTACATTTTTGGTGATTTTCTCGCAAAACTTGGGCTGTGTCCTCAATATTCCAAACCTTAAATCTTTAGTGTTTTGTTCTCCATTATTGAAACGTTGGAACTATCGTTGTGCCACACTCACTTCTCCTTCCACTTCACATATTCTTTGATCTGCGGAAGCGACTTTATCATAACCTTGTTTCCAGTAGTACCTTAGAGGGACTGTTGAAGTTCAAACCTTGTTATCTCAATATTGTAATAGTATATTAACAACTGCAGAATGATACATGCTGGCAAAGCTCACAACCTATCCAAGGTATCCTGTAGATAGCATTGTGAAACCAAAGAAATCCAATATGTTTTCCAAAACTCCAAAATCAAAAAACCGAGACCATCTAATATTTATCTATCCTATGACTAAGGTGGTCCTCTCCTCTAGCTGACATCCGCAGTGGCCTCTGTTCTAAAATATTTTATATGGGTGAAAGTCATATAATCAAAATTTGAGATTTTTTGTATTAAAGAAGATGATATTTGAGAAAATTCCTTTACCTTAAGCTAGCTTTTGCATAGAAAGCCTTTTTTCCCTTGCTTTCGTCTGAAATATTTATTAAAATATTTTATTGCAGTACTTTACATGACAAACAAAGCATGTGAGATTCTGTTCATTTGGAGGGAATTTTTGCTACATAACATGGAAACTATAAGAGTTGGAGGAAAATTACTTACGATTACATACATCTCTTTAAAACCCAGTATTTATTTAAATACATTTTTATTATCTAAAATGTTGTTGCCAATAGTTTCAATTTTTCAATGACTTGTCTTTTGTAAGTATTGTCACCATTCGTGGTTCCTGGTATACGGAACTTTTTTTTTCTTTTTTTGTAGATTACGTCCTCCAACGTTAAGTCATATCGGACGATGAATGGAATAGGTGAAATGATGCTCAAATGAGCCCAGGGTCCATAGAGCTTTGAGTTACCCGATATTCGTCTTTTAGGATAAGCGAAAACCCCAGGAAAAACCTTATCCAGGTAACTCCCCTAGTTTAGAACTCGGGACATCTTGAACGTGAGGCAGACATGCAACCACCACGCTACCGAGGCGGGCTACGGAACTTCAGAACAGCCAGACTGACTTTACATTTGACAATAGCTTCGTTTTCTTATAGCACCCTTGTACCAACCACGAAAGATTTAATGAAACTATTTCTGCTTAGGTTTGTGTGGATTAAAATTAAAAATAAGCTGTTGTAAATTTACTTTGTTGCACCTACATAAAAATAAAGGACCACGAGGAGAAAATGTCATGTAAATATAACACAGCTGAATTTTGCTGGTCTGTTCACTACTTACGTAAACTCAAATCTGATCAGTCCTTTAATTTATATTCTACTGTTCAACTCTACAAATGGATGGGGTTTCCATGTGAGCCCAAGTAAATCAATAGCTCACATTCTGAGATTATGTGGCAGTTTTTCACTAGGTATTCATTGCTGTTAATTAATTTTCATGATTAATTTTAAGTGTACATCGAACGTCAGCACTGCATACAAGCTACTTGAGATTAACTGAAACATACGTTAGGGCAAGGTTGGCCTATGCGCCTATGCCCCTGACGGGGCCGGCCTATCAAGGAGGGATACTAAACGAAGTCGTGCCTGAGGAGAGAAGATCACAGAGGGCAGGGTCCCTAACAACTATTGATTTGTACTCCCTTTTGGCAGCTCATACAGTCGCTCCTATGGGCTTACACATCCTCTCAGAGAACTTCCTTGATCCGAAGGACGAGAATTTATAGGGGGCAAATTCTTAGCCATGCATGTTGAAAACCTGCCAAATTTACAACCTTGAAATAGCCAAACAGGATGAAATATGAAGTGAAATGAAATAGAGAGATAGCAATTCTGAGGATGTAACTTCCCTTCTCGAAAGTTACCTAGCGATTCGGAAAATCCCCTAACAAGCCTATGGGTCAGGAAGGACGGTCATTAAAATCGAACTTACAACCTCTCAAGTGCCGAAGCGTATTCTCACGTAAAATAAGATTATTTATATTAAAACAAAGGTCATTCTGTAATACGAGGGCTATCCAGAAAGTAGATTACGTTTTCGTCTGTTTCCGCTAGGGCCGGGGCTAGCGCGGCCATCTTGGAGTCAGAGCGTTGCGCAGCTCAGTCGGCATCTAGCTGTGCTAGTGAGAGGTTCGTGCTGTGCTCCGTTCAGATACTGTGACGGTTTGAAATGTCTGCGTTAATTGAAAATCCCGCGAGCAGCGAGGTGCGTGCAGTAATAAGGTTTCTGACTGCAAAAAAACTGTAAACCGATAGAAATCTATCGGCAGCTTTGTGAAGTGTATGGGGACAACATTATCACTGAAGGTGGAGTGCGTCAGTGGGTCATCAGATTTAAAAATGGCCGAACCAATGTTCACGACGAAGATCGAAGTGGGAGACCCAGCATAGTGACTGCCGAACTTGTCGAAAAAGTCGATGCTAAAGTCCGTGAAAATCGAAGGTTCACAATAACGGAACTTTCTTTGAGTTTTCCACAAATTTCGCGAAGTTTGTTGCACGAAATCATCAGCGAAAAGCTTGGTTACCACAAGTTTTGTGCAAGATGGATTCCAAAAATCTTGACAGAGGACCACAAAAATCAGCGAATGGCTGCAGCGTTGAACTTTTTGGACGTTTACCATAAGGATAGTGACTCTTTACTCGATCGCATCATTACTGGTGACGAAACATTGGTGAAACACGTGAACTGTGAAACGAAATTGCAATCAGTGCAGTGGGGGCACACAAGTTCTCCCCAAAAACCCAAGAAATGCATGCAAACAATGTCGGCAAGGAAGATGATGGCGACTGTTTTTTGGGACAGAAAAGGTGTGATTTTGATGGACTTCCTGGAAAGAGGCACTACAATAAACTCTCAAAGGTATTGCCAAACTCTCCAAAAACTCAGAAGAGCCATTCAAAACAAGCGCAGAGGAATGTTGAGCTCTAAGATCTTGTTGATTCACGACAACGCCCGGCCCCACACGGCAAATGTCACTCGTGAAGTTCTTGAATCTTTTAAGTGGGAGTTGTTTCCTCATCCGCCGTACAGTCCCGACCTGGCACCGAGCGACTTCCACCTATTCCCAGCAATGAAGAAGTGGCTGGCTATGCAGCGTTTTGATGACGACGCACAGCTGCAAGAAGAGGTAACGAAGTGGTTGAAGGCGCAGGCGGCCGAATTTTTCGACGAAGGAATTTCCAAGCTCGTACATCGCTACGATAAATGCCTTAATTTGAATGGTGACTATGTCGAAAAGTAGTATTTGAGTGTGGCTTTCATCTGTATATAATAAAATTTGTTTCCTATACTTTGTTTACTTTTTATTCCAAAACGTAATCTACTTTCTGGATAGCCCTCGTATATTGTTGTAGGATAAAAAGTGCAGGAATAATTGACGAGGCATGATAGCGCAAAATTGTCATGCACACTTACACTATGCACCCATGGCACATTCTGCTAGGTATTGCAGCTTTTTGTCATAACAGCTAAAGCTATTTCTGACTAAATAAAATTGGCCCACCCTTGACTCCTGGGATAAAATACAGGCAGGCATTGCTATGGAATAAGGCCCATGACCACGTTATATACTGCTTGTCTTTTTAAGAAGAAAAATTTCATAGAAATATCTACCTAAATGGATAGTTGTTTTCGTACAACATAATCGAAAAATCAAGACTTTTATGCTGTATACTTTTGTTATACTCGCATAATTAAATAAATAAACATAGTTTTCTTTAAACATCTTTGTGTGAGAAGAACAGTTTTAGATATTAAACATTTACAACCTTTGACAACAATTGCCTCTGTTATACCACAAAGGTCAATGTAGATCTTTAACCAACACTTCTGTTAAAGCCTTCATTAAAGGTTAATATGTCTCAATTTGTATAACTAATGCATTATTTTAAATAGGAAATGGGCGTTATACCACTGTTTCACTGAAGCAGCATCCTCAGGGCCGTGATCCTTCAAGCCACATCAGAAAAGTCAAGTCTTGACAATCGCCTCTCAGTTATAGTCGGATGCTTTCGTAAAACGGATGAGTGATGTGTTTTAAGTATCGTATTCCTTCCCCTACCCATTTAGTCTCAATATATCTACAAGATGCAGTCCTTCAGCTTTCAAACAACGTATTTTATTTAGAAAACACTGCCGAGATCAAGTTTAATAGTTTACTTATAAGCAATGTAGTTCTGTGTACATGAAGCAATTGTTTTGATTTTATTTTTTCACTCTGTTTTGAGATGTAATATAGACTAAGAGACGATTTCAGGGGGAAACTCGGAAGACTACTCAATTTTTATAAAAAATTTTAGAGACTCAAATTTTTCTATTACATGTTAACCCACAGACTTCCTAAAAGCTGTATTACTGCATATGTTCTTATAGGTCCAATGGAAATAGGTGATTACATTAGAGTTAAGTGATAGTCACTTTTTCAGAACTGTTCACAGTGTGATGACCTTAACATTGCAAGATATAAAAAGTGAATAACGACTTTCCATTCGAGAATAGATAGTAGAAATTTCAAACAAATAATAACGAATATTCGAAAATGGTTCGCTCTATAAAACGAATTATAACAAATTATATGTTTCAGAGTTCAATACTTCTACATTATACAGGATGTTACAAAAAGGTACGGCCAAACTTTCAGGAAAAGTTCCTCACACACAAAGAAAGAAAATATGTTATGCGGACATGTGTCCGGAAACGCTTAATTTCCATGTTAGAGCTCATTTTATTACTTCTCTTCAAATCACATTAATAATGGAATGGAAAAACACGACAACAGAACGTACCAGCGTGACTTCAAACACTTTATTACAGGAAATGTTCAAAATGTCCTCCGTTAGCGAGGTTACACGCATCTATCCTCCGTCGCATGGAATCGCTGATGCGCTGATGCAGCCCTTGAGAATGGCGTATTATATCACAGCCGTCCACAATACGAGCACGAAGAGTCTCTACATTAGGTACCTGGGTTGTGTAGACAAGAGCTTTCAGATGCCCCCATAAATGAGTGTCAAGAGGGTTGAGGTCAGGAGAGCGTGGAGGCCATGGAATTGGTCCGCCTCTACCAATCTATTGGTCGCCGAATCTGTTGTTGAGAAGCGTACGAACACCTCGACTGAAATGTGCAGGAGCTCCATCGTGCATGAACCACAATGGGTATTTTGACATTTGTCTGCACGAATGATTTCAATTTACATTTTAAGAGTAATACTAAAATGAGCTCTAACATGGAAATTTAGCGTTTCCGGTCACATGTCCACATAACATATTTTCTTTCTTTGTGTGTGAGGAATGTTTCCTGAAAGTTTGGCCGTACCTTTTTGTAACATCCTGTATACGAGGGCTATTCAATAAAGAATGATCACAATTATTTTTTGTAAACGTATTTTTACTCATCCTCATAATTTTGGTGGTTCTACTCAAAATAGTCTCCCCTGAATGCGATGCACTTGTCCCAGCGTTTCTGCCGGTCTTCAATGACATGCTGGAAACAATTTTGAGAGATCCTTCAAACTCGCCTCCGCAGCCTTCACTACGGCTTCTGATGATGGATAATGCCTTCCACGGAGGCGCTTCTTCAAGGTAGGGAATGGAAAAAGCTCGCGTGGGGCTAAATCCGGACTCTATAGAGGGTGAGGGATGGACATCACGTTGATTTTTGCAAGATATTCAGCAACAACATTGACAATATTCGGCCGTGTTCAGGTACAACATACTGATAAACCAATCCATGAATATCAAAGAATGAGATGACCGTAACTTTCCCAGCAGAAGCAGCCACTTCTGCTTTTTGGGGGGTTTGTGATGAAGGAGATTTCTACACTGAGCTTTGCTATTTGCTCTCAGGATCAAAATGATGTAGCTAAGTTTCATCAGCAGTGATTACGTTTGAAAGAAACTCCGGACCTTCCTCTAACATCAACTTTAACTGCATGCGAATGTCCTTTTGTTCGGGAATCAACAGTCTTGGAACCCAACGCACACAAACACGTCTCATGTGTAATGCTTCTGTCATCAACGTGTGGGTGGCAGCCAATGAAATGTTCAGTATTTCAGAAAGTGATCTCTCACAATGGCAGCAGCAGTGTTGATGTTTTCTTCCGTAAGAGCAGTAACTGGAGCACCGGGTCCACCTTCCTTTGAAACTGATTGTCTCTCCTCTTTAAACATATTAAACCACCTTTGAGCTGAGTTGTAGGGAAGAACAGACTCTCCATAGGCCTCCTGTAACATAGTATAGACCTCAACTGAAGATTTATTGAGACGAAAGCAGAATTTCAGAGCCGCATATTGTTCCTCACATGTTACCTCCATTGCAGCGATAGGCGATACTGAACATATCTGAACTTGCCTGGTTTTCACGGGCGGGAACCAGGAGTACTACGGCGTGTTTGTTTCACATTAAGCTAACAGAATATAATAAGATTGAATTTTAGTGCGAAAAATTATGACCGTAAAAAATTATGATAATTATTTATTGAACAGCCCTCGTATATCTCACTTTATATATCTGCTGCAGTTTACCGGTTACGCAAAAGTATTCTTTTTCCCTAGTTGTATCACTATCGTGGTGTTAGGGGATCCTTGTTCCTCTATCCCTATTAAGGTCGGGCCTGAGGAACCGAACCTTTGGATCGGGCAGAGAATCAGGATGAGTGTTCAGCCCAATGCCTGGTGTGAGGGTGAAGGAAGGGGATGGTCGTATGAGGGCGAGATCAGTGATAGGAAAGTTGATAATGGAGCAATTGGTGGAATGCTGACGGGGAAACCGGAAGACCAGTAGAAAACTCATCCCAGCGCCATATTCTCCACCAAGAATACATTTTGTGAGAGCCTTGTTGAGAGCTAATCAGTCTAACCACTCAGCCTTGGCCAGGCCAAGCGCAAAATTCACCCAGAATAAAGAGAACTTATGAAGAAATTTAGAGAAAATTCAAGACTTACTTTTTATTTGTCATAAAAATAGCTCAAACATGTGATATTTTAATCAACATACAGGAAATTACAGTGCCTGAAAAATTTTCCAAGAAAACTGTGCTCTGGGTTGGGGGATTTTCTTGCAAATCCTTGGAAAATGCTAAACCTAAATATGAAGTTTTGTATAGATATTTGTTTTTGCCTTATGCTGTTCACAGACACAACTTCTTCTTAAAACGTTTTTCCCCCTTTCTACAGTTGACTGATGAAAAATAAATTACCTCTGTTCGTTAGAAGGAATGTTATGATTTTTTAAAATAAACCTCTTAAAGTTTTATCGAAAAATGAGGGCTTTTTAAATTAGGAAAATTAATCCACACATAAAAAACTTTTTCAATAAAATAAAGTCATTTTAGATGTACATGTGTGGTAAAAATTTCAGCCCTTAGTGTCAATTAGTTTTTGATATCATCGAACATCTGTATAGAAAATTTTACTTTTTCAGAAATTGCTTTCAAACATAACATTTTTAAAAACTCACCACTTATGGTGTAAAGAATGTCTCAAATTCCTCCAGCTTTATAGTCCTCTGTGTCATCTACTTGGATATGGTTCCTTGTGTGTGTGTGTGTGTGTGTGTTTCTTTTTTCAGCCTCTTGAGACACGTTTTGCCACCTTTTCTACCCTAGCTTTGTCACATCGTGCTAATTTTGGTATTTCTGGTACTATACCCTATAGACATTCTCATTTCACTCAGTGCACTTATTTTACCAGGCATACGATTCACTGAATGTGATAACTGCATCATTTGCACCAAGATTTAGTTTAAAACATTTTTAGGTACTATAGACCAGACTACACTATTAAAAGATTCATTCACAATTTGAGTTTTCCTATCACTCTTTCAATAATTCTGCATAAATAAGTTTCAGTGCCAGAATTACTGCCATATGTATGCGATTCTTGTGATGAAATTCATGCAGTTTACTACCAGCTTCTGCTTCATATTTGCACCAATCCACAGAGCAGAATTTGGTAGTGGTTTGATAACAGTGGGGGCTTTGTGATATTAGGTAGCCCACATTGCATATCCCATAATATTCAGTTACCTCATTGATGGTTGATTCCTGTGATTGTTTTTCTATCAGCTAATTGCGTTTTCCGTAGTGTCTAAACTTTCTCAATCTTGTACTCATTCATTTTTGTACATGGGAGAAACATTCGAGTTTGATTGGCAGTAGAGATCCATGAGGTTTAGCTGCAATAACTGATTTGAAGGAGCTGGAGTTGGAGTGACTATCCCGATGAAAAATAACTTCACTAACAAATATTTACAAAGTTATTGTTTTACCAAGTGAGTGCAACCAAATTTTCTTTAAAAAATTATTATTATTATTATTATTATTATTATTATTATTATTATTATTATTATTATTATTATTATTATTATTATTATTATTATTATTATTATTATTATTATTATTATTATTATTATTATTATTATTATTATTATTATTATTATTATTATTATTATTATTATTATTATTATTATTATTATTATTATTATTATTATTATTATTATTATTATTATTATTATTATTATTATTATTATTATTATTATTATTATTATTATTATTATTATTATTATTATTATTATTATTATTATTATTATTATTATTATTATTATTATTATTATTATTATTATTATTATTATTATTATTATTATTATTATTATTATTATTATTATTATTATTATTATTATTATTATTATTATTATTATTATTATTATTATTATTATTATTATTATTATTATTATTATTATTATTATTATTATTATTATTATTATTATTATTATTATTATTATTATTATTATTATTATTATTATTATTATTATTATTATTATTATTATTATTATTATTATTATTATTATTATTATTATTATTATTATTATTATTATTATTATTATTATTATTATTATTATTATTATTATTATTATTATTATTATTATTATTATTATTATTATTATTATTATTATTATTATTATTATTATTATTATTATTATTATTATTATTATTATTATTATTATTATTATTATTATTATTATTATTATTATTATTATTATTATTATTATTATTATTATTATTATTATTATTATTATTATTATTATTATTATTATTATTATTATTATTATTATTATTATTATTATTATTATTATTATTATTATTATTATTATTATTATTATTATTATTATTATTATTATTATTATTATTATTATTATTATTATTATTATTATTATTATTATTATTATTATTATTATTATTATTATTATAATTATTATTATTATTATATATAATTATTACTATTACTATTACTATTACTATTATTATTATTATTATTATTATTATTATTATTATTATTATTATTATTATTATTATTATTATTATTATTATTATTATTATTATTATTATTATTATTATTATTTAATTTCAATATTTTTAAACTGCTTACAGTTGTGTACCTCTATAAAAGTTACACCAACATGAGCGAGAGATTCGAGATATTATATGCAATTATGACCTTAAAAAGGAAAATGTCATGAAAATCCGATTTCGACTTCCCTTAAAAAAGCTAAGGACCTCTCAGAAGATGCATTGTTGGAACAGTACAATATTCCCCTTACTATAGACAAAAAGTCAAAAATATATGACATTCGAGCTGTTATATTTTCAATAGCTTTCCTGAACAGCGTATTTCTGGATTTCATAAGCTACACAAATATGCTTGGATGAAAAAGCGCGTGAGATGATGAATCATCCATCACAAAGTTGAACTCGGACAAGTGGAAGTGCAGTTAACTGCAACGGAGACTTCCCAGAGCAGGCATATTCAACAAACGTCTGCTAGTCTTCATATTCATCTTCCGGACCAGTTTATACAAGAGTCCAGAATCGTGTCTGTCACCACCAGTGGCTGCTGGCTAGACGTCTGCCGAAACTTACAAGTCTGACCCGTCACTCAAACTCCTCAAGCAGCCGCAGAAAAAAAAAATTACATTTCCAAAAAGAAACAAATAAGATAGTGGATGTCTGTTGAGGTGCTTGTCTAAGCTAGGATAACTGAATCAACAAGAAGCAAAACATACACAACGTTTTATTCCCCATGCTCGGACTTCTTCATACGACAAATGCTGATGATAAACCTTCTCTCCGAGTTCTTATTTTTTTTCTCGTTTTCTTGTTTCTTCTTTCTCAAAATGCAGATAAGTTATAGATTAACCATCTTATTGATATTTATTAAGTCTAATTACTTACCAAAACAGATTTATCATGTAAAATAGAATCATTTCTTGCTTTATTAATATTATCAATAAGCAGAGTGACAAAAGTATGAAATATAATTTTAAATGGATCACTAACTGCTGAATTATTCTTATGGAAGATAGTGGCCCTCCGGACAGCGATAAGTAGAAACAGCTCAGTGGAGTCAGTGGGCATGAACTTCAGAATTTTAAATCGGACCACGTATCAATTTCAGATATTCTGATAGTCTTTAATACATAAGATTTTGTTTACCTTATGGTGCAACAGCTCTTTGCTGGCCTAACGCCCGACCACTGCGTGTCTCACCTCACCCACAACAATGATCATCAGTAGGGTATAGTACTGGAGGATGGGACGTGATCAAAGCCCGGTCCATCCTAGCCGATATATCCATGTGCTTCGCAGCTATCAAGCTCAGTTCATCTAGTTGCTCATATTAAACATAAAAAATCGTAAGACATTATTTGAAGCGGTTAATAGCATGGCTTGTTTATTGAGGCAAGTCGATGTAATTGTTAGCTTTGGGTGAACTAATAACAAAGAAAGAAGGTAACACTAACAGCTGGTCTGTAACCCTTCTTTCCTCCAATATGATACTCGAGAAGATTTAAAAACAGCGATGACCTAAGACATTCCCAGCTAATTCACAGGCAGCCCACCTCTGTCGCATAGATGGTAGCGCGTCGGCCTAAGGTTTGAGAGATCCCAAATTCGAATCTCGTTCAGAATAACTTATCTGGTTAAGGTCTTTCCAGGATTTTCCCTTATCCTGAAAGATGCATTTTGTGTAACCCTAAACTCTATTGACGCTGGGTTCATTTGACCATCATTTCACCTATTTCATTCAACTTCTGCATGATTTAACATTGGACGAGGTAAATTTAAAATAATAATTTATAGGGAAGCAGACATTCACTTAACTTTGCATTGCAACAATAGGATAATTGTTGTAATAAAACCTTTGTAATCTACATTCAGCTGCTAACTGCTATATAAAATTGAACGTAAGATATAATTTTAATTGTGCTTAATGCCACTCAAAATAACATGTTAATTTGAAAATATTAGGAGACACATGTCCATCCTTCCAATGTAATTAATGATCGTTGTAATATATCATCATTAACATCATCATTTATGCGGCGTACCAGGCAGTCCTGTGTAATAGGTTCATCATTCCCAGTCTATCTTATATGATTGAAGTAAGTCTACTGTAACATGCAAAAGTGGATCTACCGGTCAGTGCTGTTAGTCCACAATGAGATGTTAAATGCTCAGGCCAGAAAAATATATATAAACACACACACACACACACACACACACACACACACACACACACACACACACACACACACACACACACACACACACACACAACGCATTGAAGTAGGTAGTGATGACAGAAGATGCAGACGCCGCTACCTACTTCAATGTCTACACGGATGGCAGCAAGGTAGCAAAGTTGGAGCAGGAGTGACAATTTTCAAAGGAGTAAACCTAATCAAATCACTAAAATACAAGTTGAACCAAAGTTGCTCTAATAATCAAGCCGAACAGATAGTCATCCTAAAAGCTATGACAGAAATCAATAAACTAAAGAAGACAATTACAGTCGATATTGACAGTCAAGTAACTCTGTCACTTCTCGAGAACAACAAGAAACATAATTCCATAACAACAGATATACACAGTGTTATAGCAGCACTTAGTCAACAAAACTGGAAAATATACTTCAAGTTGGTAAAAGCACACATCGTCATTTCTGGAAATAAACTAGCAGACAAATTAGCAAAGCAACCAGGAGAAGAAACAGGAATATAAACAGTTTACAACAGGATACCATAATCTACAATCGAATAAAAAATTAGACAAAAAGGAATACAGGATTGGCAGAATAGATGGAATAACTCAACTATAGGAGCAATAACAAGGAGTTTCTTCCCCTCCATTAGAGAGAGACTCAAGGTGAATCTGTCACTTACACTGTGTTTTACAGCTCTAACTACAGGACATGGAAAAACCAATTCATGTAAACACAGATTCCACATCGCAGATAATCCTACATGCTCATGCAACACAGGACACCAAACAGTACATCACATAATATATGAATGACCAGAAGTACTACAACAAATAAACACATTAAGAGAAGACATTAGGAAAAAAGGAGGAAGCTGGCCAGTGACTACACAACAGCTTGTATCCAAATATCTGAGAGACTTCCAACAATTCTGCAACTCAATAGGACTGTGAAGTGAAGTGCAGTGTAATGTAGAAACAAAAGTTAAAGTTGTGACAGTGAGAGTGATATGAACAATGATTACAAGAACAATAATAGGAACTACAAGGACATAAAAAAGAGCAAATCAAGAAACAAATTGAATACCGAAGAATACAAAGCATGTAATATTACTTGTAATGGGGCATGCTGTTGATTAATCTTAACACACACACACACACACACACACACACACACACACACACACACACACACACACACACACACACACACACACACACACACACACACACACACACACACACACACACACACACAGAATCTTCACTGCCCATGGCAAGTTCGCATATATACTTTATGTATTATAATTCCTATAGAAAAAGTGATTCTTTTACCTGTGTTTCATTACTCACATAAATCTCTTACTTAGGAATGATTTCAAATTGAACATTAAGTTCTTGGTTACACACAGCATTAGAAGAGCGCATTCAAATGTTTGAACATGCGTCCAGTTCTTGTGATAGAAAGAAAACAAAAGAATCGCTTATCCATTAGATGGTACGTTTAACATGAAATATGAACGGCTAACACTGCGGGAAAAAAAGTAAAAATTAAATGAAGCAATTTATTCTGTCATCTATATTCTTTGCAGTATATTTTATCTACACAATCCTACGATTCCCTAGCTATAGGACATTACGAAATTTAGTTATTACGAAAGGAAATTCAATGCAAGCGTTTAGTATGATGCATTAATATCTCAAAACATGAATATTTGAATAAAAATCATTAGAACTGCTTTTTTTTTTCCTTCAGAAATTGGAACCAGTATTTCATAAGAGTAAATGGTAGTTTGGGATGGAGAAAATCTTGAATCGTGGTGTATCAAGTTAACTGTGAGCATCAAATGGATTTAAAGTACAACAAATTGTGTTAAAGGACGGTACTGTTCCGATGTAACTATTGACGCCGGAGTCTTTTTGAAAAAAGGAATCAGCAGCACAAAGAAGTGCCGTCTGAGTGCATCGGGAGCCGATGTTTAAACTCCGAGATGTGAGGTGGGATCCTCTTTTTAAACAAGCTGTCTCATGGCCTGATATTATCCAGAAGACGAATGCTTGCTGCGGCTGACGGCTCAGCTTCGAAAAAAGGCAGAGTACAACATAACTGGATTATTTTTCTGTGAAAAACAATTTAAGCCATCAATCTTTATTTATTTTGTTTATCCTCTATCCATTAAGGCTATAAAAACCACATTACAGCGTTCAGCACAAAGCAAAAAGTTGGATGCGAAGCATTAGGTTAACCGCAACGCTAGCTCTGTTCTGTAGGAGAGCTGGTAGGATAATATTTAATAATACATTACCGACGTATGACTTGGAAATATCTCTACTGAATTTGATAAAAATTCTTTAGAAAACACTATTTAAAACAATTTAGAAGTTTCTACTTAGCTTATAGTATTTCAAACGCCATTACTTTTCTCGGCAATATTGCTTTTCTTATTCACTTACGTGCATAATGTCATGGTAGAAATAAAGACTTTCTACTAGTAGCATAATCTACCAGCGTGATTTGTGTATTTAACTGCACGTATGCGCATGAATTATGCTAAATCCTCTAATTCTTGCTGTATTTGTTTTGAAGAGATTGAGTCTAATCAAGCGAGTGTTTGATAATTGCGTATTAATATTTAAATATCATCTGAACATCTATTTTCTTCTCAGCCCGGAAAATTCCTCTATCTACATATTGTTGCGAACCCGTTATCTACGATAGCGCGGCTTTTGTATACAAAGAGCCGGCAAATAAAGATAGCGGAGGTAAAGGGGCTTCTTGTTTGTCCCAGAAGTCTCTCGAATTTATGAGTGAAATATATAAGAGATTGTGACACGCCAGCGGACAGTTGTAAAACGAGAGTGAGTCGCGAGAGGTAAGCAGAGAACAGCTGAGAGTGTTGTTGTAACGAGAGCTGATGTAAACTGAACGCTGTTTGTCATCGACATTGCAAGATTGTGTTGTATATGTGATGTAATGTTGTTGCGTGAGAATTGAAGAGTGTATTTCTACGGAAATAAAGAACATTTAGAATTTCGGCAAATTGGACTTTTAATTCTACGAACCCACAAAGTCACAATATTTACTTAAAATTTACTCATATGCACCTCGACAGAGCGTTGAGGTGTGTTACCTTCAGGTGACCAGCACTGCGATCTTTCCCTATCAGGTTTATCTAGTCGATTACTAAGTGACATATAGTAAGTTATGAAACACAAATAGAGCAATTGGAAGCTGCGTGTGTCTATATGATATGATTTCTCGCGCCTGCCGATATATGCCACGTTGCTGTCCAGAAGACATGATTACATCTGCACAGAGTATACTTACATTGAACTCGCCGTGTATGTGCGATAAGTTCAGGTAAACATATCTGTGTTGCGAATTTTTTCCGATATGCCTTTTCGTTTTGCTATGTACGCCAATTTATTCCCTTTTTATCAAGGTTAATGACCAGGCATGGATAGTCACCACATTTCCACCATGGCAATTATAATTTAATGGTGACCTCACTACTTAAACCACCATGTGCAACCGCTGTTAGTAAAAGATAAGTTTCATTTTAAGTACGCTTCTATTACCACCGTCCAAAAACAGTCTACAATGCAAAAGCATTAATTCGAGGCTTAAAAGTAGAGGACACTCTACTACTTCCTCTTGTATTTTCAAACTTCCTCGGTTACCAATGATACACTTATTGCACTTGTGTTACGATATATGTTTACTTCATGTTCACTAGAGTTACAGAATTAATGAAAAAAACTTTTACACTGAAAATGCATTTTTCAACACATTTATTATTGATAGAAACCCACATTTTTAATATTCGGAGAGAGCGAAGGGTATTGCAGCCCACGAGTCTATTTTTTCTCACCTAGTAAAATGCCAAATTCAACTATCTCCCGTGAAACGTAAACGTAACTCATGGTGTAATAGTCCAAAGCGAGCCTGAGCCTGCTAACCCGACTGCCACCCTCACGTCAACTATCTCATATTGGTGTTAAATTAGTTTACATGCTTTTTAAATCGTATAATACGTGATAATGTCAATATATGGTTTAAACTGAGGAAAACCATTTGGGAAGCCATAGAAACGAGGTTTTAATGAGATTTTCTAGGAAAGTTGAGTTCTGATAACATGTTTCTCTCCGTTAGATCAAAATCCACTTTCAAAGCCATTTCATAAATTATATCAAAATGTTGGTATTCTAAATAAGTTAATAGTGTATTGTACATAAATATTTTAAGCTGTTTACAACAGAATCGATGAAATCTTGGAAAATATGAGACAAAGTCTAGTATTTTCTGCGTTTTTCGAAATCCTGTTATACATATTGCTCAAGCAAGTTGCATATTGTGATTTTTGCACCCTTCAACTGACACTTCACTAATATCACACGGTCTAGTTCAACTTTCCACTGTCACCTCGTTTACTTTTCACTACCGCATCACTTTTTCGTGACGTAGTGGCGCAAGTCCCATTCACGGCACTTCACTCTTTGGGGAGGGGTCAAACACAGGACTTGTGCCATATCTCCTGCAGTAGCACATCAGAGCTGTGGTCACTAGCTCGCTCGGAGAACAGCACATTTTGTCGCACTTACTATCTAACCCATTCACGACACCAGTCCTAGAAGCGAAAAAGAGAAACTTTCAGATGATTGTGACTATCTCTCGATAGTGCCGATAGACAGGGCGCTTCTTATACCTGTATATTGTGCAATTGTCTGACACCAACCAACCTCCCAAATTTTGGACCAGAGCCATATTACGTCAGAACGATTAGCGATAATTAAGTTCATTTTAATTGTTATCTACCTAGTTGTTGATATTAATAACTGGTTGAAATCTCAAAATGGCTGGCCAGTACCAACCTTATAAGTACTGCCAATGTTTGTTTCAAGGTCAATTTTATTTTCAAATAAACGTCAGATTGATTGCAGCCAATCCTGATAAGTTTATTGCCATCGATTACTTTTGCCTGGAATTAGAAAAGTATTTAGTGGTTACTAATCACGGCGGGATATTTAGTAAATAGGATGTACTCTGTCAGTTCCTAATAGATACAAACCAAGGCGAGATAGAGTATTCTTGAATGCAATGTGCTTACCTTAGATGAGAAAAATGATTTGGTCATTCGGTTAACTTCGACTGGTATGTTAATTTGAAAATCAACATGGTGCCGATTTAAATATGTGCAAAAAGTAAATACAGAGAAAAGGGTAAAACGGTAAAGATGTTTCCTGAAATTTCGAAACACAAGATTTTCCGAAAATTTTACAACCAATAAACTGCATGGAAAGGTAGAGTCAGACTGGAAAATTCAATGCCATAGCCGGGATTTGAACCACGGATCTTCTGGTGGCCATCCAGCCGCTCTAACCTTTGAGCTACTATGGCCAACTACCTTTCCTTACTTTAGCCTACACACGGCCAGTGTGAAAGAGCAATTAATTTCCAATAATTGACCTAATAGTGGTTAACTATAAAAAGCCCGGGCCTTAAAGTACTTACATGTTGTAAGTCGCCATTAAGGTAGTTGTCTCATGTGCTTATGAGAACTCCTAAGTGGTTTACCGTAAAAAACACGAGTCAGTTGGAGAATTTAATGTCACATCGGCATGTTGGCCATAGTAGCTCAAGGGTTAGAGCGGCTGAACAACAACCAGAACATCCGTGGTTCAAATACCGGCTATGGCATTGGATTTTTCAGTTGTGACTCTACCTTTCCATACCTTATCCTACACACGGCCAGTGTGAAAGAACAATTAATTTCCAATAAACTGCAGACGTCATTATGTCCTTGTTAATTTGAGCCACTGTATATACTTCCTCTAAGATAGGAATATAAAAGTACTGTTATAAGTAGTTGATTTTCTGGAATAACATTCAAATAACCCCTTAAAGGCTTAATAAAGTTTCAGTTGAAAGACCAAATTAAGGTCAACAGTAAAAGCTTTGTTTGGCCATAAATGACATAAGAAGTAAACAATATGATAACTTAATTTATTGAAGATTTGTTGTACAATATCCTGGGCAGCGATTTAACTAATTTAGCTTATGGATCGCTATGTATCATATGTTATTTGGATCTACTGCATTGCTGTAATTTCTGACCGTGTGTTACCGTTTTCAGATGGCCTGTCCCTCTTAACTACTTGTTAAAATCCTTGCCTGAAATAAATCTGTGATACGAGAGTTAAATGAGTTCTAGTTTGTTAAATAGATTTTTCATTTGCCTGTGGAATTCTATATGTAAAAATTTCCAAAAGGAGAGTAAATTTGCATGATGTTAATTCGTGACTTCAACTCTGATGAGGTTAAAATACCTTCAATTCTCTTTCGTGACTGACATAACATTTTGCATAAAATATTCTTTGAGGCTAGCATGTTCCTTAGGATGGTATGCAGAGCCGCTGGCAATATTTTCCAGTATGCTCCATGGGTTACCAATTTACGTCTGCAAGTAAACAAACAAGTGCAAGTTTTCAGCGAGAAGAAGACGTATACAAAGAGGACCCGAGGCGCCTATCTTGAGAGAACGCCGGCCAACACTTTGGATACACAAATTACATCACTCGTATAAACAGGATCAATACAGCCCACCACTTGAAAGCAAATAAACTTCCATTCTTCTGTGGTCCCCAGGCAAATGGCCCATTTCACGAATAATTAGATCGACTCGCAATAAGCGAGGGATAAAGACCTGTCACATTAAAGCAACCGTTTAGATGACTGAAGAATCCCTTTCTCTAGTGCGGACAGGGGTGTGCAATCTTATCCATGTATATGAATCTATTGAAAAGTTATGTCGTGTTGGCATTCCACAGCACGATAGACGACAGAATGAAGAAAAGAACAAAGAAAATTTCGCATTTGTTTAGGAGTATCAATTCGAGGTACCCAGTACCACCCACTAAATTACATTACCCAACATAAATGTTACCTCCACGTAGATAATAGATATTTTTAGTCCATTTTCAGACGCAGATTCTGAAAATGGTGCTTAAAATGGTGCATCACGTCACAGTTTTTTAGATATTTTTAGATATACATAATCGAAAATGAGTTCACGTACCAGCCGGTAGAGTCTGTTTAGTTAACTCGTGTGCACTTCAGCCGCTTCCTTTGACGAACCCTTATAATCGTTTTAAAACACCGGGCCTCCTTCTTCCAGTCCTTTCTGCAAGGTTGCCACCTTTCTCGATACGACATGGGTATCATACGAGGTTTCGTCTAAATAAATTATCTTATGTACATTACTGCGAAACTTCCTTAGTTTTGACAAATATATATATCGCCAAGCTACAATTCTACTGGATTCCATAATAACCCTGATCTTATTCAAAGTGTGGTATTTGAAACCCAGCTCCTTTAGGAGGCCGCGCAAAGTGCAGTGCCCATAAGCAAAATCACAAATGTCTTGCAAATGTGCAACCAATTCGTCTAAGGTGGGCGCTCTCCCTTTTGCATAGAATCTATAAATTTCTCGGCGAATTAAATCGCATGTGAAATTATCTACTTTAGAGGTTTACTTTCACAGTTGATCGGCGTCCTTGGTATTCCTTTCGTCACAATATTTCTTACTGTATTTCTGTGAATACTCTGAATTTATGATCAGATTCATTGCATGACCCCTTACCAAGATTATTTTTCAGCAAATGTTTATATGTGTTCAAAATAAGCGCTTGAATTTGCTTAGAAAGAGTTCCCGTTATAACTTTGTTTTTTGAGGCTTCTCCAGTAACATAACTCGGCCCAGCTATTCACACTATTGTCATCACTTTGATTATTTTCACTTGACTGAAAGTTATCTACTACTTCATTTGCATTTACCACTGCATTTCCCTCCCACGGTCTCCACATTGTGACACAAAAACGAATTTCTGCACGTAATGAAACAGATCAACTGGAAGTTGGAATTTTGGCAACTGAGACTCCACGTGGAGTAAACGGTCACTTCGAGAAAATCAGGGTTTCCATTGATTCTCAACGACAGTGTTCCATTTCTGAAGTGTGGAGATAGATTTGTGACGGTCATTAGTGGGCGGTTGGATGAGTTTCCTTTGAGGGGCAAACTGCACTCACGTTCACTAGACAGACTTTAACAGGCGTGTCATAGATTGCCCATCCTTCTAAATGATTATTTATGGAGATACTTACAAAATGTTGCAACGGTTCGTTTACATAGGGTAGAGAGAGAATGGCTGGTGATGATATGATTTGAAGCTCACCTCTCTGATGATCTTGAAGCTCGATTCTAGATGTTCCTCGGCTGCTCTCGCAATTGTGTAAGTTCTTACCTCCGGGCGTGGTCTCGGTGGAGAAGAGGTTGATTTCTTTAGGATAATTAATTCATATTCAATCCCTTAGTAAACTGATCTTTTAATTTCAACAAAAAATTCAATATGAATAAAGTTATCCAATTACAAAGAATACTTGATGCATTTGTTGTTTAATTTTCCCTTGCGCACACATGCAAACCATGCATGTTAAATGCATAATAAAAAAAAATTCGGCAAGATTTCAGAGGAGCGCTAACACACGTCTTATACCCGTTGATGGTCACATGCAGAAGGAAGCTTCATTAGCTAGTTCCCTTCTTGCTCGCTCACGTTGCTATGGTAATTTAAAATTTGTTGAATCATTTTATCTTAATTTCTTTTGCAATGTTCTCTTTTAAACAGAATTTAACATTATATGGCTTTGAATAATTTTTCAATAGAATTAATACTGGCTTTCTTGATGTTTAAATAATTATTACGATTTACCGTTCTTTCACATTATCATTACATCACATTTATTTTTCAATTGCCAATTTTAATCTCTTATCTTTTCTATGACAATTTTAAATTAATTTAAAAAATTAAAGATAAAATAGTCACCTCAATGTAAAGATAAATACATGCTCTAGAATTTAACCAGGCCGATTACTTCAAAAGAATCTGACCTTCAACGAGGAAATTCTGAAAGTGAAGGACATTTTGTACAGCAATTGGACTTGAATGATTTGGCATGCGACTTACATTTTCAAATGAAGAATCTAAGCTTCTAGGTTCCACGCTGCAATTACTTGCACCTGGTACAAAAATTACAGTTTCGAAATAGACATCAGAAGTTTCGAAAATGTTTTTCAGTGGAAGAGAATATGTGTTTCTATATATATCAATGGTTTAATAAGTGAGCTAGGAATTGAGCATAATCCAAATGATTGGTGACTGTTTATAGATACACCAAAGTTCAGCTCAAATGCTATATTATTTCATTTCATAATAATGACGAACTTTCAACTGTTCTATTTTTCCATTCTGTATGACTTAAAGAAAGTTATTAAAGTATGCCAAAAACTATACGTGTTTTAAAATACGACGTACATTGTTGGGAAACATGTGATCTTAAAGTAATTGGTTTGCTGCTTGGACTACAATGGCATTCACAAATAATTTCTTCTTTGTGTTTGTGGGAAAGCCGTGATACCCAAAAACATTATATGTAATTAATACAGCTGCGGGGCAAGTGGCAGGAAGATACCCCAGGGGAGAGTAATGTAAAATAATTACCTTGGTTCAGCGTGATAAGATCCTTCTCCCTCCCTTACATATACCTTGGTGGTCTGAAAAGTTTCCAAACTAATAAAGATAAAAGATATTTTTTCAGATTTTCTTTAATTTTCTATTTTTTCAGCATAGTCTTCTTGTAACTACACACTTCTTCCAGCGATGCTCTCATCTCTGTAACCTGTCCAATAGTACTCGGCGTTTTTCTCTGCAAAATAATTGTTCACGAAGGTCACTGCCTCTTTATTTACGAAACTTTCTGTCCTCCGAGCACAATTTTCAGATGAGGGAATAAAAAGAAGTCGCCTGGGGCTAGATCTGGTGAGTAAGGTGGATGGTCAAGCAGTTCAAACCTAATTCGTGGATGTTCGCCACTGCAACCGCTGAGGTGTGAGATGGTGCGCTGTCTTGGTGAAACAAGATTTTCTTTTTCTGCAAATTTGGCCGTTTTTCCACAAGTTCTGCCTTCAGCTTGGCAAGTAATGATGCGTAGTATGCTCCTGAAATGGTTTTTACTTTTTAAGACAATCGATTAAAATAACTCATTTACTATTCTAAAAATAGTCACCATAAGTTTCCCAGCCAAAAAAAAAAGAATTTTTTTCCTTTTTTGGAGCCGGTTCCCCCTTTGCAACTCACTGTTTGGACTGTATTTTTGTTTCGGGCGTATAATGGTGTATCCAAGTTTCATCTACAATAATTAATCGGCACCAAAACTCGGATTTATTGCGCCAAAACTGCACCAACAGAATGTTGGAAATGTTCATTTGGACACGTATGTGGTCTAAGGTGAGCAAACGCGGCAGCCAACGCATAGACAGCTTTCTCATGTCTAAATGTTGATTTAATATGTGATAAACACGTTCTCTGGAAATGTTCATAGCATCTGATATCTCTCTTACTTTAATTCGGCAGTCGTCTAGCACCATAAGGTGAACTTTAGCGATGTTTTCGTCGTTAGTTGCAGTTTGTGAACGTCCCGAACTTTCCTCTCCCAAGCTCTTACGGCCACGTTTAAATTCAGTAATCCAAAATTTACTTTGGTAAATGATGGTGCAGAATCCCCATACACAGGTTCCAACTCATCTTTTATTTGCGTAAGCGTGGTGGTAGCGTGTCTGCCTCACATTCAAAAGGTCCCGAGCTCGAAGCTCGGTCAGGGTGAGTTACCTGGTTAAGGTTTTTCCAGGGTTTTCCCTTATCCTGAAAGACTAATGTCGGGTAACTCTAAGCTCTATAGACCCTGGGCTCATTTGAGCATCTTTTCACCCATTCCATTCACCGTCCGATGTGACTTAAAGTTGGAGGACGGAAATTACAACAGCAAAATATTATTTGCGTAGGTATATTGCCTTTCAAAATTAAATATTTAATGACAGCTCGATACTCGATTTTCTCCATTTTAATAAAAGCTCTCGCATCAACTCACTCAAACAGCGATTACATAACAACTGAGTGTCCAAAATGGCTGAAAGTTTGGTGAGTTACTCTCAACAGATGAACAACGAAATTTACTAGCGTTTATTTACGAGTGCTTCCATCTTCAAGTTGACGTCGGAAACTCTTCAGACTACCCTTGTAAAACTTGGGCTCATGAACAATTTTGTTAAGGCAGACAACAAGGATGATGGTGGATTTGCACATTTAGAAGGCAAGTTTGCATAGTTAACTTGGAAAAATGAACGAAGACACTTAACGTAAAATTGAAAGAAGGAATTTTTATTGGACCTCAAATCCGAAAACTGTTGGAGAGCGAGAAGTTAAAAAAACATTGCAAACGTTGAAATTAGCAGCTTGGCAATCTACAGCGATTGTAGTGATTTTCCGGAAACATAAAGAAAATTCCAGTGGCGATTTTCGAAATTAGCACGTCTCTTAAGTGTCACTTACATTCTCTGCGAAAGTATGGTTAAAGTTTCCTTTTGTTGAGTAGTGTTATGATATAACGGAACTTAATGGTTCTTCAAACTGACAAAATATTCTTCTGAATAAACTGAAAAAACTATGAGGACACAAATAATTTTATCATCTGTGTAACCTATGGTGGTATGAATATATACAACATTCTTAAAGCTGCTAATACAAGACTATTATAACTTCAATTTTTAGTTTAGTGTTTAACCCATAACTCTGAACCGTATCTCTTAACTAGCAGATGACTATTCACTTCTCATTGGCTACTGTCGTGGAGTAAGTTTACGTGTAAGCCTAATAATTTCCTCATTCCTCTTTTTATCAGTCATTGCGATATTTGTATATTGGTACTTCATGTTTTACATCGCCCATACACATCAACTATCTCATTAGGATGCGAAATTTGGATTACGCGCGAATGTATTGCGTGTGCATGAAAGTTAAGGCAGGATTGCTCCATGAATCATGTGATGTGGCTAAAGTGTTGCATAACCATTAGGGCACCTACAGCATTCCAATGAAACTGAGTCCCAGAGCGTTCTGATATAGGTTCCATCTTGGAAAATATTCAGTTTTATGTCCCACGGAACATACTAAGCATTGTTGGTGCTTTTTCCCTATACGCAACATTTACAAGGTAATATTTATCTCAACATAAAGTTGATAGAGAAACAGAGCGGTTAACAATTCTGTGACTTTGTGGGTTCACGGAATTAAAAGTCCCAGTTGCAGATATTCCAAATTTCTTTTATTTCCGTATTAATACACTCACAGAAGCGGTATTACATCACATACACGATCTACCAAGGTCGATAACAGCAACAAACAGCGTTCTGATTACATCTGTTTACAACACTTTACAGCTGTTTACTTCTGTTTACGTCTGACTCTTGGCGAGTCGTCGCTCCCTTAAATACCTCATTGATAATTCTAGAGATTCCCGGAACAAACAAGAATTCGACTGTCCTTTGTCAATCAAGATATCCCTAGAATTTTCTGGACGGAATACTTCATACGTGCCGGCAAATCCTTTATCTCGCGCTATTTTTAACTGTAGGCTCTTTGTGTTCACAAGCCGCGCTCATCTCTCTGCACCGAACCTTTTGTGCGTGTCGCCGCGACAATACTTTGCAATTGAGTAGAGAAAGTCAAGTGAAATGTGTAGTGTTTAACGCCCGCTTTTACTACATATGGCACCGCAGGCGGTGACACTAATGATACATGAGATGAAGATGGAGCACCGGTGGAATGAGATGGCGGGGGAAACCAGAGGTCCCGGAGAAAACCCGCCCCAGCGCCGTGTTGTCCACCACAAATCTCACTTTGCGGTCGCCTGGGATCGAACCCGGGCCGCCTTGGTGAGAGCCAAGTGGTCTAACCACTGAGCCACGACGCGGCCTAAGTCAAGTGAGTGCAACTGATCACACTTATATTTTAAATTATGAGGAATGCTCTTTAAAATAATTCATGATACTTATTCCAAACTACTCGTACTTTAAAATTAATAATTTGCAGTTTCATCAATGCAACTTTAAATATAAAAACTTTAAAGCGCTGCTTATTTATTTGCTTTGAGTATATCTATACTTTGGTTAAATGTTCTTAGAAAACGAGGCTCATAATTAGGAAATCCGGTTCTTTAAGAGTTTATGTGTGTATGCATATATAGTTATACATTTATTTCGGTGCAGAGGTTCTACTCCCATTGGTCCTGGACCCGTAGCACCAAGGACCCGGGCCTCCTTCTAACCGGGAGCGATGGAAAACTCGGGGGGGTCTTTCCATGGGGCAATACCTTGATTCAAAAAGCCCTGCCCCCATCGACAACAACGGCAAGACTGGTGGAAGTGGATATGCCACTTACGCGCGTCAACCCCGCAGGGAAGACTACCGAATAACCTCGTTGGGGCCGCCTGGTGATCTAGCAGATCTTCTACTACTCCGCAGGCTGGTACCCGGGACTTATGAGGCAACCCTCTACCTCCTCCGGGTGGCCGAAGCCTGGCCGGAGGTACGCAATTCCCCGTGTGTGTCGGGAACACACTGCCCCTAGAGTCCAACCCAATCCGAACAACTCCCATTCAGGGAGGGGCTCGAATCTTCGGCCCGAGGTTCCTCTAGTAACGTCAGAGGTACCACGGATGCTAAAGGTCCGCAGCGCTGGTGTTAATGAACTACATGAGAATATTCTCATTGAAAGTGGAGATATTTTAAACAATTAATTTGAGATAGGAGACTTACAGCCCGCCGGTTCTAATGTGGAAGTTATAATTTTCTGAAGTGCCGGTACACCAGTACTAATATTGATAACACTTGAATGCACAAAAAACGAAAATGAAGGAACGTGTCTGAGCACTGCCTTTGGCGAAATGGTTATGACATTAGCTTTCAAGTGAAGGTAAATGAGTTCGAGTCTCCTTTACTTGTTTTTTTTTTTTTTTTTTTTTTTGGTTACTCTTTAATATTTTGTCTAAGCGTTTAATTCTTGTAATTTTTTTAATTTAGTAATTTATTTCCTTTTACATAAACAAATGGAAATACAAAATCAAGATTACAATTATAAAATCCATACTGAAATATGTCATATATTCCTAAATCCTTAAAATCCTATCATGTTATCATGTTGCCCACCATAGACTAATAATTCGGTCCCCATACACCCTAGGTTTTTGTGTATTGGAGGCCCTCTGCCCCTTTTTACACTTTCTGCCATTTCACCTATCTCACTCTACATATTTCTCTTAATTGTTCTTAGTCATCTCTCTTTAAGTTTCCCTAAATAATTCCCTATATTTCTCCTGTTCTTTTCTCCTTTTACTGACAACATTTTTCTAATTACTACTTCACCCCTCAAATTGTCCCATTTACGTAGCCAGGCCTGCTCTCTCCATATTTTTGTTTGGATACAATTTAATATACAATGGAAATCTGCATTCTCTTCTCCACACAATGGACATTTATCTAGCTCCCTCTCTTGACCTATACCTTTCCAGTTTCTCACTCCTGTTCTAGCCCAAGCAAAACCTTCTCGCCCTAACTTACTACATATATCTATATATCCTTCCCTCCCCCAGGTTGTTTTTATTTCTCTATATAATCTCAGTGAGCTTTTGTCACTTGTATTGGCAAAAATGTCTTGTCTGTCAATATCTTCCAATCTTAGCTTAACTTCTTTCCAGAAGCCTCTATACCCATATTCTGCATTTATCCAAGAATGACCCATACCTATCTGCTTCAACAAGTCATACATTTTATGTGCTAATTCTTGTATAAATATACGCATTTTACGGAGCAATCCCACCTTGTCAGCGCAATTATTTACAATATTACTATTCTTTTTAATAAAGGTTGAATCCTGCTTAACACTTTCACATGCTGTACGTTTAAAAGGGAGGTGGTTTAAAGGGTTAACGAATTTACATAAAATGAAAAGCAAACGCAACTCTTTATGTAAGGTTTATAGGAACTGCTCGAAATGGCGACATGCGTTTTCAATGCAAAGTTGACAGCAGTGAAGGAAAAACTGTCGCACTCTATCCAAAATTCCTTGCGTGTGTAGAATAACTTCAGATGCTACTATTATTCTGATAGTTAGGTCACCTAATAGGGTACGTATTAAAAAGACGAAGAAAAGAAATAATTGCATGACAGAAACCTAACAGATCACCTCAGAAACACCAGTCTTCAGTGTAAGTGATTAGGTCACCAGAACAATTACTGAAATACCAATAGAGTAGGCTACAAGGCACGTAATCGCTGTTCAGTGTCGCACTGGCAAGTTTTTAGAGAGATTAGAAAGAACTTTGAGGCATTAAATCATGAGAACCCCAATAACGCTTCTAAAAATCAATATTTCTATACTCGAGAAGCATTTTTAAAAAGCATTCTAAGACAATAATGGCACCAATCTTTTTAAACACCAAGTTATCAGCATTTCTCAAACAACATTTGAGTGTCCAATATGTATTCAGAATAGACATTAAACCTACTAAAAGTAAAAATTTCAATGAATGCGACATAGTTCTCCTTATGCATCTGCCACCAGCGTACAACCATTACAGTTCTACACTGATTGGTAAGTAACCATTCCACGTTACTTAAGCGCAGCAGTGGAAGTGCACCAATAGTATTGTGGAAGCCGCCACTACCCAATCCGAAGTTAGAAAGTGTTACAATTTGTAATGTGTCATTGCCTTCCACATGAAAGTTCAATATTTGTTTAAAAGTAAAGCTGAATAGTCATTAGAACAAAATTTATCTCTGGTTGAGTGTACACAAGACTACCCCATTCAAAAAGAACGATAGATGCGATAAGAATTTGGATTCAATTCTTACTATACACTTACTACAGAATTTGTGAATGCTGTAGTGATACGTCCATAAGTTATAAGGATACATTGGTTACTTCTAAATGCATTAACTTTGAGGACATCCGTTTTGTTTTATTTTCATTATAAAGCTTGTTAGTTCAAAAGAGAGTGAATTACTACAACTACCACGACTACAATGTGGATGGTAATGTTCTAAAGTAGAAGTTATCAGAAGGAGCAGCCTCTAGCAAAAGGACTGGCGTTGGCCATAATAGATCCCTTGTGCTTCCAGCTTGATCCCTAGGAGAAAAGGATAGAGGGGATGTCCTAAGAGTGACTGAGTATGGACGATGATTAGCTAGCAGGGATTGGGTCCCTGATAATTAAAACATGACACCATCCTTCGTATCGTACTTCGAAGATTAATAGGGCGTCTCCAGGAAAGATGGCTTCAAGAAATTAGACCGCAACAGGCTAATGCCTAATCTGTGAGAGAATAATAAGAAGACGCCATCCTGACGCTGGCTAGCCCTGCCCTGAAATGAGACCGGAACAGGCTAAAGCCTAATCTGTGAGAGAATAAGAAGACACCATCCTGACGCTTACTAGCCCTGCCCTGAAATGAGACCGCAACAGGCTAATGCCTAATCTGTGAGAGAATAATAAGAAGACGCCATCCTGACGCTGGCTAGCCCTGCCCTGAAATGAGACCGGAACAGGCTAAAGCCTAATCTGTGAGAGAATAAGAAGAAGACACCATCCTGACGCTTACTAGCCCTGCCCTGATATGAGACCGGAACAGGCTAATGCCTAATCTGTGAGAGAAGAATAATAAGACACCAACCTGACGCTGGCTAGCCCTGCCCTAGCCATCCACAACCTGCGGAACCCTGGTGCAACCCTGTGAACCCTAGGGAGACAGTTCCCTAGAAGGAAGTGTGCCCTAGCAGTCCCGTCAAGCGCTGTTCATAGCGCAAATTACACTGCTATCCACAATACACTAACGGCCGTTACCTGGCCCCATAATGCTAACAGATAAAAGAAAATAATAGCAAATTAAGGATAGGAAATTTATGGTAGAAGTGTAATTACTCCAGCATTTGCCTACCGATCTGGAGAAACAAAGAAAGAGATGGCCATATTGGTAGCCCGATGAGGATCGAACCCGCACCCTTCAAATGCGAGTCTCACTGTAACTGAAGAGCTTTCATGCTCGTTGTCTTATATGGCTTTATATGGAAAGTACAGAGGGGGTGCCGAAACAGTATTAAGCAACATCTGACTCAAATGTACATTTTAACAATAGCGCGTGATTCTAGATGTCTATTAGTAAAGTTAATAAGAATTGTCCATTAAATTTGTTTGTCAACAATGTTTAGGGCTACCCTTTGGTTAAGAACTGAAGCCGTTGTTGCAGGGAGGTGTTCCTAGCCCGCCCGCTGCGAGGTGTTGGGGCCTGCTTGTTGTAATAGCTGCTTCACTCTGATGCCGCTGATCGTATCATCAATCTCTGCTGCGGACTGCCAGGTGATGTATGATGACATTTTAAATGAAGGGAAAATCTCTGCCTTTGGAACTGCTTTGATGTCACCTTGATCTCGGCTCTCTTAGTGACCAAGATAAAAAATTGTAAAAGTTGCTATTGAACTGGAACAAGCTCTGAAGAATGTTTTAATTCTGTATGCGTTCCTGTCACTGGTGATGTGGTGTTGGCCCCTATACGTGCTGTGGTGCTCACTGTTCACCAGGATGCAGATGAATCATTTTTTGGAACGTTACTATCTGACGTATTTTATCCGCGCCATTCACTTAGATGAGAGAATGCGAATGACACAACTTATGTAGTATCCAATTTGTATCAACAGTACTATATTACACAGTTCCAATTACCATACGATTATGTGAGAGTTAAAAAGTTTGCACAAAGATTTGTATGTTTTACATTTCCAGTTCCGATTTTTCGATGGATATATTCCAGAATATATCACTCGAAAAGACAGTACTTGCAGTAACCTCTTTTGATTTATCGCTTTTGGTTTTCAGGTTTTACGCCACAGAACAAAATAGTTTAAGAAATCATTTGCAGTAAAATTGGTAATTAGACATTCTTTAAACTGTTGTTTTGCGGATCACTTGCAAATTTCCACGTATTCATAGAAAACCTAAATAATATTAACAATCCAGAATCACACTTAAAATTTTCGACAATGTTTCACTCCTCTTTAAAAGCTATAAACATCTTGCAGAACGGACGGTTTTTTGGCAATGGTGTTTCATATGCGATCAAAATAAAATACGAGGGCTGTTCAATAAAGAATGATCATAATTTTTTACGGTCATAATTTTTTGCACTAAAATTCAATCTGATTATATTCTGTCAGCTTAATGTGAAACAAACACGCCCTACTAGTATCATTTTTGGTACTCCTGGTTCCCGCCTGTGAGAACCAGGCAAGTTCAGACATGTTCAGTATCGCCAATCGCTGTAATGAAGGTAACACGCGAGGAACAATATGCGGCTTTTAAATCCTGCTTTCGTCTCAACAAATCTTCAACTGAGGCCTATAGAATGTTACAGGAGGCCTATAGAGAGTCTGTTCTTCCCTACAGCACAACTCGAAGGTGGTTTAAAATGTTTAAAGAGGGGAGACAATCAATTTCAAAGGAAGGTAGGTGGACCCGCTGCTCTTACGGAAGAAAACATCAACACTGCTGTTGCCATTGTATGAGAGGGTCGACGAATTACCTTAAGATCGCTTTCTGAAATACTCAACATGTCACTGGGTGCTACCCACACGTTGGTGACAGAAACATTACACATGAGACGTGTTTGTGCGCAATGGTTTCCAAGACTGTTGATTCCCGAACAAAAGGATATTCGCATGCAGGTGCATGCAGTTAAAGTTGATGTTCGAGGAAGATCCGGAGTTTCTTTTAAACGTAATCACTGCTGATGAAACTTAGCTACATCATTTTGATCCTGAGAGCAAACAGCAAAGCTTAGTGTGGAAATGTCTTTCATCACCAACCCCCAAAAAAGCAAGTGATTGCTTCTGCTGGGAAAGATATGGTCACCTCATTCTTTGATATTCATGGAATGGTTTATCAGCATGTTGTACCTGCACACACATCAGTAACCGGACAATACTACAGGGATGTCCTGACAAAATTTCAAGTTCATATCAGGCTCAAAAGACCACATTTCCGTGAAGCTGGCTGGACGCTGCACCACCATAATACGCGGCCGCATATTGACAATGTTGTTGCAGAATATCTTGCAAAAATCGACGTGAAGTACATCCCTCACCCTCCCTAAGAATCCATATCTAGCTCCATGTGACTTTTTTCTATTCCCTAACTTGAAGAAACGCCTTCGTGGGAGACATTATCCATCATCAGAAGCAGTGGTGAAGGCTGCGGAGGCGATTTCGAAGGATCTCTCAAAAATGGTTTCCAGCATGTCTTTGAAGACTGGCAGTAACGCTTGGACAAGTGCGATGCATTCAGGGGAAACTATTTTGAGAAAGACCATCAAAATTATGTGGATGAGTAAAGGTACGTTGTCAAAAAAAAAAAAGTGTACACTCTTTATTGAACAGCCTTCGTACTTTATTTGTTAATGACGCTGTTAATAATTGCCAGGTCGATATCAGTGCCTCCAGCGTGCCGGAATTTCGTCCTACAATACTTTTGTATGCCATTTAATCTGATAACATGAGGCATACTTAAACCTCTTCGGTCTGTGCCGGGTTTGTACCCACAAACGTGGGACCAGTAGGCCAATATCTAACCAACTATGTCACCCAGACCGATAAGGCTTGGCAGTCGAATATTATCAATATTCGCTGATTATTCACATACCTTTGAAGTTAGTTTGTAATGTATTACAGGTTATTCACGCATTGGCGAACTTCAAATATTGTTATTATGCAAGTATTTTAAGCTGCCTGGTTAATTACAGAAAGTTAATTTGCATTTTGTGTTGCTTAGAGACAATGAACCCACTTTTAAATATAACATAAGCATAGTTAAAGCTTGTGGCTAGACACATAATGATAATTGTGAACTATACAGTTTATAAAAGCCAATGGAGGAAAATATCCAGCCATACGCTCATCTTATCAAGATGCTTCTGAACTTGGGAACTCTGCAAAGTTCCTTATACATATTTTAAAATCAGAAAAGGCCAAGCAAGAATGAAAGATGAAGGCCTCTTTTCCTAGTTGGTTCCGCACTATGCACTTTTCGAAGTTGTGGTCTGCATCTAAGGATAGCCTTTCCTTTATTTTACCAAAGGACACTTTTATAAATACCACTAGAAAATAGACATTTTAGAGGTAACAATTACAGTCCTAATTTTGTTGGCGGTTTGCCTCAGTGTATGATCACAAGAAATTGCATGTAAATAAAGATATGTATGGTCGTAGTTTATAAATTATTTACTATAGATGTAGTTTTACGTACATATTAGTTAGAATTTGAGCATCCTCCAGTACCCTGACTGTAACAATTCTTCCTCAATTAAAGAACAGTGCAGTCAAATACAAGACACAGACCCCCCAAGAAGTTTCGTCCATAGTTCTAAGCTGCACATTAAGGAGAAAAATATAGGTCGTATTCGAAATTTAGGAGGAGCAGACTGTAAGGTTGAAACTGTTAACAGTTAACACGTCTAGAATTTGTTAATAAATTCTGTGTCCTTCAGCTTTATCTCTCAAACAGTAAGCTACAAAGGTAAAATATATTAAAATAACAAACACAGACATAAATAATTGATTTCTACTAACACACATTCAAATATAAGAGGCATATTTATGATGTTTGAATTTTTCACATGATTTCTAGACAGAAGTTAAATCATAAAATATAAGAGATATAATATTACAACACAAATAAAATTATTAGAAATGGATATAACATTTCATAAGCACATTTATAAGAAATCAAAATTTTAATTCATTGTTTATCTTCAAATATAAAATTCGGTAAAGAATATTTGAGACATCAAGGAAAAGAGAAAACTATGCAAGTACTAGCTTCAAATGCCTTGTAAAGTACCTTGAGTTTAAAATATATCGTTTATATTTCAATAACAACAGCTTTTCGCAAAATCTGGACAAATATGATTAAGATTAAGGTGGTATATGTTAGGATATTACAAATATGCAGAGATAGAGTTATGAGAAATTAATGATGCAGTAATGGTTGTTAATGCTGAAAAGCAACGAATAAATGCTGAACCATTTGTGTGTGATCAAGTAATCATTGAAAACTCTTCAATAGAATATATTCATAAAGAATATTATTTTACTACGTATGAGTACATTATATGCAAGAATTAACCAAGGTTACGTAAATTATAAACTGTTATCATGTGTAAAACCTCTATAAGGTGCTATCTGAACTGTTGGTAATGCCAATTTCTTGTTAATGCAGCTAAAAGACTTCAATGTGAAGAACTAAAAGTGGTTTAAGTAACGCCAAAACTTTCTCACTAACCACCTTAGAAAAAACAACTAAGAAAAACAAAAGAAAGACCTAATTTGATTGTGTTATGACTTAACAATGTTAAGGATATTAACGAATACTATGTGAACTTGCTGTTCCTTTGTTATTTTGTGAGGATGTGAAAAATCGTAATTATTTCTATGTTGGCAATATTCCCAGTATTAGGACTATAGTGAACAAAGATAAAGATGGTCTTGCGAGATTTTGAAGGTATTACATAACATTAAATATTGTATGCAATGGAGTGAAGTCTCTAATCCTAAACTAAGCAGTAATTTTCTATTTGTGTTGAAGTTTATCTGCCTAGTTTGGGGATAGTATAACATGCTTCCGAAAACTAAAATCGTGGTACGTCTGTTCAAGATGCGTGTTGGCTTTATTTTCTGCAGTATCAGCCGCATACTATTTTAATCTTTTGTTTTTCTCTTGACGTAGTTCATACTAATACTAGTAGTTACGTGTTTACTTCACCATTCTTTAATTAACTTTTTAAGTGTGATAGCTATGTGACCTAAAATATACTTTTGTGTAGAGCTAATACTTTTTTTTTTAATGTACACAATGACTACTTTCTGGACAACATGTGCGATACATGTCCTTGTTTTCGGCTGCAGAGTTGGTTTTTCGTAACACCAAGGAATTTAGTTCTAAACATTCAAAAATTTGTACTTTATATCACTTTTCGTTTAAATTGGCTTGCGGAGAGACACATAAGGGCACATGTCACGTGACCGGCCACGTGTGTGGTTCAAATCAGGAATACGGGCGTGCAGGGTGGGGGTGCACTACCTCTGTTACAATGGAGGACAGATTTACCCCGTCATGGGAGAATGTCTCATCAAGCACTCAAATAATAACATACTCAACCATATTATAGGGGCAGGCTCTGTAATGGGTAAATATAGATTTGTGCTTCTACGGGTAAACGATATAGCACCCGCAGGAGAAGGCGGGTAGACAAAATCTGTTAGCGGAGTTAACTTGCTCTAATGGAAGATGGAGCTTTAACGTATCATTATAGCTGACACAGAGTCTGCAGTAGGTTTAATTGGGTGTCTTCTTACAGCATTATAATTTACAGAATCTGCTACCTATAGGGTGTAACGAATAATGCTTAATTTTTATGAAAGGTAGAGTCAGACTGTCAAATTCAATACCGTAGCCAGGATTTGAACCAAGGATCTTCCGGTTTCCGCCCTGCTGATCTTAACTATTGAGCTACCATGGCCAACATGCCAGCATTACATTAAATCCTCCCACTGACCCGTGTGTTTCCCAGTCAACCCCTAGGAGTTCTCATAAACACCTTAATGGCGACTTACTGTGCTCTAGGTACTTTTAGGCCCGGGCTAATAGTTCAGACCACTAACACTGGGCAACAATGAAAAGGTTTCGGGTTTAAAAGTAGTGAATCTACATGTATTTCCATCTACTGAATTCAAAAATCACCATATAAATGATAGATTAGCTCTTGGTTTAAAGATAAAGTGACATTTCATTTTTTTAGAGTGAAGATTTTAAATTTGGGTGATTTTTTTGGGGAGTTGGCACACCTGTCAAATAACAAAACATAATCAGAGAGAAATTTTGGAAATAAAGTGATGCAAAAGTTAAGGAATGCATTTTTGCCGGACCACAAATAAGAGAACTTGTAAAGGATCCTGCATTTGATCAATTTTTGGAGGGGAAAGAAAAGGAAGCTTGGAAAGCCTTCAAGGGAGTTGTTCATGGACTTTTAGGCAACAAAAGAGATGACAACCACATGCATTTGGTGACAGTGCTCGTGCAAACACCTAGACTTTTTCCCTCCTAGTTGTGGGAAAAAATGAGATGTGTAGTGTTTAACGCCCGCTTTTACTACATACGGCACCGCAGGCGATGACACTGATGATACATGAGATGAAGATGGAGCACCGGTGGAATGAGATGGCGGGGGAAACCGGAGATCCCGGAGAAAATCCGCCCAGCGCCGTGTTGTCCACCACAAATCTCACTTTGCGGTCGCCTGGGATCGAACTCGGGCCACCTTGGTGAGAGCCAAGCGGTCTAACCACTGAGCCACGGCGCGGCCTCCTAGTTGTGGAGCTGTTAGTGATGAACATAGGGAGAGATTCCATCAGGACATTTCTGTTATGGAACAAAGATATCAGGGCCGTTGGAATGAATTAATGCTTGCGGATTACTGTTGGTCTTGGTATGGGAATTCTGCGGAACTCCATCACAAGAGGCAAGCTAAAAGACGACGAAGTCAATAGGCCACCACATGATTCTCTTCAGACACGACTATCTGCGAAGTATTATTCCAGCAATTTAGAACTCTTAGCATGTAATTACCAGCTAAAAAAAAAATCAAATACAATTTCATTGTTGTTAGCATGTATGTAATTAAAATGTATCCTTTTTTTCTCAACCCGTTAATATGTAATACTTCCACCTTGTGTATACTATAGAAACTAAAGCTAATAGAAATGTTTCATTGTGATATTTGTTTTTCTCAACCCAAAATTAGTAGGAATTGCTCGAAACATTCAAAAATTATTTTTTATTGATCAGTGTAATTTGGTGAATTAATGGGCAGCCGGACGGAAACCAGAAGTTCCGTGGCTCAAATCCTGGCTATGACATTGAATTTTTCAGCCTGACTTACCTTTCCATATTTCGTCCTACACACGGCTAGTGTGAATGAACAATTAATTTCTTTATTTTTGCTGAGGACAAAAGACCAAAGGACTGAATCTAACGACATGTTCTTAGCAATTACTTGTACATTTGGTATATTTAAATAAATATGAATAAAACATGGTTATGATATTGACAAATAATGCGTACAGAAGAATGTATGGGAGAAAGCATATAATATTCATTAAACATGAACATGAAAGATGCTAAGAAAATGATAAAACTCCATGCAATATCTTTTCCGTTGTATAAATACTTTATTCTCTTTACAAACTCAAAAACTGCATTTTAGCTCTGGAAAAGATTACCACTTTTTCAATGAAACCCATACTAATTATTCTGTTCAGTATTTAATTTGTAAACCTTTATATATGGTAACATTCTGATTTGTAAAAAAACGTTTTGGCTCTGATTTTCTGAAACGCCTTGATTTTATTTTTGTCTAAAAGCGCTACTGAAGAAGAGATTCCTTATATTAAGTGGGGTTTCACCATCTAACATCCAGGTATTTGTACATCGTCAGAAAATTGAAACTCTTCAGAAGTGAAAGTCCATCTCCCCAATGTGCGTCATTCGTTTTGATCGCCGAAGTTTCCTTCAGATTTTGAGGTATCTTTTTCCCTTCTTGAATCATTGAGTCCGTCAATTCTACATAGTCTATTACACTTATAGAGCCATCACATTTAACTTCATTCCAATAAGGGAAGATAGGATATTTTTAATACTCAAAGTTGTTCAAAGAATTCATTGAAAATATAGGCCTAGTAGGGGATACAGCAATAGAATGAATTATTACTAAGAAATAAATGGCATAAAATGCTGACCCATTACAAATTACCAAAATATATAATATAGAAAACGCTTGAGGAAGTTGAGGTGACACTGGAATATCTTACAGACAAAAATCGGCCACTTTTATGGATTCATCAATTGTTGATAATCGGATATTTCGCCACTGAGTCATTCTAAATTATTAATAGTGACCTCAACTGAGCGTGAATGCATAATGAGTGAGAAGTTTGCTTTCTTACGGCCACAGTAATCCAGGAACTGTTTGAAACCGCTAGTTTCCTTTTCATTGTAGGCAGCATTGATTACATTCATGTGCCATTATTTCAGCCTGAGAGCATAGGTAATGTAAAACATGAAGTAATCTGTTCTCTCAATGTTTAGACAGTTTGCCAGCAAAGTTTACTAATTACTCATATTGTGACCAACTTCTGTGCATGATAGCTTTACATTTGAAAACAGATATAGAATATTCGTCATTATCTTAATCTGTTATTGAGTTGCATGGTGCTGCTTAAAATGTATATTTGTGATTCGCTTATCTTTTGATTGGATGCCAAAATCTCGTAGCAAATGTTATCCACTGTTGCTAACCATCATAAAGTTATGTAACGAATCGTTATGGTTGATGAAGTCATTGTCATTTTGATGCGATTGTCGTTGGCAATAGGACAATATTTACAAAACTTAGTTTGACCTCAATAGTAAAACTTATCGACGGTTGTTGAAACCCAACATTTTTAACTTTCACTTCACATCATATGTATACAGGGATTAAGGAAATGATAACGATTCTCACAAAACTTCATAACACAAACTATAATTTATGGATAAAACTTTATGTTACTTTATTTCTTTAAAATGTTACTAAAGTGTTTGATTAAAATAACATATTAGAACGTTGACATAAAATATAAAATATTATCGTCAGTTTTCTTTAAACAGGTTGGGAGGTCTCCTTCATACGATTGAAGTTTGATAAAGATAAATAATTATGAAATTATAAGTTATAGACAACTTAATTCAGAAATATAGAAATCACGAAAATAAAAGAAATAGTAACCTTTGTTAATATACTCCACTAATACACAAACACATAATCATGATACTCGAAGAAAAGAGCAAATAAGTATAATACCCCATAACACCAGTTTGTTTGGTAAAAGCGTTATATATACTGGACTTTGCCTTTATAACGGCCTACCTGAACACCTAAAGAGCATATCTGCACTTCCTAAATTTAAATGCTGTCTGAAAAAGTTCCTTTTAGAACATTGTTTTTATAGTATAGGTGAATTTTTTGAATATGTCAACTACAGATAAATTGTTATTATATTGTACATACAGTTTCTGAATTTTCATTTCTAAACTTGTGTTGTGTATATGTTTATTGTATAATTTTTAGTTATGAATACTTGACCTGTCCTATATCATGAACTATGATCAAAAGGATGAATAAATACAAATACAAATACATAATTCTCTTACACAGTTTCATATAGCATTAGCTGTTTCCGAAATATTCCGTATTTTAAGACACTATTTTCCGAAATAGGATTGTGTTATCAAACCTGAACATTGCTGAATCTTTTTACTTCCTCTAGCAGTAATAGGTAGAGGAACTATTGCTTTCCATCCAAAAGTTCAAATTTTCACGGAAATAAATTATTTAAGATGTGCATGCACGTGCATATATGATCTGAAAGACTCAAACAGCAAATGCTTTACTTCACTATATTCTAAAGATGCGAGAAAAATATGTTTTGGAAGTTTTCTAAATTACATGCTGACATTTATACATAAAATATATGTTTTTTTCCTTTCTTTCCGCAAAACTGGCATACATATGAATACAATGACAAACCTTAAAACTTTACAGGATTATAATACTGACAAATAAAATGTACCTATATATACTAATACCTCGAGCTAAGTCCTCTTCATTCAGAATAAATTTTGTATAATTTTCTACAAGTCGTAATTCATAAAGGATTTCATGACAAAATTAAAATATAACAGCGATAGTCCCGTTCATCATTAATCAGAGATTTGAAGGTTATCCTTTAAGTGGCTCTGTTGTCACCTAAATATCGGCAGTTGTCTTTTGCGTAGAAGTTGTTAGGGTGCTGGGTTTCTAACGGAAGGTTTCTCAGTACAAAATGCGCTCCCGGCTGCAGAAGTTTGCACCTGTAATGCATATTGTACTTACCGTGTACAAGCTCAGTCTTTATCCTCAACTTGTAACTTCTTAAAATTTGTGCCACATCTGAATTGCCTACAATATGCCAGGAACATTTGCAATCGGCACATTCTTGGAGCGGACCAGGAATTTGGGAGCATTGCGTACAGATATAAAATGTATCACTAATTGAAACTCTAAACTCACATGTCAAGCACAAGCGAGTTAAAAAATTTGATCTAATTTTGTGGAATGCATTAACTTTAGAGAACTGTGAGATAGGTATTGTATAATAAATGCAATGATTTCTGAGTTCAGTGAGTTGTATTATTATATTAAATATCAAGGCTTCAGTAATAACAAAGCAAGAACATATACCGGTTCTTACCTAATCAACAAAGGGGAAGAATATTGTATGTTATATTGCAGCAATTTAATAAAAGAAACAAGAAAATAAGAACAAAAGTAATGTAAGCTTGACCCTGAGAAATAGGGAATTAATAGCTTTTTACTTTCAAATCCCAGTTGAAATTAACAATTTCCTTAAATGTACCGTTTGTAAGGTATATTAACGAAATGTTAATTCTAATTTCAACTCCTTATTAAAATATAACAGAGAAGCACGTTATTGTGGTTACTGAAAGCAAGTTCAAGATAAACTTAGCCTCGTGATTGGTTTTAATTGAAAATAGCTCCAAAATAACAGTATCTACCTTCAGTTGGAGTCATCTTTTTCTTCTCTTTCTTAGCTGATATGAGATTTTTATAAACAAGCCAAGGATGAGAGGAACCGTATCAGCTTACCGCAGTCATGGCGATGTTTATTTGTTTTTGCGGCAGCGTGTAATGTGGTTTGGTACATATGAGTATATCCTGCTTTGTTTCGACAAGTCAGGGTGGCACTGTAGACAATGGTCACAGTTGTTAAGGAAAATAAGGGTCTGTAGATATCAAGTTACACTCCCTGGTAGCAAACAAGGGGATGAGGAAAGTTCTAACCTCGTTGATAGATAAACACCAGGCTCCGCTTACTGCTTGTTATAACAAAGATATTCTTTCTTAAATCATTATCCTAATTATCCTTAAATGCACAGATGCACTGCAGAAAATGCGGTTCAAATTTGGGCAAATTTTGTGTACGAGTATATACAGAAAATGGAATATCTCATTATCACTTTAAAGTGTTCTGTTTAAAGTGTAGAAATGAAATTAAGGTGCAAACGCGAAAATTTCAGAAATATTCATACAAGTATACTTTAATGAGCTCTGAAATTTTCTTGTACTAGTTTATAGACGCTATTTGGTTTTTGAAATTACGTATAATTCTATGAGAACTAAGAGAACTTCACAGGATGTTAGAGAGTTCGGAATACCACAGAAATTGCTGAGATTGACAAGAATGACTATGGGATTGACAAGATGCAGGGTTAGAATGGAACAATATTTATCAGGTATGTTTACCGTGGAGAGGGGGTTGAGACAAGGAGATGCGCTATCCACACTACTGTTTAATTTAGCACTGGAAAAAGTAATCCGACAATTACCCATAAACCCTGGAGGAACCATACTTTCCAGATCATTACAAATAGTGGCATATGCGGACGATGTGGCAGTTCTCGCAAGGAATATAAGAGCTCCTGAGGAAAGTTACGTAGTGTTGGAAGAGAAAGAACAGGATCTAGGATTGGTAGTGAACGTTAGTAAAACCAAATATATGAAGATGGGAGGTGATGGGGATGCAAGAAGAAGAGAACCTACAGTTAAATTACATGAGAAAGAATAGCGAATAGGGGAAAAATTTAAATACCTGGGATCTATAGTAACAGTAGATAATAAAACATCAGTGGAAATTCAAGAAAGAATAGCAAGTGGTAACAGATGTTTCTATGCCTTGCAGAATATGTTTAAATCAAGGAACGTCAGTAGGAATACTAAAATTAAAATATATGCAATTGTACTGAGACCAATAGTAATGTATGGTTCAGAAAGCTGGGTGCTGACAACCAGAGAAGAACAGTGGTTATTATGATGGGAAAGGAAGATCTTGAGAAATATATTTGGAGTGATAAGGGACTTGGACGGATGGAGAATGCGGACTAACTTGGAGTTACAGTGCCTATTTGGACAACCAAATATAGTAGTGAGAATTAAACAAGGAAAAATAAGGCGGATTGGCCATGTGCAAAGAATGTCGGAAATCAGTATAGTTAAGAAGATATTCATAAGAAAGCTGGATGGCAGAAGGAGAAGAGGAAGACCCAGGAAAAGGTGGGTAGATGATGTAGAAGATGAGTTGAGAAAGTTGGGGGTTAAAGGCTGGAGAAGAAAAGCAGAGGACCGAGTAGAATGGAAGAGGGTGGTTAGGGATGCCAATGGTCTACATGGCCTAGCGCCAACTATCATCATCATCATCATCATCATCATCATCATCATCATCACAGAAGGTTACATTATATCCCACTGCAGATATCCTAGATGTTTTCATAAAATCATCAGAAAATGTTTTGCCAAAATACAAAACAGCAAATGTAAACTATTATTTGGAGTAAGGAAAATGAGGTAAAATATTCACTATACATCCTCAAGTTATATAAGACTGAAATTTGAATTAAGAAACTTGATACATGACCCTGGGATTTGAGTAATGGTGCTTAAACTGCAGCGTACAGAATACATTTTCTTCGGCTTCTGTGCTCTAAAGGAATTGCCAATCACTGCATAACAATATAATTAAATTAATTATTATTAGAAATTAATTAATCTTTCACACTGGCCGTGTGTAGGCTAAAGTATGGAAAGATAGAGCCAGACTGAAAAATTCAATGCCATAGCCGGGATTTGTACCACGGATCTTCTGGTAGCCGTCCGTCCGCTTTCCATACTTTAGCCTAAACACCGCCAGTGTGAAAGAACAATTAATTTCCATTAATTGACCTAATAGTGGTTAACTATAAAGCCCGGGCCTTGAAGTATTTACACGTTGTAAGTCGTCCTTAAAGTAGTTGTCTCATGTGTTTATGAGAACTCCTAAGTGGTTTACCGGGAAAATACGAGTCAGTTGGAGAATTTAATGTCATGTCGGCACGTTGGCCATAGTAGCTCAAGGGTTAGAGCGGCTGGACGGCTACCTGAAGATCCATGGTTCAAATCCCGGCTATGGCATTGAATTTTTCAGTCTGACTATCTTTCCATAATTATTATTAGTGCCAATGAAGCGACAAACTGTTAAGTAACCTTCCAACAAAGTGTTTTCAGGCACATTTTCATATGAACTTTATTCACATTTTTTAATGTTGGGAGAGCATCATTGAAATATTTGACAGCAAGATACATGCACTTGTATACATAATTTTAAAAGCAGAATTTCTAAAAGTTAAACGAAATTAAACTGAAAAATAAAGATTGCTTAAATGAGTATGTATAAATTTCTATTGAATTCATTAAAATATGTGTAATTATGCATTTCCATTGCAGATTCCCTTTAAAGAAATCCAAAAATGAATACCTGTACCACGACAACTACTTGAGAACCCCAACCGTAAATCGCGGGTCAGTACACTGCAAAATTAGTGAACAATAGGAGTATAGGGGAGTCGTAAAGCCCTAATGTTACAATGGAAATATTCATGCCCAGTTTTCTCAGGATCTATTGAGTACAGAAATCCAAATTTTTACAGTGCATGTATTGGTCCTTCCTAAATATACCGATCCTCATTTGTATAAGAATCTAAAGTAGTACATATTTTATAATTTTTTACTGCAGTTCTAATTTTTTCGTTACAAAACTGAACTTTTTACTCTTTTTAAATAATCCATTTCCGGAAATTGACTCTCTGAGGATCCACAATATCACTGTGAAATTTACATTGTGTCATTTTTATGGAGATATTACTAATGGTTTATGATAAACTGGACTTTTATATTGAAAAATATAGTTTTGAGAAAATTGATGTTGAAGTAAAACTAAAATAGATGCACATGAATTTTTTTGACTGAAAACCTCTTTTTGTCAAAATCCATTAAAAGATATAGCTAATTCAGTATTGTAAATTTTATATTGAGGAATTAATCATTAAAGAATTAATCATTTTAAATACATTACTCCGGTATATGGGTGATTTTAATTAATTAGAGCCAAATGAAAAATTCAATTCCACGGCCGGGATTTGAACCACGGATCTCCTGGTTTCCGTCCGCATTGAATTCCGTGGCATTGAATTTTTCAGTTGGCTCTAATTAATTAAAATCACTCATATACCGGAGTAATGTATTTAAAAGGATTAATTCTTTAAGGATTAATTCCTCAATATGAAATTTACATTAAAAATATTCAGTGATAAAAATCCTGGTATTTAAGTACTTACAATAGTAAGTCGCTACATATGTTTATGCCCGCCTTGGTAGCGTAGATGGTAGCGTGACTGCCTCACGTTCAAGAGGTCCCAAATTCGAATCTCGGTTAGGGCGAGTTACCTGGATAAGGTTTTTTCCGCGGTTTTCCCTTATCCTAAACAACGAATGTCGGGTAGCTCTAAGCTCCATGGACCCCAGACTCATTTGAGCAGCATTTCACCCATTTCATTCATCACCCGATATGAATTTACGTTGAAGGACGTAAATTACAACAAAAAAATGTTTATCTCAAATATGAGAACTCTAAGTGGTCTACCGAGAAAATATGAGTCAATTGGAGGATTTAATGTCAGGACGGCACGTTGGCCATGGTAGCTCAAGGGGTTAGAGCGACTGGACGGAAACCAGGAGATCCGTGGTTCAAATTCCGGCCGTGACATTGAATTTTTCAGTTGGCTCTAATTAATTAATTCAGTATTATTATCATTTTCTACTATAGATTCACTTATAGCAGCCTTCATTGAGTCTTCAGCTATCTTTTCCACACTTGTTCCCACTATTGATGTGTAGCGAACAATGATATTTGGTGGGTTGGGGAGATTTAGCATATCACAAAGTACCTTGCAGCTGAAAATACCTTTCCAATACATATAAGTCCATACAATAACCTCAAATTATTTTCAAAAAGCTGGGTTTTTTCTTTCTTTCTCTGACTTGTAAAAATTCTTAATGATCTCACAACTTGTGCACTATACTGTTAGGTTATTTACTATGCCATTTCTTTGATAAACATTTTCATTCAGATCCACTCCCCCCCCCCCTCCACCACAAATACTACAATTGATAAAGTCACTAAAAACTGAACTTAACATATTTAAATTAAGCAATATATTTATAATTGTTCCATCTCGATTAATGTTACTATACTTCCTTTCTGTGTTGTATAGTTTCCTTTTAGAAGCACTGGGTGGAGTTTCAACATTCTCAACACGATTGTTCAACATTACATTTTCATCTTGTTGTGCAGTTACATCATCTTCTACCACACGATATGTTCTATAATTACGTAGAAAATGAAGCTAGCTACAGTGAAGCAATAAATATTACACAAATATAAATATTTGATATAAAGGCTTCATTTATCTTAAGAAATTTGTGTTAATACTTCTTTCTAATGCATGATCGATTTCACAAACAGATTGTATCTTCAGTCCACAAACAAACTCCGTTGTCAAGAGCACAGAACATTTACCAATCAAGGATTCCGATTACCATATTTTTCTTTTGTTTTTTCAGTATTACCAAAATATGAAAACGAAACAAACCTAAAAACAGAATCAACTGCTGGTATTTCAAAATTCATTACACGATGTTTATTTTTTAAAATAAATATCTTTTCCCAAACTATTAAATCTATCGGACCATTTAATTGTTTAACAATTTAAATTCAGGATTTATTTATAAATTACCAAAAGTGATTTGCTACGGCCGATTTTCAGTTTGTTTATACTTAAATGTTACGAAAATGTTCTTTCATTCTGGTTTCCAAATTAAGTTTCGTCTTTCCGGTATAAACCTGATAACAATTTAAAAAATTAAATTGATAAGCACCAGATATTTTATTATTAGGAATTTTATCTTTTTTTGAAAAATGTAGTAAATTTTAATACTATAGCTATTTTGAGGAATTAAAGATATAGCAACTTCTTTAAAAACGTTTTGAAAATCTTTATTAACCCAAGGATGGTACGTAAATTTTTTTAAATTATATTCGTCTTTTATTTTTTAAGGGTAGAAATATCATTAACAGTTTTCTGATATTTAAATTTTTCAATGTTCTTTTGTATAGTCTTTTTAAAACCATTAATTAAAGCAGTATTAATAATATATTTACTAAAAAAATAAAGAAAGCAGTAGAAAGAAGTATTAACAGCAATATCTTAAGATAACTGAAGCCCCTGTATCAAATATTTATATTTCTGTAATATGTTCTATAATGTTGGTTGCCTTTGTTTCTTCTCTTTTTAAAGAAGCCTTTACGTTTTGTCATTGTGAAAACAACACAAAAAGGCTGAGTACAACATAAAAATATGCAATATCCAAGATATTACCACTTGTTTATATAACTAAACAAACTAACCACAAAACTCTGATGCTCTATTGAATTCCAGATTAGCCAACATATGAATCAAAATTTCTCCTAAAATATAAGACAAACCACAGCCTTCTAGACCCTAACAGTTCTGAAGTAACACTTAGTTCTATAAAACCTTGCCAGGATTTTAAAATGTTAAGGGATTATTTATACAAGGTACGTCCAGAAAGTAAGTTCTGTTTGGTAATAAAATTAAATTTGTACAGATACAGAAAAATTATTTATTGCACAAAATTCTACAACTCTTAAACTACTTTTCGACATAACTGCCGAAATGTTGCAGGCATTGTCATACCGAGGCACAAGTTTTTGTATACCTTCTTCATAGAAGTTTGTCGCCTTTGTCTTCAACCAGTTGGAAACATTTTCTTTCAGCTCTTCGTCATTGTTGAAGTGTTGACCGCCAAGGAAAGATTTGAAATGCAAAAACAGATGAAGGTCGATAAGAGTTAGGTCAGGGCTGTACGGGGGGTGGTCAAACACCTCCCAGCAAAATCCCTGTAGGATGCTTTTCGTCGCATTTGCAGTGTGTGGCCGTGCGTTGTCGTGAAGAAACACAACACCTTTTGACAGTATTTCTCAGTGCTTATTCTGTATTGCGCGGCGTAATTTCCTAAGTATCTCGCAATAAACATCTGCTTTCATTGTTTGACCACGCGGTAAGAAATCAATGAGTAAGATGCCTTTCTTGTCCCAGAACACTGTGCACATCATCATTTTTTGAGGTGTCAAGATTTGTTTTGGCTTAACTTTTGCTGGGGATGAGGTGTACCTCCATTCCATTGATTGACGTTTAGGTACTTTCAGGGGTGTCATAAGAAACCCAAGTTTTATCTCCTGTGACTATCTGTGTCAGCAATTCTTCGCCGCCTTCATCATAACGGGTCAAAAACTGAAGTGCACTACCCATCCGTTTTGTTTTGAGTTGCTCAGTAAGAATCTTTGGCACCCAACGTGAGCAAAGTTTACGAAATTTCAGTTTTTCGGTAACAATTTCGTGAACTAGTGATCGTGAGATTTGGGGAAATTCCATAGCGAGAGCACTAATTGTAAACTTGCGGTTTTCCTGGATCTTGTCATCAATCGCGTGAACCAGTTCTTCTGTAACCAAAGATGGACGCCCACTTCGTTCTTCATCGTGCACTTCACTAGTCCTTCGTTGAACTGTCGGACCCATATTCTCACCATTGTATCACTCATCGCATTTTGTTCTTAAACATCGCAAATTTGCCGATAAATTTCAATTGGTTTCACTTTCCTAGCATTCAGAAAACGAATCACAGATCTGATTTCACAGGCCACGTCGTGGCTCAGTGGTTAGACCGCTTGGCTCTCACCAAGGCGGCCCGGGTTCGATCCCAGGCGTCCGCAAAGTTAGATTTGCGATAGACAACACGGCGCTGGGGGGTTTTCTCCGGGACCTCCGGTTTCCCCCGCCATCTCATTCCACCGGTGCTCCATCTTCATCTCATGTACCATCAGTGTCACCACTTGCGGTGTCGTATGTAGTAAAAGCGGGCGTTAAACACTACACATTTAATTTCTGATTTCACAAGCGGCGGGATTTTCAATCAACACCGACATTGTAAACAAGCACAACAAAGCGTACGTGGCTGACAGCGATCTCACGATGGTGCACGTTTCTTCTCCTTGATACAGAGAGTCTACCACGCATGTGAGGAACTGCGATCGCAGCGCTGCAGCGGAGATAAATTGAAACAGAATTTACTTTCTGGATGCCCTTTGTATTCATACAAATTAATTTAAAATACTAAATATTGGTGTATTGTAATACAACATATGTCAACTTAAACAGGATGGATTATAGTTTCATAATATGCAAAAAACTGAAAAAGTCAAAATTTGTCATATAGGGTCTTTATGACTCCCCTTACTTGAGAACCCCAACCGTAAATCGCGGATGAATACACTTCAGAATTAGGGAACAATATGAGTAGAAGAATATTTTCTAGTAAGGAGTACAACAGGTACAACAATAGCTAGCTACTCACAGAAGGTAATAGTGATGTTGCAGTGGGACGTTACTTATTATTCTGTAATTTTATGCACAGGTAGTAAACAATTTAGGCTTACATATATGTACTTGTTAATATTCTACCCTATACCCGTGCTGATTAACATATGGTACGTTCCACGTGTTAGTAGGTCCAACTAGTTACCAATACTAGTTGTACAAAAAATTGCCACAATATCAGTTAACCAACACTCTGTGTTTTAAAATTTATGTCAATTCCCATTTTTCAAGTGAGTTCCTGTATTTTAAATCATAAAATGAAACAGCCAAGTCGTTAACAAGTGTTGTCTGAAGAGCTTGATAACTGTGAATGTGGCTATAAACTAAGATGTTATGCATTTCTGCAATCTTTATAAAACCACAGCGAGAAAATGGATTGTAACGTCTTATTCTCCTGCTTACAGGCATTACACATTTTGGTTTGTTCCTACTCCAATTATTTCAGCTGCTATATCCATCTCTTCCATAGAACGTCCTAATCTCTTCAGTTGATACTGTAAACTTTTCAGAGCATTTTATGGAATCCATTCTACAGACATATTTGTACCTTTGTCTTCAATTTTATCTGTAAGATTAAATATTTCGATTTCATTACCAATATGTTCGCTTCGCTTTCTTACCTATTAATGTACATCCTGCCACAAATCATAGATATTTCTCACTTTCTTCTCGGACAACAAGCCAGGTGAAAAAATTATTAGATATCAACGTTTCGGGAGTGTGCATCTCTCCCAACATTAGGATATTTATAAAATGTTATAACCACAAATGAAACACTGGATATAATACAACTATAAACAAAGACAAAACACTATCAAGATTCGCATTACTGAACAAAAGACTGTTTTCAGTAAATTGAATGCCAGGTCAGGAGATGGCGCGAGTATAAACATTGTGTCAAAGCAACGTAACTACTTAACTTCATTATCAAGCTGTATAGATCTTTGCTTCTTAATTCGACGGATTTCCAGTTTTAAGGCCGGTTTACAAGGGGAGCTGAACTGAAATCCAGCATCACGATTAAGCATGCTCCTTTCAGAGGAAATCGCCAAAGCCTCCTTAATTCTTCGCTCCCACTAAATGTTGCATTTTGCCAAGATAGACGTCTCCCGAAAATTGGCTCTATGGTCGTTATCAAAACAATGCTCTGTCAGCCCAAACTTCTCAGGTTGCATTAAACGAATGCTCCGTTCATGTTCGATTATTCTAGTAGCGATGGTCCTTCCGGCTTGTCCTATATACGGTGGCCCACATTCACAGGGAATGAGTACACTCCCGAAACTTGGAAGGCCAGATTTTCTTTCACTGCTCAACAGATGTTTAATCTTCGGAGGTGGCTTGTGGATGGTCCTGAGGTTGCATTTATCGAGAATTCTGCTGATTCTGCCGGAAAGATTGCCGGTAAACGGGATGCAGGCTGTAGCGGTAGGCTTATCTGATGCTTGCTGTATTACAGGTTCCCCTTTCCTAGCTTTGGTGATCGAGGCTTCAACGTCATATTCGGAGTAGCCGTTTTGACGGAAAGTGAGTCTCAGGTGTTGTAATTCTTGTTTTAAGTGGCTGGGATCAGAGATAGACGAAGCTCTGTGGGCCAGTGTATTGAGAACTCCCAGTCGTTAAGATTTATAATGGAAACTATGAGCGTTCAGACAGAGATCGGTGTGTGTAGGCTTGCGGTATACATCATGCCCCAGCGTACCGTTGTGGTTTTTTGAAACAAGAATGTGCAGAAATGGAAGAGTTCCATCCTTCTCCATTTTCATTTCTGCAGCTTCTATTATTTGAAGTGTTCCTCTTCTCAAAGCCCATATTTCCATACAATAATGCAGGCCCAGACAGCAATTCATAAAATTGTAGCTGTGTTTCCTATATTATTTACATTCCAAATACTCTTTACATAATAATTCTATATATACAAAATCTTTTTAATTTATTGTTTTTGTCTATTCCTCCATTACATCCTAATGAAACACCTTGGCAATTAAAATTTTTACTTATTCTAGTGTTATTTTATTAAACACTGTTTTTTGTTCATTGTATTTCTTTGCTGCACTGGACCACAACTTTTATTTGTATTGAAGAAATCTCGATGTTGTAACTTTTAGATACTGTACTTGACTTAAATATGGTTCTTTGTAAATTGTTCTCTGAGGAAGCCGTTATAGGCTGATCGTCAGCAAATATTAGTGTATCTACAGTGGTTATCGTATTCAAATTATTTAAGGACTGTTGTCATTTCCTGACGACTTCGTCAGTGTATAAATTAAAAAGAGCGGGTGATAAATGACGCCCTTGTCTTAATCCCTGGTTTATTACAATATCATGATTTGATTTTTTTATTTGCAGCCTTAATTACAGCTTAAATTTAATAATAAATCATGTATGTTATTAACTATAGCTCCATTATGAAAAATGTCCAGTTTCCAACCATTTCCTGTGGTTGGCGTTTCTGCCATCGATCCATTACTCATACTTACATCCATACATTGGGCTAGAACGGTGGCCACCATCTCAATGCACAGTGTGCACAGTAGGTCGTGCAAGTTTACCCGTTGCACGCAGGAATAGTCTACCGTGCACTCCGTAGCCTTCAAAGCAGTGGCGGAATGCCGAGCTTGCAATTTAAATGCACAATTGCCTATGCAACAATAATAATCGAATTGTAATATGAAGGACATAATTGTTATATAAACTGTTTTGTTTCTTTCATTATCATTCAACTATGTACCTTTATTTTAATAATAAAAAAAAAAAACAAATGAACAATAAATTGATAGTTTAAACAAAATGAAAATAATCGACAATCTACTTACAATACAGCAGTATTAAATAACAGCTCGAAGAAAAGCAACAATCACAACATATTACTCAGAAGTGGAACCTAGTTTTCTAGATTTTTGTTGTCTCTTTTGACACACTCGTTTTTCAAAATTAGGTATCAATGTTTGTGCAGCAGCTAGTCTAAGTTGACATTTTAAGTTCTGATCCAACAATTGAATTCTGCAGCGGTTTCTGTTTAATTTCATTAGCGAAAAATTTGTTCGCATATATATGTGGATCCGAACATACTGAGAAAACGAGCGGCATTTCCATGTAGTCGAGGAAATGTATTTCTTGGAAAATGTGAATAGAACTCACTCAAACTAATTCTGTTTTGGAATTTATTTTTCATTTGACGATTCCATTGCAAATCGATAAGTTCAAGTTGCAATTCAGATGGAACATTATCAACATATGTAGAGTAAGGCTCAGCAAATATTTGGAAAATTGGCTCTAATTACACCACGTCTTGAAATCTTTTCTGAAATTCTTGGCTGAACTCTCTTAATATTTGAACATATTCTTTCAAGTCCATGACCTGAACAAACTGCTGAACTGTTGAGAGCTTTGGGAAATGTACCAAGTTCTTTGAGGTTGACTGCCTTTCTCATAAGGACAATTTCATTTAGAATGCTCTGATACTATCACTTTCTATAAAAAAGAAACACTCTTCCGATGAAGGCACAAATGTAGGAGAAGATGTCCTACGTGTCACATTACATTCTGCAACCTACATTATGTTTACGAAAACAAACCGCAAGAGACGAGACAACACTACTGTCCAATTCCATGTCTTGCCCCAAACTGAAGTCGCACGTGGCAGTGCACTGTGCTACGTCATTTACTCTAGCACAAAATCGATCCACTTGGTGACTGCTGGGCTAGAGCATCTGACATCCGTACATTGGGCTGGAGCCCTGAGCTCCGGTTACCAAACCTTGTTAAATTTCACCCAGTGTTGCTGATCTAAGTCCCGGATGTAAGAGAGATGTCCATTTAGATTCGCGTGGAAAATGAGTAGCTACAGTAGGCAGCAATCCCGGCCACGAACGCCTACATTGGGCTGGGGAATACGTGAAGTTGACTATATTACCTCTGTAATATTGAACGATTGTACACCTCTGCCATGTGTATGTGGGAGTGAGGCCGGCAGCTGGATTGGCAGGGCCAGATCTCAAATGGGTTGTAGTGTCAGTAATTATTATATAGCAAAATGTGCCCTATTCATAATCCCTATACATTCGAACAGTAGTTCACTGCAGTTCCAACCCAGACCTCTAGCGTGGTGGCTGCTTGACCTCACACTCAAGAGGTCTCGAATTTGAATCTCAATCAGGCTGAGTTTTCTGGATTACGGGGTTTCCCTTATCCTGAAAGATGAATGTCGGATAATTCTACTTTTTTAATTTAAGTCCTACAACGTTAAGTCATATCGGACGATGAATGAAATGGATGAAATGATGAAATGCACCCAGTTTCCATGGAGCTTAGAGTTACCCGACATTCGTCTTTCAGGATAACGGAAAAACCTTATCCAGGTAACTCAACTCGCCCTGACCAAGATTCGAACTCGGAACCTCTTGAACGTGAGACAGACACGCTACCATCTACGCTACCGATGCGGGCAGGATAATTCTAATTCCTATGGACCAAGGCTCATTTGAGCACCATTTCAGACATTTCATTTATCATTCGATATGATTTACAATGGAAGACATTAATTAAAATAAACTGAAGTCCCACTTTCCGCAACAAAAGCTTAAGATTAATGAGGCCTCTGCCATATAATCTTCAGCACAGTCACTTTAATCTCCATTATTATCTCCAGCACCACCTCAGAAGTCGTTAACAGACTGGCAAATGGAGATTTGGGTTTAAATCTCATTGGCACGGTCCTCACTGATAGTTTTCCCAGCTTTTCCTCATATCCTACAGGAAAGATGCCCTAAATTTAGGCCTAGAACGTTTCCTTCCCACGATTCTTTCTGCAAAATAACATGTTATTTCACCTGCTATCAGAGTTCCTCTGGAGTTTTATATAGTAAAAACGTACGTAAACGCTTTGAACAGATTTTAATACCACCTACAGAACTTTTTTTATAAATGGCCAGATGAGAAAGGTGGAAGAGGAATCAGTAATTCATTTTAACAGAGAGAGAATCAATTTAGTGAAGAAATTGTCTTATCTTGGAGCAATTTTATATTCCAAACTAATATTTAGAGAACACTTCAACCACGTGAAAATAAAATCCAGTAGACTTTTCAATGGTTTGCCAATTGTATGACGTCCCACATGGGGTCTCAACTCTTCAGCGATGAAGATATACGTGGAGCTATCAAACCTGTTGTACTGTACTACTCGGCAGTACTCCAAGATGTATTAAATAAACGCTGGGTGCAATATAAACTTAACCAGATACAAAGGGGGTCTGTACTCGAAATCATCAAGGGATATAGAACGATTTCCACAGATGATGCATTTCTAATCGCAGGTGTTGAACCCTTATATATATATATCGGCAATCTTCAGTGTAAAGATATATAATATAAAGAAAAGTTATCAAGATTCCCTACAAGTTCCTAAATTCGACTTTCATCCGAGATATCATTTCTAGGAAGCTGGACATCCTTCTGTATTTCACAACATTGTCAGCGAAAATAACTGCAAACATAAGTGGCTCACAGATGGCTCACGATATTCTGATGTAGAGAATCCAGACCGTGTGAGAATCGCTTTAAATCCAATGTGAAGTTGCTTTATAGAGGATACAGACTTCCACTTAATTGCTCTATATTCCAGGTCGAACCTTTTGCCCTGAATCAAGCAGTAATAACTATAGCGCATGTGTATACAGTGATTCCCAGGCTTCTGTCAGTGCTATCGGGGATAAATACACTTGATATTCGCTTGTTACCAAAATAAGGAACGATACCTATTATAACAAACGCCAATCACGTGTGTATCACATGGATTAAAACCATACGGGTATACATGGCAATGAGAGGGCAGATGAAATTGCTAAACGTCAAGCATTATCCTAAAAGGAATTCAGTTTTAAAAGGTCTACAATCACATTTGTTAAAACAAACAAACAAACACACACACACACACACACACACACACACACACACACACACACACACACACACACTGAAAAAATAAATGTTTAAAATGTGGAATGCCACTTAGATAAACAGCGATAAAGGGCAAATCACTCGAAATTTATTTTTTCCTACTGCTAATGATCGTATAAACTGCAAGTACTTTGCATCTAATTTTAATTTGACCCAGTTTGCTACCGGACATGGAAAATGTAAAACTTATGGAATTTAATTGACCTAATAGTAGTTAACTATAAAGCCCGGGCCTTAAAGTACTTACATTTGGTAAGTCGCCATTAAGGTAGTTGTCTCATGTGTTTATGAGAACTCCTAAGTGGTTTACCGGGAAAAACACCAGTCAGTTGGAGAATTTAATGTCATATCGGCACGTTGGCCATAGTAGCTCAATGGTTAGAGCGGCTGGATGGCAACCAGAAGATCCGTGGTTTAAATCCCAGCTATGGCATTGAATTTTTCAGTCTATCTTTCTATACTTTAGCCTACACACTGCCAGTGTGAAATAACAATTTCCATTAATTGACCTAATAGTGGTTAATTATAAAGCTTCTTCTTCTTCTTCTTCACTCCAAGGGCTAGGCAATGCTGCCTGTTCCGGCTTAAAACATGTCTGACCATCGTTTTCGTGGTCTTCCAGGATGTCTCTTTCCTCTAGATTTATAGTTTATAACTCGTCTTGGGATCCTATCTCTCGGCATTCTCTCAATATGCTCTCTCCATTCATTTCTATATCTTCTATATCTTCTAAATCTTCTCTTATTTTTTCATTTGGGACTTTATCTAAAAGAGTACATCCCTTTACTGCTCTTAAAAATCTCATTTCGGCAGCCTGTATCTTGTTTTTGTCTGCTTTTGTTAATGTCCATGTTTCAAAACCAAAAAGAAAAGCAGGCACAGCCATTACTTTATAAAATTTCATCCGTGTTTCTTTTCTGGTTTTAGTTTTTAGGCTTCTATTTATTATGCCGCATATTTTTTGAAACATTGATAATTTATTTTTAAAATCATTTTCATATTTATAACTGATATATGTTCCCAAATATTTAAAACCCGTAACTTGCTCTAAGATAATATCATCAATTACTATTTTGGTTCTAACAGTGTCTTTACCTCGAAACGCCATTGTTTTTGTTTTATTTGTGGAAATTTTAAAATTATAATTCTTACATAACTTCTGTAAACTGCTCTTTGCAGCTCGTCTTCAGTTTTACTTATAATTATTTGGTCATCCGCAAATAGCATCGTCTTAAGAGTAAAATTTGGTGCAAGATGAATGCCTCCGTTAATCTTAAGCCCGGGCCTTAAAGTACTTACATGTTTTAAGTCGCCATTAAGGTAGTTGTCTCATGCGTTTATGAGGACTTCTAAGTGGTTTATCGGGAAAAACACGAGTCGGTTGGAGAATTTAATGTCATATGGACACGTTGGCCATAGCAGCTCAAGAGTTAGAGCGGCTGGACGGAGACCAGAAGATCCGTGTTTCAAATCCCGGCTATGGCATTGAATTTTTCAGTCTGACTCTATCTTTCCAATGTAAAACTTACCTTCGACGATTTCATATAGATTCTCCTGGTGGATACCTATGAAAGCGGTGATGAAAATGTTGAACACTTATTATTTATATGTGATCTTCATTCAAGAAAGAGATATCATTTTACTCAACATCTTTCACATTGTAACAGAGACCTTCAAACACCCTTGATTAGTGTATTCTTTAAACAAAGTTGCACTTTATTGGCCTAATTTTTAAATCATTATAAATGTTCAGTTATTTTGATCTTTGTATTATTGTTTTTTAAACTAGAACGCTTTTGAAAAAACTAACTATAAATATTTTAATATGATGTTAACGGATATGGGATTTCTGGTGGACAAAACAGCATAGGGGCGGGTTTCCTCCGGATGCTCCAGTTTTCCCCGCCATCTTATTCCATCGGTGCTCCATCTTCATATCATGTATCATCTGTGTCACCACCTGTGGTGCCTCATGTAGCGCTACACACTACTACAATGGACATTGAAACTGGGAGAATAAAATGTAATTAATAGCAATAATAATTATCGATGTAATATTATTGTTCAAAATATATTATTGCAATTATCCTCATCTACTTTTACTGATATTTAAATCACTTTATTATTGCCTCTTCTCAGAAACACAAAGGAAGACACCAATTTACACCCATGCTAAGGAATAAGGATTCACGATGATAAACAGGAAGCGGAGTTGAAAGTATTGAAATAAATAGCAAATGGATCATTTATGTTACATCATTAAATAAGAAAATGAGGCACAAATATTTTTGTTCATAAAAAATTGTGATTAACTTTCCAGGCTAGGAAAAAGTCCATATAAGGTATTTCAAAAGGAGAAAAGGTTCATTGTGGCAGCTCATGAATGAAGTTCAACAGTTTCACGTAAAGTGAGTGTACACCACCCGCATACAGAGGCACTACCAGCAGGACAATAAAGACTGGCTTCCTTTCCGAGACCGGATTTCACACCAGCAATCAAGAGCACACATACACATACATATCCTTCCCGCACCCTCACTTGACGCAATTGGTTGATAAAAGAATCTTGAAAACAAGATATACGAACTGGCTACTGCAACACAATAGGGCGAGGGACCACAATGTAGACAGACAATATCATTGAGTGCTATGGAGTTGTTGAGACAATAGACGCAGACTCCATCCAGGAACACTGGAGGAGCAGAATAAAAAAATAACCAAGCTGTATTGACGAAGCGCTCTTCAGTGTATCGTCGGTACCGGAAACATTGTGACGACCTTCTTCATTCACATTTACTTAACTCGCTTCCCTTGCATTTCTGAATTAATTTAATCTCTACATTTTAGCTTCTGCAAGGCTTTCGGGAATGAACATCAGGTTTAAGGCCGTGCCGTGGCCGAGCGATTGACTTTCACCAGGGCGGCCACAGTTCGATCCCTGGCGACTGCATGTCAGATTTATGGTAGACAACATGGTGCAGGTGTGGGTTTTCTCCGGGACCCCCGGTTTCCTCTGCTACCATTCCACCAAATGCTCCATTATCATCTTTGCTTTCATTCAGTTCGTCCTCATTCTGTCATCTACATCTCTCAACCAGGCATCAGGCTGATCACTTAACCTGGGTTCTCTATCTGATCCAGAGTTTCTGCTCGTCAACCCGACACATAAAGACATCGGAGACGGATAGAAAAGAAGCCCCTAGGACCACGATAGTGGCAATGAAAGCTGAAGGAGAAAATAGGTTTTAAAATAAGAAAAATAAGAATTTCTCACCGTAGCATTTGTCCATCTTGAATGCATTTGTTTATACAACATCATTGATGTATTGAACAACATTAAAGATCTCCACCGTATGCTTAATGAACTTCAATTCTGTTGCAAATCCAGTGAAGTGCTTTCTCCATTACATAGATTAAGTAGAGTAAGTATTTACTATATTCTGCCTAAAGCATTCATACTGAAACAGAAGTTCTGAGAAAACTTGAACAAAAGAAATAGAAGAAGCTGTGTGCATATACATTTATTTGTCTGTGAAAGCATAACTTCTTTCTCTCTATTTACCTTCTACGTGTTTAGAACTACAAATGCCTCACAAATGTCTTGTGTTAGATGCAAACAGTATTCATAACTCAAAAAGTCGGTTAAGTACAAATTTTGTATTTAAATTCAACATCTATCAAGAATGAGGAACGAGCTTTACAGGAAAAGCTCCTCACCCCAAACCAAAGTTTATATGGAGTATTTTAAAAGTGTTTCGGTTCTCTTAAAAATGGCTCTGGTGACATTAAAAACTACATATATTTAATGTTTTAAATAAAAATTACCTAAACATCCTGAATTTTCTGGGAATAGCCTCCGAATGACTTCATTCTGAATGAATTGTGTAGCAGGTAAACCGAAAGAACTAGCTTACTTACAAAACATACAGATTTTATTTATTACAAAAGGACACTATTTATTTATGTATTTATTTTATCATTTAAACATTCATTTAAATATTAATTTAAATGTTCATTTAAACTATGTAGAAAATTAAGCAAGCTACAATGAAGCAATAAATATTACACAAATATAAATATTTGTAACAAAAAACTTCACTTATCTTAAGAAAATCGTGTTAATTCTTCTTTCTAATGGAGATCGACTTCTCAGATTGGTTGTATCTTCAGTCCAACACCGTTTTCTTAAGATAAGTGAAGTTTTTTCTTACAAATATTTATATTTGTTTAATATTAATTCCCTCTCTCCCCTCTCCCACCTCTATCACCCTCCCCCATCCCGCCTCTCCCTTTCCCCCTCCCTCTCCCCTTCTCCCCCTCTCACGCTCTTCCCCTCTCTCCCTCTCCCCCTCTCCCTCTCTCCCTCTATTTCTTTCTTTATTTCTTTCTCTATTTATTTATTTATTTATTTATTTATTTATTTATTTATTTATTTATTTATTTATTTATTTATTTATTTATTTATTTATTTATTTATTTATTTATTTATTTATTTATTTATTTATTTATTTATTTATTTTTATTTATTTATCTATCTATTTATTTATTTATTTATTTATTTATTTATTTATTTATTTATTTATTTATTTATTTATTTATTTATTTATTTATTTATTTATTTATTTATTTATTTATTTATTTTTATTTATCTATTTATTTATTTATTTATTTATTTATTTATTTATTTATTTATTTATTTATTTATTTATTTATTTATTTATTTATTTATTTATTTATTTATTTATTTATTTATTTATTTATTTATTTATTTATTTATTTATTTATTTATTTATTTATTTATTTATTTATTTATTTATTTATTTATTTATTCCTTCATTCATTCCTTCATTCCTTCACTCATTCCCTCATTCATTCGTTCGTTCATTCATTCATTTATTCATTCATTCAGTCATTTATTCATTCGTTCATTCATTTATTCATTCATTTAGCAAACTTTGGAGCTTTTGAAACAATTTCCAAGATAATCCTGGATATTAGTTTTTATTTTCAAACACCTCTACTCTCCTCAATGAAGTCATTCCTTATTTTTATTTGTTAGCGATGCAATGAAAATGTAATTCCAAATATATGACACAGCGACCAGCTCTTCATCTGTATTCCCTTATTTCCCTTATAGAAAATTTGTAATAAGACCAAAAATGCACATGTCTATCTCATTCAGAAGGAGCGTTTATAACAACAGTTTGTACGCGAGTGAGCAGGAAAGCTCATGTGAGTGTAGCACATCAGATTTTATTACTTACTCAACCACCTACATATACCAGGAAGGTAATCTATATTCCTACAAAAATATTAAATAAATACTTCATAGATAATTAAAAATATTGATTAAACATATTATCGAGACTTCATTAGAAACTCACTAAATCAAAAATAATGACAAAATTATCAAATATGAAAATAAAAATTGGATTGAAATATTGGGGCCAAACGCTGCTAGTTGAATTTTCAACTAAATTGATGCACTTTAACCTATCCTAGAAAGTAATTGTATCTAATTATAGTAATTAAAATTTCACATATTTAAAAATGTGTATAATTAATCAATTATATAATCCAAATTTACTATAAATAGCTTCTGAATTCTTCCTCTTTTCTGTGTGTAATTTATGTCCTCCAACATTTAGTCATACCGGACGATGAATGGAATGGGTGAAATGATGCTCAATGCGTCCGGGGTCCATGGAATTTACGAGTTACCCGACATTCGTTTTTCAGAGTAATGGAAAACCCGGGAAAGAACCTTATGCAGGTAACTCACCCTAACCGAGATTCGAACTCGGGACCTCTTAAACGTGAGGCAGACATGCTACCATCTACGCTACCAAGACGAGCATACTTTTGAAGTTAACTACATTAATCCTGGTCGGTCATATTACGATAAATGAATGTAGTAGATGAAATGACGCTCAAAAGAGCCCAAGATCTCTAGAGCTTAGAATTACTCGACATTCGTATTTTCAGGATAAGCGAAAACCAGGTAATCTCCTGACAGATTAGTCCTAAAACAAATAACCGGCCAAATGAATTTTGTATGGTTATCTAAAACTATTAAATGTGGACAATATATGTAAATAATTGTGGTTTGCTACCGCATTGCCAAACTAGACATATATTGGTTAAATTTGGTTTATTTATAAGATCTAAAACAGTATCGTCAGTAAAGCAACGTGAACTGACGAATGGCCTGTTTAGATTAACAGTGTGATGTATGTATATATATATATATATTGATAATGGTAGTTTCAATGGGTAGAGGAAACGTATTGTGAGAACATAATCTTAGTCAAATAGTCTTAACTTAAAATATATACCTAAGAGAATCCAAAGGCAATTCATACGTAAGTAGTTTGCACGAATGATTCATATATTATTAATAAGGTTTAAAATAACAAACCGTGAATTTTCAAGGCAGTTTGACGCAGGACATAAATGATAAAGGTGTAGCCAGAGATAAATGGTATATATATATATATATATATATATATATATATATATATATATAGGGTGAACATAAAGTCTCGATCCATTTTTGAGAAAACTGTTCATTTTTAATTTCTTTTGCAGGAGATCTGAAAGATGCTGTCAAATGAATAACGAATCGCTGTTGTTTCTGCACATTTGAGGGGATTTGCATATCAAGAAGTTCAAGCGGATTGTGAACGAAACTTCCATAAACCCTGTCCTACAAGTGCTAATATCAGACTACTAATTCATAAATTTCAAAGAATAGGGAGTATGCAAGATGTGAAACTTTCGGATAGAGTACGGGTGACCAATGAAACTCTGCACCAGGTAAATAATGCTGTGAGTGGAAGTCCGGAAGCATCAACCAGGAAGTTAAGGCGAGAATTGGGTATACCACAATCGACAGTGTAGAAGATTCTGCATTTCACTTTATATATAAAAAAATACTTACCACCTCCATATTCGACATGCACTAGAACGGGAAGACTACGCTTGTCGCTTGCCGCTTGTGTTGAGGACAAAAGAAGAAGCTAATTTATTGCAAAATGTGTTATTTAGCGATGAGGCCACCACACATGTGGTATGGTCAACAGACACAACTGCAGAGTGTGACGGTTTAGCAACCAAATGCGATCATGAAGTGGGAACCAAACTCCCCAAAAGTTAATGTGTGTTTGGGGCTGACAAAATCGAAGGTGTATGGGCCATTCTTATTTGGAGAACAAACAGTGACAGGCATTTCGTACCTTGATATGCTACAACTGTTCCTTCAACTATAATTAAAGCAGGATGGTGTTTTGGAAACTGTAGTTTTCCAACAGCATGCAGCCCCTCCTCATTTCGCACTGATTGTTCGGAAGTACCTGGATACCACATTCACACGTCGATGGACTGGCAGGGGTTCACACCGCATATGGGCGCCACGTTCCCCCGATCTGACACCTGTTGACTTTTTTGTGAAATCACAAGTCTGCAAAGTTAAAATCACTTCCACTGTCATTCTTAAGGAGCGTCAGGCAGGCAGTGTGCAACATCACACCTGTAATGCTGAACAAAGTGTTTGAGGCAGCAGTGCATCGCTGCGAAACCAGTATGGAAGTGCAAGGTGGTCATATTGAATGAGACTAAGAAAAACGTTCATGGATTATGTGCAACGATGTCGTATGGTTTAAAATACCTATATTTGTTTGAATCTAACATTACGTTTTCTCGAAAATGGATCGAAAATTTATGTTCATCCTGTATGTATGTATGTATGCATGTGTGTGTATATATACGAGGGGGGACACAAAAGAAACCGGACACCGAGGGCGCTGCCACTCGTAGACGTAGTGCAGGGTTCTCGCGCTAGATGGTGTTAGTAGAGACAGCTGTGCAGACGGCGTCAGTGTAGAGCTGAACGTGCAAGTGTGGTATTGTGCTTCTTTCACCTCTGGCGGATTACCTCTGTGAAGTCGTTATGGCAACTTTAAAAGAACAAAGAGAGTGTATGAAACTTTGTTTCCTGCTTAAAAAGAAAAAAGAAACTGGAACGGAGACACACCAATTGCTTCAGGAAGCTTTCCAGGATGACGCTATGAGTCGCACACAGGTTTTCGACTGGTTTGGGCGCTTTAAACGTGGTGAGATGTGTGTTGAAGACCAAGCTCTTTCTGGATGCCCTTCAACATCGCGAAATGAGAACATTGAAAAGGTCCGCCAAAAGATCAACGAGGATCGTCGCCAAACGATCGACCAAATTTCAGCAGCGAGAAGAATCAGTTGGAGGTCGTGCCAGCGGATTTTGAGGGAGGATTTGCACATAAGACGTGTTGCTGCTAAGTTTGTTCCGCGCCTTCTCACACAGGAGCACAGAACCATCTCCATGAATGTGTGTCAGAACCTGAAAACAGAGATTGCACGTGATCCAAACTTCTTGAACAAAGTCATTACAAGGGATGAGAATTGGTGTTACGGGTATGACCCAGAAACCAAGAAAGCGTCAAGCCAGTGGAGCACTCTCAACTTTTCCAGACCAAAAAAAGCAAGGCAAGTGAGGTCAAATGTGAAGACGATGATCATTGTCTTTTGATGTTCGTGGAATTGTGCATCGGGAATTCGTACCCCCTGGACAGACTCTTAACCAGCACTTTTACTTGGATGTTTTAAGGCGTTGCGAGAGGATGTGAGGAGGAAACGCCCGGAACTTTGTCGATCAGGTGACTGATTTCTGCATCACGACAACACTCCAGCACACACGGCCTTACGAGTGACCCACTATTTGGCATCTCAGAGGTGGTCTGTCGTTCTCCACGCTCCGTAATCGCCGAACCTAGCTCATTGCGACTTTTTCCTATTTCCACGAATGAAAAAAAAAAACGCTTAAAGGGGAGCTTCATGACGATGTGGAGGCAGTAAAAACAGCTTCGCAAAGGGCACTGGACAATATCAAACTTGAAGAGTTCCAAACATACTTCCTACAGTGGGAAAAGAGACTTGACTAATGCATCGCATGTAGTGGAGAGTATTTTGAAGGTGATAAGTAACCGCAAGATTGCATATTTGTAATGAGGCAGATAATGGATCTATGAGTGAGACTGAGTGGAAGGAAGATATATGTGGTCTTTCTAGAGATCTAAAGGCAGCCTTCGATAGAATAGCAAGAGAAAAGCGTTAAAAATTGGATGTGGATAAAAATTAGAGTAATAAATAGCTTGTACGAGAAGTTGGTAGGACTGGTAAGAACATCAGGAACTTCATCTGAAGAATAACACCTGAAGCTTTCCTGGCGACGAATATGTTCATAATGTTCTCGGGAAATAAACCAGGTGAAAAGACGATCAAAAATCGACGTTTGGGGAGCGTACATCGCTTTCATCTGAAGAGTTTGGAAAGAAAAGGGGAGTAAAATAGGGAGATACTTTGAATCCCTTGTTATTTATTATATTTATGAACTATAGCCTATATGTGGCTAGTGTGTAGGAACGATTAAATTCCATCAATTAACCTAAGTAATAAGAGTTTAACGATGAAGCCTGTGATTCGAGTACTTACAATAGTAAGTCGCCACACGCGGTGTATCTCGGATACGAGAACCCCTAGTGGTTTATCAGGAAAATATGAGTCAGTTGGAGAATTTAATATTAGGACGACACGTTGGTCATGGTAGCTCAGTGGGTAAGAGTTACTGAACGGAAACAAAGAGATCCAGGTTCAAATCCAGACCATGTCATTGAATTTTTCACTTTGACTCTCTCTATCCAAAATCTTAGCCTATACATGGCTAGTGTGCAGGAACGATTAATTTCCATCAATTAACTTAAATTATTTTAAACATTTACCTCAGTCACCGTCAGATATCAAATACCCGGATGATTGTTCAAAAACGTGAATAATTTTAAAAAATATGAACTAATACCAGCACTACCAGTATATACATGCTTCAGCTTCCAATGTAAAAGTCACTCAGAATAAAGAGGGTTACGAGGTGCAGAAACTTCAAATTATAAACCTATTAGTCAGGAAAATATGTATTTTAATATAACTGGTTAATAGAACGAGATGCTCTAGTAGTTAGGTCATTCCAGGGAATAGCGCCCCTGCCCTTTTTTGAGCTCCAGGTTTCACTGACCCGGTAAGTAGTCCGGCAAGGGTAACGAGGGGAAGATGAGAGTCAACAGCTGAGGTGAAAGCAACTTTCCTAGGGGAAGAAATCTCCAAATCAAACCCGGTTAAGATCCCGAGAGCTGGGTGAAAGCATTTCCCTGGTCCTCCAGGATGGGGGTTGTGCGACTGCTATCCCGTCCAACTTCAAAAATACACTTTACCCATCAGTCTCAAAATATGAAGCTGGATAGATTTAACGGATAGATCCTTAGTACCCGCCTCTATAGCGTAGATGGTAGCGTGTCTCTAGGTCTTCTCTATCTGAGTCTTTGCTCAAGTCCGGCGCTCAGATGTAGCTATGCCTCTAGACAATCTCCGGCACTGCTCCAGTTATTGCATGAGATTTTTACCTTATCCTAAGGTAGGTCTCGGACAAGAATCTGTTGAAACTAAATTAGTGTTTGTAGAAGAAATAAATTTAATCCCTTTTAACATCAAAATTCTTCAACATTTTATTTCCTTGTGATAAATCAGCATTTATACGGCGAAACGTATACATTCTGTCAAGATAGTACCGGTGATTCACCATATAAAAATCTCGTATAAGAGGGGATTCGAAATTATTGTTGTCGCTATTGTTCCTCCATACCCACGCGGAGTTTGACTGCCATCATCATCTCTTTATTCTAAATACCACAAAATATTTAAAGCAAGACATCGTTTTTGGCTTTATATGAGTAGGTGATATTGAAGAGTACTCACTTAAGCTCTGTTGTTGTTGAACTCTGGAAGATGACCACAAAGGTGATCGAAAACGTTTATCTCTTTGTTTACAGGGCGCCACTTTTAGTGCATCTCAAAATGTAAAATCTTATAATGATTAACTGCTTTATTAAACCGGGTTGGAGATGTAGTATTATTAATAGCTATTGCATGAGATTGTTGCGATTTTATAATAAATAAAAACATTAACAAAGAATCTGTCTCAAATTCTGCATTGCAAATGGTATTTCGTGTACCAAATCACTGATATTGGGGCAATAGAGAAATGAAACTCCAATAACCCTTTCCGTTTGAGAAAGAGTATAAGTACAGCAAAATTCAAAGAAACAACGCACCATTGACACCAAATAGTAGCTAACTCTCCAAAATTTGACTATCACTTAAAACCTATTGTTTTCCAACATTCCCTTGCATCCTTTCAAGAATGTGACAGGAAGATTTTAAAGAAATCTCTAATTGTCCCATGAGGATTCACATAACAATATTTTTCAGAAATGTTGATTTTCTCAAAAGTAACTTATTAAGGTAACAAATGTTTAAGTTATATTGATGTCGAATTAAATGTTTATTTTAAATTTTCTAGGAATGCCCCTAAAAGGCGTGTTCGTTCGAGGAAACTTTGCATATTTGGCGAACCGTATGAGATAAATAAACATGTCTTCACAAGAGAATGTACTACACAAAACGTAGAATTCGTTATAAACACAATTTATATTAAATAGAATTTTATAAAGCTTAGCACTTCCGAGATATTTCTTTATATAGGTTTGTGCTTTTGAACATTTTACCTTAATCATATGAGAAAACCGATATTAATTTTTTGTGGTTGGCCACGAAAATAGAATGGAATATGTACACAGTGCCTCAAAAAATGAGAACATATACCTTTTGGACATATACGAGGGCTGTTCAATAAAGAATGATCATAATTTATTTTGAACACGTACCTTTACTAATCCTTATAATTTTGATGGTCCTTCTCAAAATAGTCTCCCCTGAATGCGATGTACTTGTCCCAGCGTTTCTGCCAGTCTTCAAAGACATGGTGAAAACCATTTTTGAGAGATCCTTCAAAATCGCCTCCGCAGCCTTCACCACTGCTTCTGATGATAGATAATGCATCCCACGAAGGCGTTTCTTCAAGTCAGGGAATAGAAAAAAGTCACATGAGGCTAAATCCGGACTATAGGGAGGCTGAGGCATGCACTTCACGTTGATTTTGCAAGGTATTCAGCAACAACATTGGCAATATGCGGCCGCGCATTATCGTGGTGCAGCATCCAACCTACTTCACGGAAATCTGGTCTTTTGCGCCTGATATAGACTTGCAATATTTTAGAACATCCCTGTGGTATTGTCCAGTTACTGATATGTGTGCAGGTACAACATGCTGATAAACCATTCCATCAATATCAAAGAATGAGATAACCATAACTTTCCCAGAAGAAGCAACCACTTTTGCTTTTGGGGGGAGGGGTGGTGATGAAGGAAATTTCCACACTGAGCTTTGCTGTTTGCTCTCAGGATCAAAATGATGTAGCCAAGTTTCATCAGCAGTGATTACGTTTGATAGAAACTCCGGATCTTCCTCCAACATTAACGTTAACTGCATGTTACCTCCATTGCAGCGGTAGGCGATATTGAACATGTCTGAATTTGCCTGGTTCTCACAGGCGGGAACCAGGAGTACTATGCAATGAAACTACTACGGCGTGATTGTTTCACATTGAGTTAACAGAATATAATTAGATTGAATTTTAGTGCGAAAAATTATGACCGCAAAAAAAATATGATCATTCTTTATTGTACAGCCCTCATACTTAAGCCTACACTAATCTTCCGCTGTAGCCATAAGGAAAATGTAATAATGGCGCTCCTACAAACGTTCACCACGTTACAGTTTAAGCTTTTACAAGACTACTTTATTGAAAATGGGTACAGAGTCATGTGAAATATCGGGTGTTTTTATTATAATTAGTTTGCATAGTCCGCAGTTAATGTGTCCTTAATTATTTAATGACACATAATTCATTTCAAATTATGGCCCCAAATGTTATGTCTTCTCTTACTTCATGCAGGAAGCACGTATAAGCAAGCCTTAACACTGATCTGATGGGTTTGGAAAAGTGAAGGAATATCAGCAAGGTAAGCTGATTTGGACAAATAAAGGAGTTAATTACAAGCAGTAAATTTTAAAATTCTTCTTATTTCTAAAATCCTAGTAATTCGAAACAAAAAAACTTCTTTTGCTAATATGTTCATAATGACGTCTATGATCATTCACGATACACTATCATTTATCACCATTATTATCATATTTACCTTGTCCTTTAATTAGTTGTGATGGAAAGGAAACTCAAAATGGACATAGAGATTTTGCCAAATTTCGGCATCTTTTGAGGTTTGTTGAACTCTAAATATAGTTTTATAATTAATAAATTTTAGTTTAGTTGTGTGCGTGCATGCATACTCCTGTGTAGTTCTGCAAATAGTTTGATTAAAAAATGAAATCCAGATAGAGACCGGAACCTTGTATTTAAGTCAGCATCTTTCAAGAATGCAATAAGCAGAGTTTCGTGAAATTTATATCTTCCCGAGTTAACCTTTATATAAAAAATGGTGGTCATTCTCTATTTTCTCAAAAGTGACCCTAACAATTACAGCACTATTTGAGATATCTGCATGTCTAATAAAAATGTATGACTTGAATTTTCCATTAATAGAATGTGAAGTTATTCCCAATAAATGTTGTGTAATTTTGTTGGATTAATAAATAATTAAATAATTAAATAAACAAACAAACACGCAAGCAAGTAAACAAAGAAACAAAGAAACGAAGAAAGAAACGAAGAAAGAAGCAAAGAAAGAAACAAAGAAACAAAGAAAGAAACAAAGAAACAAAGATACAAAGAAAGAAACAAAGATACAAAGAAAGAAACAAAGAAAGAAGCAAAGAAACAAGCAAAGAAACAGGCAAAGAAACTAAGAAACTAAGAACAATAAATAAATAAAAAATAAATAAATATAATTAAATAAATATATAAATACATAAATAAATAAATAATTAAATAAATAAATAAATAAATAAATAAATAAATTAATTAATTAATTAATAAACAAACAAATCAACACACAGACAAATAAATAAACAAACAAATAAGCAAATAAACAAACAAACAAATCAATTAATTAATTAAAAAGTAAATATCTAAATAACACACACAAATAAATAAATAAACAAACAAATAAATAGCCAATCCGTCCCTAAAGGGCAAAGGTCTCCTGCTAGTGCAGGGAAAGGGCGCTGATGATCGCCGTAGTTGAGCGCCCTTATATATATATTATATATATATATAATCATCATCATCATCTAGTGCAGGGAATTTACTGCTATGAGCTCATTAGGGTAGCAAGTGCCTCATGCTTGCTTGTCGGTACCTCCTTGTCTATTGTGATAACCATTAATGTTCTATATTCTATATACCATATACTTAGATCTGTGTTAGATTGTTTCATATTCTATTCATATTCTATTCATGTTCTATATTCTATATACCATATACTTAGATCTGTGTTAGATTGTTTCATATTCTATGTTTTATAACCTATGTCCCACTAAGCTTAAAGTGATGGAACTATGATATTTCTTTAACTTGAACTCTACTAAATTTGGTAATCCATGATCTTACGTTCCCCTTGCGCAACTTGATTTTTGTAATTTACATTGATCCTACTTCTCCTTGAACTGCACTTTAACTTAGCATTCACACTGACACTAACACTAACAGACACTTCTGTTGTAAACCACGAGGTAGTGTACTTGTAATAAAGCATAATAGACCCAGACTAAACATATACGTAGAACATCTTTAAAATTGCAATTATGTAACTAAAATTTACTTTCTCTGGTTATCAAATTCAATACTGTGATTCTATCAGAAATACAAACTTCAGACTTTCTCAATCATCTTAAAAATGTTTAGAGAAACCTCTGTGGTTTTTTAAAGTTTATGAGACGATTAATTAAATTGGTGAAATTACGCCTAAATGAGCCCAGGGTCCATAGAGTTTAGATTTACTCGACATTATCTTTTAGGATAACCTGAAACCCCAAAATCATTTTATTCAGATGACTCACTGTAACCGATATTCAAACTGGAAATCTCTTTAATGTAAGACAGTCACGCTACCATCACGCTAAAGAGGCAGGCATGTGTGTATGTGTGAATGTGGTGTAATGGCTAACGTACCCATCTAATTACACAAATAAAAATATTTGTAAAAGAACGTCCACTTAACTTAAGAAGTTAATGTTAATACTTCCTTCTTCTTGTTGAATTTTTTCAACAAACTTCTGGCTTAGCAATGGGTAATCCTCTTTCACCTTTTCTTGCTGACCTTTTTATGAGCTTTTTTCGAAATTCAAGTCACTAAAGCTTTCCCTTTGCTTTTTAAAACATGGTGTGATATGTTGATGATGTTTTTGCTATTGTTCCTGAAAAAAAATTAATGATGCTTTAAAATTACTAAATTTACAAGATTAAGCTATAAAATTCACATTAGAAACTGAAATTAATGGATTTCTTCCTTTTCTAGAGTTGAAGATAATAAGAAATAATTTTGGTATTTATAGGAAATCTACTCACATTGATAATTACATAAAAAATAAAAGTTGTAACCCTTTTCCACATAAATTTGCTGTTTTCAATAGTTTGATTTGTAGATTAATAAATATACCCCTGAATAAAGAAGAATTTAATAAAGAATATAAACATATTATTAATACCGTTTTAATTAATGGTTTTAATAAATATTTTATACAAAAGAAGATTGAAAAATTTAAATATAAAAAAAACTGTTAATGATATTTCTACTCTTAAAAAATAAAAGAGGATTATAATCTTAAAAAATTTACTTACCATCCTTGGTTTAATAAAAATGTTCAAGTTTTTTTAAAGAAGTTAAAGAAGTATAACTTAAGTTCCTCAAAATAAATATAGTATTAAAAATTTATTACAATTTTCTAAAAAAGATAGAATTCCTAATAATAAAAAATCTGGTATTTATCAATTTAATTGTTTATATTGTGATCAGGTTTATATTGGAAAGACAAAACGTAGTTTGAAAAGCAGAAAGAAAGAAGATTTTCGTAATATTAAATATAAACAAATTGATAAATCGGCCGTAAAAGATCAGTTTTGGTCATTTAACCATGAAATAAATCCCGAAGTTAAATTATTAAAACAATTAAATGTTCCCATAGAGTTAATAGTGTGTGAAAAATATTTATTTTAAAAAATAAGCATCGCGTAATGAATTTTGAAATATCGGCAATTGATTCTGTTTTTAGGTTTGTTTCGTCTTCAGATGTTGGTAATGCTGAAAACGTAACATAACAAAAGAAAAAACATGGTAACCGAGATTTCCTTAACAACGGAGTTTGGAATTAACTGATGAAAGCGATATGCTTTTGAAATCTATTTTATAAAGAAGAAGGAAGTATTCACATCAACTTCTTAAGTTAAGTGGAGATTCTTTTATAAATATTTTTATTTGTTTAATATGTGTTGCTTCACTGTGACTAGCTTCATTTTCTGTGTGATCAATACCCATGTAAGTCTGTCTTTCTGTTTCTCTGTGGACAAATGACCGAAATGTTTGTTAAATACTGAACTTTATAATTTCAGTGAAGTCCCATGGATGAGGCACGAAGGTTGTAAAAAGAATTTCTCTAAACACCACCTTTACACGGAAGTGGTTACGGGAAAAAATCTTTAAAAGGGCTTTAATGAATTTAGTTAAATTACATAGGTATGCTTAAGAATTCATTGGATAAATAAAATGCATATCTACCTTGAATATTCCGGGAAAATTCTGTGATGTCCTCTTGTTCCGAATGACTTCTGCATAACTGTAACCGGAAGACAAAGATAAACCTTATACTAACAATGCAGATTTTTTTTCGGTCATGCAAAGTATGTTTAATATATTTTGTAGCGTTTCCATTTTCGTTATATTCCCTCTTTTTAAATTGAAACTCATTCTTTTTTCTCTATTGATATGTAAAGTAAACAAAGTTAAAATGTCTTACAAAATGAAGTTCTTAGGAGACTTTTGTTTAAAATGTTTCTTTGGATTCAGAGAACTTCAAAACTGTATCTAAGGTGAAATCTTGTTATCATAATTTTGGGTGGAATGCAATACTATCTCTACCTACTATATTGGAGGTATAGAAAGTAAATGTACAGAATAAAAATTTTAGGTTACACTTTATGAGTAAATTTTCAGGAGCAATGTTCTTGGTGGAAATATTTTAAACATTTTTCTGGATTTAAAATGCTCTTCATGATGCAGAGTAGAACTTGGTATAGTTCCCCAAATAATGGGTCATCAACAACTCCTCCGCACTGGGTACTAGCCTATTGCTCGAGAAAAGGTTGGCATATTCTTAGTCTCTTCTCAAAAGTTGAAGGTCGAAATTGAGCAAACAATATTTTTAAACCAGTTAATATAAAAGTATAAGTCTTAGAAAATCTATTATCTAGCTCAATAAGGAGAAAGTAGCTGAAATTTTGTTTAAAAAGAATGAATATTGTATCATATGGTGTGCGATTTGTAAAATGTCTGGAATTTAGGTAGATTTTAAAATGTATAATGCAGGAAAGAATATATACAGCGTATAACAAAAAGGTATATCAAAAACTTGAAAACGCAATTCCTGCGGACAGAGGATAAAAGTGTTACACGAACATAGGTCAAAAATTGTTTTTTCTTTTTAGAACACTTTTTCTATAGCTGAACTCCATACGGCAACATTCAGTGACAGAACAGTGGAACAATAGGAAACTACAGCACATGTACGAAATGGCTTCCATCTTCTCCAATGCATCAGTCAACAACCATCGCATGGATTCCCTAATGAGCTGAGTTAGGTCTAGAGAATTTCGTGTCGTCTGGCAGCCTTCCAGAATACACCTGGAAACGAGATTTAAATTTTCCCAAAAAATAAAAATCTACTGGGTGTAAGTCAGATGAGTATAGAGGCCCAGGAATTGGTCCACCTCTTCTTATCCATCTACCAGGAAACCTGCTATTCAGAAATCGACGGACAGAAAGCTTGAAATGTGGAGCAGCTCCATCGTGCATGAACTGAGTACCGGTGCCTGACAAGTGGACTACATACTGTACTGCACTGTGGCACAGTGACAACAATGATAAAATGCATCACCTCCACCGAATTTAACCAGATATAAAATATAATGTGTACTACTGTACTATTAAACTAGTGCTCTGTTCTGGAGTTATGACTACAGGACAGCTACGTATTACACATCTCACCGTGTAAGGAAAGTTGTAGGAAAGACGCTCTACCGTGGATATAAACAATTTCCGGACATATGTCCATGTAACATTGTTTTAATCTCTATATGCAAGAAATGTTTTCCCAAAGTTTCCACATACCTTTTTTGTTACTTCCTGTATATATACGCAGAATTTCATAACTATCCTTCTTTATAGAAACATATGGAGTGGAAACTGCAAAACACTAACTGGTGTAGAGGTGTTTGATCCTCTGGCGTGCTAAGTATTTCTGATTCTTCAAGAACATTAATCATAGTTCATAGCAGTTAAGCTATCTGATATACCAAAGCCATTTTGTGTAGCTAAGCATGGAGCTGGTACTTGGCCTGAAGAGACAAGAGTGCGACAAGTGTAGCAAGTTTGAGTACGCCCGGAAGGTACCAGAGAGAGAGAGAATGCCGCACACTTAATGTACATACATCTTTATGATGACGGCGCTCGCAACACAAAAGCAAGCCAATAACGCTCCAGAGTGGCTGGATGCAGCTGGTCCGGAGAAGAATAAAGGCCCAAGATGATTCTTCTTTTATTTTCCTTTTCAATCAAGTTTGGTACGAAATAATACCGGTAAAGTCAAGAGGTGCTAGGGGAAGAAAGATGAGCTGCTTCCTTTTGTTTCTTGTCTGCTATTGTATGCAGAGTTTACAAGAAGGGGGTCAACATTTTCAGCTCATATTTTGGATCAGTTTCTTCTCCATGAAAACTGGTTTTACAGAATTTGTCATGTTGCTGCAACGTCCTGCTCAGGATTAAATAAGAAATGTTGGTATTACTGATAATAACGGCTAAAATACTACAAATAAAAATATAATTGTGTACTTTCAAACGTATTCATGTAAAATTATCTATTTTCTAGAAAGCCTAAATGTAATCCTTGGCATAAGTTCCCCAATTTGTTCTTTCGAACTTCCCTACAGACATATAGGATGCCTTAACCTTCAAGAAAGGACACAGGCTAAAATTAAATAAAATATATATGAAACCTTACATCCTTCTGGTTACAGAAACAGGCACATGATTACAGCACTTAAGTCTCTTCATATCAAAATATTTACTTAAATACATAACAGTGTACTTCTGTATTAATTACATATTGTGTGAAATATACGTGATTATTCCAAAGTAAGTTAGTTGTCTATTTGAAATTGGTAACATCTTCTGTACGTATTGCCAGTTTGGTTTTGTATTGATACCTAAAACCGAATATTTTCTTTGACATGAGTTTCTTTCAATTATTTCTGCTAATTATGTTCTGTTTACAAAAACAATGGTGATTTAGAATATTTATAGTAGGAAAAGAATATTAATTAAAATAGTGTAGATGATCCACTTTAGATACATAATTTTGTATTGCACAACACATTAATTGGCCGTGTATTTAGTAGGCAAAAGTCAGTTTAATATAGACTCTGAATTTAAATTTAAAGTCCTGTAAACCGCTACACAGAATGTTTAAGAAAATCCCCGCCTCCGAACTACTCTGTACATGAAAATATATGTTTAACAAATAAAACTACCTAGCCTAAAGTGACTTTTCGAAAATTGCCTATGAAGCTGTCTTTATTCTGAGTGACTTTTGTATAATTGTTAAAACAAAGATATACGCAAATCTTGCTACAAAAAATTAGTTAAAGCACAATTTGTAACCTTTTTTGTGTTATGAAACTTTTCGAGCAAATTAGTTACCAAGAATTTTAGGTTTTTGTAAGCGGTATGCCATTATTTATTCTCTCTCTATCTCTTTTTCTTTCTGGTGGTCGTGGAAAGAGAACGGAATTCCAAAGTCATGATTACCGTTGCACAACTGGTAAATCATAATTGGAGATAAGCGCTTACTAAATGAAAAATATCAATCTTACCAAAATAATTTAAGAGAGATCAATAAAATTATTGTGGTATTAACTATTAGATACTCACCATTATTTCCATGTACTTGCAAATAATTTAATCTTTTTAGAAGTTTTATGTAATTATTCAAGTGTTTTCCATAGTCATTTAAAGAGAGAACTTTGAAAGTCAGCATATAGTGACCTGCTTTTCAATGATCTGACTACCACCCACAGTTTAGAATTAAATCTGAGTAGAAATTATTATAATATTTTATGTGGATTAACAAGAGTCAAAACCTTTGTAAGAGAATAGTTTGTTCAACAGTATATGCACTCTTATAACTTTTCTGTGGATACCAAAGGGATTGACTAAGCAACTAAAATGCTCGTAGTCTATGTGGGTCTGAAAGTTCAATCTGTGCATGACAAGGTCATAAAAAATAAAAAATAAACACAGTAGTTATGAACATTTGAAAACATCAAATGTGATGTGTGCATTCACGTAAATTTCTCTACTCAATCTTTTAAAGACTATTCATACAAACGTTTATTCCTGTGTCTACGTGATGAAAAAATAGAGGAATAGAATAAACTAAAGCAATAGTAAAATATTTTAATAGTTTTTCGCTAAGTGAAACCCTAAAAATTCCTTTCTATTTGCATGTCCATGAAATGTGAAAAAAAAGACTGTGGTGTTGCACTGTCTGCTCTTGTACAGACTATTCTTACAAACGTTTATTGGTCTATCTACTTCATGTTACTCGTGATAAACATTTGTAGAAATTAATTATATTACTAATTTTCTTATGGCTACAAGGGATACAGTAGGCCTTAACTGTTAGTCAAAACTGCATATGATGTCTTTGACACTTCCATTCTCTTTGTATGGCCAAGAGACCAAAACCAAACGAATAACGTATTTATATTTGAGAAATCATAGGTATTGGAAAATCCATAAAAATAAAAATGGAATGATTTGGAAATACTTCACCCCACAAAAATGTATTTGGCACAAATGGTGTGGTTCAACGAGATTTTGTGTGTGTTTGTGTGTGTGTGTGTGTGTGTGTGTGTGTGTGTGTGTGTGTGTGTGTGTGTGTGTGTGTGTGTGTGTGTGTGTGTGTGTGTAAAAAGATCTCGTTGAACCACACAATTTTTGTCAAATACATTTTTTGTGGGATGAAGTATTTCCAAATCATTCCATTTTTATTTTATATTTATGGATTTTCCAATACCTATGATTTCTCTAATATAAATACGTTAGTCTCGTATAGGTGGAATTTTCTTTAAAATCCTTTTGTGGCATCATTGGAGAATGCTGTACTTAAATATAAATTTTGATACTTAACTAACTTTATTTTTGTGTTATGCTTTAGAACGATGCGCGCACGTGCGCGCACATACGCACATACGCACACACGCACACACACATTTTTAGTTTTTACTCAGTGATTCTCAAGACATGAATTTACGGTAAATTCCAGGTATCAAATTATTGGGTGGAATACAATACCTTTTTTCTGCTTACTTTATGTGGTAAAGTAAATACGCTGGTAGTTTTTCACTATGCTTAAAAGCGCGAATTTCCAATGAAACCTTGATATTGAATTTTTGCAATACCTTCTCTAATTGATATAAATGTTGTAAACATATTTTAAATTCATAGCAAATACCTTGGAAATTATAAATGTAAAACATAATTGGCATAGGAAGTGTGCTTTAAATCAGTTAATGCTCATTTCATACGGTTGTTTTTATTCAAAGTTTAGAATTAAGTGGATTTCGCAGGCTATTTGCCGGAAAACTAATACTATGTTTATTTGTCCTGAAAATATCCAAAACATGTGCTATTTTATTCAAAATAATTAGGGCCATTTTTGAGAAACTGAAAAATAATTTTTTCCTTGTAAAGATGGTTTGGGAAGGTTGTTTGAAAATCATCGGTTCATATTCCTGGAAGCTACAGGGCTTTAGTATCAAGTTCAGTATTTAACGTACTTTACCTTTTTGCGTTACGTTAATTATCCTTACAGAATTAATAACATTCTAGAGTTCTCGCACTAGGAATATGTAGAGGAAATTTTGTATTCCACCCAAAAATTTAATGTTGAGATTCCGCCCACAATTTCTGTTCTGAGGCTTGCTGAAAACAAGAAAGTATTTTAGAAAACGGCCCCTGTATATTAGATATTTAAAGTTAGATGTACTCCGAAGTTAAGTCTCAAATAATTTGAAGAGAAGATCCCATTTCAAAACAACCTTCATAGCATACATTTCCCATTTAATTTTTTTCCTCAAAAATGGCTTCAATTGCTTAGATACTTCACATGTCAAACAAAGTGTGTGTAATGTCTTGACTTTACTGGATATTGACTATAAAATCCTCGCTCCGAAGGATAATTTTAAAATTTATTTATTCATTATATTAAAGTCATTTCAACATTTTTCATAACGCAAATATTAGCATCATAATGAAAAATTCACGTATTAATTAATATAATTCTTATCTAGAGCACCTAACGAGAAACAAAAATAATAAATTATTATGTATATTTAAGTAAGTGAAGAACTACAGGGTGGTTGATCGCTTCATCCAAATAAGTGTGAATGTGTTGTAATTATTTTTAATTAAACATTTGAGTATTTGTAAGCTAGAGCACATATGTGGGCCATCTTTAGATATCCGTGTGTGACTGAGTTGTGGTTGATTTGTAACTTTGTTGCGGCAATTTGTTGGCTTCTTACTGCGAACGTAAGAAGTGATGTGACCTCAGGGTAAAGTCTGATCTGGTGCAGTTTGGTGGCTGGCTAATTCACCCATTGTTGTTTGTAGTGGTGGGTGATTTAGGCGTCGTTTTATATGCAGAATACGTCGCTGTGGGGCACTAGGATTGAGTGGTCTCTCACTGGGTGTTTGGGGGATTCTTGACAGCTGCATCTGTCGTTTCATTACCAGTGATCCCCACGTGAGATGTTAACCACTAAATACCACTTCTTTATGATGCTGTTGCAAATCCGTATTTATGCCGAGATCTTGAGCCAGTGTGAAATGTGTGTTTCTGTCCTGCAGGGTTTATAAGGCACTTAGTGAGTCAGTTAGGATTAGCAAGAATTTATTGTTGTTGCTAGTGATGAACTGCAACTCTATTTTTAGCACTATAAAGTTCAAAGAGTTGAAGCATTGCGTTCTGGATAGATACTTACATATACGCATCTTCCTTTTAGTACATAACCATTTGTGTATATTGACAGATATAACTGGAATCGGTTTATGCACGTTCCTTGGAAATTGAAAGAATTTCAGTTGCTTCTGATTATTCTTTTTAGTTGTGTATTAACCGTCAATGTGCTACAGTCTCTCACGGGATACAGTATGGGAGAAGAGGGATCTACGATATAAGAGTTACAGTGAATTCTTGAAGGTATCTAGAAATTCTCCGAATGAAATTGTTATCATGAATGTGATTTGAAGACAAATATTTTTAAGGGAACGCTAACCAAATGTTTTGTAATTCTGTCTAATTGCAATCTTCCGTACAAACAAAAGATCAGTTGTTCATGTCTAATATAATGAGAAGCTTCATTGGTTTCGATCTAGGTTATTGATAGGACTAATATAGTATGCAGCAGGTATAAATATCAAGGCAGGCGATGTTATGATATCAATAATTTTAAGGCTATAGCACTTCCTGAAGCTTAATCCAATTTAGATTGGAAAATTGCTTGATATTGTCGCGGCGCTGGGCATAAAAGTTTCGGCACAAATAGATAATAGACGGCGGATAATGTTTCACGAGCTTACATAAGCAGTTCACGATAACGCGGCAAGAGATCACAAAGCCGGCAAACAATGTTACCTCAGATAAAGGACTCGCTGGCACAGATGGGATTTTATGTCTGGAAGTCTCTAGAGATATCTTGATTGACAGAGAATAGTTATTTTTCTGATTTGCTCTAGAAGTCTCTCGAATTATTAATGCGATATGTAACGGATTGTGACACGCCAGCAGGACAGTTGTAAAGAGAGTGAGTAAGCAGAGTCTGTTGTGTAACAGGAGTGTTGTGTTAAAGAGAGCTGAACTGGACGCTGTTATTGTCATCGACCTTGGGAGATTGTGTTGTATATGTGATGTAATGTTGTTACGTGAGAATTAAACAGTGTATGTCTACGAAAATAAAGGACATTTAGCATTTCGGCAAATTGGACTTTTTTTTTCTACGAACCCACAAAGTCACAAAATATGTTCGCAGAAGGCGAGTCATTATCCCAGTTTCTGGAAGCAAACATCTTCAAAATTATCAAACGGCAATAGAACTGCTTTTGATATGTTTAAACTGTGGGATTCAGGTTAATTTAAGATCTAATAACATCCTCAGGACGTTCAGGCAAGTCAAGCACTTGCTTCGTATTTCGACCCACGGCTGGGTCGGGTTTTGAAGTTAATACTTCGCTCTGGAGAAAATTGTACATCGATTTTTAGATCTGGAACAGCAAACTGGGTGCATTTTCATAAATAGTAGAGAGTTATTGAGTAATTGCTTCCAGGTTTGCATAATATAGTTAATGTTATCAGCCAAGAGACAAATTTACCCTAGTCGATGGATGCTGTTTATTACTGTGAGAAAAAGTGTCACATTCAAAACAGGACTTTGAGGCTCACCCTTATTTAGAGTGGCAGTTTTTGACAAAGTACCATTTTGCTGTCAAAATCTCCTTCTTTGGAGAAAGATATATTAATGCTAAAATGTCACCATATATCTCAAATAACTCATAAAAACTAATAATGTGCTTTCGCCAAATCATATCGTTAGCCTTTAAGATCCAAACTGACCAGAATCATGAGTCGTGATTTCCAGAAAGCTTCTTATACTTGTTTCATTGATAACTGAGGGATCTATTCTAGAATTATATGGACGGAAACCACTTTGAAGGAGTAAAGAAACTAGCATCTAGAGTATTCGTCTACTAATTTTTCAATTAATTTACACCTTGCATTAGTTAAAGAAATTCCATGATGACTTACCGAAAAGTTCCGTCTTTTTTCATTTTGAGAATACATATTACAATAACTTGGCACCACAAATCAAGAAATATTTTGTTTTCAGATAAAGTTGTGAAGCATTAAGAGACATTCCATGGCATATGTAGACATTTGTTTTAAAAGCATATACGGAATAGCTATTTCATGATAGAGTTCTTGTTCTTGCATGTCGACAGGGCTTCTTCAAGATTTTTAAAGAAAGTGATAGTTGTTGACAGGTTGACAGGTTGCCAGGTTGTTGATGGTTGTTCACTCGAGTCCTTAAATAAGCTACGCCGTCAGGATCTGGAGTAAAATATTTTATTCGGAAGAATTCATTATCATAGTCTATAGCATTTTTAATAGCTTCAAAGAGACAACAATGCGATCTGCTGTTTGTTGATAGTAAGTGATCATGTTATTAGTTGTAACTTAAGTGCAGTGCTTTAAGTTTTCAATGCATCCCATGAAGCTTTTGATTCTACCACAGAAGATTTTTAAGATATTTTGTAAGTCAGGCTAAATACAAAATTGTCCAAAATTTATACTTCCTTGATTAGAGTAGGTATAGCAGTTACGTGCTGTTTTTCTAAAATTCTACTTTATTTTCCCGGGAATTATATTTCTATATGTAGTGAATTTTATTTTTGTTTTGAATTACAATTTTATGTTCATTCTACCAATGCAATCTCTTTTTGACGGATGGATATATTTTGGGTGTGTAGAATATTGGAAAACACAACTGAAACTTTTTTTTTGTATTTATGTCCTCCAAGGTTAAGTCATATCGGACGATGAATAGAATGGGTGAAATGATTTTCAAATGAGCCCGGGGTCCATAGAGCTTAGAGTTACCCTACATTCGACTTTCAGGATAAGGGAAAACCCCGGTTAAAACCTTGTCCAGGTAACTCACCCTAAACGAGATTCGAACTCGGGACCTCTTGAGCGTGAGACAGACATGCTACCACCACGCTACCGAGGCGGGCACACAACTGAAACATTACTGACTCAGGGAAATCACATTTTTACCTTTCATTTACTAATAAGAGACCATAAATGCTCTCTCATTTGAATAGAGTCAACATGAAAAATTCAATGCCATGGCCGGGATTTGAACCACGGATCTACTGATTTCCTTCCAGTCGCTGTAACCTATTAAGCTACCATGGCCAACGTACCCTCCTGACATTAAATTGTCTAGTTGACTTGTATATTTCCCCGGTAAACTACTAGGGGCTCTCGCATTCGAGATACACCGTTTGTGGCGACTTACTATTGTAAGCACTTGTGTCCCAGGCTTCGTCATTGAACTCTTATTATTTTAGTTAATTGATGGAAATTAATCATTTCCTCACACTAGCTGTATATAGGCTAAGGTTTTTGATAGATAGAGTCAACATGATAAAGAGTCCATGGCATTGAATTTTTCATGTTGACTATCAAAAACCTTAGCCTATATACGGCTAGTGTGAGGAAATGATTAATTTCCATCAATTAACTAAAATAATAAGAGTTTAATGATGAAGCCTGGGACTCAAGTACTTACAATAGTAAGTCGCCACAAACGGTGTATCTCGAATGCGAGAGCCCCTAGTGGTTTACCGGGGAAATATACGAGTCAAATGGAGAATTTAATGTCAGGACGGCACGTTGGCCATGGTAGCTCAATGGGTTAGAGTGACTGAACGGAAACCAGGAGATCAATGGTTCAAATCCCGGCCATGGCATTGAATTTTTCATGTTGACTCTATCTATCAAAAACCTTAGCCTATATACAGCTAGTGTGAGGAAATGATTAATTTCCATCAATTAACTAAAATAAAAAGGTGTTTCATATTTGTAGTAGCAGAAGCCTGTGTTGCTCCAGTTCGATTATCTGGGCTGACATACGGAGGAATCAGGATTTCAGTTTACCTTACTTTGGTATTTATTTCAGTGAAAAGATATACCTTTACAGTTAAAAATAGCACAAAAGTGTAACATGTTCCTTGTTGTAAATTCTGTCACTGTTTAGCCAGATATCCCTCTGCTTTTCACAGGAAGTAGACGCTGGAGTCGGTGCGCAAGAAACGAAAAGAAAAACAGACAGACAAATAAATACATTCCTACATAAACAAATAAATAACAGATATCCAGTTGCTTGTTTCATCTTTAGCTTTGACTTTGTGGGTTCGTAGAATTATAAGGCCGAGTTGCTGAAAATAAAAATCTCCTTTATTTTCGTAAAAATACTCTTATAGATTACATCAGCATTACGTTACATACACCATCAGTCTACCAAGGTCGATGACAATAACACTGACAGCAGATTACATCCTTAGCTCTCGTTACAACAACACATCTGGCTATCTCTCATTTTGCACCACTGTTTCACCACTCACTCTGTTTACAACTGTCCTGCTGGCGTGTCACAATCCCTTATATATCACATTCATGATTATCAGACTGTTCTGTCAATCACTAGATGTTTCTGGAAAAAAGGCATCTAATGACGTAATTCGAATATTCTATCACTTTCTAGAGGCGTAACTTAATCTATGCCGGCGAGTCCTTTACCTCTGTTATCGCTGCCCGCCGGCGCTTGTTTACACTAAACACGCTATCATTAACTGCTTAGCAAGGCTCATTATTACCATGAAACTTTATCCACCGACTGTTTTCTTATTTGTGCAGAAACTTTTATTCCTGTTTCCGTGACAATGTATTTACCATCGGAAACTTAGTACGTGCGTACGTGCGTGCGCGCGCGCTCGTTTCTGTGTAACTGTGTATCTTGGGAGAGAATTTCAGCGCAAATTTTGGTTATCTGGAAGTACGTAGGTTTGATTTCTTTATCATCTAGAGCTTCCAGTAGAGCATGTAATGTTTTGTACAACAGGGCAGCCATTGGATATTGCAATTCTACTGTGCTTTGTCAGAAGGGGTCTAAGTTAAATGAACATATTAATTAATTTAAATGTGGGTTCTTATATACTGTTTACGCTGACCAAATAAGCCTTTGCATATTCCGCCGTTGGATATTTTGAAAATGAAATGGATGGTGGCTGCATCTGTGCTTTCATCTATAGAATAGCATAATCTTTGGCTGTTAAATTCTTCTATGATAAGATATTTTTTGATTTTATATGATATATTTATTGTGCATATTCCAAAATTTTACAATTTACAACTTTAGGCTACATTTATTTGTCTTTACCTTGTCGCTTACCTTGGCTTACATGACACCCTGGTTTTCTGCTCTGCCAGGTAGCTCTTAACCTCCATACCTCCTTGATTACTTAAATAGCCCCTTTCTTCCCCCTCATTTTCCTTTCTTATATTATTTACATTTCTGGCCCAGTTTTCTTTTCCTTTCTGCAAGAACTCACCAATACTTCTTATTTTCTTTTCCTCCCAGCCCATTAAAATTTATATAGCTACTATTCTCTTCTCTACTTTCTCCCATTTTGCTTCCCAAACCATTTTTCTCCACATTGCAACCTCCTCGCATTCTGTTACATAGAGTTCTATGCTTTCTTGCCCCCCACACAATTCACAAATTCCCTTTTCCTTACCTCTTATCCCTCTTAGAAATATTATTCCTGTTCTCATCCATGCTAACCCTTCTCTCTCTCTTGCCTATAGCAGTAATCTACATATGCTTCTCGTCCCCAATTTCTTTTTATTTGCTTGTAAAATTGTAATGAATTCATATTTTCTAGACTTCCCCATATTTCCTGTCTTTCTATATCTTCTATTCTGTATTTTACTAATTTACCCACATCGCAAGTATTCCTTACCTCTAATCTCCATATATCTCCCATCTCTAGACTCTGAATACGATATCTTGTTTTTTCTTTAGGCAAGTTCATGTTGTTGGAGAAAACTTTAATTTAGGTTTCTCACATTGGTTGTCAATCAAAAAGTAGTCTTTCCATGGGCTGCAGCTATTAATGGTACCGCAGCCCATAACATTGCACATGTAAGTGGAATATTAATATAATATTCTGAATAATAGTATTGCAGAACAATTTCAAAATTCCAATTATTCATAGTAAATAAGTCAGAATGTCTAATGTAGCGTAGCATAGTTACTTTGTCATGAAACTACATGCAATAAACTTTTCTACTGCTTCTCTATCCGCTTTTCAACAATGTAAATGGAGAGTTTTTATCAGACGAAAGCATATACCTACCTATGTCATACACCAGGATAAAAGTATTTCTGATTTCCCAGCTATATCCACACAATTCATTACATTCAGAACGATGGGAATATGCTAGAAAACTTTGCTTATTGAGCACCTTCTCTAGTTCCTTCGAAGGAATTTAGTATGATTTGTGTAACAGATAAACCCAAAAAATAGTTAAACAACTTAGACCCCTTTAATAGAAATTTTTTTTCTGGAAGTAACGTTTCGTGTAGCATTAGTGATTTTCGAGGAAATCATTACTATTGGTATAAATCATTATTATTAATAATTAATTATTGTATTATTAAATGAATTATTATAATTATTATTAACACCTGGTCATGTCTTAAGGATACCCATTTCTGAAAATTGGTCAAAAAGTGCAACAAAATGACAACAAAATGACACCTGTTTTGGATTTTCTCATGCCCTTAATTTTCAGCTATTTTCAAAATATAAATTGCTCCACACGATGCAGCTTTCAAACCAGAAGCTTTAAAATATTTGTGCTTGGATAAAAAGAGTACTAAAGAAAATTGGTGAGATGGTTTTTATAACATCAGTGTTTGTGCAATTAAATAACAAAGTATATATTTTACAAGCAAACATTAACAATTAATAAAATGAGAATTGAATAATTTTCTTATTCTAAACCAAGAGTCAGATTAACATTTCATCTCAAAAATGTACTAATAATGTACGAGGCGTGTCCGTAAAATAAGGTTTCCAAGGCGCTGGAGCCGTGAGGAACGCTATTACGCGAGGTCCGACAACAATGGCGTGTAGCTTGGTTTCACCTTTAAATCCCCACCACAACGAACCCGTTGCAACGATTAGTCTTGGCTGGGCAGCCGTTTGCGATGGAGCTTCCTGTCACTTCCGCCGCCAAGTGCGAGTTGCGTACAGTGATCCGATTTTTTGAGTGCCAAGGGCACCAATCCCACCGAAATTCATCGTCAGTTATGCGAAGTCTATGGGCCACAGTGTATGGACGTTAAAACGTTCGAAAGTGGGTCAGAGAGTTCAAAGACGGACATACAGACGTTCATGATGAACAGCGTTCTGGTCGGCCTTCGGTATTAGCCGAAACAATTGCAAAATTGCAGCAAGAAATGCTTAAAGGTCGGCGTGTGACAGTTCGCGAGGTGTGCGAACTTATCTCTGAAGTCTTTGAGAAGATCTTGACCGAACATTTGCGTTATCGTAAGGTTTGTGCTAGGTGGGTCCCCAAAATGCTCTCCTGGCCCAGTTCGGATGGTTCCTTGCCCTTCCCCCTTACAGTCCAGACTTAGCAACTAGTGATTATCATCTGTTTCCTGAGTTGAAGTCACACCTGGTTGAAACACATTCCCAGACCGACCATGATTTGATAAACGAGGTTGAGCGCTACCTGTGCAACTTGGCGGGAGAGTGCTATAACATGGGTATACAAAAACTGCCACAGGGCATGCAAAAGTGCATCTATCGCAATGGATATTACGTTGAAAAATAGCTGTAAGTTCCACCTTTCCATCAATGTAACATTCATTGAAAATAAACATGTTTTCTACATTAAATAAAATTGGACACTATTTTACGAAAACGCCTCGTACTTATGAGTATAACGGCAAAGTATTATTTTTCTCTGACCAAAACTGCATCATGTGGAACAGTTTAATTAAAGGACAATAAAACGCTATAAATGTATTAATATCATAACAACTATTTTGCACAAAGGTGTGAAAATAGGTGTGTGAACTATTGTTAACACTGCAATAATTGTCTTTGAGTTTCAAGTCAATCCAAGCAAAATTGTAGATATTAGGTTTTTCATATATGTCTATCCTTAAAGTACTATCGTTAGTACTATCGTTATTCAGTTATTTCCTGCAATACAGTGTCAATAGCACGGAATTTAAAGTTTTACTAAATACTCGATTTCCTCTAGACTAGTATTAAAATGAAATGTGTCGTGTAACTTATTTCCGCAAAGGTATATTTCAACTAATATGAAACAGGTAAAACAGTAAGCTTTCATAAGTATAGTCTGTGGAAGTCACAATACAAAAGCAAATTATTATGGGTAAAAAGGGTCATACAACGTAATATATACTCCCCCATATTGCTTAAAATTTATCGTCATGATTTTGTTTAGATAAACATTTCATGACAGATTTTACTGTACGTACGTGATACTTAAAACCAAATCTATAGTGACCATTTTATAATTTATACTGATGGCTCCAAGAGCTCAAATGGTGTTGGTTGTGCTTATGTGTGTGGAACCGAACCGTATACATTCGGATTCCACATTAGCACTTCCATTTTTACTGCAGAGCTTTATGGAATATACCGGGCCATTTTACACGTACGTCGACGAAAGTTGGGGGACTGCTTAAACCTGAGTGATTCCCTCAGTGCACTTCAAAGCCTACGGCAGCTGTACAACTACCATCCTATTGTGCAGCGTATACAGGATGCCCTCCACGTTGTACACGCTTCTGGCGTTAGCGTGGCGTGGTGTGTGCATGGATCTCTGGTCACGTAGGCTTGCCGAGGAATGAAATGGCGGATTCAGCAGCCAAGACGGCTACCATGAAGCCTAGGGTTCGAGTACCATCTGTGACATCGGAAGATTTTAGGGCCGTATTGCGGAGAGCTGTGCAAACCTGCTGGCAGGAAGAGTGGTCCCCTCTCCGCAATAACAAACTTAGATCTGTGAAAGAACTTTCGATTCCCTCCTGTCGTTCATTTCGTCGTGAGAAGGTGAGTTCGGCTCGGTTGCGCATTGATCACTGCGTTTTTAACCATAGTTTTCTATTTAGAAGAGACCCTGCTCCAGTCTGTCCGTTTAGCAAAGAAGCGTTATCTGTACGACAAGTGCTGCTAGAGTGTATTTACCTAGCACACCTTAGGAAGTCTCTGCAGCTGCCGGCCAGCTTTGCAGAAATGCTAGCGGATGACAACAAAGAAGTGGAGAAGGTTTTTAGGTTGTTTTCTAGGTTAGACTTTAGAATTTAATGAAGGGAATTTTTGGTAGTTTTTTATTTATATTTCTTTTTACTTTTGTTTCTTTGTTTTTTGTTATGTATATGTATTTTTATAAGTTTATTTACACTTGTATAGATTTTTAGAACGATTTATATCTGACTTTTGCCATGACTAGTTTTTTAAAGGGCGCTGATGACCGCTGTAGTTGAGCGCCCTTATACACATCATCATCATCATCATCATCATCATCATCATCATCATCATCATCATCATCATCATCCAAATTATAGTCAAATGTTTAAATAACTAATCACCGTGAGCTACCCTTGAAATTACACAGCCTTTCCCAGAAAGAGAGAGAAACAGCTCAATTAAGAACCCTTCAAAAAGTCACAAATAATTGAATAATTAAAAATAATAAGAAGAAATATCTCAAGAAAGTATCTATATATTATTAGTATTTTAATCAAAATTATTTGAGTCATCCTTATTAAAAAAATAAAAAAATGAGACTATTTAATGTAGATAGAGAATAGTTTGATTTGTTCTATTGCTAAAACGGAAGGAAACGGAGCTTAATGAGTAATTTCATTATTATTTATTTTTTGTTGTTTTTGCTGTTATGGCCAAAGAAAGCAAAATGATTATGAATTCAGCTTTTCAAATAGATCATAGTGTGGAAATTATGTTATGACGAAACAAGGGATAACTAGAAAAATCTGAAATATGGACATGGAAATGAATGAAATATGCGAAATTGACAAAGAAACCAATGAAGCTGTTACAAACTGCGGCCAAAGAAAACTCCGTACGAAACCAATTAGGAAGAAGGAAAGATTTGACTGGAATATTAGATGAGAAAAGTGAAGATGCTGATGGTGCATCGAGTGAACCACCGACTGATTTGTAGATTTGGCAATACTCTAGTGTTTGTTTAGTATTTGCCGTCATAGAAAACTCTGATATTTTGTAAAGAACATCAGGATTTGTAGGCCATAAAATTAAAGTTGTATATTCTTTGTAAATAATGTGCACAATGTTTGAAAGAAGTCGGCGTTGTACTGTCTTCAGCTGCAGCTGTGGTTCTTTTAAAAAGCTTCTAAGTTAAGATATTAGCCAGAGAATCATCAAATTTTACTGCCCTCGGTTACCTTTCATTCTATTGGAAATGGATAGGCGTGACTTCAACATGGCAGTTAACTGCGCTGTTTAAATCTACCAAAATGGCTTCACCAAAAAGCTGAAAAGATCGCCCTTTAACACTCATTTTATTTCCTGCATTTTCAATTAAAATGTAACGACCGCGTGTAAAGAAAGCCATAAGAAATGACAAGCGGAATTTTTTGACTAAAAGAATTAGTGTAACCTTTCTTCCCTTTCAGTTTCCTTAAACATCAAATCCAGGTCGTATTTCTCAGATCTCGTTCGGCTGTCACGTAGTGGCAGAACAACCTAAGGAATCAAAGTTTACGATGTAGCCGTTGGTTTCCAATATCCCTTTGCAGGAGATAAATCCTCCTTTCACGAGCGTTGTGACTTGCAAAAGATTTTGTCCACCACCTACTATTCTATAAGTTAACATCCGCAAGCTTTTATTTTTGGCATGCACAGACAACAAAGAGAGACGCGCGAGAATAAACAAGCTTCAAACTGAAATCAAACAAATGGATTTTACTCTCCATGCAGCAGGAAAATACATAACTGGAAAATGTAACATTTTAACGTGTCTGACGAGATAACTCACAGAGCAGCACTCGACTGCTAGAGATAAAATTATTGGCAGCATAATCTAAGTTAGAAGTTTAAACAGCTTCTTCCTTTTATCTCTTGATCTAGAATACGTAAAATTTTGCTATACTAATAAATTTAAAATACAGCAATTCGTATCCCTTTGCATCAGTATTCAATGGTAATGCTACAAAAACACTAATACAAAATATTTTAAGACAATGCGCTTGTTTAGCAAAATCTACAATTTTATTTTAATTCACTTCAAAATATTGTCATTCTATATGAACTATATGGAAATTATAACATTTTAACGAGTTATGTCACTGATCAGCATTGTTAAGCTAAAATAAACCTAAAATTAACAGTGAAGTAACATAATTACGTATAACTGTATAACTAGCTTTAAATTTTGGTTTTAAGATATGGTCCTATAAATTATAGATAATAGGACAAGATTAAGCTGATTAAGCATATAAAACACCAAGAAAAACCCAGAGCAAGATGGAAGCATCAATTCTGCACTCGTATAACTTTGAATGAATGAATTCCTGTATTTCCCAAGTGGAGCGGGTTGAGGATCAAAGGTTTCCTGATCAGAGAGATTCCGGGAGGAGTGATCAGCATACGCCGAAAGTGAAAGTGCAAGAGATGGGATGATACGAAAGATGGAGCTATCGGTGGTATGCTGGTGAGAAAACTGGAGGACCTGGAGAGAAACCCCCAGCGCCATGTTGTCCACCACAAATCTCACTTTGCGGTCAGCTGGGATCGAACTCGGGCCGCCTTGGCGAGAGCCAAGCGATCTAACCATTCAGCCACGGCGCGGCCTACTCGCAGAACTCTTGATCAGGAAAAAGATGTCAACAATTATACATTTTTTATTTCAGTTTTAACTTTAAGTTATGCAATATACATTTTCTTTATAAAACAGCTACTAAATAAACAGTGTTAACGCCTATTTATCTAAAGCCTTTTCGTAAATATCAAGTTTTTAAATTAAGCGTGAAACAAGATTAAGTAAATATTTTATTGCTCTATTTGTATTCCGCCTTTAATTGCAATGGGTACATCGGTACATCTTTGGAACATATTGCGACATTCACAGTGGTGTTAGCTCGTATACACTTTTTCATGAATTTTCTTGAGTTACCTATACTGAGAACAAACGCATTCTCGCGCACACGCACACACACAATCACACTGAAATACACACACCACACACACACTCTCTCTCTCTCTCTCTCTCGCTCCCCTCTCTCTCTCAGTCTCAATCTCTCAATCGCACTTCCGAAAATAACCTTGCCCACCCCATCCGGGAATTGAAACTGGGACTCTCCTCACAACAGACATCGTTCGAGTTGCAGAGCCCTCCCGAAAGTAATTTTCTTTAGTTAAAAAGGAATGAAAACAACTAGCTGAATTCACTGAGATTACCTAAATGGCTTAGGGTCGTTTAAATGACAATGTGGAGTTTTAATGCTAGCAAACCACCAGAAAACAGAAGAGCAGGTATACGATTTAATTATAGTATGTGTGTGTTTGTGTGTGTGTGTGTGTGTGTGTGTGTGTGTGTGTGTGTGTGTGTGTGTTTGCCTCACTTTTTACCAAATTTCACCAATTATTTAATTTAATGAGCGGGGTAATCCTCGCAGACTTTCAGCCGCTGTGAAAGATACTCCTCAATGACCTTTTTTTTTGTAGTGTTTACGTCCTCCAATTTTAAGTCATATCGCACGATGAATGAAATGGGTGAAATAATGCTCAAATGAGCCCAGGGTCCTTAGAGCTTAGAGTTGCCAACATTCGTCTTTCAGGATAAGGGAAAACCCCGGAGCAAAACCTTATCCTGGTATCTCACCCTGACCAAAATTCGAACTTGGGACTTCTTGAACGTGAGTCTGACAGGCTATCATCTACGCTACCGAGGCGGGCCCAGTGACGTATTAGCCGTTATCACAAACGCATGCACTAGAATATCAGTTCTCTATAATACAAAACAGATAAAATGAGCTATTACTCCGTATGCTGAGAATTATATAGTGAGGAAATTTTAAATTGTGATGTAAACGATTGATTACTAATAATAGGTAAGTGATAAACATTCACATTACACCTACACAGAATATTAACTGTCTGAGAACTTCCTAAATCCTTAGATGTAAAAATTAGAAATTTTCCTATCATCTTGTGGAAAAAGTAACTTCAGAAAGGTTGTAAAGTAAAAGAAGAGCTACTTAAACAATTGTAATTTAGGCCATTTTTGTATTGGCAATACTTTTACTCAATATACTTTTGTTCAGACTGATTAATCCTTTCATCTGTAGCAGGTGGTTTACAGGAAAAAAACACGATTCAGTGGGAGAATTTAGTGTCACGCTGGGATGAAGGCCGTGGTAGCTCAATGGTTAAGAGCTGCCAGATTGAGATTGAAAGATCCATGGTTCAAGTCCCAGCTAAGGCATTGAATTTTTCAATCTAACTCTACCGTTCCAATTCTATCTACCTTCATTCCATTTCTTGCTTATCTTTAAGGCGTGCTTGTAGATTTCGTGTGTCGGACAGATGGTGTTGATGCTCGCTGAAAGTAAAGAGTATGTACCGTAGTTATTAGATATGGCTCCTTCATCGCCTACTCTAGCCAACATCAACAATGGGATGGGTCTTTGAGTCTATAATTTGTAGTTACTTCTGCAGGCCCTCCAGGGCTGTTATGCCTACGACCTGTAGCTTCTTTCACTTCATCCCTTCCTCCTGTTGGTTGGTAGCCACAGTGGATTTGTATATTTATGCCCTAGAATATTAGGATGACTGACATAATGCTATGAAACAGGGTACATCAATCCATATGACACTTATCCTATTAACGGATACTAGACGACACAAAAAGATATGTAGCAATCAGGAGGGGAAAAAATATTTGAGTTTCCTCATTTGCTCAGTCTTAAGAGAAGATAGATTGATGTCGGTTTCCTCGTGCGGGTAAATCCCGGATGTGGGGACATAAACTTGTTTAGTTAACCAAGTGTGAGATCTCAAGGCGGGGGATTAAACATTTTCCCCCTCTATCCTCGGCTCCCTTTGTAATGATTTATCAGTTCCGGTAGCGCAACAAGCAGTAAGAGTGCTAATCCAGCACATTTGTACGCTAAAAGGAACACACACTGTTTGGGTTACAGAGGAAGTACGCCAACACAAAGGATCTAAAACAGTGTGGAGAAGAAACCTGTCGGCAATTGTTATGCTCTCAAGACACAGTGTATATGTCACTTTGTTACCCCATTTAGCTGTCCTTTTCTGAAAAGTTCAATGAGATAACGTCCTTCTTTCACGCTTCACTGCATGACACGAAATCACACACCTACCTACGGTAGGTAGGAATATTGCATTCTTTTGAGGGGAAAAAAACTGTATCTAAATTTCACCATAAATATATTTATATAAATGCATTTTGAGGACCCTGAACGCAAAAAACATAAGTATGCAGATATTTTGATAACTTCGTACTAAAATGACTTTTTCTACTCTTGTTGAAGCTATTCTCACAAGTCTTATTCCTCGACCTACTACATGTTTAACATCCGTAGAAATTATTGCATACTTCATTGAAAATAAAAGCGAAATACAATTGAATTTACACGAGAGTCAATTTTTTTTAATCTTTCAACAGCTACTCGCTAAATAATTTTTTTGAAAACCCACTCTCTTTGCATGGTCAAGACAAAATCGAATAGCAACATGCTATGTGAAATATATACAGAAGTACAGATTTGAAATTTCAGACCAGTAATAATAATGAATGTCTCGAAAATGGTTATTTCACAAACACACAACTCTTTTTTAAAACAGATTTTGTGTCTTAACGAAATCAACCGCTTTTTCACATTGCAATTTTGTTCATCTATTACAGTTGGCTAGTTAAAGAAAACTCATATAGAATAAGGAATACTTCCGAAGCTATTTTCAGAAAATTTATAATAAGCATTTAAGCATTTCACATATAAATATAATTTAATGATACTCGCAGGACCATTTTTGAGGAAAACCAAATTTTCGGAACACTGTGTGTGCGTGCGTGCGGGCGTGCGTGCGTGCGTGCGTGCGTGCGTGTGTGTGTGTGCATGTGTGTGTGTGTGTGTGTGGTGTGTGTGTGTGTGTGTGTGTGTGGTGTGTGTGTGTGTGTGTGTGCATGTGTGTGTGTGTGTGTGTGTGGTGTGTGTGTGTGTGTGGTGTGTGTGTGTGTGTGTGTGTGTGTGTGTGTGTGTGTGTGTGTGTGTGTGTGTGTGTGTGTGTGTGTGTGTGTGTGTGTGTGTGTGTGTGTGTGTGTGTGTGTGTGTAAAGATTAGTTTGGGATGGGATTTTTTTAAGTCTTCGTGTTAAATTCTTAAAATATGCTGAACCTCTTTTTATTTACGTCCTCCAACGTTGTCATATCGGGCGATGAATGAAATGGGCGACATGATGCTCTAATGGATCCAACATTTGCCGGCCCTCGTAGCCATGGTCGTTAGAACGTATGTCTCTAGCGTTCCACCGCGTAGAGGGTCGCGGGTTCGAGTTCCGCCCTGGGCATGGGTGTTTATGAGTATAGTGTATGTGTGTGAAACTACATAAAACAGATAGGTAATTAAACGGAAACAATAAAAAACGGTTAAATATGGAAAAGAAAAAAATATATATACATAGATATATATTAATAATGATAAAAAAATTAAAAATATATCCATACAGCTTAGATATGCCCGACATTTACCTTTCAGGATAAGAGATAACCAGGAAAAAGCTTATCTGAGATTCAAACTCGGGACCTCTGAACGTGAGAAAGCTAAACTTAAATACCAATGCCCTTTCAAGGTTCATGGGAGCTCGAAACGTTAATTTAAAGTGGTATCTCTATATGGAATTTTTGGGTAGATTCCAATAGCTTCCTTGCCTACTACCTATATAGGTGGTAGAAAAATTACCAAGCACAATTACTAAGCACAACGGTTTCAAACTATTAAATTCGATTCTGGCTACTGAAAAAGATACCAATGAGCACAGGATTTGGCTGAAAGACAAACATTTTTGAAACTTGATTTCAAAACACGTTTTGAAAAATTGGAGTAAAGTCAACATAAATTGGCAAATAGCAATAAAATGATTGATTATGAAGGTTATTACATCTCAAAAAATACTAGCAATTAATACAAGCAAGGGAGGTAAATGAAAAAGCACTATTGTCATGTCAAGGACATTTTCTGTGAGTGCTTCTTTCTTGTCAGCAAGCTTCGTAATGATAAAGAAAACGAGGCAAGATTACCCTTTCTGGAAACCTTGTTTTGAAATTGAAGTATTTTATCCGCTACAATTTAATAATATCTGTTTGCCATCATCATCATCATCATCATTATCATTATATTTTATTAACATGGTTATATACATAGAGATTGGCAAAATCATAATATTCACTCAACATACGGCACAGAAAAGCTTTCTTATATACAATATTACTCACTTTCTTTACTTTTCACCATTTCATATAATGTTAATACGATACCTCATACTTTATCTTCGATTTACATGGAAAAAGCAAAGCAAATCTGTCTAAGCCGCTACTGCAATGTCTGCCATTTTGTTTAGTTACTTATTGTTCAAAATGAATTAATATCGCTTTATTCCTTCTTTAGTTTCTAGACCAACTCTGCTAATAGTACTAGTATTAACAGAAAAGTATTTAGTAGGCTTTGATTTACATTAACTCGCATCACAATGTTTAGCTATTCATACTCGTGTTACTTATAAGTCAAAGACCGTATAAGATGACAGATAAAATAATTAGTCCTCATTAAATGGTTGCGGATAACATGTGTACTTATATACAGCATTACTACCGCTCTAACATAAATACAGAACTCGATTTACGCCACGTTATTACAAAACCCTTCCAGTGATAAAGATGTTCATGTACCACTCGTTGCATTAATAACTATTATCCAATACTATTAATTTCAGGAGTATACAATTGAATTATTTTGCACAAATCGTGTGTTCTGGATTTAAAACAGTTATACCTATTTAAGTTAATTGGTGGAAATTAATCATTTTTTCACATTAGCCGGATATATGCTAAGGTTTTTGATGAATAGAGTCAACTTGAAAAAATTCAATGACATGGCCGGGGTTTGAACCACGGAAACTACTGGTTTCCGTTCAGTTGCTCTTACCCATTGAGCTACCATAGCCAACGTGCCGTCCTGACATTAAATCCTCCAATTGACTCGTATTATTTTCCCGGTAAACCACCAGGGGCCCTCGTATCCGATATACACCGTTTGTGGTGACTTATTTAAACACTTAAATTCCAGACTTCACCATTAAACTTTTATTATTTAAGTTAATTGATGGAAATTAATCACTTCTTCACACTAGCCACATATAGGCTAAGGTTTTTAATAGATATTCAACTTGAAAAAATCAATGCCTGGACGGAAACCAGGAGATCCGTGGTTAAAATCCCGGCCATGGCATTGAATTTTTCAAGTTGACTCTATCCATTTATACCTGTCTTAGTAGTGGTTACGGTGGTACATATATAGCTTATTACTGTCATTTATCATCTCTATATCCAATTTTCTCCCTCACGTCCTTAATTCCGACGAATTCACGACCTAATTGTTTACTCGTGCATCTAGAAAGACAAAATTATTGCACTTTATAATCATTTACCAAACTACTTTTATTACAATTTGAATATTTTCCATTTCTATCTCACTTTAATAACAATCAGAATATAATACAGATTACCAAATATTCCTTACTGTTAAATTTAGGAATTAATTGCGAAAACTTATGAAATAAATTGAATAAAGAATTGGCTATTTTCTGCAATCGAATTTTTCTTGAATATTGGGGTTCCTAATGACCCATAACCGATTCTTGAATTTACCTCATGAACATATGACCTTTCCTTCAATGAATTATACTGGATAATAAGCATTGTTAATTTTTATCATGTGTATCGATAAATGTTACTTATTTGATCAGTTTTTTAAGTTATCAAACTCATAGAAATAATCAGTTCTTTAACTACAAGGGCTGTTCAATAAAGAATGATCATAATTTTTTACGGTCATAATTTTTCGCAAAAAAAAATTCAATCTTATATTCTGTTAGCTTAACGTGAAATAAACACGCCGCAATAGTTTCATTGTTGGTACTCCTGGTTCCCGCCTGTGGGAACCAGGTAAGTTCAGACATGTTCAGTATCGCCTACCGCTGCAATGGAGGTAGCATGCAGTTAAAGTTGGTGTTAGAGGAAGATCCAGAGTTTCTTTCAAATGTAATCACTGCTGATGAAACTTGGCTACATCATTTTGATCCTGAGAGCAAACAGCAAAGCTCAGTGTGGAAATCTCCTTCATCACCAACCTCCAAAAGAGCAAAAGTGGTTGCTTGTGCTGGAAAAGTTATGGTCATCTCATTCTTTGATATTCATGGAATGGTTTATCACCATGTTGTACCTGCGCACACATCAGTAACTGGGCAATACTACAGGGATGTCCTGAAAACATTGCAAGTCCATATCAGGCTCAAAAGACCACATTTCCGTGAAGTAGGTTGGATGCTGCACCACTATAATGCGCGGCTGCATATTGCCAAAGTTGTTGCTGAATATCTTGTAAAAATCAACGTGAAGTGCATCCCTTACCCTCCCTATAGGCCAGATTTAGCTCCATGTGACTTTTTTTTATTCCCTAACTTGAAAAAACGCCTTCGCGGGAGGCATTATCCATCATCAGAAGCAGTAGTGATGGCTACGGAGACGATTTTGAAGGATCTCTCAAAAAATTGTTTCAGGCATGTCTTTGAAGACTGACAGAAACGCTGGGACAAGTACATCACATTCGGGGGAGACTATTTTGAGAAGAACCATCAAAATTATGAGAATGAGTAAAAATCACGTTGTCAAAAAAAATTGGGACATTCTTTATTGAACAGCCCTCGTACATTTAAATCCCCCATAACGAATGTATATGTACTATAAACAATTAATACTTGCCAAAATTAATATATCATCAAGTAAATCTATCTGCATCTGCTTAAAACGTTTATTCCAATAATTATTTATTGTTATTGGGTTTTATTCAAGCTTCTCAGGTTTATTTCCGTAAAAATATGTCAGCACTGTATACGTATATCCCTTTTCTGATTTACAATTATCCGTGTAAGTTCTCCTTTGCATGCCAGAGCCTTATTGAAACATCACAGAACATAAAACTGACAAAGGTGGGCAAGCCATCAGGCCGTTCTCTCCAGCTGACAGGGTGAAAGAGCACAACTGTTTTCATACGTTCTCATCTTTATGTCCCTACATGTGTAAACTCCATGTTCTCGCCTTGACGTCCAGACTGCATGGTGTCTACTGAAATGGTCAACCATAAATCTCATTCCTTAACATGTCCCTCCCTGCGCGCAGCTGTAAGCTGCAGCACTGTGTTCCTTTATGCCGGAAATGTGATCCTTGTTTCTTTTTAACCTGCTTTCTGTTCTTTTGTTTATTTTTCTATTTCACGCAAGGCACACTATACATCCACTCATCCATTCGTTTATTTCATACACCACATTTAATTACTCAGAAGACCAGAGAATAAAAAAAGAAAAAGACGAAGGAAACAGAGCCACACTACAATGTAACAGTCAGTCAATTGATAATAAAAAAATCACAAGTTTGATAAATATGTTTGCATACCTAAATTGGACTCACTTTAAAGATATCTCCAACCAAAACAGTGGAAATATTTACGTTGTTCTTTATTTTTTGAAGAACTTCTCGCTATTCAAATGAAAAGTTTCAGTTTTTTATGGTTAATTCATAAACCCATTATTCTTTTTAACTTTTACATGCATCAGCAGAGTTTCGTAAGAGACATGCAAGCTTTCACTGCCAAAAATACAAGCAGGTGGTTTTGAAATAAACAAACTGTATCAAAATCTTATCTGTTAATGGCATATGGAGTGTTTATTCCTGTTAGTTTGAATTTCTTACTGCCCTGAACTACACTCCAAAGTTTAAACGACTCTTAAGTTTTATTGAAGTCCTTTAAAAAGTTAGCAGGATGTTCAGGTTTGGTTGCAATGCCAAATTTGATATTACCACAGCATCTTCCCAGCATACGACGCAAATTTTTTCAACATCCCACATTCCAAAATAGTATTTACGTGGTAAATGTCCTCAATTGTTATTATTTGAAGATATTTGTATGGCATATGAAAGCTTTATCTTATTTTTCTGGAAATAGCCTTTGAAATCTCTTTCATTCTGAATGACACTTACATAACTGATACCCTAATAAATAGCCAAAATGTTTGCTGCACAAAAAATATAGATCTCGGTTTATTTAGGCCAAATACTTTTGTTTTAGAAGTCAACTACTTCCGGGATATTCCCTGTTGTTGGTTTGCATTTGTATATACTTATAGAACTTTTTTTTTTTTTTTCAAATGGTGGTCATTATTCGCTTTCCTTGTGTCACACAAAGGATATGATAGATTGCTTTAAAAGTATTTGGCTATGATTCAGTTCAATATATGTAATACAAGGTGCAAAATAGAAGTTCATCTAGATTAGCAAGATATAAATAGAAGAATGAGCTTTCGGATAGGATTCCATTGAATTGCGCTACGGAGGGTATTCGGCACTGCGATCTGTCTTGATCAACTGTACCTACGTCCCGAGTGGGAAATCCCCGGGAGGATGGATGAGGCGAGAGGAGACAGGGCGGCCGACCCGAGGAGTCACGACAGTGCTAAGGCCAGGGTCCATACAATTGCGCAGTTGAAAATTCCAGTATAACTGGGTTCCCGCCCACTATGATTTTGAAACGACCCACTAGGCTGAACCGGATCCGGAGACCGTTTTACAGAAGGAGGAAATGATTACCTGAAGCATACCATCCTGCTATGCAGCGCCGAGACTCCCACCTACACTTCTACCCAGGAAGATATCAACCGATGAGAGAAAATGTGAAATGATAATGTAGAGGAAATCCCCCCAAAAATCATGGTAGGCTTGGCAGGGAAATCAAACCCAGACCTCCAAAATGCGGGCCACAGATGAAACCACCTCAGCTCGTTATAAGCTTCTGGAAGAATGTGCTTCTGTAGAGTAGTGAATAGAGAATCTCTCGATTTTTTTTTCACTTTTTTTATTTCATTTATTTAAGTTCGATTTACAACTAAGGTTATCAGCGACCACAATAGAATTAATACATTATTGAGATAACAACGAAATACAAAACAAACAGTACAAATAATACAATAATAAACCAAACAACTAAATTTGCACGTTACAGTGAACAATATTGATGTTATTAGAAATACAGATATATAATACAATAAACAGGGTTGAACTTAATAATAGTGAAATACAAAAAGTGTGTATTAAAAAGAAACTGTAATAACATCCAACACAAGACATAGTTGAATAAATTTTATATAATAGATAACAGTTGTGATGAATCCATTAATTTTATAACTTTTCTATCTTCTTCAACTGAATTAAAAATGACATTTAAATCACTATTAAGGTTCAAGTCACTTTTGGCTTTCAGCAAGGATGGATACTCAAGGATGAGGTGTGATGTTGATATCTCTTGAGTTCCACATTTCGGGTTTGGATCCTTAGCTGAATTCTTCACTAAATAACTATGGCTTAGGATGAAGTGACCAATACGTAATCTGTTGAGTAGAATTTGTTCTCTTTTCCGGAAGTGACTGTTCCATATAACTGGTTCTAAGACGGACTTTCTAACAGGGAGTGGATTGCCATTGTCCCAATATTGCAGATTAGGGTTTTAAACATCTTTTTGATGTATTATAGTGTACCGGATCCTCCAGTTGCGTTTTTTTCACGATGTAAAAATGTTTTTACATATGCATATAATTCTCAATTGTTGTTATTCTTTGAAGAGAAACTGTGCTTCTAACATTTTTATTACAATTGACAAGGTATTCATCATGTACCTCGGATTTTCATAGAGTCCAATTTCACTGAAAGCGTATTTTACATACGTACACACTATTCGTGGAATTGTACAATTCTCCTGGATCCTATTTTGAACGTGAATAATAGAGAAAATTTGTTAAATTGCCTTGTTAAAAATTTACCCAATCGTGTTTATAAAAGTTGGAAGAAATGCCTGTTTGGAAGGGGAGACGCAGCTTGTCCATGTTTTCTTTTAATATTCACACCCCGTATATATAGAAAGTAACAATAATATTATGAACGCTGTCACTGTTTGACGCTTTCAGCAACAACAGAACAAGTGACTGACTGTTACTAGGGTGGCCTGAGATTTCTTTTGTTACTTTGATAAAATTTCTAGCGTTCACAAAGGGTCGCAGCTTTGTTCGGCGAGAACTTAGGGAACAGTGCGGTACAAGATCAACCAGGTGCAAAGATATGGTTCTATAATGTAACCAAAACATATAATTCGCTACACGCCAGGAAGGGATGTGTTGTTACCGTTATCAAGCAATGCTTGAATCACTCACGAGGGATGTATGCAAAACTGCACCACCTGCAGATCTTAAGTTATAACATCGGAAATAACACCTCACGGTCCCATTTAAGGCATACAGCTTCTAAAAATGAACTAAAGCCGAAATACTTTCAATTTTTCTGTGATAATAAAAAAACTAACTCACATAAAAATAAAAATTAATTTTAAATTAAATTACATAAATTAAATAATATAATTACTTGCAAAAGCACTTCAATTAGCGAAATATATTGTATGATACAGAAACTTTGATGAAGTTAAAAAAAAAAAAGAACTATTGGAACAGTTTGGAATTGTGGATGTGTGGATGTAACGAAGTCCAGCGTAAACAGAGTGTGCAACAGAATTAGTAATAAAGCTGTACTACAAATAGTATACAAAAAAGAAAAAACCAGCAATTAGCCAGAAAGAAAAACTAGAAATCGCTCTGGATTAGAGAATGTAGCATGCTAAGGAATGAATGGAAGGACAAGTGAATTATAAAAGCGAAACGGAGATAAAGAGAAAGAGGCTGGCCCCGTGGCTCAGTCGGTGGAGCACCTGCCTGCATGGCTAGGGGGCCCGGGTTCGATTCTCGACGGTGGGGGTGGAGATTTTTCTCCTCCTGATCTTCCCTAGAGTCTGGAAGTATGAGTGAGTGTGAATGTGTGCGCGATCTAAGGATTAAAAGAAATGAATACGAGTTAACACCGTCGATATGTTCCAAAGGAGAATGGCCGCCGATATGACCATTGGAGTTAAAGGCGGGGTATAAATGAAACAAGAAGAGAGAGAAAGAATTAAAGAACAAGAAAGCTAAAGGAAAAAATACAGTAGAATAAAGGAGAATGGATTTGACATGAAGGATTTATTGTGCAGAAAAATATGGTTGGTTAGTTGACTGATTCAGTAGGCAGTTGTTTCATTCAGTGATTCTAACACGTTCCTAGTAGCTAGAAAAGCTATTACATTCCACCCTAAAACGTGACGTTGGGAACCTATCGGAACTACATTTTTGATGGCCTCTGCAGTTAAAAGAAGCATTTTAGAAATATGTCTGCGCGCGCAAGTTGCGTGTATGTATACGTCTGTGAACAGTGAAAACTAAAAGTTGGTATTTAAGTTAAGCAGCGGCATTCAAGGATGCAACTCGAAGATTTTCAAGAAAAGCACAACTCTAAACTACCCTTTACGTGGAAAATCTTTCGGATTTTTTCCCAAAAAAAATCTGTAACGATTTTGTTTAAAATAACACATACTTTAGACATTTATAGTAAAATAAAATGTATATGAAAGGGTAGAGCCAGACTGAAAAGTTCAATGCCATAGCCGGGATTTAAACCACGGATCTTCTGGTCTCCATTCAGCCGCTCTAAACTATTGAGCTACTATGGCCAACGTGCCAACATGACATCAAATTCTCCAACTGACTCGTATTTTACCCGGTAAACCACTAGGAGTTCTCATAAACACATGAGACAACTACCTTAATGACGACTTACGATTCTGTGAGTACTTTAAGGCCAGGCTTTATAGTTCGGGCCACTATTAGGTACAATTAATGGAAATTAATTGTTCTTTCACACTATCCGTGTGTAGGACGCGCTATAAAAGGGTAGAGCCAGACTGAAAAATTCAATGCCATAGCCGGGATTTGAAACACGGATCTTCTGGTCTCCGTTCAGCCGCTCTAAACCATTGAGCTACTATGGCCAACGTGCCAGCATGACATTAAATTCTCCAACTGACTCGTATTTTACCCGGTAAACCACTAGGAGTTCTCATAAACACGTGAGACAACTACCTTAATGGCAACTTAGTATGCTGTAGATACTTTAAGGCCCGGGCTTTATAGTTCGGACCACTATTAGGTACAATTAATGGAAATTAATTGTTCGTTCACACTAGCCGCGTGTAGGACGTTGGGCATAGGGGACACTTCACATGTGCTAGACAGAGGTGAAGGAGTGGATAAAGCCGACTTAAAATTGCCAACACCAAAGCCGGGAATTGGACTCGGGACCCTTAGCACGAGAGCTGCGAACGAAACCACTGCGTTGCCCAGGCGCCCATGTGATATCCATTATTTGTTCAATGATAATGAAAGAGCATGACTTCTAGACCAGTAGTTCTAAACATCTGACTGCCCAGTCGGCTTTCTCTGACCTCCTTGTACCTTTAACAACATCTGTAGTGAAACTACTTCTGCTAATGTTGATCTCGATTAACTTTAAACTTGTCGTAAAATAAACATTCGTGATAATATTGTATAATTTGTTCTTTCACACTACACATATGTAGGATAAGGTTTGGAAAGAAAGGCTGCCATAGCTGGGATTTCAACCTTGCATCTCAAGTCACTGTTCAGCTGCTCTAACCACTGTAACACGCCAGTACATTAAATTGTCAGTCCGACTCTTCCTTTACATTAATTGATTTAAATTATGAAGCCCGGAATTTCAAAATAGTTGTAGAATTCTTAATTCGTCATTCAGATATGGTATATATGTGATCACCTATTGATTTACCGAGGAAAATGCCAGTCATTTCGATAAATAGATTGCCGAAGCTATAGTGAGTGGAGAGTCATGTGATTTTAAAACATCAGATCTTTTCTTAAGCTTTTAAAGTTCGTGACCTACCTTACGCAGACACTTACGAAGTGATGATGCACGAAATGGAAATATGGAAGGAAACATTCTTATTTTAACTTTATTTGCCGGTTATGAGGGAAATTGCCCTTATGGAATTTGAATCACAGATTTCCCGTTCAAGAAGCAGGGAAAGTAGTAAGGTTTTCTTCCTATGGTTTGTAAGTTTGTAGTCTTCTAAAGTATAAAATTCCATTTATTTATTTTTATTTGTAGATGTAACAATTACGAACAAATCAAAATCAGTTGCTTAAATATATGCACAGCAGTGAGCGCAAAATGTTCATGGAGAGTGAAGCATCGGATATGACAATCTCATTTATCATTATCGAATGTCCTTCTGTTTGTAGAGTATACGAGGGTTGTTCAATAAAGAATGATCATAATTTTTTTTAAGATCATAATTTTTCGCACTAAAATTCAAACTTATTATATTCTGTTAGCTTAATTTGAAACAAACACGCCGCAGCAGTTTCATTGTTGGTACTCCTGGTTCCCGCCTATGAGAACCAGGCAAGTTCAGACATGTTCACTATCGCCTACCGCTGCAATGGAGGTAGCCACATGTGACTTTTTTCTATTCCCTAACTTAAAGAAACGCCTTCGTGGGAGGCATTATCCATCATCAGAAGCAGTGGTGAAGGCTGCGGAGGCTATTTTGAAGGATCTCTTAAAAATGGTTTCCAGCATGTCTTTGAAGACTGGCAGAAACGCTGGGACAAGTGCATCACATTCAGGGGAGACTATTTTGAGAAGGATCGTCAAAATTATGAGGATGAGTAAAGGTACGGTATAAAAAAAATTGTGATAATTCTTTATTGAACAGCCCTCGTATTTGAGAATATTAAACACGCTTATGCAACGTATGGGTATTTACAGAACTAATGCCGATATGTTCATAATGACTGAAATCTGGCTATGCACTGCGGACTTCATCCGCGGCAGCCTGCAAGGGTTACCGTCAGAGGGTGTGTCTCATCTTATTTTGTCCACAATAGCATGTTTGTTTGCATATTTTAGCTTTACCCTCCGAAAGTAGAAGAATAGGGGTGGGCAGGATGCATTGTTCTTGAGCTGTTTAATAGTTTGTAGACGCGTGTCACCATGCTGGTAGCTTAACAACTCGGTGTATGTGTGTGGTTCATGCGAGATGTCCCACTGTGGTGATAAAAAGAGCTCGTATATTCACCGAGATTTTTGTCCCCTGTTGAAAGAAATAATAGTTGGAACATACAAAAAATCTGATTGCAAAACGCATGCTCGGGGGCTGATCCACCAGGCGGGGGTTCCCATCCTTGTTGCCTTCATAAATGTGAATATGGACTCCCTGCAGAGTGGGCGACAGGGCTTGCAGCCCACCAGGACGGGGTCACAGGGCCTGTACGGCATTATCATCCAAATCATCTGCAGTAATGCGTCTGTTATGAATATCCTACATATAAAACAGTAAACACGTTTACGCGTTAAGAGTAGTCTAAGATGGAGAAATTATTTCAAAAACCTTCATATTGCATTTTTGAAACACACTGAATTTAAATTAAGCGGAATTTTCCTTCAAAATTTTAGTTTTTCTGTCGCTCACAGACGAATTTTTTCTAAAAGTTCTTTTTTTTTTCACTTTTGGACCTCTAAGAGTGTTTTGCATTTTATTTTTCCACTCCCATATACTAAACTGTTTCCTCGTATTCTGACGACCTGTTCAAAACGCCAGAAAAATGTAATATTTAACCAACCAGACACTTTTATTAACCGCATTGCTTCCACTATAAATTTACCACGATGTGACCATATTATCAAATACAACTAAAATGAAATTTTAAAAAGTTGTCATCCTAAACATCATTTACAAAAATTCGAATATTACGTCCAACTTACAAAACTTCTTTCAGAAACTAGCCATTCAGTATCGTAGTAATTATAATCTTACTTCACAGACGAACACTAATACAAAAATCACGTGAAATACAACATAAATCTTCAGACTATGGCACTGAAATAATCATTAATACACAAATTCCAAAATCTTATGTACCTGTTTTAATCCCAAGAAAACCTAATATTGAATAGATGAATTGAATCAGAGAACACCCAACACATTTACCGAAATTTATAACACGTGGTGGTTAGTAATTACAAGTAAGCCAACATTATACAACAAAATATTACTCCTTAAATGAAATTAGGAAAAGGTTACTAATATATTAATCAAAATACAGAAAACACCTTTAAAGCCTTTTGGCACGTTATACAGAATTACTAAGGGGCTTGAAAACAAATTTATAAAGAAAAATAACAAAAATCAGGCCAGAATTTCCACATGTCTTTATATATTTTTATACACAATTTCTACATATCACGAAAGATTGGTTTTTATTTGAATTTTCACAATGGACCTTTTTTTTTAAAAAAAATATACACGGACGCCTAACACCAATAAGTGACGACCTGTTCTTACTTTGTGAATAATTAAGAAACACGTGTTCAGGTCGAACACTCGGGAGCAAACACTCAGAGCAGAACTACAGGCTTTAGCGAGAGGATGGGATCTTTTCTATAATGGTTCATTGGTAAAAAAGTAGGGTAAAGCTAATTAAAAGTGGAATTCACTTAATAAGAATATTTACTAAAACAAACAGATTTACAAAAGCGGCCATAACGGCCGTTTACCTGCCCAGAAGCGGAGCTGCCTTCAGATACATGTTGTTCATTCTGCTGGCAGTTTCAGAGAGAGAGTCTCTCGCCCAAAGATCACACATCCAGTCATAAAGGAGGGGAGGGAGTGACGTCACCTACTACTTGTATCAACAGAGTAAATTACTACAATCTGTGACAGTGTAAAACTTCCAACAATAGTGGATATTTTTTCTAACTTTTCTGAAGTTGTCAGATAGTACGATGAATGAAACGGGTGAAATAATGCTCAAATGGGCAAAGGTCCATAGATCTTAGAAAACTCGACATGACATTCATCTTTGAGAATAAGGGAAAAACCAGGATAAAACCTTATCCGGATAACTCACCCTGACCGAGATACGAGCTCGAGTAGTCTTGAACGTGAGGAAGATATGTCACACCTAAACTAGGCAGGCTAATAGTAGACATATCAGTAAGGCCCAATTTCACCAACAGATGTTAAAATCGACGTTAGCAAATGTAAAGTAACAATTGTCACAGCGCTAACACTAATGTTAAATTTCTTGCATTTCACCAACCTGTTTTCTGAAAATGTTAACAAACAAATGTTAACGCCAAGAAACTTGTAAATATCACAGCTATAGAAGGCTATGGATGAGTCGTATTATTTTCTGAACGTATTGCGATATGCTTTTGTTTTCATTTTCGTCTGCACAAGCTGAAAAATAGCGGATGAACAAAATCATAAATAAAGCCGTGAGGCAAATTTCTCATCGATGGAGAAAGAATTTTTAATTGAATTGGTGACGAAGTGTAAGTATATCGTGGAAAATAAGAGGGAGGATGCTGTGAATGTAAAAGAGAAAGATGTCACGCGGAAAATATTGGAAACGAATTTAATTCAAATGCATGTGTCACTTCTACAAACACCAAACAACTTCGTCAGTATTACGTAAATATAAAACGAGGTGCGAAGGACAAGTGACTTGAACGTTTCAAGACGGGAGGTGGACAGTGTATTATCCACATAATTCAGTGAATTATAAAATCGCAAGGTTATTAATACTTGAAGCTAAGGTGAGATCGTCATATTCCTTTCGATGCATGTTCTAACTCAGTATTACGTAAATTTAAAACGAGGAGCGATGAAGAGCAATGTATTATCCACATAATTCATTGAATTATAAAATCGCAAAGTTATTAATACTTGAAGCTAAGGCGAGATCGCCATATTCCTTTCGATGCATGTTCTAACCTCTCTTGTACTTCCGCAGAAACCTTCTTAGCAACTTGTTTCGACAGTCTATACCTCCGTAAAAATTTTTCTTTGGATAGCTCCTCAAAATCATTTCTCCTCATAGGCCGTACTCCATTACGAATGCCATTTAGACGGTCTTAAATATAGCAAATCGACATCAACAGCTGAGTTCATGCTTGTCATCTTGACTATTTACAATTGTTAGGACTTAACATCAGAAATTTGGCTTGTTAGTTTAACAAGAGATTTAACACGAATGTTACGCTAACACTTGTTGGTGAAATGCAATTTTTGTTTTAATTATTGCTAAACTCGTGTTAAGTATTAACATTGGGCATAAGACAACTTAATAAATGGGATCCCAAAACAACTACAATATAACATTGGAAACTCTGACTTCAGTTCTCTCTCTCTCTCTCTCTCTCTCTCTCTCTCTCTCTCTCTCTCTCTCTCTCTCTCTCTCTCTCTCTCTCTCTCTCTCTCTCTCTCTCTCTCTCTCTCTCTCTCTCTCTCTCTCTCTCTCTCTCTCTCATTTACTCTTCATTAAATTTCCTTCACTGCGTGTTCAGCAGTGGAAATAGAATGTCTCCTGCAGTTCTAACCCGCAGTCACCCTGTTTGTTGTTTATTTATTCTGCAGCTCAGTGCTCTGTGTTGGTGTGGCGACTAGCAGGGATTTTTTTAAAAGAAATTGGCAGCCCCGAGGAGTAATCCCCAAGCCAAAGCCGCCGCAAGCGTCGTTAAAGGCTGTCCATTGTCCTGTAGAGCACACCCCTTCCCTTACATTGATTACAAATGGTGTACAAAGAGATTTTCAATAAGAGTATAACGATGATGAGGACGTATGCAGCTTGCCACACGCGCCCAGCCAGCCATCCACCCCTCGACCTTGTCACTGAGCTGTTGACTTTGGGCGAAAAAGCTTCAATAAAAATAGAGGTGGGATATGCTGCATGCGTCGTGAACGCTTTCATCCGTGTCAGCATTTTGTTTCTTGCAGCCCTATGTAGGCTTAATGATTAAACGTTCGTTAGTACAAAACACAGTCTAAACAGCAAACACATCGTAATACATAAATGAGTATAAAAACTCTATTTAATAATTGACGATGTTTACAACTGCGCTTAAGCGTTACAAATAAGAACAAAATAAAATAAATTGCATTATTTTATTGATTTAAAATTACACTTCTTTCATATTCGTCCACGCACATACTAAAACAGTGCGGTTCTCTTTTGGGTATTTAACATTTTTTATTGAGATGAGGACTTATTCCGTAGGCGGAATCATCACTTTTTATCTTCCTCCTCACTTCAAGGAGCAGGCCATTAACCTGTTCCGGTTCCACTTACACTTTAACACTTGTCTTGTCTTCTTCTTTTAGGTTTGCATTCTAGCACCCATTTGGATCCGATTTGTAGGAGATTTGGCACTGCGACCAATGTTGAATCTATTGTACCTAGGCCGACAGCTGGTGCATCCTTGGGATGATGATGATTTATATATAAGGACGCTCAACTTCATGGTCATCAGCGCCCTCTCAAAAACTAAATCATGACAATAGCCAGAGATAAATTATTATACAATTGAAACAAAATGGCAATGAAACAAATAGCCTCAACTATGGATTTAAAAGATCCGCTTTGCTTAACTTTGATAGCCCCTGCTTGGCTTTGCTTGGCTTGGCTCTGGCTTCGTTCTGCCTCGGCTCTGGATTCACTCTGGCTTGGCTCTGACTTCGATCTGGCTTGGCTCTGGCTAGGCTCCAGTCACCGCTCTGGCTTCACTCTGGACTCAATCTGGCTTCACTCCGGCTTGGCTCTAGCTGGCCTCCGGCCCCGCTTCGGCTTCGCTCTGGTCTCGCTATAGCTTCATTCTTTAACTTGACACGGGCTTGGCTCTGGCTGGGTTCTGGCCCCGCTCCTGTCCCGTTCTGGCTTAGCTCTGGCTTCGTTCTCTAGCTTAGCTCGGACTTCGCTCTGGTTTGGCTCTGGCTTCGCTTGACTTCGCTCGGCTTCGCTCTACTTCACTCCCCTTTGCTTTGCTTTCAGAAAATTAAGGGTCCAACATGATGTGGACCTTGTTTGGGTGTTTGGCATTAGCTCTCTCACCACTCAGAGACACCCATTCGAGAGATTTGGCTCGGGACCCCGATATCGCCAATTCCGTACCTACCGCAGTAGGCACCTGTGGGGGAGCTACCTCGGGAGAAAGAATAAGGCAAGAAGAAGCAGAAGACGGCTCTGACTCCTCTCGCCTCATCCTTCCCCCCTTGGATGCTCCACTTGTGGCTTAGGTTTTAATAAACCACAGGTTTCGGTGCCGAATTCCCTCCATAATAATCCCGCTTCACATATGTTGGTACTTATGAATTTTATTTTGTAAATCGTTATCACATACAATTTATATCAATCCAAGATAATTACAATTTTGCACTTGCCTGCTTATTTGAGCTTTCACTATTATTTTCGCTCTTACTGGCTGCTTTTCTGGAAACGCCATCAGTTTCGTCTTATATGCTAACATTTTTAGTTCATATCTCTTTCATATTTTATTCAAGACACACATGCACGCGCACACGCACGCACAAACGTCTTCTGTAAATTATTTTCAGTGTATTTTTGTATCATACAAGTATCATCTGCATATAGTAATACACAAAGTTTTGTGTTTCCATCTAATTGTACTTCTTCTGCCTTACAATAATTTTTCATGTTTTATCGCATCGTTAATATATACACCAAAAATATTTAAATATCTTTGTCTCATCGGTTTACCAGTTATGTAAACGCCACTCATAATGAAGATCACTTCAGAGTTTTCAAGAAAATTCAAAATATACATTTTAAATGTCTTAAAATATCTTAAACCCATAGTATTTAACGAAAATTGCTTCAGTTATTTTTTAGAAAGTTTAAAATTTTGGAAAAGTTACATGTAAAGGGTAATTTGGAATTGTTTCCTTGAAACCTTTTTGTTTCACTTCATTGAAATTTGCTTAAGTTAAATACCAAGTTTGGTTTTTAATCGACTTCTGCATTTTCAGTTAAGCTGTTCCGACAAGCACGCAGGCATGCACATACAGAGAGAGAGAGAGAGAGAGAGAGAGAGAGAGAGAGAGAGAGAGAGAGAGAGAGAGAGAGAGAGAGAGACCATTTTATGAAGGAACTTTGGATTCAAAGGGTCTCAAATCATATTTCTGGAAAAATCTGAAAATCGAATTTTTGGGTGAAATACGATACCTTTGCCACATAACTTCAGGTAGTACAGAAAACAAACTACCGATTTTATGAAATAGGCTTTGTAAATACCTTAAGATATGCTTTAATAATGCAAACAGCAGTAGGTTTTGGAGTAGTTTTAATTTTTCTTCGCCCACTCCTTGAAGTCGTTACAAATGCTTAAAAAATACGATATCTCAAAGGGATCCAATCCTTCAACCCTTCGGTTAATTGCGCTTACTCTACTAACAGAACACCATTTACTCTACAATAAGCAAATCCAAAATGTAGATTAGCGCTCGTGTTTTTAAACTTTCACATATGTCTCGTAAATCATATAAATTAAAGGAAAAGCATGAATAAAAACCATAATCCTGAAATACACAAATTCACTATTTATAAGTTAGGAAATTTTAATTCTTGGGAAAATAAACAAGCATTGTACTGGCTGATACGTCGAATAGTGCTTATTCCAAGTTTTATGACCAAATAGAGGTGCAGGGTATACCACAGAGGGACACAGTTCTGGCACTACGACCTTCTGCGGCTACCATCACCAGAAGAAAGGTATGATGTGAAGGAATCACAGGAGGTTACAGGCCCCAGCATAGAGTTAAGTAGAAGTCTTCAAGAATTTCTAGCCCTAAAACTCATCTTACTACAGAAGCTGCCTAGAACGGGTCGTGAAGAATCTCAGACAGCTATGTTCCTCACAAATACTGTTTATGTAAGACTTGAAGGTTTCACGGTGAGCATTACTAATCAAGGCTTCGCGGGTGATCAGCCGCGAAAGCCTTGATTAGAAATACTGTTTACTCTGAACAAACATCCGTGAAATCTGCTCAGTACCACCTTACGCCACGAAATTTGAAGTCTCACCTAAAACATGAAAAGCAAATGAAATGGAAGATAATTTATGGAAAAGAAATTTTTATAAGAAACAAAGCATTTGGCTAACAGACAGTAAAAAGGCTACGATATACTACGAGGATTCGAAACCGGAACTTCTCGTATGACAACCTCATGTTACCACGAAGCCATCTCCCTTGGTCGTAACCAACTAACTGAAACGCTTTCTTATCATCAGTTACTACATTATTTTTATTATGATCATTATTAGTATCATTATCATTATTATTATTGCCACTACAAATTGATATTGTTAAACACAAAAACTAGTATCTATGCACCTATACATCTGCATGTCATTGTGTGCAAATACAGAACAATCTTCAAATTCAATGTACCTACAATATCCACGAGTGTATAACTCGCAGACTTCTTTCACACCTCTACTTTGCATGTAGGGGTTAGATGCTTACAAAAGCTACCGAAAGGGGTCACATTGTAGCGGAAAGTTAAGTTGAGCACTCTCAAGATTTATAATAAAGTACAAGTAAAACGTTTCCTTTTCTGTCACTCTTTCTTCCTCTCGCATTCACTCACCCTCTCTGGCTTTCTCTTCATTCCCCCATATCTTGAGTTAGGCTCCAATAACTCAGTTGTTCTTTGACTCATGTCACGTAAATCTATGTATAGCGCAATACTGGTTTAAAATTATATTTTCTCAATAAACTTTTTGGATGTGGCGACTGAGAGTTCACCTATTAGTGCAATATTAAGCCTCTCTAGATTACGTTTAAATAATATTAATAGTTCAAATTCCAACTGAAATTACAGCAAAAGTGAACTGTAGTGTTCATTTCAGCTTTACCTCAATGACTACAGAAAATACAGGAATTGGTAACATTGAATGAGTGCCAACTATTGTCATTATTTTTGTCACGCAGAGCCGTCAAATACACCTTAAAATGCAGTAACATAAATTTATTATACAAGAATAATGGGTACATAATCATTGCAAGAATAGATAATATATGCAGATATTTCCTGAGGCTTTCTCGGCCCGCGTCATGGAGAACAGTAAAGTTATCTTCCGGGCTTGTAGGCCGTGGTTTGGAATATAAATGTTTAAATATTTGAATTCTTAAATCCTACTGGACCATGTGCTACAAGCCCGGAAGAAAACTTTACTGTTCTTTATTCAGATATTGTTTAGATATTTTGCACCCAAATATTTGCAGAATTTTACTGGTGGTGGCAGCAAGATGGTGCCACATCACATGCCGCTAGAATTTTTACTTTTACTTTCTTTACTGCTTACTTTACCCCGTAAGTAGGAAAATTATTACATCCCACCCAAAATTTCGAAACTGTGATTTCATTGGGAATACGAGTTCTTTTTCAATTTTTGCTTTAACTTTCTTAACTGCTTACTTTACTACGTAAGTAGAAAAATTATTACATTCCACCCAGAATTTATATACTATGATTTCATTGGAAATACGCGTTTTGAGGTCCCTATATCCAATAAAACCATTTTTAGAAAAAAAATTTACTCATGTGTGTTGTTTGTTTGAACAGTAAATATCAAATTTGGTTTTCGAAGGGTAGAGTCAGACTGAAAAATTCAATGTCATGGCCATGAATTGTCCAAGAGATCTGAAAAATCATTTAAAACTTTAACGCCAATGCTGGGATTTAAACATGGCCCGCCTCGGTAGCGTAGATGGTAGCGTGTCTGCCTCACGTTCAAGAGGTCCCAAGTTCGAATCTTGGTTAGGGTGAGTTACCTGGATAAGGTTTTTCCGGGGTTTTCCCTTATCCTAAACGACGAATGTCGGGTAGCTCTCCATGGACCCCGAACTCATTTGAGCAGCAGTTCACCCATTTCATTCCTCGTCCAATATGACTTAACGTTGAAGGACGTAAATTACAACAAAAAAAAAAGTATTTCCGGTCTCCGTCCTGTTGCTCTTAACCATTGAGCTACCATGGCAACACACTAACATGACACTAAATTGTCCAAAAGACTGGTATTTTCTCGCTAAACCATTAGGAGATTTCATATACGAGACAACACAAATGGGTTTTTTAGTATGACTAACCTATCGAAAAAAAATCTTCTCCTACACACGGCTAGTGTGATAAAGCAATTAATTTCCGTCAGTTAAGCTATAATGATATAAAGTATGAAGTCTGGGACTTATATATTCACAGCATACAAAAGGAATGTATGTTAGGGCAATGAATTGTTAAGTCTGGCTCTACCCTTGTCCTGCACACGGCTAGTGTCGAGAAACAATAAATTTCCATCAATTAACAAAATTTGGTATTTATGCCCAGTATATTCCAAGATAAACACGAAGATTTTCAAGAAAGCCCCCCCCCCCCCCCAATATGAAGAATTTTGGAGAATCTTCAACTTTCTCAAAAATGACTGAAGAATTCAATTAAATGATCATACGTTTTCGATGTTTTAAAAACAAATGAAGTATATATATTTAATTTTATGGGAATGTCTTAGGAACTCCTGCATATTCTGTAAGACTTTTGCATACGAGTAACTCGGAAATTGTAAGATACTGACAAAATCTTACTACACAAAAAATATAATTCTGGTTAAAATACACAAGTTATGTCTGGCAGATATTTTGTGGACTAAGGCATTTAGAAGATGTATTTGTTATATTTCTTAATTTTCCCATACATACACTTTTCTCAAATGGGTGTCCTTATTCTGCTCCATTCCCATGTTCTCGTTGTACCTAACAGAAAATTTGCAATAAGCTAATATTTGTATCTATTAACGTGAAGTATATATACAGTCAAAAATTTTAAGAATAGTTTATACGAGGGTAGAGAAAGTCATGTGAATTCAGCACATGTTTTCATATCAGTGCTTCAATTTGTTTCGAATCGCAATCTAAGTATCAGAATATTGCTAGAGTTCCCTGGATCTGACTGTATGCGACTACTTTAGAGATATTTGAAGATATTTCTGCTCTCAAGTAGGACAAAAATCTTAAAGTAACGTACTAAATAGGGTTTCATACAGAAATGACTGATATTTCAGCTGAAGAACTGAACTATTTGAATCTGCACTGAAGGCTAGCGAGTCGTCACAAAAACGCTGGGCATTTGCGGTTATAACGTACAAAAAATTAAAATACTGATTCTTAAAGCGCAATTACTTATTGGAATGTTTTCCCTACATTTGTTAGTCTTTTGTTTCACAAGTAGCAAGTCATGTACATTGGAGAAAAGATTCCGTTAAAGGTAAAATATGCTTATGACAGATAAGCGATTAGACATAATTGCAGAAATATAAAATAAAGAAGTTAATCTCTGTAAATTTTATTAAACTAACTACACCCGGCATTAATATTATTCTTTCCTAGGCTGCACTCTGCATGTACTGGTTTTTAATTATGGGATTTATATAGCCAATATCTTGGATTTTTTATGCTTTACTTTTAAATTATTGAAGAATTAATATTCCGGCATTATAAAGCTTAACATTTTGATGATAAACGACTAAACCTAATTATTTCGTGAATTTGCAAATTTTAATGGTATTTTTCAAGGTACATATTCTCGAGCACTTGATCCATCCTCTTTTTATTTTACGAGGGCTGTTCAATAAAGAATGATCACAATTTTTTTTGACATCGTACCTTTACTCATCCTCATAATTTGGATGGTCCTCAAATTAGTCTCCCCTGAATGCGATGCATTTGTCCCAGCGTTTCTGCCAGTCTTCAAAGACATGCTGGAAACCATTTTTGAGAGATCCTTCAAAATCCCCTCCGCAGCCTTCACCACTGCTTCTGATGATGCAAAGGCGTTTCTTTAAGTTAGGGAATAGAAAAAGTCACATGGGGCTAAATCCGGACTATAGGGAGAGTGAGGGATGCACTTCACGTTGATCTTTGCAAGATATTCAGCAACAACATTGGCAATATGCGGCCGCGCATTATCGTGGTGCAGCATCCAGCCTGCTTCATGGAAATGTGGTCTTTTGCGCCTGATTTGGACATGCAATGTTTTCAGGACATCTCTGTAGTATTTTCCAGTTACTGATGTGTGTGCAGGTAACACATGCTCATAAGCTATTCCATAAATATCAAAGAACGAGATGACCATAGCTTTCTTAGCAAAAGCAACCACTTTTGCTTTTTGGGGGTTTGGTGATGAAGGAGATTTACCACACTGAGCTTTGCTGTTTGCTCTCAGGATCAAAATGATGTAGCCAAGTTTCACCAGCAGTGATTACGTCTGAAAGAAACTTCGGATCTTCCTCCAACATCAACTATAACTGCATGTTACCTGCATTGAAGCGGTAGGCGATACTGAACATGTCTGAACTTGTCAGGTTCTCACAGGCGGGAACCAGGAGTACCAACAATGAAACTACTATGGCGTGTTTGTTTCACATTAAGCTAACAGAATATAATAAGTTTGAATTTTAGTGCAAAAAATTATGACCGTAAAAAATTATGATCTTTCTTTATTGAACAGCCCTCGTAGTTGTTGATAACTTTCTCTCATTCTTCTAGACGTTACTATTTAAAATCATTTTCGACTATTAAGATAAAAAAAATAAATATTATTTCTATTTAGATGAATAATTTTATTATTATTATTATTATTATTATTATTATTATTATTATTATTATTATTATTATTATTATTATTATTATTATTATTATTATTATTATTATTATTATTATTATTATTATTATTATTATTATTATTATTATTATTATTATTATTATTATTATTATTATTATTATTATTATTATTATTATTATTATTATTATTATTATTATTATTATTATTATTATTATTATTATTATTATTATTATTATTATTATTATTATTATTATTATTATTATTATTATTATTATTATTATTATTATTATTATTATTATTATTATTATTATTATTATTATTATTATTATTATTATTATTATTATTATTATTATTATTATTATTATTATTATTATTATTATTATTATTATTATTATTATTATTATTATTATTATTATTATTATTATTATTATTATTATTATTATTATTATTATTATTATTATTATTAAATTGGGTTCTTTACGTGATAATACGATAGTTTCTTTAATTATTTTGTACTGGAGGAAAGAGATCCAGAAATTATGTGGAGAAGAGTGCGAAGCAATTACTGTTATTTTCCAATGTTGGCAGATTTGAACGTAGCGCTGTCAGTGGTGGAGAAAGTCATCAGGCAAACAGGCTGACAGTTGCGCTTCAAGAGGTCCTTCTACTTGCCGTATTTTGGAGACAACACGGGGAAAGCAAACAACGAACAGGGCAAGAGGCACGACGTAATTTGTGGCATTTGCAGGCTTTCCAACCCAAACGAAGGGGTGGGGAAAGGACATGCCTCTACGTGGATTTAAAAGAGACGTTGTCAGAGAGTGGGACAGAGAAAGAAGGAAAACTGTTAAGGGTTTTGTAGCCAGCAGCCACGGACCATTTTGTTGCCGTTCTCTGTAGGTAAGGTCTGTGTTTAGTTAACTTGAATCCCTCTGGTGCGATTCTGTAACTGAACAATTACGTAGATATGGGATGAGGTATGGTGAAAATAGTAACTCACAAAATAGGTTGCAGCCCCTACCTACTAATTTTAAGGATGGCATAATCTCCAATTCAAATCGTAGAACCAAATATATCATTTCTGCTTGTCTACTCTGTTAGCTTTGTAAGGGCGCCGCTCAGAAAGTATATTAGGGAAACATAAAACTTTATATAACATGTAATTCTGTGGTATTTGCAAAGGATGTTTTTCTTTGAAGTCTTCTGTTATTGATTAAAATACAAGAAGAGGATTACAAAGCCTCGATTCTAAACTTCTAACGCATTGTTCTCCTCCAAACCCATTTCTCTGCTGCACTTACACAAGATGTAACAATTTCGGTGTTTTTTTTTTTTTTTTTTTTTTTTTTTTTTTTGACCATGGTTATCTACTTCAGAAAAGGAATATTCTAGCTGAGAGGTGCTAATCGCTAGACCACATGCTAGCTTCCCTGCATATGTTATTTCCCTCCTACCAATGACCAAGGTAAAGGCAGACAGGCCTAGTAGTAGTCAGAGGAGATGAATGTGTACGTAAGAATGACACCACATTGTCGTCACTGGAACACAGTAGCCACGCATGAGTGGGTAATTCGGTCCCAGGGGGTGGAAGCAGGCGATTTCATCTTCCTCTTTCTTGTTCGAGTTGAGCACCGCTGATCTAGCAGTTCTGCTGACTGAAGGAGTGTGTGTAACAGAGAAGGCAGTCTTACACCTTTAAGGGTAAATATAGCGGCTCAATTAAAGATAACGTGTTATTCTTCTCTCCCCCTCAAGAAATTTTCTATTCCAAATGTCAAGCTTAGAAGCTCTAACTTGAAATATTTGCACATTTCTTTACAAACACGAATATTCCGTGCAATTTGTAATATCCTATAATAAAGTCTGTATGCTTTAAAAGGCACTGAATGAAATTTCATGTTTAATTTCGTGTTTTTACAAGAGTGTTTCCTATACTTATATACACAACAAGAATTCAAATCAAGGACACATTAAAACTCATGAACGACATGCCATAAGGAAAAGAGCTTCTCATATGCTTTCTTATCTTAATTTTACTGCTTAAATTAAATATTTCTGCCGAGAATCACATGAAGTAAAAGTTCAGGGAGTGGGATTGAATCCGTTGCACGAATTAACATTTGTAGAAAATAAAAATTGTACGCTGTTCTAATAGGATAAGATCCTGAAAATTCTATTTAGTGCTCAGAACAGCCCTTAAATTTCCCAAAATCACACATAACTTAGAGTTCACATAAAGATTTTATATTTATAAACATAGTATTTCATCATTACCAAGTATTTATGAAAAAAAAGTATTTATTAGCTTATGTGCAGTCTACTCTATCATCATGAATTAACTGAAAGCATTTTGTATATAAGATTATAATTAGCAACAAATGTTCCATTATTTAAAGCTACAACTGTTTAATTTAGCTTCTGGGTCCCCTCCCCCTTTTGATTTATACTATATTTCTTTGCATTGTTGACCACGCTTTACATTATTCAATCTATTAAGTACCTACCTTTATATTTTAAGGTTCTTCCATAATTATCTGTGCAATATAATATTTTCAGTTGCTCCTGTACTGCTAAAATCTTTTATCACTTTTAAGCCAAAGAATGTGTTTTGTTAACACTCTCTCAGAGGAATTCTCATAATACAAATAAGGAATACCACTTCTGTTCCGTACCCTATGGTATCTATTACTGTTCATTTGTATTTATACTGATTGATTTTCAAAATCGATATTTATTATATGTCATTCATTGTGGTGGAGCTAAGGCCATTGTGTGTTTATTCCGCTAAACCACTTGCAAAAATGTTAATACAATTTGAACACGATGATGGTGCAAGTAAGGAATACAAAACAGACATAACACAAACAATAGATGAACAATTAGCCTAAGTTAATTGAAAATATCAAGAAATAAGGTTAAATGTAGCAGTTGGCTTAAAAGAAATGTGTAGTACATACAGAATGTTCCTGAATTGCCGTCCACTTCGTTCATACAGACAAATCACATAACAATGTGAGGGGTGGTAAAAGAGCTCTAGTTGTAGTATTATTACATTAAGTAAAAGCAACAAAATTATCTGGATGTGTTAATGAACTAGTATGGAGAACTAAATATATGAGAAAGAAGACAGAAGTCATTATTTGTAAAGCAGTAGCTCGACCGGTGATGACGTATGCCTTAGAAACAAGAGCAGAGATCACAAGAATACGACGAATGATGGAAACACTGTGTGATAGAGTAAGAAATGAAGAAATTAGGGAATTGTGTAAGATCCAACCTGTGACTGAACGGGTGAAAAGAAGACACATGTAACCAGGATGTCTGAAGAACGAAATGTAAAAAATAGTGTGAGATAGAATCCGGAAGGAACAAGTAGTCTAGGACGACCGAGAAAAAAATGGAAAGAGTGATTCAGTCATAGAACAGGCGATACGCCTAAAGTAAAGAGAAGAAGGACTACTTGCTTCCACTTCAGGTCCTTCACGTACAAGTTTTCCCATATTCCCATAATCGCGTACGAGACAGACGTATTTGTGTACTAACATTTTGTTACTTCGAGTGACAAAAATCCTATACTTATTATTAATTATTTCAGTGTCAAATTATAACGTTCAGAATACAGAAAATTAATTTCATTTAGCATAATATCTGTGATACAATAATAAAAGAAAAATAATTAAACAATAAAATAAAATAAAATAAAAATATTAATAATATCAGAATACAATATTGTCCTATAACAACCTACTCTTATACTAACTTGGTTGTATTTCTAGGTGTTTCTAGAAAGATTATTATAAATACCTTACGAAAATATTACTTTCGGGCATAAAAAGTACTAATTTAATACTTTTTTTTTTTTTTTTTTTTTTTTTGTAATTTACGTTCTCCAACCTTAAGTCATATCGGACGGTGAATGAATTGGGTGAAATGATGTTCAAATTTGTCCAGGGTCCATGGAGCTTAGGGTTACCTGACATTCATCTTGAAGGATAAGGGAAAACCCTGGAGAAAACCTTATCCAGGTAACTCACCCTGACCGAGATTCGAACTCGGGACCTCTTGAATATTAGGCAGACACGCTACCATCTACACTACCGAGGCGGACACATTCAGTCTTAAAGTACCCAGGATGTAAAATAACGACATATACGTAGCAGTGGTACAAATAATCCGTGAGTCACGAGAAAATCTTTCTGGTGCGCGAAGACTATTCACAATGGTTTCTCCTGACGTCGTTTAAATTTCAAGTGCAAATTGAGAGAAGGAAGTTCCTGCAACGAATAATTATGGAGTAACAATCATATATCCCCTATATAAGGGAACAAAATACGAGTTTTGTTTTCTTAAAAAAGAGATTCTCTTGTCAAACCCACATTGAATTTTCATCACATAAGTAACCACTTGCACTGTTGTATAAACTATAATTGAATTCAGTGAAAGTATTTGCATTAATGCTTTAACGAACCAACACAACCTATGTAGACGAATGCAAATTACTGCACTGAAAGAGCCAGATCTGCATAGAGTACACTTTGTATACACCTTAAACTCCTGTAACATGCAACCAGCCTTACCAGTGTGAAGTGCGTGTGTACGACATATAACTTCAGGTAAAGGGCGGTGATTTGGGAACAACTTCTACCTACATGCAAGAAAATGAAGAGATTGCCTTTAAGTTATAGATGATTACAGTCTAGAGTCAGCTAATCCAATTCACCACGTACACAGTTGACAGATCATTTCATTTCGATATCCAAGTTTCACCGGAATACATCTTTTGAGGCTCTTAATCCATGTGTGTACGTGAATGTTTGTGAATGGCTAATTTCAAAATGAATAGTCGGTTGGCATTAAGTCCAGCGACTTCCAAGAATGCAATATAGAGATTTTCCACAAAAACCGCAGACCACAAAATACCCTTTAATCTATACCTACATGTTTGCACTCGTCTTACCATATTCTCTGAAGTTTCACGGAGATTATATCGAATTGAGAGAAGGTTATTTACAGGAAGTTGGAGCAACGTACCATACATCTAATGACACTATGGAACTTGTAACCAGTTTCTTTGATAATCGAATAATCTTCAAAAGGTTTGTGGTCCCCAAGATCCCCTAACCTAACTTCACCGGATATTTTCGCTTGGGGCTATCTAAAAATATAGTTTACAAGAATAGGCCAAGGACAATTGATGTTCTCAGGGAATCCATTCGAACCGAAATAATTAACGTTGGTGAGGATACTCTCCGTAAAACTTCAGGGAATATGGTGAGACGAGTGCAAACATGTATAGATGCTGGCAGAGGACACTTCCAACATTTTGTCTGAGCTGTAAATGTAATCTCCCAATTGTGTATTATACTCTCCCAAAGTTGCACGTGTGTCCTATTATTGGGTATAAAGGAATTAATGCAATTAATTTTATATATATATATATATATATATATATATATATATATATATATATATATATATATATATATAATTTTCAAGTTTGCTTTCAGTATCCCTTAAACATTTACTTTTATTGTTATTCTGCTTTATGATGTACATACCTGTACAAAATACTGTTGTGCACACTTTAAACTTTAGGTATCATAGTAGGTAGAAAAGACATTGCATTCCTCCTATAAATTTAATACCCATATTTCACTCGTAATAAACGTTTTGATGTTTACTGTATAAAAACAAACTGAGATTTTTTCGGGGCATTTTCTTTAATTTGCTTATGACGCTCAGTGTGCACAGGTTCTATACCCGGGACTTAAAATCCACACCCCTTACCCCTACCCGATCCCGGTGCTTTCCGTGGCAAGGAACAAAAGCGCAACGCTCTCACCTACTATTCTAGGGCACAGGACTTGTATCACCCTTGTTCAAAAAATAAAATTTATAATGAAATAATAATTGAATGCATAATTATTTCTGAATATGGAATAATATACAGTAGATATAAAGGGTCTTTCAACAAGAGTGTCCTATCTTTATCATGCTGCCGTTGTTACTGAGTTACAGCAGTCATTTTTTTTCATGTGGTTACAGTTGTTACTGACAAATAGCCATAAATCGTCATAGCATTCAGCAACACGTAGAAATTCCGAAAATGTCTTATCAAAATGGATCATCTGTTCAAACCTTCCGTGAATTGTGAAGTTTACGGTGTGCGTAATTGTCCCTGCGAGAAAACGACACGGCGTTTGATAGACGAATTTGAAAGAAGTGGTTCTGTCAGCGCCTGTACGTAATCGACGTAAGCGCTCCAACGAAAATATAGGCACCATTCGTGAGAGTGTACGTGAGAAAGGAATCGAATCAATTGCTCGTCGAGCGTAAGAATTGGTTTTTTCGCTGCCCACAGCTTGGCGAATTCTGCATCTGGTCTTGAAATTGCACTCCTACAAAATGGTGTTAACAGCTAAAGCCAAAGGCCCATACGTTGCACCGTATATTCGCTGACTGGGCTATGGAGCAAATGGAAGCTTAACTAGATTTTTGTCCAAAAATCGTCTTCCGCGACGAATGGATGGATGATCCTGTTAACAAACAAAATCGCCGCTATTGGAGCAGTTACAATCTAATGCAGATTCAAGAACGACTACTTCATTCCCAAAAGTTTACCGTGTGGTGTGGATTTTGGTATGGTGGAATTATTAGTCCATATTTTTTTTCCAAAACGAAGATGGAGGTGCTCTATCAATGGACAAAGATACCGGGCTCTTATAACGGAATATTTTTGGCCTCTATTGGATGGTATGGATCTCAAAATCATCTGGTTCCAGCAAGATGGTGCCACATTCATACTTCTCTCGAAAGAATCTCTCTTTTGAAGGAGAAGTTCAACGGTTTCATCATTTTCCGTGGTGGTGATGTTAACTGGTCTCCAAGATAATGTGATTTAACGCCGTTGGATTACTTCTTGTGGGGTTATGTTAAATTTTGATATTTTGCCAACAAGCCAAAAACAGTATTATGAATAACATCACGCGTGTGTGGTCCTAATTTACATTTTCTTCTGTCATTGAAAATTGGATCAACCGTATACGCGCAATCCAACGAAGTCACAGCGGTCACTTAACTGATGTTCTCTTCCACACGTAATGACATTAATTATGTTCCAAAATAAAAAAGAAATAAAACTCTGTCATTTATAGAACGTGTTTTATTTGAGTTCAGAGATAGGACTTTTTTTTTTTTAATTTACGTCCTCCCAACGTTAAGTCATATCGGACGATGAAAGGAATGAGCGAAATGATGCTCAAATGAGCCCAGGGTCCATGGGGCTTAGAGTTACCCGACATTCGTCTTTTATGATAACGGAAAATCCGGAAAAACTTATCTAGGTAACTCACCCTGACCGAGATTCGAACTCGGGACCTTTTGAACGTGAGGCAGACATGCTACCACCCACTACCGAGGCGGGCTAGAAAGACCTTTTACAAGTAAGCTATTGCATAGTCAGTTTGCAGAAGAGATAAAAATTGTATTATAGAAAATCATTTGATATCACATCAATGCTTTCTGATTATAGTTCTCGCAGAAACACATACATAGAATAAGTTGTATTTCTGTGATATGTAGTATGTTATAAATATAAGAGGGAATGTTTGAACAGTTTAGTTAATTTTCCTCTACATGGCCCTGAGGTCTGCACAAGGTCATCCGTTTTATTTCCCTATACTTCGCTTAGACATCCTTTTGGTAAAAAAAAATATAAATTTAATTCTTGGAATGCAGATATGTGAACTGGGTATCTTTACATTTACATGGATGGTTTCATTGCACATATTTTGACATACTATATCGCATAAAACTTGAGAGTAAATGATCAATAACGCAAATGTAAATTTGCCACACATAAGCCTCAATTTTCTCCTTTCTCTACATAAATATTTAGTCTTTGTTAGCATCCAAGTTGCTTATGATCATGCATTAACAGGCTTTCCAGGTAGAAATGAAATATTTTTTGCTATATAAATGACACAGTATACCTATACCTTAAGTACACTCATCTCGTTTAACATCTGCTCAAATATATTGAAATTACTGGTGAAACGTTATCTAGCACATTCTATAGTTAAATCAGTATAGGCAATATTATATTGGAAAATATTTAATCATATAAAACGCACATGATAAAGAAATAATTGAACATACTTAATCAATAAAAATAATAAATTAAAAATATATATAAAAATGTTATGCTCAATTGATAGATACGATATACTCTCGCATTCTGATGAAGATCCTTGGTACAAATGTAAAGGAAGACCAATGAAGAGAGGGATGGGCTATTTTGTTTGAGATGACAGAGCTAATTCCTGGTAATGTTGCTGATAATGGTGATTATGATTAAAAACAAGTGAGTTTATTTAATGCTAAGATAAAACAGGATTTGTTTAACCTTAGCCATTTTTAATTACCTATTTTCTTACAATATACATTTTTAGTATCACTGACTTCTTGAGAATTTATATACATTTTGAGTTTTAACTTATGGTGTTTAAATACGATGTATGATAAACATATGAGTATAAATAATTGTGTTTACCACTGACAACATTTTGAAATACATTCATACATACAATTTAAAGTTCCTTCATACATACTTTTCTGATTCATGCCTGTATGTTTTGAGTCACAGAATGTTCTTGCTGTGTCACCTATGACCTACCTGATCTGGTGACTATCATTTGCGCAAAAGTGCATTACAGAGAGCTCTACGTGCCAGCATGTGTCCTTCATAACCACTTCATTACTAAAAATTAACTATTGACTTTCCGTGCGAGATGGCTCTACGAGAGGTCCAGGAGGTCCAGGATTCAATTCCCACCCATCTCAACTTTGACCTTACTTTTTCGTGCTTTTTCCTGGTCGGTGGTGTGGTACTGAAACTTCCTTTCCATCATTTCCTTCTCACTCCCATTTCTTCTCATCTTTTGGATGTGCTTCTAGGTGTCGTGGCGTATGGACGGATGGAGATGCTGCACGCTTTCTCTGCTGCTACTTTCTCAGGGCTGCTTGGCCGATGGGTCGTTATCTCCCGGTCTTCAAGTCTGGAATTGTTACGGACTTCCGTGCGCGTGTCTATGTCCCTTTCTATCGCCATTGCGGTAGTCACAGTATATCTATGTAAATCGAAGTGTGCGATATATTCCTATAACTTACAATCATTGACTTTTAAGTAATGAAACATAAAGTGACACAAAATAAAGTACTCAGAGTATTTTACAATTGTTTAAATATCTCATGCGATCTATTGTCACAAACTATGGTTGTGGTGACTATGGGGAAGAGTTAAGTTGGAGTTTAGGGTGGTAGAACAATAACAAACGCATGGCTTAACAATAACAGTATAGGTGTAATTAAGAATTTGTATCTAATCTCTGTTTCATAAAACCTTGTCCCGCTGAAATGTATCACTCCGCCTGCAACAACCTTCCCCCTCATCCTAAATGGCTAATGCTTTCGCGCCATAGGTCATAGGCGGTACTATCCCATCACATTTATAACCTGCAGTAAACGTCATAATAATTGCCTGAAAGATAGATAAAATCATACAAATAAGAATATAAAGACATGCAAAATTACAAGTTTATAATGACACTGAGCAAGTTGAAACTGAATGAATGAGCAATGAAACTGAAACAAGTTTATAATGAAAGGCCTTCGGCCTTTTTCACTGGTATTTTTTTAAACCAGCACACATACCTTGCAAAAATGCTTGTCTTTCAGTCTTAAAAGTTGTGTCTGCCATACTTTACTATTCGTGTGTCCTTTCACCCAAGTCTCGTCCAGGTGGTATATTTTGCGACTTGTATCTCGGTACAGTTTGATTGTCCTTTCTTCGCCACATAGCAATATCGCCCCTGGAGTGGTAAGCTTTCCTGTTGTCTCAATTTCATGTCACGATGTCCCTACGGATCTAACACCCACACCTGTAACTTCGGAGCACAGCTGTTCGATTTCTCTCACTGACAAAGACGGATTCTTCTGTGTGAGTACATTTAACACATGCATCACAATTCTTTTCTCGCCGCTTTGTAAAGGTTTTCCCTTGCGATGCTTCAGCGAAAAACTGGCGGTACACTCTGCCATTATACATATAATAAGTACACGCGCAATAAACGATCAATAAAATAATTTAGCTCTCGCATTCGGCACAGTACATCTTCGAATGGCGATATATGACTAATCCAGTTCAAAACAAGGTCGTGATAAGTCATATAAACAAATATGTTATCGCTACCGCTGAAGCACGTGCTATCGTGCCATGTGGGCTTAGGGCAAAGGAACCTTCTCTTTACTTCGTTTAAGAATTAACATGCATTTCAGATAAGTCAGCTCTGTTACGTAATATATTTAATTCAGTCACGAAAATATAAATTTGACAATTCTATTCCAACATATAAAGATATATAACCATGTTAAATAACGCACTAATTTTTACCGCACAACAGTCTATACACAACAGCAACCAATGAGAGGTGATAAGGTCACGTGACCTTTAAGAGATACGGGGCAAGCTTATGTGAAACAAGGATTAGTCCCAAAGTGCAATGTTTGGTTTACAAATGGAGGGGCTTTGTAAGCTAAATGGTGAAGATATTATCATGATAAATTGAATATTAATTTGTAGATCTTACCTTGGGAGATCTATCAAGGACAGAGGAAGTAGGAATCCGCAGTCTTTCTATTATTTACGCAGTTTTAACAAAGCTTCTGTGCTTTTAGAAACTGTAAAATTAAATTTCTAATAAATCTTAAGAGTCCTGAATAAAATATTCTCAAATTAAAATAAATTTTAGCACTCTCCAATCACGCATGTGCCACTATACAAGTTTGTGAACTATAGTAATCAAGTTGTACGTAAATTCCTCATACTAGTTAGGACTTGCGTTATACTATTTCATTTGACATGAGACATGAGTTAAACCTGTCTATCAGTAACGAAGTATAGAGTCTTCAAGAGTACACACAATCGGTAATGAATGTATAAAACATAATATTGTAAAAAACCAACATTTCAAGAACTTTAAGGATAACTCCGATACAATCATCTTGAAGATGTGTCAGCGTAGAGGAATATGGTTTTCTGTGCTTTATTGAGCTGAAAACCCTCATCGGGAAAAATGAGTAGGTATATGACTCTGCTCCCGTTAATGCAACTGACTGAGAAAGGTGATGTGCATTTATACTTGTTCTTTATTACAACTCAGCATCTAACAATCCTTTTATTGTATGTAGACAATTGATGTTCAGCAAATATAGGTAAATTAAGTCTAACACTCAAAAGTTATGTGAAGTTGTATTTATTTCTTAGTTAAACGTTAAGTCCTGCGCTATCCAAGTTAAATCCAAAATCCATTAACTCAGAATATTTAAGAGCCAGACTGGAGGTTTTATACGATTTAGATCAATGTGCTCTAAGTACAATGATCTACTTTTATGGAATACTTTTGTTTATTAAGGAAAGAGAACTTATTATCAAGTATGCAATTTTTTAAATAAATTTATCAGCAATTATTTTTAAAATACCAATTATCTTATTAATATCCAAATACATCCATCATAACTCGTACAAATTGCCTTTACCGCGTTAAAATTTAACGGATCTTTTCAATAGTTTCTGAAAAAACAAAACGTTTGTATAAGATTATATATAAAAACTGTGCGAAGCAAAAGGGTAGAAAGAAACTGCATGTCTTGAGCACGTGGAATCTGGTATAATGAACAGTACTGCTAATGCATGGGGAAAAAACTTACCCTAAAAGATGGATTAAAGTATACTTCAATTCCAAAGTGTTAGGAATTATTTTTTATGAAATGGGTCAGAATTCAAGTATAAAATGACATAAAGCAGTACCATTAAATATACGTATTGTATGTTACAATCATAAAAATGTACGAAATTAATAAATTAATTATATTATAATAAATTATTATTATTAAAATTACATCCAACTGTACAACAGTTTAAAAACGTCATGAAAGAACAATTTTCGCCACTTGGTCTTTCCTTAAGAATAGGCAAACGTATTATTATTATTTATCTGGACATGCAAGAACCCGTGAAAGGCAATACTTAGGTATGTAATCGTTAGGGCAGTGTAAAATATAAGTGCAATATCTTTATACCCCTCCAAAAGGTTCCATTTGCACACGTATTGCAATTAGACCGAAAATATGTATAGCTATTACAAATTATCGTAGAATGAATGTTAGATAATTTTTCTCATTAGCTATTTGAAATTTCCTTTACATGAAGAAACGGAATAAACTGCGATTTAAAATTCCTTCCTACATTTGGGGTCATTAATTAAAGCTTTCGGCCAACATTTAGATAGAATATGCAAAGATATAGTCAGACTGAAAAATTCAATGCCATAGCCGGGATTTGAACCACGGATTTTCTGGTTGCCATCCAGCCGCTCTAACCCTGGAGCTACTATGGCCATCGTGCCGACATGACATTAAATTCTCCAACTGACTTGTGTTTTTCCCGGTAAACCACTTAGGAGTTCTCATAAACACATACACACTACCTTGATGGCGACTTACAACATGTAAGTACTTTAAGGCCCGGGCTTTATACTTAACCACTATTAGGTCCACTTAATATAAATTAATTGTTCTTTCACACTGGCCGTGTGTAGGGTAAAGTATGGAAACATAGTTTCAGACTGAAAAATTCAATGCCATAGCCGGGATTTGAACCACGGAAACATGAGTCAGTTGGAGAATTTAATGTCATATCGGCACGTTGGCCATAGTAGCTCAAGGGTTAGAGCGGCTGGACGGCAACCAGAAGATCCGTGGTTCAAATCCCGGCTATGGCATTGAATTTTTCAGTCTGACTCTATCTTTCCATACTTTACCCTACACACGGCCAGTGTGAAAGAACAATTAATTTCCATTTAGATAAAATGTTTCATATCATCAGTTAGACTTAAAGTTAATTTCGCTCACCACATCTAACAAATGTTATGGTTACAATTTTAGTTTTGTAAAGTTTAACTGTTGAAAAATTGGTGTATATGTGTAGAAAATACCCTTTTAGAACAATCTCACTGATGTTTAATATGAAAAAGTGACCATTTCACACTCTCAATTGTCTGCTGGTACGTTACCTTACAGACTGAACGATAAAACGTATCTTAAAAACATTCCTGTAAAACATTTAAATCCTAAGGATTTTTACAAAATGAGTGTGGTAAGCTACCTTTAAATATTATACTCTTCATTTAAATGGTCATTTAAGAGGTTATAAGTGCTGAATAAATCATATAAACTTAAACATATACAATAGACATAGAGTTTATTTACAACGAAAAAAGAAAAATGAGAAATACCATTTACACTGCCCGATTTCCTTTGAGTAATTACACTCGGCAACAATGAAAATGTTTCGGGCTCAAAAATAGTCAGTTCAAATGTATTTCCATCTGCTGAATTCAAAGATCGCCATAAAATGACAGATTAGCTCTTGCTTTGGAGGTAAAGCGACATTTAATTTTTAGTGACAATATTTTCAACATAGGAAATTGCATTATATTAAAAGAGACTGGCCTACAAGAAATCTTAACATTACCGAGAAAAATGTGATTATCAAGCTTTTCATGAGCCCTAAAGATGTTTTACTTCCACCCCTGCATAACAAGCTGGGTTTAATGAAAAAAATTGTCAAAGGTATGAACCAGGAAGGGCGGGCCTTTAAATACACAAGAGAAATTTGCGAAATTAAGTGATGCAAAAGTTAAGGAAGGAATTTTTGTCGAGTCACAATTTTGGGAACTTGTAAAGGAAGTTTTGGAGGGGAAATAAAATGAAGCTTGAGAAGCATTCAAGTGAGTTTGTTCATGGATTTTTAGGCAACAACTACACGTATTTGGTGGTAGTGCTCCTGCAAAGGTACCATAACCTTAGATGTAACATATTCCTTAAAATCCATTTTCTCCACTCCCACCTAGACTTTTTCCCTCCTAGCTGTGGAGCTGTAAGTGATGGACGTGGAGAAAGATTCCATCAGGACATTTCGGTTATAGAATTAAGATATCAGGGCCTTTGGAATGAACCAATGCTTACAGATTACTTTTGGTCTTTATGTAGGAATGCTCCCGAACTCCCTTACGAGTGGCAAGTTAAAAGACGACTATCTCATGAAGTCACCATATGATTCTCTTCAGATACGACCATCTGCGAGGTATTCTTCCAGTAATTTAGAAATTTTAGAATGCAACCACCATTTTTAAAAAGTCAAATGCATTTTCAATATTGTTAGCATATGTAATTAAAATATATGTTTGGCTTTCAATCCGTTAATATGAAATAATTCTATTTAGTGTATATCACAGAAACTAGAGCTAAGTAAAATTTTTTATTGTCATATTCGTTTTTCTCAACCCAAAATTAGTAAGAATTGACTCATTTGTTGCCCAGTGTTATTAGCAAAATATATTAACCATATGGCTTAGAAAATGTATTTCCTCTCAGATCCAAGTCCTTAATAGTAAAGTTTTCTTTATAAAGACAAATAAATATAGATAACCGAACTGACTTCATGTCATTTAAGAGAAAAACATTGCCTCCAATATCTAAAGAAGTATCTATTTGAAGGCCGGACTCTCATATCAACGTGCTGTTTAAACAGTTGAATATTCTTCAACGCCCTCTGTGCGTCTGTTTACCTGCAATCAAAATAGTTCCAAAGCTATTTCAGACAAATATTAATCATCATTAGATAAGAAATAAAAGTAGGTTTTCTTATGAATGATTTTGTAACAGTATGAAAAGTTGTTTAATGCTTTAGTTTAATATTGTCTGTAAGTGTTACAAATTATTTATTTTCTCCAGAGTTAACGCAAATTGTTAAATTCTCGCATATGTGGCTATATGCTCACAAATATATTATCGCATTTCAGAACCACATTCTTTGTATTCTGGAATATTAATATGTATCGATTAAATATCCTACCTTATTCCAAAAATATGCAGGTATTCTTCCTATAATCGTTTTATCCAGAAATGTAGAAACACATTTAAGGAGTGCGTTTATTAATGCCCCCGTGTACGTTAGACTGCCAATTATACTTCAATGCATTGCACGAGTAAGCACGATTTACCTTCATGCCTGGTCCTCCAACTGAAGCAGTCGAGATCGTCGCTAGGTTGCTTCCTAAACAATAAACCTTAAGGTTCCCATCTAATTATCTTTAAACCATAACTATGTAAATGTACAAAGTAATTTCCCAAATGCACGAACGTCAATTCAAACCAGATAATCTAAGTATTAATGCTACAATAATTGAATTTTTTAAAAAGTCCAGACGTAGAAAAAGGAAAGAATTCAGGTATCGTGGATAGGGTTTAGAAAAACTATAAATAACCAATCATTAACGCATTGAAACTTCGATCAATAAAACGTAAAGTGATCAAATAAATTTGAAAAGTAATAAAACACGAGTATTTTTCCACAAGTATGTAATATTTGATTTGTTCATCGCCTAATAGGGAGTGACAAAGGTAGATGTGTAGACATATATTAAAAATTAAACTTTTATTTGAAAAAGTTAAGTAATGCCGTAAAATATAGAGAAGATAAACGTAAAGGAAAGGTCCAAAAGAGCTACAAACAGGTGATCGAATGTAGTTTCGCTTTACTGCTATGAACACGTTAGTTACGATGTCAGTCGACTGCTGCAGACCTCCAGGACTTACTTTGGCCAAAGGATTTAGATTAGAGGCTACCGGAGTTTACGACACACAATAACATAACATAGCCCTACTAACACGGGACCAAAAACACTCTATCGTCCAATGTCACTGGAAACAGAGGACTGCGGTGCCTATCCCTCTCTCACTCTCCGTTCTTTCTCTCTTTAATTGATTCAATCAAAGCAAAAACACGTTTTCTTGTATTGCTACAGCACGGCCTGCCAGTTCTCTCCCCCTCACCCTCTGGAGCGGCCGTTTCGGTGTTCGTTCTCGTATAACGAACGCGCTGCTACGTCACAAGACAGACAAACAACCGGCGATTTTTATATTTCTCTCTCTTGTCAGCTCATCTTATTCTCTCTCACTAATCTCGAAAAGTAGAGGAAAGCCATTACGGCAATTCAGAGTCCTAGAGATGGTAACCAATGTCGAACCCCGAACCCGTTTATAATTTATTTAAACTCCCGGTTTCGCCTTACTTTAACTTTCTTTTCTTTTCCTTTTATTTTAACATATACTTTTCGGTCGGTAACTGATAATTATTGCCATACATAATAATATAGCTTTTTTACTAACTGATAAAATTTGTTTTGCCATAATTTACTGAAAAATGGCGATTTTTCTATTTTTCAACGTCCTGCAACGTTAAATCGTATCGGATGATGAATGAAATGCGTGAACTGATGTTCACATGAGCCCAGGGTCCATAGAGCTTAGAATTACCCAGATATTTATCTTTCAGGATAATGGAAAACTATTTAGCACTGGAAAAAGTAATCCGAAAGTTTCCCGTAAACCACGGTGGAACCATACTTTCCAGATCAGTACAAATAGTGGCATTTGCTGATGATGTGGAAATTCTCGCAAGGAATATAAGAGCTCTTGGGGAAAGCTATGTAGTGTTGGAAGAGAAAGCACAAGATCTAGAATTGGTAGTGAACGTTAGTAAAACAAAATATATGAAGATGGGAGGTGATAGGGATACAAGAAGAAGAGAATCTACAGTTAAATTACATGAGAAAGAATAGCAAAGAGTGGAAAATTTAAATACCTTGGATCTATAACAACAGTAGATAATAAAACATCAGTGGACATTCAAGAAAGAATAGCAAGTGGTAACAGATGTTTCTATGTCTTGCAGAATATGTTTAAATCAAGGAACGTCAGTAGGAATACTAAAATTAAAATATATACAACAGTACTGAGACCAATAGTAATGTATGGTTCAGAAAGCTCGGTGTTGACAAACAGAGAAATGAAATGTGTAGTGTTTAACGCCCGCTTTTACTGCATATGGCACCACAGGCGGTGACATTGATGATGCATGAGATGAAGATGGAGCACCGGTGGAATGAGATGGCGGGGGAAACCGGAGGTCCCGGAGAAAACCCGCCCCAACGCCGTGTTGTCCACTACAAATCGCACTTTGCGGTCGCCTGGGATCGAACCCGGGCCGCCTTGGAGAGAGCCAAGCGGTCTAACCACTGAGCCACGGCGTGGTCTGACAAACAGAGAAGAACAATGGTTATTATGGTGGGCAAGGAATATTCTGAGAAATATATTTGGAGTGATAAGGGACTTGGACGGATGGAGAATGCGGACTAACTTGGAGTTACAGTGCCTACTTGGACAACCAAATGTAATAGTGAGAATTAAACAAGGAAGAATAAGGTGGATTGGCCATGTGCAGAGAATGTCGGAAACCAGTGTAGTTAAGAAGATATTCATAGGAAAGCTGGATGGCAGAAGGAGAAGAGGAAGACCCAGGAAAAGATGGGTAGATGGTGTAGAAGACGACTTGAGAAAGTTGGGGGTTAAAGGCTGGAGAAGAAAAGCAGAGGACCGAGTAGAATGAAAGAGGGTGGTTAGGGAGGCCAAGGGCCTACATGGCCTGTAGCGCCAACTATCATCATCATCATCATCATCATCATCATCATAATGGAAAACTGGAGCGAAAGATACCTTATGGAGGTAACTCACCCTGGCTAGTTTCGACCTCGGGACCTCTTGAACGTAAGGCAGACACGCTACCCCCTAACGCTATATAGAGGTAGGCAAAACGTTACACTATGTTATCACTCGATTAAACCTTTAAACGCTATATACGTAATTCATACAAGCAAGAACATTCCACATAGTGCAGATCACTTCGTTAGACTTAACATTTGTTAAGAAAATCTAATGGTCTTTTAGTTAACAGACCATCTCAACCTCCTAAATATAGATTCTGTTGCAAAAGAAAAACATGCAGTGAGATAGAACCGTGATAAAATAGGAAAGGAAGAAAAAATAACTCTTATTGCATTCCATTTTTAATTTAAAGAGTTGTGAAAACATACCGGTTTAGCATTATCCTGGATCATTAAGTATATTAAATCTAATATAACCTCCACATTGTCTTATTTCATTAGAATTACACCTTTTCTTTGAAATTAGTTGTTAAAATAACTTCATCATAATTATCGCCACGAGATGAGATTGTACTATGGATTATACATACATCCAGTTCCATAATAGCCACCATTTTCTACCAACTTTTGTTTTTCGTTTTCTGTCAAAGTATCAACATTTCCATATTTTATAAGTTATGTTTATCATACCTTAAAACAGTTCACTAAAAATATTGTAAATAATTTCTTAGTTTACAAAGTAATTTCACTCTTTAACAGTATAAATCATTAGTTTCAATATTCTTGTCATGTCAGCTCGACGCTTCATTCCTAAAATAAAAAATCTGATGTGCTGTGTACATATGACTTTCTCTGCCAACTGCCCTTTATCTTTATATATCTATTACAAACCCTTCCTACAAATCATTATTTTCCTATCCACTTCATGTTAATCGAAATAAATTTTTTCAGGTATTTTCATTACACATTATTAGTTTTTAAGAGAACTGCACTTTTTGTGCAGACAACTCTGATATATTCTAATATCCTCTTATCCTATATTTTCATATCTTGCTTATACGAAAGTATATAAGGTTTACCCCATAATAAACACTTCACAAGCTATTTGCAAAAAATTCAAAATCGAAGTACCTGCATTTATTTTCCATATAAAGATGTTAAATTCGTATATGGAATTTTAATCAAAATCGTCAGAACTATTTTGAGAAAATAATAAATATCAAAATTTCCCAATGTAAAGGATAGTTTAGTGTTCAGAAATTTTGAGAATCAGTCATATTTTTGGGATATTTTGAACTTTAATGCCACATTTGTTTTCCTTTCGAAGTTATGCTTTTCAAACTCCGCAAAGTAATACGAAAGCACGTTCAGAAATTTTTCTTAAAATCCATTTTTTACTTAGAACCCTCAAAATTATTATCTCAGTGAAATTTCGACATGAAATTTTTAGGTGAAAATGAAGAAAAATATGTTCACATGTGACAACAAATTAATATAAATTCAGATCATTTTTAATTAAATAGATGTATTTCTGATATAGAAGAGTTTGATCTTATTCTAAGACTAATGTTTGGTAATTACGCTCTTTGACCTTGGATCCCTTTAAGCATCTTTTCGAACATTTGTAAGTAAACCACCAGATATGATTTAAAGAAAAGAAGAAAAAAAATTAAGCAAGATTGCAAGACAATAGCAGTCGTATACGTTTCTTCGGGGCTTACTTATAAACTATGTTATAATGCAAAAGCATCTGAAATACTATTTCTTCTACAACAACCTACATTACGTCACTCATAACACAAAAAAACACATTTTACGTATTAGCCACTGAGAAGGTTTCAGGAAACAAGTGATTGAATTGAGGAAATTACGCTAGAAAGAAATTGTAAAACGACATAAACCTGTTGAGTTTGTTCTAAAAGAGCACTGGTAACACAGAACAATCCGCCACTGCTAAAGTCTTCATCTCATTCCCGCATGTTATCGGATCGGTGTGTCAAATTATGGTGAAAAGAGGGTGTGATTTTAGGGGATGAATCTGGAATTGTGTGCGCGAGCTAACGCTGGGCTCGGATGAGGGAAAATGCTGAAAGGGGGTGGGGGATTCAGTGGAGCCTCAGGCCAAAATAGATGCAATAACTACAACGACAAACTACGGTCGCGTGAAACATGGAACTCCCGCTTGTCTGCTTCAGAAAAGAGGCAGAAACATGTGAGGGTGGAGTTTCTATCATTATTAAACGGCGCTTCTGGGTACATGTCCTTAGATTTCTGGGGTATGTTTAACCATAGAGAGAGAAAACATACAACTTCAAATAAAATATCCACTCTTCGTGGACCAAACAGTTTGTTTCTAATGTCCGGATCCTGTTTATTTGACTACAACACTCAGACCCGCTCCGAGTTTTTATGCTTTCTTGTACTGTGTGCATTTGAATCAAATATAATTTAAAGCATGAGTTTCATTGTTTAAAACTGAGTATACATAGCGATAGGTATACCATCGTGCAGGAATACTGCGGATTAAAAGTATTCATAGAAGCAAATGTCGTCTTTTGTTCTCTTCTTTTGACTAACACATTCGGCCATTTGGCATGTTCCGGTCTCAATTATTCTTTGCCTGGGCCTTCCCGAATCTCTTCGCCCTGTGGGATTATAATTTAAAATGTTACTTGCCATTCTTGTGCAGTCTAACATTTAAAGGTGTTCTTCCCAGTTTTCTCTATGTTGTTTAATTTTACCGTGTATATTTAAAATCTTTAGATTTTCCCTTAATCCTGGTTTCTTATTTCATCTTCTCTTATCCCAATATTGTTCTTAAAAATTTCACTTCTGTAGGTTGAATATGACAAATCTTTTTGACTTATTATCCAGGATTCACTTCCGGATAACATAACTGGTACTGCCATTGTGGTGCAACATTTTAATTGTGTATCGGCCCGTGCTGTTTTTTTTTTTTTTTTTTTTTTTTTTTTTAATATTCTTCTTACAGTGCTGCAGATTAAAAGATATTTATTTCGTTTTGTATGTATCTGTAACAATCAAAGGAAATTACACATCCTAGATACTTGAAATAAAAAACTTGTTCTAAAATGCTATTTTCTAGAGCTATTTTCACTCTTACCGGGTATTTACCTTGGAATTTCATGACTTTCGATTTAGGTACATACAGAAATTTTAAAATTATGTCCTTTAATAGCTGATATAACACTAAGTTGCTCTTTGGAGATTATCTTCAGAGCTTTGAATTATAACTAAACCATCTACATAGGCTAACACCTACAAAATAATGTCATTTGTATCAAATAAAATATCCTATAATAACGTTATACATTGTTGTACTACTGGATAAAAGCTTCCAAAAATAGAAAATATTGTCGGGAACCCGTATCTAGGATCGCGCGGCATGTTTACACCAAAGGAACTGATAGGCGGACAGTGTGAAAACCAAGAGCCGGCAGACGAAGATAACATGGAGATAAAGGTCTGCCAAAACAAACAAACTGAGACAAATGGAAATTTCTAGTTACTTCTTGACTGATAGAGACTGTTCGGGTTCTGGTTTATTTTCGAATTATCTGGAAATTATCAGTGAAGTATTTAAAGAGGCGACGACTGGCCAAGAGTTGAGTTGCAAGTTGTAAAACGAGAGCCATCTGTAAAGTGCTGTAACGAGAGCTGGTGTTTCTTATTGTCATCGACCTTGGTGCTGTAGAATGTGATATGTGATGTAATGTTGTTACGTGAGAATTGAACCGTGTATTCCTACGAAAATAAAGAACATTTAGAATTTTGGCAAATTGGACTTTTAATTCTACGAACCCACAAAGTCACAATATGTCAATTATACAATTATTCATCGTCGTCTGTTTACCCTCCTCGTATGTGGAAAATACACCCCCCCCCCCCGCCCAACTTACAAGTCAGCATCTGGGGTCAGATCCTGACGTGGAGCGTCGCATTTAAGATCTGTGCTGGACAAAGCGGCGTAGGGAGCGGTTTCCACCGGGTGCTCCGGCTTCCCCCGCCATCTCATTCCACCGGTGCTGCACTTTCATTTCATGGATCATCAGTGTCACCACCTTCGATGCTCATATAGTAAAAGAGGCATTAAACACTACAATGCATTAGCATTGCGGCTTTGTGTACGGATACTTTAAGTGAACCGCATGGGGGAAGATGAGTAATGTGTGTGTGTGTGTGTGTGTGTGTGTGTGTGTGTGTGTGTGTGTGTGTGTGTGCGCGCGCGCGCGCGTGTCAAGGGATACTAGGAGAAGATTTCATCGTGAACAGTAGAGCGAAGTTGCTATGCGGTAACGTGTGAGGAAGGACCGACCTTCGAATTCCATCTGATTAGTTTTTTCGTCGTTTCTCTAGGTCGGCAGGCAAGTGTTTGGGTAGTTCACCTTCTATAGTGAATCAGTAGTAGAATCAATCAATAATTCAATCAATAATAGGACACACGTGCAACTTTGGGAGAATATAATACGCAATTCGGAGATTACATTGCACAATTGACATCTCAGAGAAAATGTTGGAAGTGTCCTCCACCAGCAACTATACATGTTTGCACTCGTCTCACCATATTCTCTGAAGTTTTACGGAGAGTATCCTCGCCAATGTTACTTATTTCGGTTCGAATGGATTCCTTGAGAACATCAACTGTCCGTGGCCTAATCTTGTACACTCTATTTTTAGATACTCCTACAAGAAGAAATCTGGTGAAGTTAGGTCAGGGGATCTGGGCGACCACAGACCTTTTGAGACTATTCGATCACCAAAGAAACTGGTTACAAGTTTTATGGTGTCATGAGATGTATGGCACGGTGCTCCATCTTGTTGGAAATAATCTTTCCTCAATTCGATATGGATTGCACTATATAAACCATCGTTACCTTTCATCTGTTTCACGGCTGAAGGGTGCTACTGGTCTGCTTCGGCAGCACGGTGGAATTTGCGCTTTGAAAAATATTTCTTCCTGGCGTTTGATAAGTTTGTTTTGGTCCCCATCATTGGAACTGTCTCGATTGCCACTGAATCCTCGGGTGGGGCACAGAGACTAGGTAGTGCTAGGCGGCTTCAGCATGGGCTTCATATAACCCTTAGGAAATCTGTAATTTCTAACTCCAGCTTGTCCCTTCCTCATGAGAAAGGACCCCACTGTGGCCTATTTCTGCCGTTCTGTTTCAGTTATTTTTGTCCACTCCTAACTCCCAAATTGAAGCAGCTTTGTTTAACCAGGTCATGATGACCTTGGCAATCCTTCTAATCGAGAAAAGTTTTCAATGGTACGTCGGGGAACCGAAATCAGAAATATAAGGATAGTTATATGTGGTTGACCATAAGCCATGGTACTGACTGTTAAACGCAGTGGCCATCCGCATAAAATGGTACATGGACACATGTTAATTTCATTAAGTGTACTTCATCTTAAACGCCGTTAAACATCTTTGGCGTATGCTAAAACTAGGAAAGTCCATTTCGTATTTATACATTACACAACATTGTCTTCTGTCGTCTATGGGGCAAGGTGTGTGTTGTGTTATTTTCTCGCCGAAGAGTGACGAAAGTTACCGAAGTATACGCCAAATGGGGTGCAGAAAGAGTGCGCCCACGCCTCACAGCATATCAGCAGACAAAAACTATGATCACTGCAATGGGAAACAATGTCGCTCAGTTGTGCAGTTTAATAAAGCAACGCATGTAGGAGTAGTAATTAATCTAATTATAGTTTCAGAAATTTAGGTAAGTTACTATAATTAATTTCTATGACTTACACTAATAAACAGGTGGATATATTATGTGACTCTCCTCACAATTTTCCCAACAGCTGACTCTAATTAAATAAAGAATATAATTTTGAATAGTTTTAAATCTGCTGGAAAAAAATGAAGCTGGAAAGCTGTGGTCGACACTGAGTCTCTTGCTGGTTTACTCTCCAAGAAATAGTGGCACTAAAAGTTACATATCAATTCCAAGCTCCAACTTTCAGCAATTTTAACCGCACATGGATGAGTTGCCCATTACGAAATAAACATTTGTCTCTTAACATGACAGTTTTAGTTTCAACTTTAGCTGCATGACTAAAGAGAGAAGAACAGCTGCGTCAGCATCAACGTCACTTATAATGACGTCATATTGCCGCTCTAATTGACAAGTTCACCACCACGGTGTGACAACGGCATTTCTCGTTCTACTTCATATTGACACTCTGTTACCCATTTTATTTTATTTTAGATTGGCAGATGAGACCATTATAACGAAAAAGAGGGCGTGTTGGGCGAGAATCGGAGCAAATTGGATGTAAAAATACAGCCCCTTATCCCTCCGCCCTTCAGAAATCTGTCATTGAGCCCACTTAAAATGAGAGTTTATGCCACTGATCTCCAAGAGTATATGCTGCGAAATTTCAGTTTTATGTCATATCTGATATTAAACCCAGTTCAAACTGAAAAGCTAAAAAATATGAATTCGATTGTTTAAAAAAGTGAAATAAAATTTCATTTTAAATGGTAAAAAGGGTCTACTCCTGCTTTGCATATTTCGTAGACCTAATATACTGCACTAAGTATACAAAAGCTTCTAATTTGTTCTATTTAAATATCAAAAGGACAGTTGAGATAATACCTGCTGTAATTTTTTTGAAAGTTAAATTTATAAATATTTAATTCCTTTTTCAACAATATTTAGGTCAATACTTTTGTTTGACCTGTTACACAGTTTATCAACATGCCAATCTACGTTATATTAATAACTTAAGTAATTAATATATAAAATAATTAATATACGAGGGTGGGTCAAAAAGTAATGCCTCCTATTTTTTTCCCCTAAATAAGTAAGTTATGTGAAAACTTTGAATTTGGCGCAATTCCTCAAACCTTCCTCTCCAATCTACTGCAGTAGTAACTTCCTAAGTCAACATGTGGTAGCACTCATTCTCCTGCAAAATGGCTGCCGTCGACATTCGTATTAGGCAGGATTCTGTGATTGAATTTTTGACTGCGGAAGGTGAAACGGCAATTCGCATTCACGAAAGGCTAAAAAATGTGTATGGTGATACAACGGTGGATGACAGCACTGTTAGACGATGGGGTCGTCGCTGTAACGAAGCTGAAGGGCAAATACCATTGTCCTTCCGGTTTGTCCTATATATCGCTACTAGAATGACCGAACATGAACGAAGCATTCGTTTAATGCTACCTGAGAGGTCTGGGCTGGCAGAGCATTGTTTTGATAACGACCATAGAGCCAATTTTCGGGAGACGATCATCTTGGCAATATGCAACAGTTACTGGGAACGGAGAATTAAGGAGGCTTTGGCGATTTCCTCTGAAAGGAGCACGCTTAATCGTGATGCTGGATTTCAGTTCAGCTCCTCCTGGAAACCGGCGTTAAAGGTGGAAATCCGTCGAATTAAGAAGCAACGATCAATACAGCTTGATGATCAAGTTAAGTAGTTACGTATATTTGACACAATTTTCTATAATCACGCCACCTCCTGACCTGGCATTTAATTTACTGCAGTCTTTTGTTCAGTAATGCGAATTTTGATAGTGGTTTGTCTTTGTTTATAGTTTTTTTTTTATACCCAGTATTTCATTTGTGGTTACAACATTTTATAAATATCCTAATGATGGGAGAGATGCACACTCCCGAAACTTTGATAACTAATCATCTTTTCACCTGGCTGGCTGTCCGAGAAGAAAGCGGGTTTTTGTCTAACTCATAAGGTTTAACAGTTATATAAAGCACTTTCAGAATGAATAGGAGTTAACAGGATTTTATCAAAAAAGTTCAGGATATAGTTATATTTGTCATATAAATACTTATTTTAAACACATAGCTTTTAATAAAATCGTCAAAGCTATTCTAGATAAATTCCAAAATAATGAATGAATTGAGTATTTTTTTTTTTTTTTTTTTTTTTTTTTAATATTCGTATGGTATCCGTGAAAGACGCTGAACTTAAGTTACCAAGATTTTGGTACTTAACCGACTTTTGACTAGTTAGTATTCTGTAGCAGTTATTTTACATATTTCAGGTTTTGTTAAGAATAGTCAGACAGATTATTATTTGTAATAAAATAAAGAAGTAATGTAAAGTAGGTAATGGTGTAACCATGACAACGTAATATGATAAGTTGTTAAATGCTTTAAAAGATTGTGTTCTTCTGCTTATGAAAGTCTTAGGGGTGAGACGTGTATCTTACTATCCGAGAGTGTGCAGAAACAATTTTGTGTATGCATCAAAGATGTATAAGTAGCGTGTGCGCAAAGAAATAAATAGTTCATCGTGCCATCTACCGCTGGTTGTAAAAAGACTACATTAATAATATTTGTAATTGCATCAAAGGATTTAAAAATGTTTATGAGGAATTAAATTTCTATCTTTGAACAAGAAAAGGATTTAAGTTAATTGATGGAAATTAATCATTTCTTCAACTAGCCGTATATAGGGTAAGGTTTTTGATAGAGTCAACATGAATAATTCAATGCCATGGCCGGGATTTGAACCACGGGGCTCTCGTATTCGAGATACACCGTTTGGGGAGACTCAAACCTAGTAGACTACCGCGGAAATATACGAGCCAAATGGAGAATTTAATGTCAGGACGGCAAGTTGGCCATGGTAGCTCAATGGGTTAGAGCGATGGACGGAAACCAGGAGATCCGTGGCTCAAATTCCGGCCAGGGCATTGAATTTTTCATGTTGACTCTATCAAGAAATGGATTATTTGTTCTTTCTTTGAAAGTTGAATAGTAACTTTATCAGCCCCGTTGCCGCGAACCTGGGAAAGAAAAAGAACTCATCGCTAAAAAATTACAGATGCGCCTAATTATCCAGAGTTGCACGAGAAACATCTAGATTTCTACAAGATCGTCACTAAAGGTGAGATATTCATCTGGATCTGCTTCAAGATGGTGCCACAATGTGGTGTACTATCTTAGCATCTTCAAACATCGCATGTGTATAAAATATTGCTTCAAGATGACAAAGACGGATTCTTCTCTGTGAGTGCATTAAACACATGCACCACAATTCTTTTTTCGCCGCTTTGTAAAGGCTTTCCCTTGCGATGCTTCAGCGAAAAACTGGCCGTAGACTCTGCCATTATACATATAAGTACACACGCAATAAACGATCAATAAAATAATGTAGCTCTCGCACTCGGCACAACACACCTTAGAATGGCGATATATGACTAATCCAGTTCAAAGCAATATCAGTGATAAACGTCATATAAACAAATATGTCACCCCTACCGCTAAATCACGTGAATCGTGCCATGTACTTGAGAGCAAAGGAACCTCCTCTTTACTTCGTTTAAGAATTAACATGCATTTCAGATAAATCAACTCTGTTGCATAATGTATTTAATAAAAACAGCTACGAAAACATAAATTTGACAATTCTCTTCCATGGTGATATTATGATATATCACCATGTTAAATGACGAACTAATTTTTACCGCACAACAGTCTATACTGCAATAGCAGCCAATGAGAGGTGATAAGGTCACGTGACCGTTTAGAGATACGGGGCAAGCTTATGTGAAACAAGGATTAGTGACATCTTGATTGTCTTACAGAACATTCGATTTCTTGTTTGTTACAGAATATTCGGGAAATATCTAGTTACATGAGTAGAGGTATTAAAGGAAGCGATGATTCGCCAAGATGCAGTTGTAAACAGTTGTAACAGTTGTAAACAGAGCAGTAGTGGTAAACAGAGACGGAACGAGAGTTGTAATTGAAACTGGTGTTTTGGCAGTGAACTCTTTGTTGTGGTCAACGACCTTGATAGACTGTAATTGTGTATGTGACGTAATGCTCCTACTGTAGTACTCGATTTCACCAACGGATGTTAAAATCGTCGTTAACAAATGTAACGTAACAATTGAACATTAATGTTCAATTTCTTACATTTCACTAACCTGCTTTGTGAAAATGTTAACAAACACATGTTAACGCCAAGAAACTTGTAAATACCACAGCTATAGAAGGCTATGGATGAGTCGTATTATTTTCTGAACGTACTGCGATGCGCTTTTGTTTTCATTTTCGTCTGCACAAGCTGAAAACTGGCGGATGAACAAAATCATAAATAAAGCCGTGAGACAAATTTCTCATTGATGGACAAAGAATTGATAATTGAATTGGTGACGAAGTGTAAGGATATCGTGGAAAATAAGAGGACGGATGCGGTGAATGTAAAAGAGAAAGATGTCAGGGGGAAAACTGGAAACGAATTTAATTCAAATGCATGTGTCACTACTACAAGCACCAAACAACTTGTCAGTATTACGTAAATTTAAAACGAGGTGCGAAGGAGAATTGACTTAAACGTTTCAAGACGGGAGGTGGACAGTGTATTATCCACATAATTCAGTGAATTATAAAATCGCAAAGTTATTAATACTTGAAGCAAATGCGAGATCGTCATATTCCTTTCCATGCATGTTCTAACCTCTCTTGTACTTCCGCAGTAACCTTCATAGCAACTTGTTTGGACAGTTTATACCTTCGTAAAAAATTTTCTTCGGATAGCTCCTCAAAATCATTTCTCCTCATAGGCCGTACTCTATTACGAATGCCATTTAGATGGTCTTAAATATAGCAAATCGACATCAACAACTGAATTCATGCTCACCATCTTGACTATTTACAATTGTTAAGGACTTAACATCAGAAATTTGGTTTGTTAGTTTAACAAGAGATTTAACACGAGTGTTACGCTAACACTTGTTGGTGAAATGCAATTTTTGTTTTAACTATTGCTAAACTCGTGTTAAGTCTTGACATCTGTTGGTGAAATCGGGCAAAAGTGTATTTATACGGAAATAAGAACATTTGGAAATTCTGTAATTTGGACTTTTAAGTCTACGAACCCACAAAGTCACAATATATAGAGAGGATTTACTAGGTTCTCTGCTGGTGTTAATGACTTTAATAAAATAGAAAGGTTCTCTTAACTGTTACCTGCTTTAGCCAGGCTTATGAGTTCGTTATTAGTTCAAAGAAAATGGAATTTACGCTTGACTCTGTTTTTCAGGAAAAAGATAGGCAACAGAAGTTAAAAGTTGCAAAATATATAAATAGAAATTGAAAAAAAAAACGAAAAAAAAATTTCCCAAAATAACTCCTCTATTTTCGGGCCTATAGTGACTCATAATTAGCATAGATTGTATTAGGCCTCATCTTTATATTTTAGGAAAGGAGAAAGATTTTTCCTCAAACTTCTAGCTCTACTCACGGTCATCTTACTGTGCAAAGAAGACAACGTCGCAGCATGCAAGAATCAATTGACTCGCCGCTTCAAAAAGAGAAACTAGAAGCAAACCTACTAACGAGTCCATGTGTGCTGTAACAAAGGTTTTCGTCTTGTTGGGCTTGTGTTGGTCGTCAAGAGAACAACTTGACCCGACGCTCGTTATGACGCCGGCGAGGGAGGGAGTTTGTTCTAATCCCCTTGTGGACGGACCTCGTTTGGCGGAAAGTGTCGGGTTCTCTCTCTCGCTCGTCAGACATCAGATCTCTGCCAAACTATAGCATTCGATCCCTGATGGCTCGATAATTAACAACATAACAAGAACAAGCAATATCTGTTACTCGATACTCTCAAAGGTAGTTTGTTGCAGTATGGTTGCCATGAAAATAAACAGAACAGAGGCGCAAAATAATACCGTATGTCATCTTTTATAGATTGTCTTCCTTCAGACCATTTGTTACTGTCGACATCTATATATCGCCAATTCTCTGAATAAGCTTAGATCTTCGGACGCCGCAGCTCAATCAGTGGAGCACTTGCCTGTGGGTTTGGTTTTCGGCTGGGGATGAGTTTTCTCTAGGCAAAATTAGTTCCTATCCTCAGCGGAGTCTAGAAGTATAAATTGTAATGGAATGGAACAAAATTTAGAGACGCACTTACTATTTATCGACTATTATAAAGCTTTTGACAAAGTATCACGAATGATACTGTGGAAAATTTTAAATAATAGAGGCATACCTTTACAACTAATTGAATTTATAAAAAGTGTGTACATTGACACAAAAATAAAAATAAATAAAATAGAACCAATAATAGTTAATGGTGGCGTAAGACAAGGTTGTCCTTTATCAACCGCACTTTTTAATTTGTATGTTGACGAAATAGTAAGGATTTGGTCGAATAAAGTCAATGGAGGCATTCATGTATCAGGAGCTAAATTGAAAACTATGTTGTATGCAGATGATCAAATAAAAATGCCACAAATGAAGATGACCTACAGAAAATGCTGTATAGTCTAGATAAAATTGCTGAAGAATATGAAAATATCACAAATAAATCCAAAACCATGGCATTTAAAGGAATTAATCCAGTAAGATAAAAAATAGTGTTAGATAACATAATAATTGAGCAGAAATCACACTTTAGGTATTTAGGATGTACTGTCTCGTACCAAGGGGAAGCTGATATAATAGAGAAAATAAATAAATTTAACTATATAACAGGCACAATAAAAAGAACATTAAACAATAAAGCAAGAAAGGACTCTATAATAAAACTATACAAAACAATGGCAATAACAACTCTGATCTATGGATCAGAAACATGGACACTAATGGCCGTGTGCACCAATCTCGATCAAGATATTATCGCGGTTAAATAATGACTTTACCGCGATGAACGGTCATTTCTGGTGCATCGACGACGGTAAACTTCATCCAGGCTTTAATCGCCGTTTAACTCTGACCGACCGTGAATGGCCGATTATCTTAGCTCGTAATTGTAAAATGGCGGCTTATGTTTTGGAACGCGATAATTTCGAGGACGAAATGTTATATATGCAATATATTGACGGTGGTGACAATAATCGCATACCCGTTATAGTGGATAGAGGAAATCCTTTTGATGATATGAACGATAGAAAATTTCAAGAAAGATTCCGATTATCTAAGGAAGTAGTGTGGTGGCTAGTGGACAAATTGTGTGATAGGTTAGAATTCCCAACAAACAGAAATAATACGATATCACCAATGAATCGAGTATTAACAACTTTAAGATTTTATGCAACGGGTGCATGTAATATACTAATCGGCGACGTATCTAATACTCATCGGACCACGGCGTTGCGTATAATGAACAGTGTGTCGCGAGCAATAACTGACCTGGGACGCAATTATATACAATTTCCGGCAAGTAATGCTGATGTAAGGTCAGTCATTGATAACTTTAGTGCAATTAGTGGTTTTCCAGGAGTACTTGGAGCCATTGATTGCACACACATAAGGATTCAGTCGTCTGGAGGTGAACATGGCGAAGTTTATAGAAACAGGAAAGGTTATTTTCACTCAATTGCCAAACTGTAAGTGATCATAATTTACTTATTAGGGACATTGTTGCAAGGTGGCCAGGCTCGGTGCATGATAGTACAATATTTAGAAACTCCAGCCTAAGAGCAAAGTTTGAAAATGGAGAAATGCCTCATGGTTATTTACTAGGAGATAGTGGCTATGGCTGCAGACCATATTTAATTACCCCAATTATAAACCCACAAACTGCTGCTGAGCAACGTTTTAACAGTGCACATGTAAGAACAAGAAACACAGTGGAGAGGCAGTATGGAGTTTGGAAAAGGAGGTTTCCAGTACTGTCATTGGGGTTAAGATCTGACCTGCAAAATGCTATGGCAATAATCGTAGCCACAGCAGTGCTGCACAACATCGCCAGGAGTTTCAGTTTCGAGGAACCTCCTCAAGATCCTGAAATTCAAAGGCTGCTAGACCATCTGCAACGAGTGAGGGGAGCAGACATTGAGGAAAATGATCCTGTTCCAGCAGAACATCAAATGCATCGTAATGACGCAGTATCAGGAAGAGCAGTGAGACAGGCGATAATAAATCAACACTTTAGTTAAGGTACGTATGTATATTTATTCACATAAGATTTATTTACAAGCTGTTTTTATTTCTCCAGTACTTAAGTTCCTTTTGATGTTTCTTTTTAATGAGGTCCAACTGTGTCATGAGAACCTCAACTCGCTTCTCACAAGCATCAACTATGCTTGTTGCAGGTTTGGGTTTGGGTGGCATCCTGCGTTGCTGCCACCTTTTCGGCGTAGAGTTGACCATATGAATCTCAGCTTCTTCTGCTGGCATGGAAGCTGGTGTTGTCTTCTGTAGCTGGAATTCCTGTAGCAAAGAAAAAAAGTGTTAATTTGCTTTCAAATGGCTTATTATTGTGTGTGTGTGTGTGTGTGAGACAATGAGAGAAATCATGGTATAATTTGTGTAATATATAATATGTAGGTGTGAGCATATGTGAGAGAGAGAGAATAAGAGAAATTGTAGTGTAATTGTATATCAGTAACATGTAATTTTTTTAATTTATTGTACTTTCTCACTCAGTATACCTGTTTTATGTGTAATAAATATATACTACACAGAAATATTGGAGAGAAAGGTAGCTAATGGCTTCATTGCCAAAGCCTAGCATTTGAAAACAACAACATTAGTAATACTGAAAAAGTGTATCAAAATGTGGATTGGCACAAGCTTGAACTGTAGCAAAAACAATCATCATTTGACACCTTTTGGAACCTGAACTTGAAATAAAGCTCTTAGCAATTTAAAAATATCAGCAAACAAGAATTAACAGCAGGACACAATATATATACATACTTATTTATCAGTGAAAAGAGTACCCAAATGTTAAAATTATTTGTTAGCATGAGACTCACTTGTAAGTTCGAAAATGGTATTACATCGTAACTATTTTTAACCACAAGAGTATTAATTTTATTAACATATGTTCTTCATCGCAAAACCTTACAAATAGTAATTTAACATAGAAATGGAATATACTGGTCCCCAGTTTGTCCATTATGTATTCTAAAAATGAACTACACTCATCTTCAAAACTGTACATCAGTTCACAATATACACAACGATTATGAAAAATATTGGAGTGCAAGACGACTAATGATTTCATTGTCAACCATTGGGTGTTAGAAAACAATATACCTATATCACATATGTGACAATATCAAATCATTGTCAACCTTTGGGTGTTAGAAAACAAAATACCTATATCACATATGTGACAATATCAAATCATTGTCAACCTTTGGGTGTTAGTAAACAAAATACCTATATCACATATGTGACAATATCAAATCATTGTCAACCATTGGGTGTTAGAAAACAACATACCTATATCACATATGTGACAATATCAAATGACTTCTTACCTCAATTTCTATTAATGGAACAACATTACTGGAGGTTTCTAAACTTTGTGTAAGCTCTGTAACATCTGCAACAGAGAAAAACAGAAGTCCTTGTAATAACTATTCACATACATGTGTACGTGTAAGATTTGAAATTCTAGCATTGAACGTTACTATAACATGTATAACATAGCAATTGTTTAGCTCATTACTGTTGATTATGGAAAGACAAAGCTGTCCTAATTGCACAAGCACCAGGGCCCAGTTCAGCAGTAGCCCAACATGTATTCTCTTTGGTATCCCAATGTGAGAACCATGTAATGTCCTACGTAAATATTAATAATTCTTACAAATGGAGCAATAAATAAGTATACCACTACAAAAATAATAGTTGGACTAATAAATGCATTACATAGTACAATAGTAGATTATGACTAATGCAAATGGCATGCACTGTCTGTCCACCATAAGAAAGCAAGGCAGAAGAATGTGTAATATAATTATCTTTTCCGTATTTATGCTCGCCTTCTAGATATGATAAAGATGCTAGGTTTTTGAAAATACACAATGTTGTCACATAACTCACCCATACATAATACCAATCTATCACTGCAGTTATTGAAACAAGCATTAGATCTGACAGCATGGGTGACTCATATGCATACATTCATTTCGTAGTAAACATATCCACTAACAGAGCAGATAAACTGTTTAAGCCCCTCTCCCTCTTCAGGCCTAGCTTGTCTTCTTGTGGTGGATAGACAGTACAAGAGCAGTTATTTTTATCCACTGCCAAGAAAGAATAAACCATAACACACATCTTAATTATTTTACATTATTTTTCATCAAATGATGCAAATATTTCAATTTCAAGACCTCAAAATATAACTGTCTTGTTAGTCCATTTCATGCAGTTTTCTTTTGATAGTGCAAATGTTATTAAAATGTGTTGTTACTAATCCATTGCAAATAAACTCCATGAAAGTGTTGCTACCAGCACTATAAGCCATGACACCATTGAATTTTCTAGTTATAAGACACTCAAATTAGTAAAGATTATTACATACCATCTGCTGTTGCTGCCTGCTGGTATGTGGCATCACTATCGAATGCGTTCTGCAGGGGTGTTGCAGTTGATGCAAGCATCTCTTTTAATTTGGGATGTACAACATTCATGCACCTCCTTTTCCCTCCTCCTGTTTTGTGCACCTCCAATTTCTCATCTGCAATGTCTTTTCTTGCTTTTCTCTTTAAATTATTGTAGCACGTTCTTAATTTTGATGCATTTCTTTGTGTTACCCCTAAAACAAAAGCAATTTACTAAGACAAAAGCTGCAAAGCATGTCCCTCAGTATAATAATGGATATAAGTTACAAATTGTTGTTGAGAAGATGAAGTTGATAACCCTTTCTTCCGGTTTGGCAAGAGCAAGTTTGCTTTTGCATCAATAATCACAAATCCTTAAGTTAAAAATTAAATACTATTTTGTTTATTAACTATATCAATTGCCACAATGTATCAGCGTTGTCGGTGCACTAGAATTTTATTCCACAAGGCTCTTTGTACACGCAATATATAGGTAGTATTTCACGAACTCTTGATAAATAATTATAACTTTAACCAGAGGTTAGTTGCCGAAAATCATCTTCTAAAAACAACAGACTATTAAAATACTTCAGCCAAAATCATAATTTTGGAATAATGTAACATTTTTCGCTTACCTGGACTGCTGTTAAATTGTACGGCCAGCTGCTCCCACGTGGCCTCCTTCTGTTTTATCGTAACTCCGTCAGTTCTTTTATTTTCCATAACTTCTTTATAGTGAGACACCAAATCTAACAAAATGTCTACTTCAAAAGCAGAAAAGTTTGGAGTCCTGTTGCTAGTTGTTTCCATTATGGTTATATTCTGCTATAGCTGTTTAAGCACGTGCTTCTGCTTGGACAAATGCTAAGCGAAAAACAAACGACAAATGACGAACACAAAGCGATGAACTTCCGGGTGTGTTCGGTAGCCTTCTTAACAGTTACATTTGAAACGAGCGGTGCGCTCTACGGCACCGAGCGCCTGCCAGATAATCACAGCCAACTAACCGGCGATTGGCAATGGTGCACCAGGATGTAAGCTTTACCGCGATCAACTTTTAACTGCGTTTAGGCAAACGTCTCTTGTGGATTTGCTTAACGAGGTTGGTGCACACGGCCATAACAAAAAGAAATAGTACGAGAATACAGTCATCAGAAATGAAATTCATAAGAGCAATAGCTGGATATACCAAAATTGATAAAAAAACGTAGTCAGGATATTAGTACAGAATTAAAAGTAGAAGAAATAAACCATACTATTGCAAGAAATAGAAATCAATGGAAAAAAACATGTTCAGAGGATGAATAATAACAGAATACCAAAAATAGCCTTAAACTATAAACCTATAGGAAGAAGAAACCAGGGAAGACCGAAGAAAAGATGAGCAGACCAATTTGGAGCCGGTACGGGTTAAACAATCCAAAGCCGTGAGGTAGAAGAAGAAGATGTTTGTGTGATCTAATGCATAAAACCCAAACATAACCATTGTAGCTAAAGATACAATATAAATGCAAAAAAAAAAAAAAAAAATCAAGATTGAAGTATGATATAAGCTGGGAATTAATGCTTCTTTCACGTTTTAGCGTTGTGTCAGGGCAATTGGAAAGTGAAACTGAAAAATTCAACGCCATAGCCGTGATTTGAGCTACCGATCCTCCGTCTGCGTTCGGTTGCTCGAACTACCATGGCAACAAGTCAGCACGGCACTAAATTCCCAAATGAATCGCATATTCCCCAGTAACGGTGCAAGCTGAGGTACTGAAGATATATACCTATTTATATGTAGTAGTAGATTTGGTGCAATGTAACCAATATTTTACACATAACCTAAAGGCATCTGCTCCAATTCTCCTTTGGCAATTACACAAATGTGTATATTCTTGCAAAGACGCTCTAGAACAGAAAAGCAATTCTTATAATTCCTTAAACATCAATGCCGAAAAATAACGAACGACTACAGCGAACCAGGAAAAAGAATCAAAATAGCACATGAATGCTATATCGGGTCCAAAATAATTATGGATAATGTAAACTTATAAAATGCGACACAATTACATTTAGGGCTAGTGTCTCACATCAGGAGAAGAGAGGTGTAAATGAAAAAAAGAAAAAAAAAAAGGAACAATAAAGTAATAACCGCAACATTGAGACAAATGTTTAAATTGTATAACGTTACATTTAAATATTAAGTTTAGTATTTATTCAAATTTTCTGCGCCGTGCCGTACCGAGCTAAGGCATCATGCCTTGGTCCCTGGTCAGGGAAGGCAGCGCGGTTTCGATCTCACCCATGTGGTGGGGATTTTAGCTCCCGGGTATAGGACAGGTGTCCCCTCAGCATCGTGAGGAAAGTGAGGAGCTTACGCTAGGTAAGCGACCCTGGTCACGGAAACCAACATTCCGGCTGGGGGATGCGGAGATGCTGACTACACCATCCTCTCCGTATCGGTTAGATGATCCTCCACATCTACCGTGCGTAAGTGGGCATGAGGCCGGCAGTCGAGTTGGTAGGCCTTGGCCCTCTAAGGGCTATCGTGCCAGTTTTTTTTTTTTTTTTTTTTTTTTATAGCAAGCTAAATCTATTTATAGTCAGGTTTTTAAAAAGGTATTTGTTGACAGTTTTGAAATTCTAATCTTTTGCACGACCACAAGAATGAAAATAATAAATAGCAATTTAATATTTGAAACAAGTGTATCTTTGAAAATTCAACCCAATAAATAAAAATATCTCGAAATGCTACCACAAAGAAAATAAATTAAAAATCAATTTTTTATTTAAATGATATCACATTTTTCTGTAGTAAGATTCTCTCTCTCTTTCTCTCTCTCTCTCTCTCTCTCTCTCTCTCTCTCTCTCTCTCTCTCTCTCTCTCTCTCTCTCTCTCTCTCTCTCTCTCTCTCTCTCTCTCTCTCTCTCTCTCTCTCTCTCTCTCTCTCTCTCTCTCTCTCTCTCTCTCTCTCTCTCTCGCTCTCTCGGTCGTGCCGTGGCTCAGTGGTTAGACCACTTGTTTCTCACCAAGGCGGCCCAGGTTCGATCCCAGACGATCGCAAAGTGAGATTTGTGATGGAAAACCCGGCGCTGGGTTGGGTTTTCTCCGGGATCTCCTGTTTCCCCCGCCATCTCATTCCACCGGTGCTCCATCTTCATCTCATGTATCATTAGTGTCACCACCTGCGGTGCCGTATGCAGTAAAAGCGGGCGTCAAACACTACACATTTCATTTCATTTCTCTCTGTCTCCCTGTGTTACGGTTTATCAATTATGTATTTAAAGTTTACGTTATTCATTTCAATGAAAAGCATTTCATAAACATTTCAAGGCGGTCATTTTATTTGACCTGGATATATTTTAAACATGTGGTATTTTAATCAAAATCGTCATACTTTTTCAAAACTGTATTTAAAAATAAGGAAAAATTTTCCGTGCAAAGGGCAATTTAGAGTGGGAGGATTTTCTTTAAAATCTTCGTGGAGGGCGCTAGGCTTAAAGATCAAGTATGGTGTTTATCCAACATTTCACTTTTAAATCATATACACGAAGGACATTTTCCTAAAAAAAGTTTCTTTTTTGATTCAGTGTGCTTCAAATCATGATTTTCCTATGACATCCCAATATCGGAGTTTTGGTTGGAATATCATGCTTCTTCTAACTACAAGATATACGTTAGAGGAAGTAAAAATGGTAGCAAGAATAAAGAATGACAGAAAACCAATATCAGTCCATCTAAAAATATCAAGTACCTAAAACTAGGAATGTGATAGAGAAAGTAGAAATGATGCAAGGAAAGCGGAGTGGGAAATAATTAAGAAGTCTTAAGTCAAAAAGACGAAGAAAGAGGATGAAGGAAGGAGGCGAAGGAGAACTGCAATAGATAATGAAATCTGAGCTACTTTTGCCTAAATTACTTGGATAAAGAAAGTATAAAATTAGCTTAGGGTGAAAACAGGTTCATCTCCTCTATGGATTACCATGCGTGATGGTTTTGCGGTTACGTGCATTCCGAGTCTTGAATCGCAGTTTTCTCTAATTTGCAAGCCGAATACTGGAGCTTTTTCTCTTCAACCATGAATTTCTTTTCCCTCATTTGATATCACTTTGCTTCCTCTATAGTGTTTCAGCACACACGACTGGACATTGAAGATCTGAATGTCAGACCTTCGGTCTCAAGTCAGATCAGAGCTAGGCCCTCTACTGGCAGTGGAGTGTTTTGTAAGGAAGGATAATATGCGGCAGGAAATGAGGTTGGAGTTATATATAAGCCATCTGATGTGTTATTTTATGTGCCTAGAAGCAGCCTTGGGCGTTTGTAGCGCTCTCCAGGATTGATGTCGTACTCACCTAGACCGAGGATGAGAGAGTTGAAGTTGTGGGAGAGGTTTTGATAGAAGGAACGTGAAAGGGTATGGATGTATTCTTTTATTGTGGGGATACGTAGGTCACGTCGGATAACTAGATTGGGGATGTACCAAGGGGAGTCTGTGGCAATGCTGAGGAATCGGGATTGTAGAATTTCAAGGCGGTGTAGGTGAGACTTGGCTGCTACTCCCCATATTTCACTGGCGTATGTGATGGCTGGCCGGAGTACTTGCTTATACAGGAGCAGTTTTGTAGGCAGAGACAAGACTGATCGTCGGTTATACAGAGAGTATAGCATACCCATTCTTTTGCTAACTTTATTAGCCACATATGTAATGTGGTCTCTCCACGTCGATTTGATGTCAAGTAGAACACCAAGATACTTAACGTAAGTTTTCCAATGGGCGTCCTCACCAGCTAGGCGAATTGGTGGAAGATCCGCTATTCGTCTTCGAGAGAAGGTGATGGCCTGGCTCTTCTGTGGGTGGACGCGTAGGCAGTATTTCAGGTGGACTTAGAGCTATGCAGTGTTTGTCGATTCGGACAGATGTCGCGGATGTTTGGTCGTTGGAAAATTATTCTCTATCCTACCAAATGGCAGCCTTCTCTGAGCCGCCACCACCGCCTCAAAGACTTCTCTTTGAGCAGCTTCTCTGTGGTTCCTTCCCTCATTCATTCCTCCTAGGGGAAGTAAGCCAAAAGTTAGAGTGAGGTGCTTCCTACGTCCTCTGATCACACTCACATTCACTCATACATACACATCCTCAATAGATTTGTCTGTTCCTTTTTCTCACTTTTGAGATCCTTCAGATAATCCATAAGACACAAAATTAAGCAATATCTTGATATTGGCTTGATTTATTTTGCTTGCTTTCTCTTTCATTTATTGTTATTTGCTTTTTCTAAGTGTGTTGAAAGACTTAAAGAATTTAATACTGAACAATCATAGTAATGACTTGGATACGACTACATGTAGAAATGTAGACGTCATAACGAAGACCAAAACCCGTATAATGTACCTGTATTTAGATATACCAGATGAATATGTGAATAAGTATTTAAGAAAGAGGGAAACATACTCAAAGATTCCAATCACCCGCTCTCCTATTTGAGTTATAAAGTCGTGGACTGTCATCGGATTTTTCACTCTTCGATGCTTTGGCTACGTGCCAGGTTTACATCCATCTGATTCTGGATGGCCATAAGGTTAATTTCCAGATTAATTTTCTGCTTTTACCTGTGTTCCAAAATTCCGCATTGGAGAACTCTTCCTCGGTGTATCTGTGTGACAATGTGGACTTTTCAAATGCTAAACCATTCTTGTTTAAATAAGGAATGCGTTTATTCATAGCTTTGAATTGCAATATTCTGACATGAATCAGATCTGTTGACAATGATATACGCAACTTAAACACACAGAAAAATGAATTGATGTAATATTAATAAAAACTGATGTTATTTCGCCCTCAGAAGTCATCATTCTGTCCACTTCTGAACTTAATGCCTTTTGCATATAGTTTAAAGCCGTCAATTGACATTTTGCCACTGTAAATGATATTGCAGAAAGATTTCAGCATAATGTACCTACCAACAGCAGGAATGTTACCATTGTTAAGGTGTGTTTTACCTTAAAGTTTGGATTTAGCGAGGAGTTACAGAAACGCGACTTATTGTACCTGAAGATCCCGTATTACTGAATACTGGATTGTTGAACATACAGCATAGGCGGTATTTTGTTTTCAAAATAAGGTTGTTTATTGTGAACTAAAAATATTTCTCCAATACTTACATAGTTATTCCTCTATAATATCTGAAAATGACACAGAGGAGACAAAAACAACTTTAGGAAATTAGACCTGAAACCTTCCTACGACGAATACGCTATCTTTTTGGGCAGCCAGCCAGGTGAAAAGTTGATTATATATCAACGTTTCGGGAGTGTACATCTCTCCCATCATCAGGATATTTATAAAATGTTATAACCACAAATGAAACACTGGATATAACACAACTATAAACAAAGACAAAACACTATCAAAATTCGCATTACTGAACAAAAGTCTGTTTTCAGTAAATTAAATGCCAGGTCAGGAGATGGCGTGAGTATAGAAAATTGTGTCAAAGAAACGTAACTACTTAAGTTGATTATCAAGCTGTATTGATCTTTGTTTCTTAATTCGATGGATTTCCATTTTTAATGCCGGGTTCCAAGAGGAGCTGAACTGAAATCCAGCATCACGATTAAGCGTGCTCCTTTCAGAGGAAATCGCCAAAGCCTCCTTAATTCTCCGCTCCCAGTAACTGTTGCATTTTGCCAAGATGGTCGTCTCCCGAAAATTGGCTGTATAGTCTTTATCAATGTAGGACACCGTATATAGGACAAACCGGAAGAACCATCGCTACTAGAATAATTGAACATGAACGGAGCATTCGTTTAATACAACCTGAGAAGTCTGGGCTGGCAGAGTATTGTTTTAATAACGACCATAGAGCCAACTTTTGGGGGACGACCATCTTGGCAAAATGCAACAGTTACTGGGAGCGGAGAATTAAGGAGGCTTTGGGGATTTCCTCTGAAAGGAGCACGCTTAATCGTGATGTTAGATTTCAGTTCAGCTCCTCTTGGAAACCGGCCTTAAAAATGGAAATCCATGGAATTAAGAAGCAAAGATAAATTTAGCTTGGTAATCAAGTTAAGTAGTTACTTTTCTCTGACACAATTTTCTATACTCACGCCATCTCCTGACCTGGCATTTAATTTACTGAAAACAGTCTTTTGTTCAGTAATGCGAATTTTGATAGTGTTTTGTCTTTGTTTATAGTTGTGTTATATCCAGTATTTCATTTGTGGTTATAACATTTTATAAATATCCTGATGATGGGAGAGATGTACACTCCCGAAACTTTGATATCTAATTATCTTTTCACCTGCCTGGCTGCCCGAGGAGAAAGTGAACTTTAGGAAATGTTGCAACGTTCATTTGTCATGCCCATTCAAAATGTAAATTCTGAGTGACAGACAGATTCCTTTTCTTTAATAATAATCTGTTCCTACCAGAGCAATAGGCAAAATAGATAAGTTGTATCTCTTGGCATTTATGGTTTCTGAATTGCTTGCAGTTAAAAAATTTACAAAAAATAGTTTTTATTTCATTCTTGACAGACTTCTTCCTAATAGACGCTACATTTTCCACTATTTAGTGTAACTACGATGTAATGGGGAGCAGAATACATTAGAAGTTGCTAAAAATGTATACCATTTCCTTTGCTCGTATAGAAATTCAGACTTCGTCTTCCATTGCAGACATCAAACTCAAAAGGAGAAAAGTCTTTTGTTAGGATTCGTTGGTATTCTTATTTTGTTAAATTTTTTCCCAGGGATAACACATATTTACTCTGCACATGTTCACTAGTTGAAGTTTGTGAGATGTTTTGCAGGGCTTACTTCATTTCAAGAAGCGTTAGGCATCATCGAGTGGTTGAATCTGTAATCAGAGCTTTGCTGTTTTCTGAGCGCAGTTGGAGCAGTGCACAAAGAAATATCTTTTGCTCCAGTGGTTTGCGGCGAGGGTCAATTGTTTTGTCCTGGAGTGGCACTGAGAAAGCCACCGAATTTTATATCCTAATGTTTGATTCTGAAAGCATACTGGAAGTTATGTTATGAGCTTACACATCAGTTAACCTATAGAACTATGCTATCGGTTGGGATCAGCATGGCACCCTGGTGTAAATACAAACTTGGGAAAACATAGCTAAAAGAAAATAAAAATTGGAATTTGGCTATAGTGTCTAAAAGATTCGCTCTAATAACTCCAATGTACACTTAGATACAATCGGGTAATGTAAACATCTGAACTGGAGTTTAAGTTTAGACAGAAGTATTTAAATCACCTTCGTAGGATCGTAGTCAGATGGTCTAGTATACATTTCTGAAAAGTTGTTTGGCCTCGGATTTTATCTGATGACTGAAGCAGGATTCTACAAAATGCGCAATGATGGTAGACGATGATGGTGTTCTAAAAGCACCACGTTGTGGCGATCATCTTGAAGCGGTTTAATGGGATGATGGTGGATGCTGAAAAATGTCTCACCTTTGGTGACGATCTAGAAGTTATCTAGAAGTTTCCCCTGCAACTTTTGGTGTGCTTGGGCACATCAGTAATTCTGAAGTGATGAGTTCTTTTTCCCAGGGTTGTGGTAACGGGGATGAGAAAATTAGTATTACCATTGCCGAAGAATGGACAAAAAATTGTTTTCTTGTTCAAACATGAAGATTTAATTCTTCCGAAATATTTTCAAACTGCGATACAAATTTAAATAATATAAATGTTGTTCTTTAACAAACGATGACTGGTGTATTGATTAACTATTACTCTCTTACACATTCGCTATTTGTGCATCTTAAATGCACACTCAAAAATAATTCTGCACAACCTCGGAGAGACACAAATGTACGTATTTCTCCTACAGAAGAACAAAATCTTTTAAACATTCAACAACTTCTTCTCATATCAGGTTGTCATGGTTACACCATTACCTATCTTACATTATATCTCTTTTTACAAAACATGAAATATCTAAAATAACTGCTTCATGACATATGTATAAAACACATTCCTCGTGGTATGGCACTAGCTCTTAAACGCAAATTAGACACACTACAACCAATGCTCTATGGCAATTTGAATAGGAAAAACTCTGTTGTGTTCCACTTTCTCGACCGAGCGGGCTGGCTCAAGTCATTTCATCTGTTGCCCACTTTTTGGAGGTCCGGATTCGATTTCCATGGCCGATCTATCCGACTCATGGTTTTTCGGGGGTTTTCCGCGTTGCCAGGCGAATGCTGGGTAGGTTAAATACAGTCCCCGAATTTCCTGTCCCTCCATTTCATCCCCATTATCATTTCATATCATCATATTTAGTGATCCCTTTCAAGGTAGAAGAGTCGGCAGGTGTCTCGGCGTTGTATGGCAGGATGATCTGCTGTTGATAAAAGTTCCTCCTCCGGTAGGACCGTCTCCGACCTCTGAACCGGGTCTGGTGGGGCCGTTTCCAGACCACAATAGGGTGGAAAGCCGGTTGTTCTGGCCTGCCTGGAAGTTTCCAACTGGTCAAGTGAAGGGACCCTGCTCTATGCACTGTCATGACTCCTTGGGTTGACCATTCTCCGCCTCCTCTCTCCTCAACCTTCCTCCCGGGGGTGCCCCACTTGGGACTTAGGTACAGATGTATTATTTTATCTTGACAGGAATCATGCGCGGTAGAGATGAGTAGCAACTGTGGTGGGGATAGTTCACCTATCGCCACAATGCGTCACACGCGTAAGATAACGAGAGGGGAGGGCGGTGCATAAGGTGTCTAAAAATAAATTTCATTCTCGAAGCCAGTTTTGCAGCTCCTATAAACTAAGTTGTAATTCTTACTATGGTAGTAATCTCCACGCTTTTGTTGGAACTTAAATAATAAATAGGCATTTGGAACAAAACCCTGTTCTCCTCCAGCAGGCATGATAAACAACTGTCGGCCTTTCAATATCGCTGCAGAGTCCCTGTAACGTATTTCACTCCAGGCATATGGTCCAGTATGTGCTGTATTTATATAAGTTTCATCCATATAAACTATATAAACTTCACTTCGGTATCTCCGAATATTTCGTAAATACTTAAGATTTTTTGCACGTATGGTGCGATGTTCGATTAAAATTTGTCTGTCACGCTTAGTTTTCTTTTTTTTTCCAAATAATCCTAGCTTCAAAAGAACTCTTCTTAATGTTCAGACACTGCCTTGGAAGTCAGTAGAATTTTTAGCTTTATAAGCACTTTCTTCAAAGTTGGTCTTTGTTTTTCTGTGCCTTAAAAATTATTCATAGTTCGCCTAGCTACTTCTGAATTAAAACATCCAAATTAGATTTTGTGCATGTGCTTAATCTTTGTTAACCGGGCATAGAGAAGGACGTTGTTGCACTAGCTCCAATGGCTTTTCTTTTCTTAATAACTCTCCTACACTGCTTTCAGACACAACTGTTGCCTCAGATACCCTTCCCCGATTTTTATAGCTGACCCAGACCATTGTTCCTTTTTTATAAACCTATGAATATTGGTTATTACTTCTCGTGTTTTTAAATGTAGCACTTTATTTCCTAATGTGCTGCTAGAAGGTGTCATTTATAAATGCTGTCTTGGAACCAAGAGACAAGCACATTTTGAAACAAGCTGTAGTGTTACCGAGTAGCTCTGCACGTGTTTAGTTGCTTGCAACTGGTACGCAACTGACCTGCCCTCCCCTCCAGTTGCAACCGTTCTGAGGTGGACTCGACCAGATACCACTGCGCATCGCTCTGCACTTTTCAAGACAAAAAAAAAAATACATCTGTGCAACAGACCAAGTTTGGACCTCCGTGCCGAATCCCTTCCGTAGTCCAGTCCAGTCAACTTTCACGACCTCCAATCTTGTTCAAACTATTCGTAAAAAAGCTTATGCCTCTTCTGCTTCATGTTAATTGACATAAACATTTACATAAATTTTATTATTGCTAATTTTCTTGTTCTGCAATGAGAATCTGAGGATTTAGTACGTTTAAGCCATAGAACAACTTTTAAAGAACTGATCACCACGAGGTGAGCTTGAAATGCCGTTCCCTTTACATGGGAAAGAGGTAAAAAAAAGAATAACATATTTTAAAAAAGGATAGGCATTTTAAAATTCGACACATAACAATGAACATGTCGACAAAAAGTTGTAAATTTTGTCATAAATAATTGAATGAAATAATATATATATATATATATATATATATATTTGATGAAGTAATATTTTGTCTATCTCTTACGATTTATCAGTTATACCTGACACATTTCCCCATATGTTGTTGAATGCTGGTCTATCGAGGTCTTTTTGATCGCACCAAGCATTTGATACTGGGTTCTACGGTCTCTAAGAAGTGATAGGTTACCCTAAAACTTTCATGAACCTCCTTTAGCATTATTTTCATTTCTTTGCAAGCCAGTGCACATCATTCGGACGATCTGGATAACATTTTGGGAAATTAATCTTTATGACTCGGCAAAAATCATAGTCTGCCTAAGGCCGAAACATCCACATATACTTTTAAATACAGCCTTTTATATACATATTTTGTCCTACCTGTGCGAAACTTACTCTGCAGAACCCGGCAAATATTATAAGCTAATAGACAAAAGCCACACTACCATGTTCCCAACATCTTACATGCAAATGCCATGATGTTTATTAATCTGAACAATATTTTAGAATTCTCCACCTTAGGGAAGAGAAAATTATATTAATGAAGTCAGGAATGCACATGTGGTGTGTTCTAGACCTGATTTATGAATTAAAAGTAATAATTTGTATTATTAAAAGTGCAATTAATCTTGTAAATGCAGCTTGTGAGTTTGATACTGTTTTATTTTTAGAATTTAATGCTTCTGTGATTGCTTATGTATACATATTGCTTCCGCAGCTTTTTATTTAAATACCCATTTTAAAAATGGGCATCAACTCGGTATAAGGAAACTGAACAATAAGGCAGAAAGCTGGAAACCCTATTGTAGCTAATTATCAGACATCGGATTGCGTACACCTTAGCAATCAATGTAAGCACACAGGTATAGTCGCACTGCTGGAACGGTTACCATGGATATATGTTTAACAAAAATCTCTCAGATAACGCACTGATTATTCTTGTAAGAGTGACAGGGGTACTGACGCGCCTCGCGGTAGTGTGCTAATCACCAATGAACGCATCACTTCAGCCAATGGAATTCGCGGAGTCATAAATGACAGATACTCACTCCACGTGGAGTAATCAGTGCGTTATCCGAGAGGTATGTTTTACCAAAGATAAATCCATGGTAACCGTTCGAACAGCGGGACTATGTGTGTACAGTCCGGTACGGATACAAAGTGTAACCTACGTTACTCTATTCCATCCTCCTCATTGCTTTCCACGCGGGAATTGCATTGAACAACATGTACATACGTAAATTGTTGAAAGTGAATTTTCTGCAGTTCTCGCTGAAACAATGTAAAAATATTGGGAGAAAGTTCGTTCAACGTCACATGATGTTATTGCTGCATATGAGTAGTACAAATCATTTTCCTGTTTGTCCAAGACTTAGTTTATTTCTTATATTACGCAGGACTGAAAATCCAGTATTTTCTTTGTAGAATACTGGACAATTTAGTTTTTGCTCGTTTGGTAAGTAGTGCATTCTGTATATTGCTAATTTTTGCAGACAACTCCTCGGCTGCCTTTAGACAGTTCGAAATTACATTATTCAAGCTGTTTAATGGCTGTTAATAATACCCAAAACTTTTGATTTATAAAATGGTGATTATCCAATAATTGAAAGGGTGGAGCCAGACTAAAAAAGTCAATGCCATAGCCGGGATTTGAACCACGGATCTTCTGGTCTCCATCCAGTCGCTCTAAACCATTGAGCTACTATGGCCAACGTGCCGACATGACATTAAATTCTCCATCTGACTCGTGTTTCTCCCGGTAAACCACTAGGAGTTCTCATAAACAACATTAATGGCGACTTACTATGCTGTAAGTACTTTAAGGCCCGGGCTTTATAGTTCGGAACACTATTAGGTCAATTAATGTAAATTAATTGTTCTTTCACACTAGCCGTGTGTAGGACGCACTATGAAAGGGTAGAGCCAGACTGAAAAATTCAATGGCATAGCCAGGATTTGAACCACGGATCTTCTGGTCTCCGTCCAGCCGCTCTAAACCATTGAGCTACTACGGCTAACATGCCAATATGACATTAAATTCTCCAACTGACTCGTTTTTTTCCCGGTAAGTCACTAGGAGTTCTCATAAACGCATGAGACAACTACTTTAATGGCGACTTACTATGCTGTAAGTACTTTAAGGCCCGGACTTTATAGTTCGGACCACTATTAGGTACAATTAATGGAAATTAATTGTTCTTTCACACTAGCCGTGTGTAGGACGCACTATGAAAGGGTAGAGCCAGACTGAAAAATTCAATGCCATAGCCGGGATTTGAAGCACGGATCTTCTGGTCTCCATCCAGCCACTCTAAACCATTGAGCTACTATGGCCTATGCGCCAATATGACATTAAATCCCCCAACTGGCTCGTGTTTTACGTACGTGCGCGTTGTTCACTGCAATTCCTGTGTCGAAAGCAAAGTGGAGGATGGCATATCGTAACATAGCGTATCGCTATACTTGTTGACTCGGACGTTTGTAGATGTCTCGCTTGGCCATGTATATATAGTACCTGTGTGCTTACATTATTTGCTAAGGTGTACGCGATCTGATGTCTGATAATTAGCTACAATAGAGTTTCCAACTTTCTGCCTTATTGTTCATAGTCTTCTTATACCGAGTTGATGCCCATTTCTATATAATAATTGTGAAAATAATGTTATTAACACAATGTGCCAAACACTTTGCACTCCCTGGAAGGCAGATCTACCTGCGTGGCAAGCAGTAGTTGTAATGAAACTAAAGCTACGCATTTTGAACCGGACTATCCCTGCATTTTGTCCCAGGGAATGACCTCGGCAGCTATATACTGCGAGACTCGTAAACTTCGTATCTCTAAAGGTGTATGGAATCTGATGCCTGCTAATTATGAATGTTGAGTGTTTACATTGTTGAAGTTTTAGTTTGCCTTATTCTAAAAAAGAATACAGCCTAATAATTAATAGCTTCTATGAATTTATTAGTCACTAATTTAGAAGAAATTGTACAATAAGCAATAAAGCTTTCTGATCTTCTATAAAATGCCGAAAAGTGGACATCTAGTCTTCCGTTATTAAGTTGCACAGCAACATGTATGTGTTGGGGTTTCAGAATGGTCCACAGAAGTTATTCCTTGCTATAACAAAGTTTAAATGATAACATGAACTAACGAAAAGCACTCAAATCCATGTGAAGCATCCGAAAAGAACTTTTATTTTATTTCAAAGCGAATCTTACTAAAGGATATGCTTTATACACCAAAATATGAATATCACATGTCATTCCATTTCAGTATTATGTACTCACTTCTTTGCGATAACAATTGACAGCCAAAATGCCTTGCTTATGCTCTTGCAGTTCTTTGTATTAAGCATTTCCAATATCATGCGGTACGAGCAAAGAGAAAAGGCAGTTTACATAATATTCGCATGGTTTATCACTAATGGACCCCTGGAGCAAGGGGCAGGTCAATGGGAGGTATATTGTTCCTCAGCGACCTCCCTATTCTCTCGCCACACTCATTCAGACGCATCCACTTCGCTTGATATTTACCCTAAATTTGAGTACAACTTCCCCCATGTTAGAAGCTGGGATTCGATCTCCCAAGCACAGTACTTTGTTTTTTTTCCTACCACCAACAGAATTTTTGCCATCTGGAAAAACATACTGGGGCAGTCAATACACGTGCATCCAAGTGCGGCAACGCCTGTCGTATCCAGGAATACATCGATTCGGATGAAATGGGCTAGTGAAGCATGTGACATTCACCAAAATGGCATTTCAGAATAGCACTTATAAATAATAGCAGTTCATCATACATTCATTCTTTTGGGTTTTGATGAAGAAACCGGAAATAGTGATCAAAAAAGATATCGGATTCCAGGTTTCTGTAGATGTCAGAGACTGATGTTAGTTGTATGAGGACTGTTCAATAAAAAATAATCATAATTTTGTTACGGTCATAATTTTTCGCACTAAAATTCAATCTTATTACATTCTGTTAGTTTAATGTGAAACAAACATGCCGTAGTAGTTTCATTGTTGGTACTCTTGGTTCCCGCCTGCGAGAATCAGGCACGTTCAGGCATGTTCAGCATCACCTACCGCTGCAATGGAGGTAACACGCGAGGAACAATATGCGGTTTTGAAATTCTACTTCCGTCTCAACAAATCTTCAGTTGAGGCTTATACGATGTTACAGGAGGTCTATGGAGAGTCTGTTCTTTCCTACAGCACAACTCGAAGGTGGTTTAAAATGTTTAAAGAGGGGAGACAATCAATTTCAAAAGAAGGTGGAACCGGTGCTCCAGTTACTGCACTTACGGAAGAAACATCAACACTGCTGCTGCCATTGTGAGAGAGCATCGACGACTTAACTTAAGATCACTTTCTGAAATACTGACCATTTCACTGGGTGCCACCCACACGTTGGTGACAGAAACGTTACACCTGAGACGTGTTTGTGCGTGATGGGTTCCAAGATTTCCGAACAAAAGGACATTCGCTGCAGGTCTGCATGTAGTTAAAGTTGATGTTAGCGAAAGATCCGGACTTTCTTTCAAACGTAATCACTGCTGATGAAACTTGGCTATATCATTTTGATCCCGAGAGCAAACAGCAAAGCTCAGTGTGAAGATCTCCTTCATCACCAAACCCCTAAAAAGCGAAAGTGGTTGCTTCTGCTGGGAAAGTTATGGTCATCTCATTCTTTGGTATTCATGGAATGTTTTATCAACATGTTGTACCTACACACACATCAGTAACTGGACAATACTACTGGGATGTCCTGAAATCATTGCAAGTCCATATCAGGCGCAAAAGACCACACTTCAGTGAAGCAGGCTAGATGCTGCGCCATGATAATGCGCGGCCGCATATTGCCAATGTTGTTGCAAAAATCAACGTGAAGTGCATCCCTTACCTTTCCTAAAGTCCGGATTTAGCCCAATGTGACTTTTTTCTATTCCCTAACTTGAAGAAGCGCCTTCGTGGGAGGCATTCTCCATCATCAGAAGCAGTGATGATGGCTGCGGAGGCGATTTTGAAGGATATCTCAAAAATGGTTTCCAGTATGTCTTTGATTATTGGCAGAAATGCTGGGACAAGTGCCTCGCACTCAGGGGAGACTATTTTGAGAAGGACCATCAAAATTATGAGGGTGAGTAAGAGTACGTTGTCAAAAAAAATGTGATCATTCTTTACTGAACAGCCCCCGTACAGCCTTAGCTTAAGATGTATAACAATTTTAATATTATAAATTTTGGAAATTAATTGTTCTTTTACACTGGCCATGTTCTGGTCTCCGTCCAGCCGCTCTAACCAATTGAGCTACTGTGGCCACCGTGTCGACATGACATTAAATTCTCCAACTGACTCTTGTTTTTCCCGGTAAACCATTTAGGAGTTCTCATAGATATATGAGACAACTACCTTAATGGCGACTTACTATACCGTAAGTACTTTAAGGCCCGAGCTTTATAGTTAACCACTATTACGTCAATTAATGGAAATTAATTGTTCTTTCAACTGGCAGTATGTAGGCTAAAGTATGGAAAGGTAGAGCGAGACTGAAAAATTCAATGCCATAGCCGGGATTTGAACCACGGATCTTCTTGTCTCCGTCCAGCCGCTCTAACCAATTGAGCTACTATGGCCAACGTGCCGACATGGTTAGAGCGGCTGGACGGAGACCAAAAATCCGTGGTTCAAATCCCGGCTATGGCATTGAATTTTTCAGTCTCGCTCTACCTTTCCATTATAATTTTTGTTCATTCGGTGTTAATGTTTTATCGGTGAATCTGCATGAAGTAAGTCATACATTTTTAATCAACAATATTTCAGTTTGAATACTATTATCCCATGGTCAAGGTGTTTGAAGATGTACTAAGAGAAAGGGGAACCACAACTGGACAGCCACAAAGTTATGATAACCTCTCTCTTGACAGCTCAAGGTTGCTTCATTTCTGAACTAATACTTGTAAAATACGAGGGTGGGTCAAAAAGTAATGCTTCCTATTTTTTTCCTTAAATAAGTAAGTTATGTGAAAACTTTGAATTGGACGCAATTCCTCAAACCTTCTTCTCCAATATCCTGCAGTAGTAACTTTCTAAGTCAACAGGTGGCTGCACTGCATCCTCTTGCAAAATGGCTGACATCGACATTCGTATTAGACAGCGTTCTGTGATTGAATTTTTGACTGCGGAAGGTGAAACGCCAATTCGCATTCACGAAAGCCTAGAAAATGTGTATGGTGATGAAACGGTGGATGTCAGCACTGTTAGACGATGGGTTCGTCGCTGTAACAAAGCTGAAGGGCAAACACCATTGGCAGATGAAAAGCGAAGCGGCAGGCTGGTGACTGCAGTAACTCCATGCAACATTCAGCGAGTCGATGACATCATTCGTGGTGATCGCCGGGTAACAACAGGTGAATTGTGTCGCATTACCTCCCTCAGTAAAGGCAGTGTGATAACGATTATTCAACAACTGGGTTACTCGAAAGTTTGTTCACGTTGGATATTAAGAATTTTAACCGCCCAAAGCAAAGAAACAAGGAAAACAATAGCCTCCGAACACTTGCAGGGCTTCAATTTGGAGGGAGAGGAATTTCTGGACAAAATTGTTACTGGAGACGAAACGTGGGTTCATTTTTTTGAACCTGAATCAAAGCGGTAGTCAATGGAATTGCATCACACAACGTCACCGAAGAAAAAAATATTCAAAACTCAGCGGTCGGCAGGGAAAGTTATGGCGACAGTGTTTTGGGATGCAGAGGGCGTGCTTATGATTGATTTTTTTTGGAGCAGTGATGCACAATAAATTCTCTCCAATACGTCAGAGCTCTCAAAAAGCTACAAGTACGTCTTCGCCGAGTTCGCCCCCCCCCCAAAAAAAAAACTATGGCGGATGTTCTTTTGCATGACAATGCAGCACCACACTCCAGCCTTTACACCACTGCAGAAATTGAGAAATTGGAGTGGCAAGTCTTACCTCACCCCCCATACAGCCCTTACCTGGCACCATCAGACTTCCATCTGTTCGGACCACTAAAGGAAGCTCATCGTGGGATTCATTTTGAAGATGAGAAGGCTGTGAAAACGTCCGTGCGTCAATGGCTTAGGAAACAAGACCGTGTGTTTTACCACACTGGAATACATGCCCTAGTTTAAAGGTGGACCAAACTGTGGAAAAGGACGGAGATTATATTGAATAGTGACAAATTAATCGTCAATGTCGTAGTTTTCAAGCTATGTAAATTGGATTCAATTTTCTTGGTAATTAAAAGAGAGGGAAAAAAGGAGGAATTACTTTTTCACCCACCCTCGTATAATTGCATGCATATATCAAAGTACTTAAGCTAAAATTATACTTTTTTCGTGCATAGTTGGCCGATCATTCTCTTTATATCTTATGTAAGTTTTAAGCTTTTATTAAATTATTAACATCCAAGCGTTATAAAATGGAAAGTGTAGTGTTTAACGCCCGCTTTTAGTACATACGGCATCGCAAGCGGTGACATTGATGATACCTGAGATGAAGGTGGAGCACCGGAGGAATGAGATGGTGGAGGAAACCGGAGATCCCGGAGAAAAGCTGTCCCAGCGCCGTGATGTCCACCATGGGAGCGTTGATCTAATAATTACAATGCGAGAGGAAGCTAGTTCAGACTAGGCAATGCCACTCATCTGTGATTCGCTACAATCGTGTAGCCTCTGAAGGTCATATGCAGGAGGTTTATCCTTTGACTAGGGTTTTTAAAGAAAGCGAAAAGATTATTTTTAATCTGTTAGCAGAATTGTATCTTTTTATTTATCTTTTTTATTTATTTTTATTGCTGTTTCTTTTTATTATAACAAAGTTTGAACTTAGAGTCCTTCTAAAGGACTACTGGAAACAAGATTATAAATTCGCTATGGCAACTTGAAGAATATGTCAAGTGGAAGGAGACTGTGTCATTAGTGAGCATGTGGCACAACGATGCTTCCAACGTTTCAGCAATGGAGACGAAGACACTAAAGTTTTACCAGGTTCTGGAAGACCTAATAGTATGGAATATTGAGGATACACGTCGTTTTGCGAGAAAATTCGCAAAAAGGTACCCGTGGGCTTTTAGAAGAACTTTGTGCATCAAAAGATACAATATATCGCCGCATTAAGGGCACTGGGAGGTTATTTTTACCCAGAAAGGGCTAATTTTTACCTATATTAAAATTTAAATATATAGAAAACTAAACATCATCAGAAATTGAAATTCGGTATTATTACTGTATAAGGATGTGTGCATTTAACTACTGTATAATATTTCAATTACGTTCATATAAGTCCATGCAAAAAGGGCATAAATCACACCGTGTGTCCTGAAAAAAAATATTGCACCCTATATTTCAGGTGCACTTTATTTGTAGGTATTTAAAGCTACATGCACCAAAGTTTTATCCTACATAACCTAGGATATAGTTTTATAATATCGGTTAAATGAAAATCACATATACTTTATACTACGCACATGAAAAATTAATTAGTTTTGAGTAAAAAAAATAGATAATATTTTCAAGTACTGAATATTTGTTTTCACCCATTTTATAAATTACATGAATATAAATTTTAGCCAAATGCGTTCAAGGAACATTGACAAATAACCAACACAAATTTTGTGTCAATATCTTTTATATTTTTTGAGAAACATGCACCTAAAGTATGACAAATCAAGGTTTTGGGAAATCACGATCAAAGATTAAGCACCATTCTCAGGAAGTGGGCGTAGCATTACGTCGCCATGTTTAAATTGACGAATTAAAGGACTTTAATACCAGCTGACAACCTATATCATTTTAAAGCTGAAGAATTATATAATTTTTAACATTAAAAACAAAAAATGGATTTTTTGAAACCTATCGACCTCTCAGTGCCCTTAGGACGCCTGGAAAATCATACAGAAGCTGTAGAGTTGTATCTAATGAACTGACACTGCAACAGGCTGAACGTACAGTTGATATCTGTCGTCAGATTATCCATAATCCCATAGATGTTAGATTTGTCAGGAGAATTGTCTATTGTGATGAAAAATGGTTATATTATCGAAACCTGATGCCTCGAAACAGATGCTTCGGGATTGGCCTCATCCCCGCCAACCCGCCAAAGTCATCGTTAAAAAAAAATAGTTGTGATTCAAACCAAACGGGCGAGCGATTGGTGCGGGTCTTTATTCTCAACATCTGGAACGAGTTCATGAAATTTTGAGACGGAGATACCCAGCAAAACCCCATACTGCACGAACAAACGTAAAAAAGTTCAGGAATTGGAAGGTATCGAAATGCTACGACACCCAGCATACGGCCCTGATCTCGCACCATCCCATTATCACATTTTCTATCCATGGCCCATTTTCTACGTGGAAGAAATTTCGAAAACTTTGAAGTAGTGCAAGTGGGTGTCACCAAATTCTAGTAATCTAAAACCGGAGACTGGTACCATCATGAGATAATAAACCTCGCTGAACGATGGCTCAAAGGCAATAGAATCTAATGCTCTATACTTTGAAAATTAGTTAATTGCTTCTCAGAACATACTCCAAATAATTGTTTTTCTTAAAAACCTCATAACGTATGGGACAGTATGGAAAGGTAGAGTCAGACTGAAAAATTCAATACCATAGTCGGGATTTGAACCACGGATCTTCTGGTCTCCGTCCAGCCGCTCTAACCATTGAGCTACTATGGCCAACGTGCCGACATGGCATTAAATTCTCCAACTGACTCGTATTTTTCCCGGTAAACAACTTAGGAGTTCTCATAAACACATGAGACAACTACCTTAATGGCAACTTACTAAGTACTTTAAATATTCAGGGTCTTATATAAATAGCCATAACAGCCAAAATCTTCAAGTTAGAGAACTGAAGCTTTGTATACTCATTTAATATTATAGAGTTAATACGCACAATTGTTTTCATAATTTTCCATTGTTTATAACTAACGCTACATAGCTTTTCTCTAATCAGAGATATTTACAAACTTAAGCCCATTTTTTTTTTTTTTTTTTTTTTTTTTTCAAAATTCACATATGCTATCTTTCTGAAATTTTGTATGTTATTTAAAACACACTAAAAATGAATTTGTTGCATTTAGATTTCTTATTGAAGCTGTATAGAATTTTTAAAAAAATGCTAATCATATGCTTCCTTGAAAAAATAAACTATTTTCATATAGTTTGTATCATCACATTCTATCTGGAGCTTAATATTAAATTCTAGAACCAATGAAACGTTCATTGTGGCATAAGAAAGCTGTGTGCTAAATTGCATCACTGTAGATGAAGTAGTTTGAGAGAAAAATGGGTTGAAGTTGTAAACAATGCAAGTTACGGGGAAAGGCAATTAAAAATACAATAAGTATTATTCAATTTGCATTTTAATTTTAAGTCAGAACTTCCCATATCCATAGTCTGTATCCTCATTCTGGTCTTCATTAGCCTTTCTTTTTAAATTCCTCTTCTGTCTTGCTTCTTTCTGCATTAATTTCATAGCTCTTTCTGCACCAGCGATGCGAATGTTGTCGATACTCTGCAAAATTGTTTCCATAAACACACCAGGTTGATACCCTAACTGATGCATAACTTTCTTTCTGCCAACATTTCCATCAGTAAGCACCATTGCAGCATCAAATGTAGCAATTTTCATCACTATGGAAGACACAAATGATGTTTTGGGACGCCTTTTCCATATCAGCCTGTTGAGGCTTTCATTTGGGTTTTGTGTCTCTTCATAGAGGCATTCTTTTAGCAAGTCTGGGTGTGCTAAGAATTGGTAGGTGGGCTTTATAGATTCCAAGACAGCTGATGGAAGACTATGGCTATGGTTATATGGCTCATTTCTTTTCACTGGACCCCATGATTCATCACAAAGACCATGTTGTGGGTTTTCGTTAGTAGACAGTTTATGAAAATGGTGACCCACACTGCACGTTGCATATTTTTCACATCTCCAATGTTTCTTCTGATAGCAAACCCATTGTAGTTCTGCAGTACGCCTATTTCTTTCTGAGTCAATCTTCCTTTTCCAAAACTAGGTTTGCTATCTTTGAGCTTTCTTCCCTTCATCTCCTGACATAGTTTTCTCAGACGAGCACCCATTCTCTTCTGTATATGGCCAATGTATTCAAGTTTTTCAATTTTTACATTTTACATGTGGTCACGTTTCATCCATGTATTGTCACATGATACACATAGATCAGTCCCACTTATTTGTTCTTCTGTACTGTTATGAGCAATAGCTTCTTTAGCAGCCTCAGAATCAGCCTGTCCATATAGACTGGAAAAATCTTGTACAAACAAAGAGTGAAGAAGGGGGCGTGGGTACTATGCAACACTAGGGCATTTAAATTTTTTCAAGGTACATACACACCACGTACAGTCATAATATTTTGGTGTTTGATAGCTAAAACTATATACTATTTTACAAAATAATAAAAAAAATATATTTTTTGAAAATTTTCTCATACGTCTCCCCTTAAGGCCCGGGCTTTATAATTAACTTTCACCAGTGTGAAAGAACAATTAATTTCCATTAATTGACCAAATAGTGCTGAAAGAACAATGTGGAATAACAATTCATTTCCATTAATTGACCTAATAGTGGTTAACTATAAAGCCCGGACCTTAAAGTACTTACAAGTTGTAAGTTGCTATTAAGGTAGTTGTCTCATGTGTTTATGAGAACTCCTAAGTGGTTTACCGGGAAAAACACGAGTCACTTGGAGAATTTAATGTCATATTGGCATGTTGGCCATAGTAGCTCAATGATTAGAGCGGCTGGACGGAGACCGGAAGATCCGTGGTTCAAATCCCGGCTATGGCATTGAATTTTTCAGTCTGACTCTATCTTTCCATACTTTAGCCTACATACAGCCAGTGTGAAAGAACAATTAATTGCCATGTGAGACAGTATTTTATATTTTCTTATTAACATGGATAGGGATGGATGGGGAATAATCCTGACTAAAGCCAAGTCTCTTAACCACAGGCTGGCATGTTCACCATTAGACTGGAGTCCTCTCAACAAACCTTACATACACATACATACTAGGAGACGTTTTAATTGCCGCAGCACGCTCTACAAACACGCGTGTGCGATGCTAATCTGTAATCATGAAGTCACAGCAGTTGAACACAGGGGAGCTTTATCGGACGGACTCATCTTGAAAACGTGTGTTGGACAGTTTGAGAGCGGCGTCTACCCTAACAGAAGTAACACTCCCTCTAAAGCACTCCCGCTCCCCTGTTTATGTTAATTTCGTCGGTTTATCCCCTCTTAGCACACAACCCAAACTCACGGTTGCATGATTTCAAATAGCAATTAAGGAAGAACACGACACGCAAAGTGGAAATAGTATCATCATATGGATGATTTTCATAAGCCAAGTACAATTTGTTGCTCTCATAGCCAGCTTTACATTATCAGCACAAGAAAAACGTTTAATCTATAAAACATGCTTTCACATAGCTTTTTCTACTCACTTCTGTACCAACTACTTTTAAAAATGTTTATTCTTCAATTTATTTTACGTCAGTCCAGATAAACACTTGTAGAAATCCTTAATGAGTAAGGATTATGATCACTGAAGCACAAAATTAATATAATTTTGAGTTGAACTAGTACTTAATGCACCATGCGTTTTGTTAGGATCTTCCTAACATCCTCAGCTATTGTCAACTGCAGAATTTTGATTTGTTGAACTCCTTGGAGGCGATAAGGGCGTCTCTTTTGGCATCTTTATGAACTTGAAATTTGGTTTCTCTTTAGAGGTGCTGTCGAAACCGAAATTGAAGAGTTTTTCTTCATATTTCTTTATGAATATCTTTTCCCACGTGGTTAATGCAGTTGTGCTCTGATCACTTTTTAAGAATGGACTTTCCCGCCTCGGTAGCGTGGTGGTAGCATATCTGCCTCACGTTCAAGAGGTCTCGAGTTCGAATCTCGGTCAGGGTCGGCTACCTGGATAAGGTTTTTTCCGGGGTTTACCCTTATCCTTACAGACAAATGTCGGATAACTCTAAGCTCCATGGACCCCGGGCTCATTTGAGTATCATTTCACCCATTCCATTCATCGTCCGATATGACTTAACGTTGGAGGACGTAAATTACAAAAAAAATGGACTTCTTGTTCTATATCGTGATTCCCACTCCAAAAATGATACGCTACTGCATATTTGTCTATTTATTTGTTCTTGAATTTCCTAAAATCCCCTTTAAACCTAATGTTCAAATTCGTTTTTGTTTTACCGAAGTAAAATTTGTTACAGACTTTGCAATTTATCCTGCACACACCTGCGTTTTCGTCTGTGGGTTTATCTTTTGTATTATGTGATTCCAAAAGGCGTTCCACACTGAATTTGTTCTGGGGCGACAAAGTAATGTTGTGTTCCTTGGCTCCAAAGAACAAATTCAGTGTATAACATCATTATTATATTTCCTTTGATTCATATAATCTTCAAATTCACATTTAGAATAAATGCGATGGCTTTGAAACACCACAACTCCATAAAAGAAATTTGACATACAATTTATTTTTAACGATATCTTATAAATTTTTTGTGTAATAAAACTTTGTCTCTGTTAGGTATAGTTCACCAATTATATAAAAATAATTCAAAAAGAAGAGAATATCATATGTATAATTTAAGTCTTCCGATTTTAATCCTCTCGCACGATGACTGAAATGTTTGAAATAATACTCAGATGAGTCCATGGTCTACAGAGCTTAGAGTTAGCTGAAATTTATCTTTCAGGAAAGAGCCGAAAAGAACATTATCCGGATAACTCACTTTCACCGAGATAAGAACTTGGGACAGATATTCTTATAAAATTCAAAGATACATTTAATTTTCCATGCATGTGTCTTAAAATTGTATTTTGATTAAATTCATTAACCCTATTTTTGAAAAATTATAAAAAATGAAAATGTTTACATATAAAATGTAACTTGGGTGTTTCTTCCTTAGCAGACGCAATATATAACTTTTCTATTTAACCGACTTTTCGTTTTCGAGTTCTGCCATGCAGAAACAGAGAGACACACGAGTGGTACCTTTATAAAAACGCTTTTTCTGTATGGAAGAATCCAGAAATTGTTCTTTTGCCGAAATGTTGGCTTTAAAATTCAGTGAAGAGCAATACTTCTATGGGTAAGTAGTGCAGAAAGTAATAACAATTCTAAAATAAGCAATCGTCATGTACATACTTATGTAACTTTTAATTCAATTACAGGGGAAGCTAATCAACGGTCCGTATCCAATACCGCCCACCGAAACATCGCCAGTTTGTCTTCCTTTAAGCGAGCGTTCGGTGCATATATTTATTCTCTACGGGAATTGGTTTACCCCGCTGAGTTGCTATTTTATTCACAGTCGGCATGCTAATAACTTACTAATGATTGTTCCCTCGTATATTTCAACACTGAAGAGCAAAAGAATACAAGAACACCATCTGGTGATGAGACGAGTTAATTATTTAATAACTTCAAACGGAAACGAGCATCAGCTAAAACCATATTAACCACTTTAAAATATTAGGTTTCCTCTACATAAAACTTAGGCTTCAACATGTGAAGGAATATTAATTCAGTGAAAACATTTTTATTGAGAGCCGGTGACGAAATTGGATAGGTATTTGTGTTCCTTTTATGAATGAATGGGTTTTAGACATGCAATGCCGCTGTAGATATTTTAATCTTTTTAGAGTGATCCGTGTACGTGCGTGTGGTTATCTCTCTTTATTAGTCTTCTGTTTCTTCTCTTTCTCTCTGTCACTATATACCAAAACTCAAAAACAGAAATTAGAATAAGTATAAATTATATACTTGAGTCTTACTTAAGTACGTCAGGAAAGAACATGTTCCAATTTCAAATCTTCTAGTGCGGAAAAAAAGGTCTTTATTTCCTATGAATAAGATTTTTATTTAAACAATGTATATAATCAATGATAAGTATATCAAAATTTCTTTGAATAAGCTACTGACAAAAAAACTTTAAATAACTCCTTTGATCACCGCCACCGCCACCACAAAATTTTATAGAATTATTATACAAAAGTAAAACCACGATAAGTTGTCAAACACCTCAGGAAATACATAGATCTAAGTAAAATACACAATTTGGGTCAAATAAATATGCTTCAGTAAAATTATCTATTTCTGAAATAATACTAGGTACAATTAATGGAAATTAATTATTCTTTCACACTAGCCGTGTGTAGGACGCACTATGAAAGGGTAGAGCCAGACTGAAAAATTCATTGCCATATCCGGGATTTGAACCATATCATAGTGCGTCCTACACACGGCTAGTGTGAAAGAACAATTAATTTCCATTAATTGTACCTAATAGTGGTCTAAACCATGAAGCCTGGGCCTTAAAGTACTTACACGTTGTAAGTCGCCATTAAGGTAGTTGTCTCATAGGTTTATGAGAACTCCCAAGTGGTTTACCGGAAAAAACACGAGTCAGTTGGACAATTTAATGTTATGTTAGTACGTATTGTATTGTGTAGTGTTTAACGCCCGCGTTTACTACATACGGCACCGCAGGCGATGACACTGATGGTACATGAGATGAAGATGGAGCACCAGTGGAATGAGATGGCGGGGGAAACCGGAGATCCCGGAGAAAACCTGCCCCAGCGCCATGTTGTCCACCACAAATCTTACTTGCGGTCACCTGGGATCGAACCCGGGCCCCTTGGTGAGAGCCAAGTGGTCTAACCACTGAGCCACGGCGCGGCCAAATATGTTGGCACGCTGGTCATTGTAGTTCAAATGGTTAGCGCGGCTGGACGGAAACCAGAAGATCCGTGGTTCAAATCCCGGCTATGGCATTGAATTTTTCAGTCTGGCTCGACCCTTTCAATACTAATATTATTTGTGCAGGTATATGGAGTAATTTGAAAAACCACTTAAATGATTTAATAATTCTTTCACCATTAGAAAATACACCTTCTTCTAATGAACACGGGGCATTGTCCTCTGCAGGGGGATGGCTCAGGCGGTTTCGTTTTCCCACGCTCGGTTGCCGCGGGTTCGATTCCCGTGGCCGACCTACCTGACCCATAGTAATTTTTCCGGGTTTTTTCCAGGTCGCCAGGCGAATACTAGGTAGCTTAATTGTATCCCCCGAATTTCCTGTCCCTCCATTTCATCTCCATTATCTCTCATCTTGTGGCCTCTTTCAGAGTAGAAGTGTCGGCGGGAGTCTCGGCGCTGCATGGCAGGATGATACATTCCTGGTAAACACTTCGGTAGGAAGCTTTCCGGTCTCCGGGCCGACCTGATTATGCTGTCCTATTAGGAGATGTTCCTGCTGGTAACGTGTGGGGACCCTGCTCTCTACACCGTCGTGACTACTCGGATCGGTCGCCTCTCACCTCATCCTTCCTCCCGGGAATGCCCTACCTGTGGTTTAGGTACAATAAAACCACATAAATTCGGTACCTAATCCCCTACCTAGTAATCCTAATCCTAGTACTAGGGGCTTATATGCTACCCTCTGATTTCCAAGATGATGGGTTCATAACCGGCAGAGGGTGATGGATTTTTGGGGGTAAGAATTCTTAGTATGGCTTCCTTCAAAGCGAAGTAAAGCCAGTGGTCCGTGTATTACGGCACATAAAAGAACAAGAGTTTGATAAAGAGGCCTCTGAACAAAATTAACGGTATTTCACTCCTATGTAGAATGGGGCGCAGAGAACCACAGCAGTTAACGTCCGTAAATTAAAAAGAAAATGAGTGCAGTTCTTCCGTATGTGCAGGGTAACGTGGGACTAAAATATTTTGGAGCCAAACCGTTTCTTATGGAACTTGAAATAGAACTTGAAACAGAACTTTTATATGTTTGAGGTAGAGATGATGTTTTCAAAGCTCACGTTGGTAAGCCATATGAAACGAAATTTTCATATGTTTAGAGCGCTGCATTGTTTCATATTGATCATTTCGAAGTCCCAGGTTGGGAAGTCATATGCAACAGGATTACTCATACGGGTAGATGTTGCAGATTATGGAATTGAAGTTCTCGTAGATTTACTCGAAGTTGGCTTCTGGAACTTACCTCGGCTGATCTAGTATGAAATTCTATTTCCGGGTGCGGTCGCAGATGAGTGATCATAATGGAGTTGTATGCAGATAAAATAATTATAATATTATTTCTTTTTTTAAATTTAAATTTTAATTTTCATAAACATTTATAAATAATCTTTTAAACACTGAATAAATGATCACGTAATCAATATTACATAATTTTAATGGGACGCAGCACCGAAAACCCCAAATCCAGCAATTTTCAACCAATCTTGCTCAAATGTTCACCACTTAGTTCTGATGCATAGTGGACACAGAATTCAAAATTTGATTTTTATATCTTCAATAGTTTTTGAGTAATTAATTTGTGAAATTCAAAATTTGGGCGAAATTCAAAACGCTACACGTGATGAAAATTTTCAAAATTTTAATCGTTCTATTTCTAAAAATATTCAGATGGTAATGAAGAAAATATCTATCATATGAATTTCTTATACTGCCTTTAGTTCCAGAGGAAAAAAATTAGGTATGGAGCAAGCAAAAAGGCCAAAAAAATGATGAAACCTGTGATTTTATATATCAATAACTTTAAAAATATAATTAATATTAAAAATTCATATAACAGAAACCTTTGTTTGATTTCTAAGAACATGTGTTGGGAATTTTAGAGGAACTGAATCAAAACTGCATCGTGTGGAATATTTTGAATGGCAAAAAGTGTTGAAAAAAACTATAAGTAAATCAAATTTTAAAATCCAAAACATTTTTCTTCTCAGCTACATGCCTTGAGGCAGACTAAAACCCTCCAGATAAATAAGTTGGACCCTCCTGCCTCTTCCTCCTCTCTTTCTTCAATTTTAGTTTCCTTCTGGGTGTTTCAGAAATTACCTTCACATAAATTGCTGAATGAAGTAAGCGTAATTGGTCCTTCCCTTGGCTAATTTTTAGAGATGCTGGTGAAATCTGTGTCCATTATGTCTGACTGCAGCTTGAGTGAGGCAGAACAACCAAAATTGATGTCACAGCAACCTGAAGTCTCTTATTTGACACAAATATTTCTTTTGGGCAATTATGCCATATCATGTTATGTAAACCTTCATTTGCATTTTGTGTCTTACCCAATTTACATCTCCCTAGGATTTCATCTGATGCCAGCCTTTGATACACAGCCATTAGTTTTCTTACCACATCAGGTCTCACGTATGTTCCCATTATTGTGTTATGTTTAGGTGTTTCTTCCCATGTATCGTTTAGCCTATTCATGATTCTAAGTATAATCAAAGGATCAGTTGTTTCAAAGAAGGTTTTACCTATAACCTATATAACAGTTATATACACGTTTTGAAGTATAAATACCTTTATAAATGTTAAATGGCACACTAAAACTCATCAATTATATATAAATAGTATGTAGTTTAACGAGAAATACAAGAAAATCCCGACCGTTAGAAACTCACACAAAAGCAAAATATAAACATTACTATTTGCTTTCAATGTTTTTAGCCAGTGTTTTGTTTCCATGGTGCCACATATTGTAAGAAACAACCAACATACCAACACACAAAATTCCACCAGAAACATTACCTCAACAAATTTCCTCAACAAAAAATACCACATCATCCTGTAACCTTCAAAATTTATCAACCTGCGGTCAGACCCAAAACCTGGGTGGGTACGCAGCAAAAACCTTTTGGCTGTTAACAGCCTGTCAGTATACGACTTGGACTTGGACCTAGATTCAGTTCCCCTGAGGATGGCGGCAGATTTAGTCGCTGAAAGCTTGGGTAATTACCCTAATCTGACCTGGCTGTTAGCCCGAGAAACTATCATCAATAATCAACGCCGGGAAAGCTTCAAGTCATTAATTACCCGCTAATTTCAAATGTATTAATTTAGTACATTCAATCGAACCCAAATGACAGAATTCTGTGAATCTAAAGGCATGCACGTGCGCATAGGCATTTAAATTGTCATGTGAGGGTATTTAAATGCCTGAAACTCATAAATTTAGTTGGATTATGATACTATAAGGTTCAAAGTATTTTATTAGCTCAAAAACAAAAAACAAAAATTCCATATTTTCAGTCAATTTCGGTGCTGCATTCCCTTAAAAACAATTATGTTACTTCCGCAATATATGCACACGTTACTTCTTGCAAACTTATAGACCTTTAAAAACCACATCCGTTCTCTACGAAGGCTAAGCGCAGAAGAAAGAAGCTTTATCAAATCTTCATTTACTGATTCTTCCGTTGCTATGGAAGTCAACATTTTACCATTGGTCCACGTCACAACCAATTATAATTTCGTTCGTTGTGAGATTCAATAATATTTTTATAATTTTAACATCACTTTTCAAAACTGTTTAGCATTCAAAATAACATTTCTTCTTTATTTAAATTAATTTTGTTGTTACCAAAATCATAATTAATACTTATATTTCCTTTCCTCTATAAAATTACTTCTGCACTTTCACTTTCTATCCTAAACTTCGTATTTTATACAATATAATTAAAAACAATTTTAAATAAAACTAAACATAAAATAACTGTTTCAAACTTCGAATCCCCTTTTAAAATTCACAGGATCAACACTATTCTCTACCTCAAAACGTTGAATTTAGAACCGCTCTACCATCTGCTTAATCCAAAAGAGTCCTCCTATCTTTCACAAATAGAAACATTCGAATTTGTAACGCTTACTTCAGCATAAATAGAAGAAATGTTACAGATAAGACTGCGAGTGCTGAAAGCAGACAGAACGGCAGGAATTATGCCAGAACAGATTGTGATGCATGTCCCACTTGAGCTGATGCTACCTACAATAAACGCTACGATTATTCATGTCTAAATTGAAGCACTCTTTACAAGATCATTATCTTGTCCCTCCACATCTGCTTCAACTTTGCGTGACGCATCCTCCCTGGTGTTAGGGTGAGGAATAATAATTCATGGTTAATTTATTTCGTAAAATGCTGGAAACGTGCAATGTTGTCATCTGCACTGAAACCTGTAATGACTGATGCTGACCATCCAGTGTAAAGCAATTATCATTACTATGTACATTATAAGTGCTCATTATTGCTTCACTCATTTATTAGAGAACCCGCACCCTGGCTCACCTTATTGCGTAAAATGCTGATATTTTCTGCTGTCTCTCTCTCTCATTCTGTCTCTCTTTCATGTTTTCTTTCTCCTCTATCTCATTACAACTATCTTCATCTCTTCTTACCCTTCACTATCCCTTCTCTTTTCTCCCCCCCCCCCACTTACTTTCCTCTTCTCTTTTCTCTTCCTCCTCCCTTCTGTGCAACGTATTTACAAACTTGTTTAAATCTAAATCGAAAATTAACAGAAATAAATATTAAAAGCAGAAGCATTATTAACAGTGAAGTATTCTTCATATTTAAGTTTGATTTATGAGTCACTATGTTTACACTCAAACTTCACTTACTTGTATAATTGAAACGTTTTCAAGATCATTCGATCTCATTCTCAGCTGTTTGGTGACTAAATGAACCTTCCTCTTCTTCCACCGTGATAAAGTTATAAATTTTGAAATCCCGGCATTAAATGAAGTATTAAAACTTAGTGCCCCTAACACCAGATGGCAGAGTGATCGGAGCTCCGTAGTAGTGGAAGAAGAGGAAGGTTCATTTAGTCACCAAACAGCTGAGGATGAGATCGAATGATCTTGAAAACGTTTCAATTATACAACAAGTAAGTGAAGTTTGAGTGTAAACATAGTGACTCATAAATCAAACTCAAATATTTAACAGAAATAATTTGGAAAGATAGAGTCAGACTGAAAAATTCAATATCATAGCCGGGATTTGAACCACGGATCTTCTGGTCTTCGTCCAGCCGCTTTAAATCATTGAGCTACTATGGCCAACGTGCCAGCATGACATTAAATTCTCCTAAGACTTGTGTTTTTTCCTGTAAACCTTTTATCTTTATTTAAGAATAATTTTAGCATTTTTACTCAAAATACATATATATTTAGTACATTTAGCATAATCATTAGTCTTTTAATTGAAGGCTGGTATGAATGGTTGGAGGAGGTAAATTCCTTAGAAGTTCTCATAAACACATGAGACAACTACCTTAATGACGACTTACATGTAAATACTTTAAGGCCCGGGCTTTATAGTTAACCACTATTAGGTCAATTATTAATTTCAATTAATTGACCTAATAGGGTTAACTCTAAAGCCCGGGCCTTAAAGTACTTACGCGATGTAGTCGCCATTAAGGTAGTTGTCTCGTGTGTTTATGAGAACTCCTAAGTGGTTTACCGGGAGAAACACTAGTCAGTTGGAGAATTTAATGTCATGTCGGTACGTTGGCCATAGTAGCTCAATGATTTAGAGCGGCTGGACGGAGACCAGAAAATCCGTGGTTCAAATCCCGGCTATGGCATTGAATTTTTCAGTCTGACTCTATCTTTCCATACTTTAGCCTACACACGGCTAGTGTGAAAGAACAATTCATTTCCAGAAATATTTTGATTACAGTTTTATTGCTTACAAGCTTGTGTATCTTCCTTCACTTCATGCGAACAGCCCTACAGTCTCTCTGTGACAACTCTTTACGTACGGCACAATAACAAATTAACAATACTGTATTGTTAAAATGCATCATATCAAATGTTGGAAGTTGAAATAATATAACAAAACTTTGCCATGTAGCATTTCATTTGAGAGAGAGTTTAATAAGCTGTGTGTGTCCACATTTTTACTGTGAGCTCTATTAAAAGCATTTTCCCCTACTTGGGCAAAATAATTAGCATCCCATTTGTCTAAGGTGGACCTAAGACGTAAAACTACATTATAATAATTATTTCGACCATTGTTGCGCAAAAGGGTAAAAAAATACATACACACATTCTAAAACCACTATTTTTGCCTTCCATATGACCCATTATACATTAGTATCAACTGATTAAAAATTATTAGTTACCCACAAATTTTGGAGTACAATTTTATAATGCGTATGTATGGATTAACATTGCATTTATTAATTTTCTAAATTAGGAACTTTATATAACTTCTGATGAAATTACAGATTACATTTTACAATCTACATGAAGAATTTTACAAATTACTTGATTCTGGACAGGATAATAAACCTTAATATATATTTCTGTAATTGAAAATAGGAGTATCGTTGCAAAGTTAAAGCGTTTGGGTAGTCACATAGCCTTCCAATGGATCTCCTCCAAAGCGTTTGGGTGGTCACATAGCCTTCCAATGGATCTCCTCCCATATTGGGGTAAAGGGGAATGAAGAAGCAGATTACTTGTCAAAAAAAGGTTCCAAAATCATAAATTGCAAGACGAGACCCTTATCTTTCCATTCAGCAAAACTCAAAATTAAATCTTCGCTCAGCGCCGAAAGATCAGACTCAGTAAATAAAATTGTACATGAAAACAGTGTATGGATCTACTCCCAAAACAGAAGAGCAATACCAGAACTATACCGGAAGATCACGCGACATCATTGTCTGGCAGAGCATCTCCATCGAATGAAGCTTTGTCCTACACCCAACTGCATGCTGTGTAGTGAGATGTGGTCATAGACTGGGAGCACCTTTGGATATGCACTGCATTCAAAAATTACAGGAATAAACCGAGTGGACAGTTATATATTCGATTATTTAAAATACACCAACGATTTCTTACAACTGCTTACGAATATTCTTTTATATCTAATCCATTTTTAAAATAGTTTGTGGTTATGTGGGGAATGCTATTGTCTAAATGAAGATTCAGTGGCAAAAAAAAAAAAAAAAACTGTCCCCAAAAATTACACTTTTAATGTTATTCATATCAGCTGGGATATTCTCATTCAGATTTATACGCAATACTTACATTTTAAATATATTTTTAAAATCTGACAAACTATGATTTTGGCAACATATCGAAGAAGGAAAAAATAATCTAGCTACTACAAAGTTCGGAGTAGTTTGGAAATGTTAGCCCCATCTTACACTTGCTCTACAAATTCGTACTATAGTTAAGTATGGCGCACTCATTTTTAAGCACATTGTTTCCTTCTTCACAGATATATGAAGAGTTTATGTTTGCTTTGAAGGTTTTTTTTTCTGTATAACTGATAGTTTTCTCAGAAATTATTGAAGATAGCTAAATTAAATTTAAGATGAAAGTACTGTTATGGATCTACTTTACTGTCAATCCCTACTCAAAAATAGGAAAACCATCATGGGTGCTATTTAAAAAAAAAAAAAAAAGAATGAGTGCATTGATTTTAATGAAGAAGTGCGTTGTGTATACATAAGTGAACTAAAGATATATGCATTTACACCTCCAAAAAATGCATTCTGATATTTTACATATTGTTGGTCTATATTTTTGGTGTGGACTGAAAGAACTGAAATAATTTGCAACGAAGTCATAGAATAGACTGGACCTTGTTAAGGTAGAGAGTCAAAATAAGCAATGAAGCTGTAATAAATGGATTGGAAGGAATATTAGCGACAATAGTTGAGCTAAAAATATGGGGTTTCATTGTTATGTTAGATAAATTACTCTCTACTTTCAACATGGATCAGTGTTGGCAAAATCTGAATTTTGTCTTAGCGTGAATAGTATTTAGGTTGGCGCAATACAACACCGCACTACTCCGATTGGTTGCTCACTTCGTAGCACTCAAGGACAAGCACCTTCCCATTTGAAAGCATAATAGTTATATTTTCAAAATAATAAAGGCACTTTTAAGGAATTTAGACATCACTGAGTCATATGGAATAGTTCTAAGGTTTTTTCGTGGCATATTACGAAGATCTATTATATGGACCTCCAAGCAAGTTAGTTCGTCACCAGCTTAACCAGTCTAAATGTATATAGCACTTCTCTTTACAATGCAGTTATAACACAAACGGGTTTTAAAAAAAAAACAGCGTGCTTTGCTACTGAAGTATTTTTTATTCCTTTCTTCTCGTGCAGCTTTAATCTTGCCGTGTCTCTCTATACAATGTTATTGTTTTGTTCCAAACTGAACGCCCCCGAGCGACCTGCGTGGGCAAGTAGCTGTCACGAGCTCCATGGACGTGCGTATCGGGCTTTTTCAATCCAACACCCACTTCATCAGGGACTTTTCTGCTTTGTTTGCAAAACCAGCCAACGTTGAAAGGCTTACCCCATTGTGCACGAAAACCGGCGAGAAACAAGGTAATACTTGGCTTCCATTCTACTCAAGTACGTAACGAAGTTTGCTTATCAAAAACACCTCCAAGAGGGCTATGTCCAGCACTGCAACATTTACGGAGAAGAAGCAAGGATTACAGAAATAAATTTTAAAATCTGGTATATTCCATTTACGTAGTTTTTTCTAACCACTCATCTTCGAACTATTCTTACAAAATACTATTTTATATACGAGGGGGGGGGGCAAAAGAAACCGGATTGTTGTCATAAAAACTTTAATGATTAACCTTTATACAAAATTACTTCAGTCACTTTCAAAATGCTATCCATTACATGCCATGCACTTGTCAAGTCTCTTTTCCCACTTTTGGAAACATGTTTGGAACTCTTCAAGTTTGATATTGTCCAGTGCCCTTTGCGAAGCTGTTTTTACCGCCTCCACATCGTCATAACGCTCCACTTTTAGCGTTTCTTTCAATCGTGGAAATATGAAATAGTCGCAGAGCTAGGTTCGGCGAATACGGAGCGTGGGGAACGACAGACCACCTCTGAGATGCCAAATAGTGGGTCACTCGTAAGGCCGTGTGTGCTGGAGCGTTGTCGTGATGCATAAACCAGTCAGCTGATCGCCAAAGTTCACGGCGTTTCTTCCTCACATCCTCTCGCAGACGCCTTAAAACATTCAAGTAAAAGTGCTGGTTAACAGTCTGGCCAGGGGGTACGAATTCCCGATGCACAAATCCACGAACGTCAGAAAAGACAATGATCGTCGTCTTCACATTTGTCCTCACTTGCCTTGCTTTTTTTGGTCTGGGAGATTTGGGAGTCCTCCACTGGCTTGACGCTTGCTTGGTTTCTGGCTCATGCCCGCACCACCAACTCTCATTCCCTGTAATGACTTTGTTCAAGAAGTTTGGATCACGTGCAATCTCTGTTTTCAAGTCCTGACACACATTCATGCGGATGGGTTTGTGCTCCTGTGTGAGAAGGCGCGGAACAAATTTAACAGCAACACGTCTCATATGCAAATCCTCCCTCAAAATCCGCTGGCACGAGCTCCAACTGATTCCTTTCGCTGCTGAAATTTGGTTGATCGTTTGGCGACAATCCCCATTGATCTTCCGAAAACCTGTGTGCGGCTCATAGCGTCCTCCTGGAAAGCTTCCTGAAGCATTTGGTGTGTCTTCGTTGCAGTTTTTTAAGCAGGAAACAACATTTCGCACACAATCTTTGTTCTTTTAAAGTTGCCATAACGACTTCGCAGAGGTACCCCGCCAACAGCCAGAGAAACACAATACCACATTTGCACGTTCAGCTCTAAACTGACGCCGTCTGCACAGCTGTTTCATGAAGGTCTCTACTAACACCATCTATCGTGGGAACCCTGCACTACGTCTCCGAGTGGCAGCGCCCTCGGAGTCATGTTTCTTTTGGGTGCCCCCTCGTTTACTGTGGCGGACCCATTATTTACGATAGGCGGCGATGTGCATAAACAGATAGTCCAAGGCAGAGATAAAGAGCCTGCAGATAAATATAGTGCGGGGATAAAAGGCTTGCCGGCACAGATAACGTGAGACATTCTGGAACGTTCCCGTTTCGTCTAGTGATAAAACATTCGTTTTCTTGTTTGTTACAGAACAGTCTAGAATGCTGAATGGTCGTGTATAAAAAGAAGCCGTGGCTAGTTTATGGAGTCAGTCATAAACAGAGAGTTGTAATTGAAGCTGGCATGTGATGAAAGTGAGCGCTTTTGTTTGTGGTCGATGACCTTGGTAGATTGTAATTGTGTATGTGATGTATTCTGCTACTGGAAGAATTGAACAGTCTACCTCTACGGAAATAAAGAACATTTAGAAGTTCTACAAATTGGACTTTTAACTCTACGAACCCACAAAGTCACAATACTTTTACTTCCATTTCTGTTTGCCAATAGTAAGTATAGGAAATATTGCATTTCCTTGGTCTCCTTGGCGCGGTGGTACCGCTGCAGGAAACTCGGGTTCCATTCCCGGTATCAGCAAGTGAGACCCCACCTGGTCAGGAGTGCACTCAGCCTCATGATATCCCTGAAAAGCTAACTGAGAAGCTATTTGATTAAGAAGTAGCCGTCTCTAGTTTTGAAGACTGCATATGTCGGCGGGAAATTTCACCACGAGGTCTACCCGAAATTCGGAAGACTATCAGCCCGGGAGCGATGGAAAATTCCAGCACTCTTTCCATGGGGCAATACCTTGAGTCTAAAATGCCCTCCCCCCCCCCCCCCATCGACAACAATGTCAATACGGGTGGGCGTGGATACTCCACTTACACGCCCCTACCACATAGCAGTTGTATTTATGCTATGCCTCGAGACAGTGTGCTCAAAGTTATTCAGCCGATTGTGAACTCACAGGTAATATGGGACGTAAAGGTAAGGAGACAACGGTGACAGAGAGGAACATCGTGATAAATATGTGCAAACAAACAAATCTCTCTCTGAATTTGCCAAAATCGATAACAGAAGCAAAACTACAGTGTTCTGCTTAGTACAACGCTTCAAACAGAGAAATGCTCTATAAATAAACCTGGAAATGGCGCTCCTTCTAAACTCGCCACCAGAGACAGGAGGCAAATAATGAAAACGGTGAAGCAGAATCCGTGAGTCACTGCATCTGAGATTAGAGGATGCCCTGAGCAATATTCTGGCACTGTGGTTCACACCAGAACCGTTGAACGGGTTTTAAATAGTACTGGGTGCAATGCCCGCATTCCTAGAAAGAAACCATAAGTTAATAAGGTGAATAAGAAAAAGCGTATAGAATTTGCTAAATAGTATGTGGTGAAACCAACAGAATTCTGGGATAAGGTTCTCTGGCCGGATGAGAGCAAATGCTGCTTATACAAGAGTGATGGACGTCTTAAAGTTTGCAGACTGCCAGATACAGAATGGGAACCTAAGAACATGGTAGCTACAGTGAAATATGGTGACAGTAGTGTGATGGTATGGGGCTGTATAGCTTCATCTGACTTCGGGGAACTGGTGTTCATAGCTGGGATCACGGAAAGATTTGAATACAAGAGGATTCTTGAAAACAATCTTAAAAAGAGTGCAGAGAAGCTGGAATCAGGGCATGATTATTACTTCCAGCAGGACAGTCATCCGAAGCATACTGCTGAAATTGGAAGGCTTTGGATCGTGTATAACACTCCTCACACTTTGAAGACACCGCCCCAATCTCCACATTTAAATCCTATAGAGAGCTCGAAGGAAGGAGCTCGAGGAGCGTGTGAGGAAGCATCGCATCAGAAACAAGGACCATCTGAAAGAACTTCTTCAGAGTGGAGAAATATGGACTCTGCAGTCACTAGACAACACATACAGACAATGCCCAAACGATTATCAGCAGCAATTCAAAGAAAGGGGATGATAACTAAATATTAGCTGTTCTCTGTTCGAATACTTATGTCCAGATGTAAAGTAACCGTTTTATTTCTCCTTGTAGTGCAAATTAGTTTCAGTTGTTATTTATGAGTTTATATGTTTAATGGAAGACTCAAGTTTATTTTGTACAAGTTGTATTTACGTATGCTTACTCCGCGTAGCTCTAAAATAATATAAGTAATAAATATGTTTACGTTCGAATACTTATGTCGGCCTCTGTATGGACGTTCATGAGATAAACCTAAATAAAAGATAAATATTCATGTATCTCCTCTCTTACAGAGGAGAGTGTATTATGAGGCCATTAAAAATTCAGTGCATCCCCTATTGATTTTGAGAGGGTAGGGATGAATTGAACATTTTAGTGCTTTCAAAACTGCCTTTAATAAGTAGTTACCTCATCCATGACGCCATTAGTAAGCTTCAGCACTTGTTTCAGTACATTCCAACAAGTATTATTTTAAACACAAATTACACTGGGCAACAAAGAAACAAATATTTGAATTTTTCCAGCATTTCATGAAACAATTCTTACTAATTTTGGATTGAGAAAAACGAATAAGACGAAAAACTTTTTCCTTAGTTCTAATTTCTGTTCTTTTTTTTTTTTTTTTTTTAATTTTAATTCAAATGTTAAGTCATATCGGACGATGAATGAAATGGAAAAAATGATGCTCCAATGAGTCCGCGGTCCATGGAACTCAGTTACCCGACATTCGTCTTTCAGGATAAGGGAAAACCCCGGAAAAACCTTATCCAGGTAACTCACCCTAACCGAGATTCGAACTCGGGACCTCTTGAACGTGATAGTTTCTGTGATATACACTAGGTGGAAGTACTTCATATTACCGGATTAAGAGAAAAAGATACATTTTAATTACATATGCTAACAACCTTGAAAGAGCATTTGATCTTTTTAAATGGTAGTTACATTCTAAGTGTACCAAATTACTATAAGAATACCTCGCTGATGGTAAAACACCAGGGTGTAAACAAAAAAGCGCTTTGGCATCCTGTACAAAATAAAGAGGAGCAAAAAGCTACCTCATCAAAATTTCTTCGTTAAAATAATCCCACCTCGTCATGTAATCATCAAAATTTTCAACCTGCGGTCAGACCCAAAACCTGGATGGGTACGCAGCAAAAACCTTCTGGCTGTTAACAGCCTGTCAGTACCGAGCAGGATTTGGAGTTGTGTCTGAAGAGAACCATGTGGTGGCTTCCTGAGATCGTCGTCTGTTAGCTTGCCTCTTGAAAGGAAGTTCGGGAGCCTCCCTACACAAATACCAACAGTAAATCCGCAAGCATTGCTTCATTCCAATGGCCCTGATGTCTTTGTTCCATAAGAGAAATGTCCTGATGGAATATTTCTCCATGTTCATATTGTGACTTTGTGGGTTCGTAGAATTAAAAGGCCGAGTTGCAGAAATTAAAAATCTCCTTTATTTCGGTAGAGATACACAGTTCAATTCTCGCGTAACAACATTACATCACATATACACAGTCTTCCAAGGTCGATGACAATAACAAACCGTGACAGCTGATTACATCATTAGTACTAGCAATGGCTTCTTTTTATACACAAATTCATGAACCGAGAACCTTCTGGAGCAAACAAGAAAAACAATCATTCTCCGTTAATCGAAATATCTCTTGAACATTCCAACACTGAAACCCTATCTGAGCGGCAGGTCCTTTACCTCAGTTATCTTGCTTGCTGGCGATATCTGTTTACACTACGCGATATCGTTAACTGCTTAGCAAGGCTCATTATTACCATGAAACTTTATCCGCCGATTGTTTCCTTGTTTGTGCCGAAACTTTTATGCCTGTTGCCATGACAATATCTAAGAGGGAAAAAGTCTGGGTGGGAGTGAAGAAAATAGATTTTAAGAAACATGTTGTATCCAAGTATATGGTATTTTTGCAGGAGCATTGTCACCAAATGCGTGCAGTTATCATCTCTTTTTTTTACCTATAAGTCAACCAACAACTCCCTCGAAAGCTTTGTAAGTTTTCTTTTCTTTCCCCTCCAAAACTTGGTCAAATGCAGGATCCTTTACTATAAGTTCTCGAATTTGCGACCCGACAAAAATGCCTTCCTTGACTTTTGCATCACTTAATTTCGGAAATGTCTCTCTTGTGTACTTGAAAGCCCGTCCTTCATATCTTTGACAAAACTTTTCATCAAACCCAGCTTGATATGCAGGGGTGGAAGTACAACATTTTTTGGGCCCACGAGAAGTTTGGCAACGACATTTTTTCGGTAATGCTAAGATTTGTTGCAGGCTAGTCTCCTTTAATACAATGCAATTTCCAACTCAAAAAGGTCCCTCAAATTGAAAATGTGGACACAATAATGAAATATCACTTGATCTCCAAAGCAAAAGGTGTCATTTTTATGGTGATTTTTTAATTCAGCAGATGGAAATACACATGAATGTGCTATTTTTGAACCCGAAACATTTTCATTGTTGTACATTGTTATCTGATAACACTTATGCAGCTCTTTAAAAAGTATTTTACTGTTTTAATAACAAATAATATGATTCATTATTTATAATTTAATCTATAACTACTATGGAATGTGTATATGCCTATTTTATTTTGCAGATAGGTTTAGAAAATTGGTAAATTAGCAAACAGCAGTCAGTTACAAAGTTATGATTAGACTCATAAGAACCTGATGAAAACTTAAAATAAAGTTGTTTCATTTGTATGCAACTAAAGTATACTTATACATTTTTTCAAATATTTGTACTTTTAACGTTTCAAGTGCTCCATAATTTTAAGAACTTTATTTTAAAATGTTCTATATTCATATTTAATGTTTACCACGCATCCAAATGTCACTTTCCTTGACATTTCTATGTTCATGAGTATCTATGGCCACCAATGAACTTAACCAGTGCAATTAAATCTAAATATCACCAACCTCCCGTTTTTTTAGTAATACATTTTAACAACAATGTACAGGAAAATGTTTGGTGCCTAATTTATTTTAATTTGTAATACTACCATAAACCCAGAATTAATTAATTATTGAAAGTGTGTAATATTGACAATCGAGGATGGTTAAAACATAGGTGTAAGTACTACATTGTTACAGGAAGGAAACCGTAAACATCACGAGAGTAGACTAATATCTAATATGACGTCTAGAAAACGCATTGCCACATTTCTCATTGAACATAGACGCCGTTATTTGTCATGTCAACGTTTACTGCCCGCATTCTTGTCTCACCATTTCAATGCACCTTTCCCATTTAAAATTCACGTCAACCTTCTGCAATCGAAAAACGCTTCACCCTTTAATATGGCTTATCGATTGTTATAAATATTAATGCAACCACCTCAACAGTTTTTTGATCCATTGTCATTGAAATGTACAAAAGGAACTTGCATTGAGTGGAAATTTATAGTCTTTTTTCTTTCTAAAGTAAGCATTTGTGTTACAATGGAGGGTAACAACAGCGCTGATACGTTTCATATTTGCTTGGCGGAGCGGTAAGAATCTTGAAACGTGCACTATCTATAGCTGTGCCTCTCATACAGGACGAGTGACGTGGCATGGCGTCATGTAAAGTAAGACACGACAAAAGCTCCCTCATTTTAGATGGCTTAAATGTGAGCATACAGAATGTTTCTCAGTAATACGCCACATCCAACAAAAATAGGAGTATATAGAGCAGGGTTTACTACATATTAGCGAAAATTCATTAACAAAGTCACCGTTTGACCATGAGAAGATGGCATTTGTGGCTTTCGATACGTTCATTTTTTTAGGTTAGGTTCACTGCAACCGCCCATTATGACAATGATTTTTCCTGGCTTCCTCAGCTCGATAGGCGAATATTAGGGTGGTTCCGTTTCTACCACGTTTTTGCTGTGCCATTTACTTATTCTATCCCTTGTTCATCATCTGTATGGAATTCGAGGTTTCTGGGCAGCTTAGGGAATTCGAATGTTCTTCTAGAAACATTAGGACCCTCTATACTTGCGCACTCTTATCCCTAATCTGAGGATTCTTCCTCATCCCTTCCTCCCAGCACAAGAGGTCATTAGGATGCTCTGCCGAGATTTCGGAAGCCCCTCCGTGTACCTTTATCTGTTTACGAGGTAATCAAAATCCAGCTGGAATCATAGTTAAACAATTTGGTTATTATAGTAGAAATGGCAACACAGTAGTGCTAATGTGTAATACTTTCCAAATCTTATTACCTCTTCAACCCTTAGAAGATGCAATTCGTATGCCATCTACTTGGCACTAGTGGACAAAGTGGTCCAAAACAGGATAGCTGGTGTATGAATCATCGAAGAGTTTGTGTTCATATCGATAGTTCTTTTGTTAACAATAAATGTACATAAATTTAGAAATGAAAGCGATATCTAGTTTATGGACATCAAATTAATTCCAAAGTTTATACAGTTTACACACACGTAAACTAGAAAAATTGATAGCACGAAACTTAAATTGCAATCAGAATATCTGGATGTAAATTCTTTAATAAGATTGTAGTGTTCAAACAGTAACAACTGAAGCACGAATGCATTGGTAATGCCAGCATTAGTTCAGCGATTTTTTTCCTTTTTATATTGACATACTATTTATTATTTATAGAGAAAATTTTTAAATAATGTTAACTCTGTTATATAATGAATATGTACATCACCGCCACATTTTTTTTTTCCACTACACATCGACTGGCACTAGGCGCCACCTAGAATGTCAACACGGAACTAATTACGTCTGCTGAACTTGGACGTTTAGCCAACATTTTCTTAATGAAAAGTCAGTTATCGTAAAATTTACAAATAGGTTATCAGCAACATATCAACTTCAAGTATCGCCTAGATACTCTTTAATATTTCCAAAGCGATAAATGGAAAGTTAAGCAGAATGTAAAGCAGAATAAAGTATTTAATTCCCATCACAGAATCATTTATTTTCATGTAAATGTCCTATTTAATTCTTATACGGTTAACCATCACTGTTTTTTCTTTATATCAGGATCAGCAGCACGTCCTCCCATGTAAGTATTTCATTTTCACTTGATTTCTAAGGATAATGTGAGAAAATAAGCTATTTATAGAAAATAACTTACTTTATTCGCGTTATTTAAATAAAGAGAATATCACATTGCACTACTCATACACCTGAGAGTCTTTTAGTTCCAGCAGAAGCCAACTTATTTTTTAATCTCTGCTGTGCTATTTGCAATGCAGGTAACATTACAAAATGATTAATTTGATGTTAAGTATGAGCTAGGAGAAATGAGGAATATAACATGCCATTTTCCACTAGCTTTTACACCTACTAACTGGCACCAAAATGACCTATTCTCTCGACCTAACACATATCACTGATGTCTAGAGTGAACTACCACAATGACGTAAGTTCGTGCCAAACTTGAAATGGTATGGATCCATAGAAGAGTAATATAATAGTGTTGCAATCTCACTACTTGTAGTCACTTCCTTCTGTGGTTTTCTATTGTTATGTAAGACATTTGGAGCTAGCAAACAATTTAAAACAATATTTCTTCCCCTTTTAAGGCAGCGCTGCATAAAGGCACTACCGCGAGGCCGCCCTGTTTGGAATATGAAATGCAACAATGTTCCACCACAACTTATAACTTGAACTTTACGGTACTGTAAGTAATCTGTTGGCTGTTCAAACTTTATCGAGTTTCTGGAAAGGGATATAAAAGAATACTCGATCATTTTTAAGGCGCGGTAGAAATGTATGCAATTCTGAGCTATCTATGTAATTTATGTATGAATAAAATTAAAGCAAAAGCATAACATCTCACTCATATGACTTAATAAAAATATTTGCATAGTAGTTCGATGCTGTCCATTTTAAAAATCTACTTGCAAAGTTATTTAGTGTCTGGTATGAAGGAGTCACAAGCCTGCATAGGTACATATATTAAGTTTAGAATATTTGGGAACACACTTATGCCCGATCTCACCAACAGATGTTAAAATCGACGTTAACAAATGTAACGTAACAATTGTCACAGCGCTAAAACAAATGTTAAATTTCTTGCATTTCACAAACCTGTTTTCTTAAAATATTAACAAACCTGTGTTAACGCCAAGAAACTTGTAAATATCACAGTTATAGAAGGCTATGGATGATTTTCTGAACGTACTCCGATGCGCTTTTGTTTTCATTTTCGTCTGCACAAATGGCGGATGAAAAAAATCATAAATAAAGCCGTGAGACAAATTTCTCATCGACGGAAAAAGAATTGATAATTGAAATGGTGACGAAGTGTAAGTATATCGTGGAAAATAGAGGACGGATGCAGTGAATGTAAAAGAGAAAGATGTCGCGGGCAAACGAATTTAATTCAAATGCATGTGTCATTACTACAAGCACCAAACAACTTATCAGTATTACGTGAATTTAAAACGAGGTGCGAAGAACAAGTGCCTTCAACATTTCAAGTCGGGAGGTGAACAATGTATTATCTACATAATTCAGTGAATTATAAAATCGCAAAGTTATTAATACTTGAAGCAAAGGCGAGATAGTCATATTCCTTTCTATGCATTAATACTAACTCAGTATTACGTAAATTTAAAACGAGGAGCGAAGAAGGGCAAGTGACTTGAACGTTTCAAGACGGCAGATGGACAGTGTATTATCCACATAATTCAGTGAATTATAAAATCGCAAGGTTATTGATACTTGAAACTAAGACGAGATCGCCATATTCCTTTCGATGCATGTTCTAACCTCTCTTGTACTTTCGCAGTAAACTTCATAACACCATGTTTCGACTGTCTATACCTCCGTAAAACAATTTTCTTCGGATAGTTCCTCAAAATCATTTCTCCTCATAGGCCATACTCTATTACGAATGCCATTTAGACGGTCTTAAATATAGCAAATCGACATCAACAGCTGAGTTCATGCTCGCCATCTTGACTATTTACAATTGTTAAGGACTTAACATTAGAAATTTGGCTTGTTAGTTTAACATGAGATTTAACACGTGTGTTACGCTAACACTTGTTGGTGAAATACAATTTTTGTTTTAATTATTGCTAAACTCGTATTAAGTCTTAACATTTGTTGGTGAAATCGGGCATTACTTTGTTACAAATTAACATTCTTTCTTTCCTTTCCACGGTACTGTTTTCCCCCTATTTTTCTTGTTTGTAGTTGTACACATATATACACAAAGGCCCCTAAATGAGACGGGACTCGATCCCGCGATGCTGAACGGCTACTAGGGACAGCAGTATCGTAGGTAATATGACGAGTGATTCTAAGTCATCGACATATTCACTTAAGCTGCTATTGGAATATGGGGATTAGTTACACCTAGTGGTTTATTTCATACCTTACTTGTATTATGAAGTTGCCGCACCAAGGAAATTTGTGGCATTTCTCCACAACTAGCTCGTAGAACTGAATGTCTTAGAAGTTGGCTTCCAATGCTAATTGATCGCCGATTTCGAATGCAGGGTGGATGCCAATTTGCTTTCCTCTTAACAGCACTACCCCACGCCCACCTCTCTAGCGTAGGTAGCAGCGTCTCTGCCTTAAGTTCGAATCTCGGTCAGCGCAAGTTATCTGAAAAAGGTTTCTTACTATGCTCATTTGAGCATCATTTCACCGATTTCATTTAACGTCCGATATCATTATGTTGGATGACGTTAATTAAAAAATATTTTAAAAAGCCCACTCCACTAACACACAAAACCCTTATCTCTGTTATAGCCTCGATTTTGGATATAGAGTGCTTAATTCTGCTGTTTAAAGATATGTAATCGTTCATTACGTGTAATAAATAGGGAAAGTACTTTTTTGTTCCATTTATGCCGCCTTTAACTGCAATGGTCATATCGGCGGCCGTTCTCCTTTGGAGACATGTCGAAGGTATTAACTCGTATTCGTTGGGATTTAATCATTACATCACGCACACATTCGTACTCTCATTCATACTTCCAGACACTGGGGAAGATGAGGAATTATCTTGGTTGGAGAAACATCCCCCCACCACCGGGAATCGAACCCGGGACCCCTAGCACGGCAGGGAGGTGCTCTACCGACTGAGCTACGGGCCAGCCAGGGTAATTAAAAGTGTGTGTGCTGAAACCAAAAATGAAAACTCCATTATATACCATACTTTCAGCATCTTTCTAGGATGCGACACGAAACTTTTCAAGAAAATCCCCTATTCCAGATTATAATTTACATGAAACATTTTTTAACAATTTTAATTTCTCAAAATTACAACGTTTTCCTGTTAATATACCATGTGTTTATATATTTTCATTCCAAATGAAATGCATATCTCGAAATTTCTCAGGATAGCCTCTAAAAGCCCCTTCATTTTAGATTATTTTACATAACTGCTAAATCGTAACACATAAACAAAATTTCACTACATAAAAAATGCACACAATGTAAATCTGTCCCGCCCCTTTTTCTATATTTTCCGAGATATTCCTTGTTATTTGCTTGAATTTTTCATTTATTTTATTTTTCTCAAATGGTAAGTCAGTATTCGAACCCCACCTTCTGGTCATCAAAGAAAATGAAGTTCCAAAGCCATTACATAGCGATTAGCCCTTAAAATAATTGACTATCGTTTACTGTATCTACTGTATTCCCATTGTACCGATAAGAAAATATTAATTAAAAAGGCATATGTTCAACTGGTTATCAGGATTAACATGAAGTAAATACACGAATGAGCTCTTCAAATAATATTTTATTGAAGAACTAGTAAAGTCCTGCCAGTGGAATACTATAGAATTTTTTTCTGTAAAACATACTAACGATTCTATTATAATAAATTGAAAAGACAAATGCATTTTCTATGAGCTTCTTTTTGTTATTCAGTGAATCTTAGACATGTAATTTAACCAGAAATCATGAGATAAAGGCAAAAGCAAAAGCATATTTCGGAGAAACAAGAATTGTTAAAATAAACCTTCTCAAAACAACCTGTTCTCTTCGGTGAACAGATTTCAAAATATTTTATACTACATTGTGACGGAATCGCAAACGGGATGAAGATGCGACGATGTCTGCGTGGATTATGGGAAGCCATTTGAGGCGGAATTTTACTCGGATGATGAAATACGAAGGCTGTTCCATAAAGAATGATCACAATTTTTTTTTTTTTTTTTTTTTTTTTTTTTTTTTTTTGACAATGTACCTTTACTCATCCTCATAATTTTGATGGTCCTTCTCAAAATATTCTCCCCTGAATGCGATGTACTTGTCCCAGCGTTTCTGCCGGTCTTCAAAGACATGCTGGAAACCATTTTTGAAAGATCCTTCAAAATCACCTCCGCAGCCTCCACCACTGCTTCTGATGATGGATAATGCCTCCCACGAAGGCGTTTCTTCAAGTTAGGGAATAGTAAAAGCTCACATGGGGCTAAATCCGGACCCTAGGGAGGGTGAAGGATGTACTTCGCGTTGATTTTTGCAAGATATTCGGCAACAACACTGGAATATGGAGCATTGCATTATCGTGGTGCAGCATCCAGCCTGCTTCACGGAAATGTGGTCTTTTGCGCCTGATATGGACTTGCAATGTTTTCAGGACATCCCTGTAGTATTGTCCAGCTACTGATGTGTGTGCAGGTACAACATGCTGATAAACCAGTCCATGAATATCAAAGAATGAGATAACCATAACTTTCCCAGCAGAAGCAACCACTTCTGCTGTTTTAGGGGTTGGTGATGAAGGAGATTTCCACACTGAGCTTTGCTGTTTGTTCTCAGGATGAAAATGATGTAGCCAAGTTTCATCAGCAGTGATTACGTTTGAAAGAAACTCCGAATCTTCCTCTAACATCAACTTTAACTGCATGTTACTTACTTTGCAGCGGTAGCGGATACTGAACATGTTTGAACTTGCCTGGTTCTCACAGGAGGTTATCAGGAGTACCAACAATGAACCTACTAGGGCGTGTTATGTCACATTCAGCTAATTATGACCGTAAAAATATTATTATCATTCTTTATTGAACAGTCCTGGTACTGTACCGCGCTGAGGCGTTGCTCCTGGACCTCGGTGTTGGGATGCTGCAGCGCCCTATCTTGGGGCTGCTTCTGATGCTCTGGGTCATGATGTCCTCTCGTTGTTACCACGGCTACTACAGTCGTCGCATGAAAACTTCTTACCTAGGGTGTAGTATCGGATGGGGTCAGAATGAAAGTAATTTATTAAATAAATTGAATAATCGTTAAACTACTTTTCAAATTGTAATTCCTTCAGAAGTGAACATAAATACGTCGAAATACATGATTTACAGAAGCGTCGAAATTCCTTTTACATTGATTATGGATTTCTCCTTGATTCTACACAGATAGTTTTGCTTCCATCCTCTATGGCGTGCAGTACAGAATGAAGTTAATTCTAACTTATCTGAAATTATTAAGTGGATCGCAGCTATGGCAACTCAATAATTCACATCATCTTTTAGCTGCACACGTTTCATGAACATATTTGGTAATCTTCATAATCTTTTCTTTAAATCAGTTTTTAAATAATTTAACTTTCAAAGAACATTTCTTAAAAATGTAAACTGACGTCATCGTTAAACACATTAAGAATATTCATTTCCTTTGCTTCCACCTCTTCAAACAGTAATTTACCTTCAATTGTTCTTTTTCATCTCGTTTCCTTTCTACTACAATTTTTTAAACATTTTATTATGAATTATATTTAAGAATTTAAAATTCTTAAAATATAAGAATTGATAGGTTAGTATCTGTGAAATTTTAATTGATAGAGGAAGCCATGTAAGTGTAGCACGTCACGTTTTTAAGGTAATATGTAAATAAACGGGTGTGAAAGTTTGAAGTATTAGTTTCCAGGCATTTAAATTCTTAGTTCCTTAAATTTTCAGTAGCCATTAGTATTTCGTAGAAATGTCACGAAAGTATGTGGAATTGTCGTGACACTTTTTTGTTCTAAGTCTAAGAATTCATTCCTCCTTAACCGTAAGTCAAACGTACTCTAAATCTTGTAAACGACTGAAATATCCTCTTTGGTTTTGTAATAATAAAAACTACGTTATTTTCGCTCCACGATTCTGATACTGGTCAATTGTTTAACTTGAAATTGGCGTCTGTGTAAGAAGTATTTAGATTATTTCATTTTACTCGACAGTGTATGGAAATACTGGCTCAAAAGCAATGCACCAAAGCGCCGAGTTGACAGGTTTGTCTACAAGGCGGGATGGCTGATAGAGGTCTTGAATGGGGCCAACACCATAATGTATTCCGTGACGCGGCCGATTTTTCTGTTGAACGACACTATTTATGAAAGAAGTAGGGGTTCTTATCGCATCACATTATAGCGGCTCTCCCTCATACCGCAGCCCCTTGAACAGAGAGGAAAACGTGACTTACACAAAAACACGGTCCATCAGGATGCTGTCCTGAGAGTTTAATCTGCCCTTGCTCTTCCTCTTCAACATAAGAGTTTCAATATAATTTTGTACTCGTGCTTCCGCTTGTGACTTTGTCAGCTTACGTTCTACAAGGAACCAAGTTCATTTGTCAACTAATCTAAATATGTGCTTTGTTTAATAAGGAAAATAAATTCTATGATACAAATCCGGCAATTGCAGTACAATAAATGAACAGCAGTCTAAAACGAAGAAGTGTACGTGTGGTGTTTTGGGGAAACGACGTTAATACATGGTCTCTGTTTGCTGAATTCCACTAGGTACTTCCGTACGTGTACGTAGATTGAGTGGTTTCATATTGTTTTTGAACTGCATAAAATTACTAACTGTTTTCTTTTTTTCTTCTTCAGCTTGGTATTGTTAAATAAAATATACCGTGTAACCGCAGTATCAGGCAGCAATTAGGAGGCGGCGAATTAATCGATATCAGATAATTAAAAAAGAAGATAAATTAATAAAAATGATTTGGTAAACTAATTTAAAATTTTGTTATAATAATATGAAATTAGAATAGAGTAATGATTAAAATAGCTGTCGACTTAAAGAATAAGAAGGCCACGCCGTGGCTCAGTGGTTAGACCGCTTGGCTCTCACCAAGGCGGCCCGGGTTCGATCCTAGGCAACCGCAAAGTGAGATTTGTGATGGACAACACGGCGCTGGGGCGGGTTTTCCCTGGGATCTCCGGTTTCCCCCGCCATCTCATTCCACCGGTGCTTCATCTTCATCTCATGTATCATCAGTGTCACCGCCTGCGGTGCCGTATGTAGTAAAAGCGGGCGCTAAACACTACACATAAAGAATAAGAAGGGAAAAATATGATTTAATATAGCATATGTACTAGCATCCAGGCAAGGAAGAAAGAATATTCTTGTAAAAATCTGTACTTTTTGGAGAGACAGGAAGGGAGGACCGTTATCTTCTTTGTGCTAGGAAAATTTGAGTGTCTGAGAACTATAGAATACTTTCAGCCAGGAATGTGTTGGGACAAAGGGCTTTCAAAATGCAGTTAAGCATGAACGCTAAAGAGATTTACTTCGCTGATTTGATAACGACGTATACCGTTACAAACAACTCAGGGTAGGCGTTCCGCAACTCAGGATGATGATGATGATGATGATGATGATGATGATAATGATGATGTATATATATATATATATATATATATATATATATATATATATATATATATATATATATATATATAAGGGCGCTCAACTACGGCGGCCATCAGCGCCCTTTAAAAAACTAGTCATGGCAAAAGCCAGATATAAAACTTTCTAAAAACTATACAAGTGTAACAAAACCTATTAAAAATACACGTACATAAAAAACGTCAATCAAAACCTACTAAAAATTTCGTTCACTAAATCCCAAACTGTAAACTAGACAAGAATCCAAAAACCTTCTCCACGCATGGCCCACACGTGTGTGGGCCTGTTGACCGTCTCCCTCAACCACGAAGAGGAGCCCACACGAGGGAGACTGTTGGCTCGGGACCCCGGGTGCGCCAACCCCGTACCTAGTTGGGCTGAACGTCAATGAGTTACATGAGTTTTGCAGAGCAATGCGAAAATTCGAAATAAATGAGAAAGTAATAACAATGTAACATTTGAGAAGGGTGAGCTAGTTTGGTCATGTGTTAAAGTTAGAGAGGGGGTCAGAATAAGGTTCAAACTGAATCGTGAAGTAAGAAAAACTTACTTAAAAGGTGATACTACGACAGGAAGTACGTGTTTATGTGCGTTAAGAAGAGAAGCGAAGATTTATAAGTCTGAAAGGTAGGGAAGTTAATAAAAGTGGAAGCAGTATTAGAAGTTTATTAGAACAAAGTAGTCGCCGTATAAAGAAGGAACAGAAACCGCGCGGAAGTAACTTTAAACAAATAATCCAGGGTTTCAAGTAAAATTTAATTTATGTTAGGAATTTTACTAACAGGTGGTCACCGATCCAAGTCGATAAGCAAACTTAGTAGGAATTAAACCAAATAATTCTGCAACAAACAAAGTGTTATTAATACACAACCACCAAAATCCATTTCCTACAACCATTCACCTGAGCATAAGAGAACTCATAGCTGCAATTAGAAGCCAATCAATTTAACACTGGTATGCGGGTTCGCCGCAAACGCCACATGTTTCAGTGTGGCAGCATTAGATCGGATACTAAAGACAGCAATTTTGGATCGTTTTCGAAGCTGAGTTGTAATGTGCAGAGCTTTCCCCCCTTAAAATATCAATAGGAATAGGATATTGCCATTAGCATAACTGTGCACCAAGAACACCTTATCCGGAGAAATTTTAAAATTCGATATCTAATATTTTGCAAAAGTTTATGAAACATTGTGTTTGGTTAAAGAGTTCTAAAGTGTTCTCTGTAGGTTTGCATGTATCTCTTATACCTTCCCGTCGGAAACGAAAAGGCCTTCAATTGCAAAAAAATTGAAGTTTTACAGTTTATTTCTCATGCCAATATATTTTAAATAAAACCACTTGTGGCATTTTGAGGCCATAAAACATATCTGATATGATTTAGACAGGAGCTCGTTCTCTAAACCTAGCGGATATCATTTGAAATGCAAATCCTGTTTAGTACATTGATGGAAGTAATCATTTCTTCCACACTAGCCGTAGACTAAGGTTTGAATAAGTAGAGCCAGACTGAAATATTCAATGCCATAGCCGGGATTTGAACCACGGATCTCCCGCTCTCCGTGCGGTTGTTCTAACCAACTGAGCTACTATGGCCAACTTGCCGACATGACATTAAATTCTCCGACTGTGAGTCCGGCATCCATAGAGCTTAGAATTACCTGACATTCGTCTATCAGGATAAGGGAAAACTCCGGAAAAACTTATCCAGGTAACTCACCCTGGCCGAGATTCAAACTCGGGACCTCTTGAGCGTGAGGCAGACACGCTACCATCTACGCTATTGAGGCGGGCTAGGTGCGTGTATCAAGCAAATGGGAACTCTTAGTGGACTACCGGGAAACATATGAGTCAGTCGGAGAATTTAATATCATGTCGGCATGTTGGCCATAGTAGCTCAGATGGTTAGAGCAACCGCACGGAGAGCGGGAGATCCGTGGTTCATATCCCGGCTATGGCATTGAATTTGTCAGTCTGGCTCTAATTATTCAAACCTGTCTAGTACGTTTACTCCATAATAATCTGACTTGATTTCTTTCAGATGGTCATAATACCATCTAACACCAAGAGTCAATTAGATATTGTTGATTAGCTCACTAATATCGTACTCACGCAGAATAACTATAAGACAATTTACTCAATTGAAATTTTAGTAAACATATTGTGACTTTGTGGGTTCGTAAAATAAAGGTCGAGGTTACAAACACAAAAACTGTACTTTATTCTCGTAGCAAATACACTCTTCACAAATTCAATTTGCTAGATAACCTAAAACTGTTTATTTTTTCAAACACTTCGCACAACTGTCTGTCGCTTCCGGTAACGATCGGCCCCGAAGTTTCCCGAATCTCCACCGTCCTTCATTTATTCATCGGCTTCGCGAGTCTGCCCCCAGGGTAACAATATCAATAAATTAGGTATCTATTTTGTAGCGATATTATTATCCTGAGTTTATTGCAAGCCAATATCATGATGCAGCACGACCTTTTATGTTCGTAAAAGCGCCAGCGCCTGACGCTCCGATTTTTTTTTTTTTTTTTTTTTTTTTTTTTTTTGTAATTTACTTCATCCAACGTGAAATTGGTGAAAATGATGCTCAAATGAGTTCGGGGTCCATGGAGCTTAGAGCTACCTGACATTCGTCTTTAAGGATAAGGGAAATCCCCGGAAAAAACCTTATCCAGGTAACTCTCCCTGACCGAGATTCGAACTTGAGACCTCTTGAGCGTGAGGCAGACACGCTACCATCTACGCTACCGAGGTGAGCTGTGACGCTCCAAATGGAGCACTTCCATTTATAAGACAAACGAAAGATGACTCCAAAATTAGGGAGTCATTCACTGCACATCACGACTTGCCAGTTGCTTCACGAACTTCTGATAGAGGCAGACAAAATATAAATTTTCATACTCTATGTAACAGTTTTTTTAAATATATTACGAAAATGTTTTTTCTTCATATTTAAGATTCATGATTTTTTTCTCGTTTAAAATGAGTTCCGTTTGCAGTGAACCAGGCTTTTCAAATATTCAATTCGGTCAGTTTTCTTGAAACATTTATAACATCCAAGCCACTCTTCTCAATGCACGGTGGTCGTGCAAGTTTACCTGTAGCACGCCGGAATAGTCTACCGTGCACTCCGTAGCCTTCAGAGTAGTGGCGGAATGCCTATATTGCAATTTAAATGCAAATAATCCAATTGTAATATGAAGGATATAATTGTTATATAAATTGCTTTAATTGTTTCTTTCATTATATCATTCTACTATGTACCTTTATTTTAATAAAAAAACAAATGAACAATAAATTGATAGTTTAAACAAAATGAAAATAATCGGCAGTTTACTTACAATACAGCAGTATTAAATAACAGCTCGAAGAAAAGCAATAAACACAACATATTACTCAGAAGTTGAACCTAGTTTTCTAGATTTTTGTTGTCCCTTTTGACACACTAGTTTTTCAAAATTAGGTACCAATGTTCGTGCAGTTGACATTTTAAGTTCTGATCCGACAGTTGAATTCTGCAGCGGTTTTTGTTTCATTTCATGAGCGAAAAAAATTGTTCGCATATATATTGTGACTTTGTGGGTTCAAAAGGCCGAGTTGCAGAAATTAAAAATCTCCTTTATATTCGTAGAAATACTCTTATAGATTACAGCAGCATTACGTTACATACACCATCAGTCTACCAAGGTCGATCACAATAACAAACTGTGACAGCAGATTAGCTCTCGTTACAATAACACTTCCAGCTGTCTCTTGTTCACAACACTGTTTCGCAACTCACTATTTTACAACTCACTGTTTTACCACTAACTCACTTTGCGAACCGTCATGTCCTTAAATACCTAATTCGTAATTCTATATTGTTCTAACATAAACCAGAACCCAAACAATCTCTATCAGTCCAGAAATTTCCGGAAGAATAAAGAAACCAAATATTCTATCATATTCCAGAAGCGTAACTTAATCTATGCCGGCACTTGTTTACAATAGCCGCACTATCATTAACTGCTTAGCAAGGCTCATTATTACCATGAAACTATCCACCGACTGTTTTCTTATTTGTGCCGAAACTTTTATGCCTGTTGCCGTGACAATGTGTGTGTGTGTGTGTGTGTGTGTGTGTGTGTGTGTGTGTGTGTGTGTGTGTGTGTGTGTGTGTGTGTGTGTGTGTGTGTGTGTGGATCCGAACATACTGAGAAAACGAGCGGCATTTCTATGTAGTTGAGGAAATGTATTTCTTGGAAAATGTGAGTAGAAATCACTCAAACTAATTCTATTTTGGAATTTATTTTTCATTTGACGATTGCATTGCAAATCGATAAGTTCAAGTTGCAAATCAGATGGAACATTATCAACATCTGTAGAGTAAGGCTCAGCAAATATTTGGAAAATTGGCTCTAACTGCACCACGTCTTGAAACCTTTTCTGAAATTCTTGGTTCAACTCTCTTAATATTTAAACATATTGTGACTTTATGGGTACGTAGAATTAAAAGTTCAATTTGCAGAAATTCTAAATGTTCTTTATTTCCGTAGAAATACACTGATCAATTCTCTCGTAACAACATTAAGTCACACACCACAACAAACAACGTTCTGATCAGCTCTCGTTACAACAACACTCTTGTTACACAACTCAACTCACTGTTTTACAACTTGCAACTCAACTCTTGGCCAGTCGTCGCCTCTTTAAATACATCACTGATAATTTCTAGATTATTCGGAAATAAACCAGAACCCGAACAGTCTCTATCAGTCAACTAGAAATTTCTATTTATCTCAGTTTGTTTCGGCAGACCTTTATCTGCATGTTATTTTCGTCTGCCGACTCTTGGTTTTCACACTGCCCACCTGTCAGTTTCTTTTGTGTAAACAAGCCGCGCGACCGTAGATACGGGTTCGCGACAATAGTCTTGCTCGTCCATGACCTCAACAAACTGCTGAACTGTTGAGAGCTTTGGGAAATGTACCAAGTTCTTTGAGGTTAACTGCCTTTTCCATAAAGATAGTTTCATTTTGAATGCTCTGATACTATCATTTCCTATAAAAAAGAAACACTCTTCCCATGAAGGCATATATGTAGGATTAGATGTCCTACTTGTCACATTACATTCTCCAACCGATACTATGTTTACGAAAACAAACTGCAAGAGACGAGACATCACTGCTGTCCAATTCCACATCTTGTCTCAAACTGAAGTCGCACGGCACTCGTGGCGGTAGTAGTAGTAGGGTTTAAGGGCGCCCAACGGCTAAGGTTATTAGCGCCCGAGAAGTAAATGGCTACCTCAACATAGGATTACACGCTAAAAACACTAAAACAGTTAAAATAGGAATGCCGAGAAATACTTAAAATAAAGGACGGCAAAGGAACTGGTAAAACCTGGATAGGTGAGAAAATCAGATAAAACGCCACATACCGCTGTGCTGTAAAAATGCGAACAGACCCTCCACCGCAGCAGCGTCGTCCCTGAGCAGCGCGCTGAGAGTAGTGGCCAAACACAAGGACGAGCTCAACGTGGTGTAAGAATGGCATTCCAATAAAAGGTACCGCCATAAGGCTCTCCTTATGCGGTTCAGACCTGGTGCTTGTGGCGGTGTATGACCCGCCCAACCATCCCTTCCATGAAGCGGATTTCCGGGCACTGCTCAATCTCGATCACAGAGTGTGTATAGCCGGCGACTTCAACGCCAAACACCCAGGATGGAACAGCCGCATCCAGAATGAAAGGGGAAGGAACATCTACCGCTTCACCTGCGGAGACCCCACCCTTCATGCGCATGGCCCGCGGGGTCCAACGCACTTTCCGCCTCGAGGCAGAGCGGACATCATAGATTTCGCTATCACTAAAAACATACCATTTCATCTGGACCTCACGGCGGTAAACGCTCTGGATTCGGATCACAACCCAGTTGTGATCGATTCAGACGCTACCGTCGCAGCTCTGGCAACGGCTGACTGGGTGGACGAAGTCGACTGGGATGCCGCTGTCACTACCATCCAAAACTCCGTGGAAGCCAGTCCCCGGATCGACTCCGTGGAGTCACTCGAGGCGGCAGCCAAGGAGTTCTCCACATCTATCCTCAATGCGGTCCGTGCTCATACACACCGCATCCCAATAGACGCTCCAAACCCTACAGATATTCCGGGACCCATTAAGCAGCTAATCAGGGCTAAAAATGCTGTGAGAAAGCTGTGGCAGAGATTTCGCCACCCCAGGATAGGAGAAGTACACCAGAGGTTCAAGTCCCTGGTAAGACGGCTCCTAAGAGCACACCGCCAAGAGGCCTGGGAAAAACTACTAAGGCACACCAATCTCCAGGAGAGAAAACCGTGGCGAATGGTCCGTAGCCTGCGGAAAGACAAAACCGTACACCAGCACCCCCTACATAGCCCTATAGGTCGACTCGTCTACGAGTCGAAAGAAAAGGCAGATGCACTAGCAGACTATCTGGAGGCTCAATTCCAACCCAGGGTAGAGCCAATGGACGATGACCATGCTGACCTCGTGGAACAGGTGGTGGAGGACTTCCTAGAAGCTCCGCCCCCTGACCACGAGGAGTTCCATATCCCCATCGTTACCCCTAGAGAGTTAGCGACCACGCTTAACTGTCTAAGAAACAACAAAGCACTCGGGCAGGACCGTGTCACAGCGGAAATGCTCAAGCACCTTCCACGAAGAGCCGTGATTCATCTAACCCGGATTTATAATGCGTGCCTATACATGCGCCACTTTCCTGCTATCTGGAAGGAGGCGCGCGTGGTGTGCGTTTTAAAGCCGGGGAAAAATCCGGTTTTTCCTTCCAGTTACCGCTCAATCAGCCTTCTCCCAGTTTTATCGAAGGTCTTCGAAAAACTACTCCTATCCCGGCTCCTTCCTCACCTAGAGGAAAGGGGCTTAATCCCGGAACATCAGTTTGGCTTCCGTTCTGGCCACTCCACGACACAGCAACTACTGCGGGTTGCCGAGAAGGCCTCCCTGGGATTCCAGGAACGGTCTAAAACGGTGGCAGTGTTGCTGGACGTGGAGAAGGCATTCGCCACTACCTGGCATGAAGGACTTATTTACAAACTCCTGGAGCATGGAATTCCCCGTCCATACATTTCCTTGGTGGCCGGTTTCCTCGGAAACCGAAGCTTCCGAGTAAAGATGGGGGGGAAGCTGTCCACAGAGCGGCCCATTGGCGCTGGGGTGCCGGAAGGCAGCGTGCTGTCGCCGGCACTCTTTGCAGCTTACATGGCTGACATACCTACACACCACAATACCCACACCTGTCAATACGCGGACGATCTAATGATCTTCGCAGTCAACAGAAACCCAAGGTATAGCTTTCGGCAGATCCAAACCCAGCTCCGGGCCATTGGCGAATGGAGCGCAAAATGGCGAATGGCGATTAACCCGGAGAAAAGCTCTGCGATTCTCCTGGTGAAAACCAGAGCCAATCGGTTGCAGCAGAACTTCGTTTTACGGCGTCGTGGAATCCCATGGGTTCAAACGGCGAAGTATCTCGGAGTGACGCTGGACCGCAAATTAACTTACGCTCCGCACGTCAAGGGCAAGGTCCAGCTTGGGCACGTCGCGCTCAGGAACCTATATCCCATATTCCGCTCAACCATGCCACTCCGTCTCAAGCTCCAGCTGTATCGGGCGATCATCCCGCCCATGATCCTGCACGGCTGTGAGATCTGGGGAGCAGTGGCGAATACCACTTTCGTCAGACTCCAGACGCTGCAGAACAGGGCGCTACGGGTCATATACGATACTGACTGGAGATTTCCCGCCCATATCCTTCACGAACATTCGAACATTCCGTACATTGTCGACGTCATTCGAGAGAGGGCTCGTTCAATGTACGACAAAATTCAAACCCATGGCAACCCTTTGGTGAACTCACTGGGCAGGTATGACCAGAGGGAGCAAAGACGCTTGCCATCATACAAACTCCCCAGAGACGTCTTGGGGCCACTTGGTTAACCCAAGGAAAACCCCAAAAGTATTCAATCTACATAACGCCTGATGGCTCGAGCGTCAGGACACCCGTACTCAAAACGGGGCAAAAGCTCTAAAACAGATCCTCCCCCAACGGGAGAAAGTAACAACAAACCCGCCTTCAGAGGACACTCAAGGGCAACCAGTGAACACCTAACTTCAAACATACAAAAACCTACCGCCAGCAGAACAAATTGCAATCACACTTGACTCACTTCGCAGGTTAAGCAGCAAAGCGGCTAGGTACTGCGGCAAAGACACCCGGACGGGGAAAAAGAAAAATTGCCCCGCCCGACCAGAACTACCTCTGGACCTCAATAAAAGGTGGCGCACTGTCAACCGCTCACCACAGCGAGTACAATGTGGTGCCGGACCCTCGCGGAACAAATGCTGATAGCTAAAACGGCAATGCCGGATGCGAAGCCTAGCTAAAATAACCTCTTCCCTGCGAGAAGAACGCGAAGATGTAGCCCAGGGAACAGGGAGAGGTTTAACCTCCCGAAGTTTGTTTCCACCTAGCGCGGACCAGTCGTTATGCCAACGCCTAAGGATGGCACGGCTAAGGGAAACAGTGAGGTCCTCAACAGGAACAGAATCGCTAGAAACATTGGGAGATAAAATCGCAGACTTTGCAGCAGCATCAGCGGCCTCATTGCCCGGAATACCGACATGTCCAGGAAGCCAAACAAAAGACACGCGGAACCCAGAATTAGCGAGGGAATGCAACTGATCCTGTATACGCTGTACCAAAGGATGACTGGAGTACAGCAAACGAAGGCTCTGTAAAACACTCAGAGAATCGCTACAAAGGGCAGATTGGTACGAATGCTGCTGGCTGATAAAAAGAAGGGCCTGGTAGATACTAAAAAGTTCAGCAGCACTGTCCGGAAAGACGAAACGTAAAACTCTCCGCAGCAGCCACGAAGGCACATCCAACAGCACGGTCGAATTTAGAGCCGTCCGTAAAAATAAAACTGTAGTTATTAAAATGCTGCTGAAGTTCTAAAAATGCGGATTGGATGGCAAAGGGCGAAACCGCATATTTGGGCATGGACTTCAACCCAAGGAGTGCACAATGCTACGTCATTTGCTCTAGCACAAAATTGATCCACTTGGTGACCGCTGAGTTAGAGGAACATCGGACTGCGACTGTGCTTTGAGGAACGTCAACTGGCATTCAGAATGACATTATTGAGTGTATTTCTCGTGTTTTCAATAATAAAATAATGAGGTAATTTATGTTTTATATAAGTAATCATGGACGAAACCACTAATGATCAAATAAATCTCAACTATTCACGGTTCTTCGTTACATCACGATAGAGGCGGGTTAAGATTTGTAATGTTTTGCGACGTCATTGAGATCATAGATACAATACTTGGCCAAATAGCAACAAATTCTCAGATTTAGACCAACTGCAGTTCCTATCGTTGGAGAGTGCTTTAAGCGGAATACGATAAGACTTTCCTAGAGGGTGGTTTAAGACTTTTCTGACTTATTATAGACAGTACTTCAACATAATCTGATTAAGAAACGAACTCTGTATGTGCACTCTTTCCCTGAAATACGAAGCAAAGCGTTCTTATATGTCAGTGTTTAAATTTGATTAGTTAATTTTGAATATTCTTGCCACCAGTGCATCAGCAGAAGGATCTTTATCAGCGCTCCGCAGAATACACATTCATCTAAGAAACACTCCAACTTCAAATAGACTTTCATCTCTGTTCTTGGCCCGCGTCGGTGGTAGCGTATCTGCCTCACGTTCAAGAGGTCCCGAGTTCGAATCTCGGTTAGGGTGAGTTACCTGGATAAGGTTTTTTCCCGAGGTTTTCCCTTATCCTGAAAGACGAATGTTGGGTAACTCTAAGCTACATGGACCCCGAACTCATTTGAGCATCATTTCACCCATTTCATTCATCGTCCGATACGACTTGACGTTGGAGGATGTAAATTACAACAAAATCTGTTCTTGTTATCAATGGAAAAGGGATTCACTTAAAAGCGCAGCAAGCAACATTTAAAAATTCTGTCATTGAGGGATCTTTTATTGTTGATGTTCTCTTCTATAGAAGAATCGGCGCACTCAACAGAAGTACAAATAGACACTGTTAAGTGGTGAGATTGTAAATACGAGGGCTGTTCAATAAAGAATGATCATAATTATTCACACTAAAATTCAATCTTATTATATTCTGTTAGCTTAATGTGAAACAAACACGCCGTAGTAGTTTCACTGTAGGTACTCCTGGTTCCCGCCTGTGAGAACCAGGTAAGTTCAAACATGTTCAGTATCGCCTACCGCTGCAATGAAGGTAACATGCAGTTAAAGTTGATGTTAGAGGAAGACCCGGAGTTTCTTTCAAACGTAATCACTGCTGATGACTCTTGGCTACATCATTTTGATCCTGAGAGCAAACAGCAAAGCTCAGTGTGGAAATCTCCTTCATCACCAACCCCCCCCCTCCCCCAAAACAGCAAAAGTGGTTGCTTCTGCTGGGAAAGTTATGGTCATCTCATTCTATGATATTCATGGAATGGTTTATCAGCATGTTGTACCTGCACACACATCAGTAACTGTACAATACTACAGGGATGTCCTGAAAACATTGCAAGTCCATATCAGGCACAAAAGACCACATTTCCATGAAGCAGGCTGGATGCTGCACCACGATAATGCGCGGCCGCATATTGCCAATGTTGTTGCTGAATATCTTGCAAAAATCAACGTGAAGTGCATCGCTCACCCTCCCTATAGGCTGGATTTAGCTTCATACGACTGTTTCTATTCCCTAACTTGAAGAAATAGCTTCGTGGGAGGCATTATCCATCATCAGAAGGCTGCGGAGGCGATTTTGAAGGATCTCTCAAAAAATGGTTTCCAGCATGTGTTTGAATACTGGCAGAAACGCTGGGACAAGTGCATCGCATTCAGGGGAGACTATTTTGAGAAGGACCATCAAAATTATGAGGTTGTGTAAAGGTACGTTGTCAAAAAAAGATTTTGATCATTCTTTATTGAACAGCCCTCGTGCATTTCAAATAAGGTATGCCACTATAATTGATATTTGTACATTTGTTTGTGTTTGTTTTAGGTTATACAATTGCATACAACCTATATAATATTAATCTGGAAACCCTTGGCGACGGTGACTGCCACTCTTGAGATTAAGTTTGAAGCAATCTGTGAAAATCCTAAAATCTACAATTTTGCTTGGATTGACCTGAAACTTTAACACAATTATTGCAGTATTAACAATAGTTCACAGACCAATTTTCAGATCTTTGTCCAAAATAGTTCTTGTGATATTAATATTTTTATAGTGTTTTATTGTCATTTAATTAAACTGTTCCACATGATGCAGTTTTAGTTTCATAAAAATAATGCTTCGCGGTTATGCTCATAAATACAGTATTAGTAAATTGACGAGATGAAATTTTAATCTTACCCTTGGTTTAGGATAAAAAAATTATTCAATTTTCCTTTTATTCATTTTTAATATGTGCTGTTATTTAATTGCACAAACACTGGTGACGTTATAAAAAAATCATCTCATCGATTTCCTTTGAAAGCACCAAACTTTTCAAGCTTCTAGTTTGAAAGCTGCAGCGTGTGGAGCAATTTATGTTCTGAAAAGTGCTGAAAATTAAAAACACAAGAAAATCACCCAAATAGATAATATAAAGCACTGTGTCCACTTACAGTGACACACTTAAATAGTCATATGCCACAATGTTAAACGGTTGTATGGCATTACAAATAATAGGAAATTGAAGTATGCGGATTACTCTATTTAATTAGGTAAAAAACTTTTTTCTCATTTTTTGCACTTTGTGACCAATTTTCACAGATGAGTATCCTTAATTATAAGTAATTAACTATTTATTGATGTATAGACAGAATTAATAGCAGTGACTATATGAAAGGTTTACTTTTACAGTTGTGTTTATTATTATGTTTTTAATTTCTTTCCTGAAATATTAATTATTATTAAATATTTATAAACACTGAAGTATGCATTCCAGTTTAAATGTGCATTTAATACATATAAATGCATTTACCACTTTAAACATATAAAGCTACAGAGTTGATTAAATTGCAAGAACACAAAATCCTTAATACACACATTATACTACAAGCATTTAGTTGACATAAACCTTAATTGAAATTCATATATTGATTGCCTTCTATATTTAGCTCTTCCTTATGAGCAATAAACACAGACGATATGACACAGTGAATGTATGACCACATTTCAATTCACAAACTATAATGTACATTTGCATATTGATGTCAGCCAGATAGAGATCCTTTTATTATATTTATTTGTTTCCTGATAAGGCCACACCAGAAATTATCTGGTGTGCTTTGAGGAGAATTGTTTAATAGTGGATAGCATTCACTGGATACATGACAACGATTTCGGTCATGATGGGACGCACTTAAATAGAAGAGGGTCCTTTAAATTTGGACGGCTCATGAATAACGCAATTTACTCTGTGATAAAGGGAAACCAGTGAAGAAAGTGGTGGATGTATCAGGTCCAGATACAGTAAATGACGTGACTGAAAATTTTGGTGTAAGTGTGCAGGAGTTTTACAAGACATGCAGAACAGAAACAAGTGTTATAAGTGGTAGTGCTTCTAGGGGCCAACACACAGAAGACTGTGAATCGAGTCAACCAACAGTGGGAGCAGTTGGTGCAGAAGTAAAACTGTTGAAGGTAAGTGCACCTGAAAGGAAGCCCTTAGATGGACCCAGTCTCACAATTTTTCCCAAAATGTACAGTATCTTCACAATTAATTAAACTACATTGAAATCTTATTAGATAAAGATCTGAAAGAGGTTAGTGTCTTGTGTATTTCGGAACATTGGTTAAAGAGTCATGAAGCTGATTACATACAGATACCAAATTATACATTAACAAGTTTGTATTGCAGATTTAACAAAGTAGGGCGTGGGGTAGGTATTTTTGTTAAAATAGGTATCTGCTTCATAAATATAGGTACATGCCAAACATTATGCAGAGAAGGTGATTTTGAGGTGGCTGCTGTGGATTTGACTGAACTAGGTATTATCGTGATTGTTGTATACCATGCCCCAGATAGTAATTTCAGAATATTTCTGAATAACTTAGAGAAGTCCGAACATTCTCATGAGAGTCAATAAAAAACTTGCTCTATGTGGTGTTTTAAATATTGACTTCCTTAAAGACAGTAAAGAGAAGCAAGATCTTATAAATTTGCTAAAAAGTCATAACCTAATGCATGTCATTACTTCCCCTACAAGTATAACTAATCATTCAAAGACTGCTGTAGATCAAATTATAATTAATGAAAACTGTACCTTCAAAGCACAGGTAATAAACACAGGATTTAGCGACCATGAAGAACAAATAATTCAAATTGAAACTAATAAAACCAGGCTGTTTAGATCAACACTAACAAAAAAAGTGAATATTTAATACAGATAATATTTCATATATGAATTATCGTTTAAGTAAAGAAGACTAGCATGATATGTATAATGCGGCTGATTCTAATGTGAAATTTAAATTGTTTGTAAATAGTTTTATATTGTACTTTAATACAGCTTTACCTCACAAAATAACAAGAACATGCAATAAGGAAGCGAATAATAGTTGGATAACTCCAGGTATACAAAGGTCATGTGAATGCAAAAGGCTACTATATGATTTAAGCAAGGGTAACACGACGACGGAATTTGATAATTATTATAGGAACTATAAACGTATATTAAATAAAGTTATAAGACAGGCCAAAATTAATAATAATGACAATCATATTAATAACTCTAAAAATAAGATTATTGCTATGTGGCAAATAGTAAACCGAATAACTAATAAAATGCAACACACACACACACACACACACACACACACACACACACACACACACACACACACACACACACACACACACACACACACACACACACACACACACACACACACACACACACACACACACACGCACACACACACGCACGCACGCACGCACGCACAGGGTAAAATAGAACTAGAACATAATGGTAGAAGGATAACAGATACAACTGAAATTACTAATATTTTAACACTTAAAAAATAACACAGAAAAAATAATGTATAGGAGGCTTCTTTCGTTTATGGAAAAACATGATTTATTTACTAACTCACAGCATGGATTTGGACACAAAAAATCAACAGAGACTGCAATATACTCTTTCTTAAATAGCATTATAACCGCTTTGGATAGTAAAGATAAAGCAATTGGTATATTTTTAGATCTAAGTAAAGCTTTTGATACTGTTGATCACAAAATTCTGTTAGCAAAACTATTTGACTTTGGCATACGAGGACCAGCATACAGCTGGTTTGAAACTTATCTTACGAATCAAAAGCAATTAACAGAGATTTTCGACAAAAACCCTAATACCAATACTCATTCGGCAGTTAGATCAGACTTACTCTCCAATTAACTTGAGGTGGCAGCTGAGTAAAGATGCACACTAAATGAATTAATCTCATACCAATCCTGAAAGGAGACTGACGATGATTTTATGCATTTGAAGCCATTGATGGTACATGTATCAACTACTCCATATGTATAAATCATCTTCAGCCTTCTTTCAGGTTTAGTATCAGACTAATCTATTTAGTGCTCATCTTCTACTCAGCTGCCACCTCAAGTTAACTGGACTTTACTTGACATTGCATATGGAGTGCCACAAGGCTCAATTCTGGGCCCATTTCTATTCATCTTGTATATAAATGACTTTTTAAATAACATCAAGGCTCATAACACTGTACTGTTTGCAGATGACACCAACTTACTAATAACAGGGAACAGTAACAAAACATTAAATGATACATTAAGTCACACTAGTAAAGACTTGGTATCATGGATAGCTAATAACAACCTGGTTTTAAACTGGACGGAAATCAGGAGATCCGTGGTTCAAACCCCGGCCATGGCATTGAATTTTTCATGTTGACTCTATCTATCAAAAACCTTAGCCTATATATGGCTAGTGTGGAAAAATGATTAATTTCCATCAATTAACTAAAATAATAAGAGTTAAGCCTAGGACTTAAGTACTTAAGATAGTAAGTTGCCACAAACGGTGTATCTCAGATTTGAGAGCCCTAGTGGTCTACCAGGGAAATATACGAGTCAACTGGAGAATTTAATGTCAGGACGGCACGTTAGCCATGGTAGCTCAAAGGTTAAGAGCGACTGGATGGAAACCAGGAGATCTGTGGTTCAAATCCCAGCCTTGGCATTGAATTTTTCATGTTGATTCTATCTATCTAACAGATAAGACAGTTTGTCTTAAATTTAGTATTACTGACAGAGGAAACAATGAAAGTATTCCTGAAGTAAAATTAAATAATAAATTAATTTCATACAAAAGTGAAACAAACTTTCTAGGCTTGTGGATACAGGATAACTTAAAATGGAAAACTCATACAAATCATCTACTAACCAAATTAAGCAGGAATATATATGCTCTAAGAATATTAAGTCAAAATGTCAGTCTCCGTGTACTTTTAATGTCCTATTATGCACATATACATTCTATAATTAAATATGGAATAATATTTTGGGGAAATTCGCCAGAAGCTAAAGATATATTTATTAAACAAAAACAAGCTATTCAAATTATAGGCAACAAAAGAATGCTATGTTCATGAAAGCCAATGTTCAAAAAGCTTTGCATACTTCTTTTGGCATGTGTTTATATTTTGGAGACAGCTTTATTTGTAAAAAGAAATAGATTTAACTTTCAAAACAACGGAAGTGTTCATATGTATTACACGAGGCATATTAAGGATATACATGTAACCTCAATCAGAACTACAATGTTTAAGAACGGAGTACTGCATTCCTGAACAATAGTTTATAATTCCTTCCCAATGACATCAAAAGCATAGATAACTACGTGTTTAAAACTAGTTTTCTTGCAGGAGTGGTGCTTTTACACAGTAAAGGAATATCTGCAATTTAACAAATCTAGATAATCATAAGACATGAATTTACTTAGCTTGTTCATTTCTGTCATTTATAATTATATACAATTTGTGTTACATTATAATTGAATGTAGGTTAGGTATATTTGATGTTTAACTTTGTAATATTAAGTGTAAATTTACTGATGTATCCTATATCAAGGTACTATGTACAGGTTTGATTTTAAAGGATGAATAAGTTTGAATTGAATTGAATTGAATCTATCATATGCATCCTTTACGATGGCATCTTGAATTCCTTACATTATTAACAACTATCTACAGGCAGCTCTTTTCTTTAAAAGCTTGAACATATTCTCTTGCAGATGAATTTTTTATTATTTCAAGATGTTATACAGACAAGGATGAGAGATACATCTTGCTGAGAAGAACAAGTTACAGGAGGGATTAAGAACAAAGCTGCAAGCGTTTCTCGCTTTTCCTCCATTGTCAAGGGAATTCAAAGTCTGACTCTAAAAGGCAGGGAATAATTATTATCATTCTATCTTTTAATGTGGTGAACACTACTAGATCATAAAATGATACTACAGAATTATTTTCCTTTATGAACAGCTGAAAAAGTTACAGATAAAGTTCAAAGAACTCATTTTCAAGGAAAATTCTGAGTTTGTTGCCTGAGAAATAAAATATTTTAAAGCTGAATGTAGTTTAAGCACTTCTTTCAAAGCTGGAATTAAACTTTACTGCCTAGTTTTTCTGTGACAGAAGTGCTGACCTCAACATACAGAAATCTTCCAGTTCTTCTGTAAAGTTGCAGATGTAATTGAAAGCATGGAGGCTACAACACCAAGCTGCAAGCAATTTTTATTAGAGCATGTTTCTAGTTCTAACCCTTTAGTGTATATACTGCATCACAAAAAAAAAGCCCACCTCGGTAGCGTAGATGGTAGCATGTCTGCCTCGCATTCAAGAGGTCCCAAGTTCGAAATTCGGTCAGGGTGAGTTACCTGGAAAAGTTTTTTCCGGGGTTTTCCCTTATCCTGAAAGACGAATGTCGGGTAGCTCTAAGCTCCTTAGACCCTGGACACATTTGAGCATCATTTCACTCATTTCATTCACCGTCCGATATGACATAACGTTGGAAGACGTAAAATTACAAAAAAAAAAAAAAAAAAAAAAATGCATCACAAAATCAAAAAGTTTAAATGCTCCATAATACTAGTGTCAGTGCCTTTGGCAGTAGGGGAAATGATTCTACATATTCCTCTAAGAGTCATTCTCACTAGTAGAGTAAGCTCTACCTGTCTCACTATTGAATGCAGTTCCTATGGGAGGTCGCTGGTGTAGCATAGCACTGTTCAGAGAAATCAGAGAAACAGGAATATAGTGCAGCACAGTTTTACCATCAACAAACTGCAAGCGTATGTAACATAATGCGTATATTTGCACTTGCAAAATCGATATCCAATGTCTTTAAGTGTTACACCAGAATGTGCTCTTCTTACCTCCAAAGGGGATCATTTCTTTAACAGTATTCAAAGTTTATGTTTCAGAGTTTACATACTGTAGGAATTTCTTTTCTTTGTTGTAAAACTCGAGAAAAGTTCTGCAAATAACACAATATTTAAAAGTCATTGAGTTTGAAACTTTTTGCATGTGGGCGATGTTTACCAGGTGCTGAAAGTTTCTCTCCTGTACGCTTTGAATTTTTAATCTCTTTCACTATATTATCACAGTTCACTTTTCTTCACTGCCATTGTTGTCCTTTCTATAGCATTATCTAATGGAATAATTAAACCTTTATGCTTCTCTTCTTTACAAAACTGTAACACATTTAATACCATGTCCGTTGTCATGTTTCAGTTTTTAAAGCATTGACCGTACAACATTTCAGTTTTAGAATTAGAAATTTGTTATTGTTCTGGTAGTTCCCTCTTGTCCTGCACATTCTGTAACAGCCCTTCTGGAAATTTTTGAATTGACAAAATTATTTCAGAATAAAAAGCTATTTACATTGTCTACATAGGATATTTAATAGTACTAAAAAAATTCAAATTGCTAAAGTTTCACTAAAAAAAGTTAAGTAAATGTTTACTTTTGTTTTTATTGACTTAAGGAAAGCACCAAAATACTGTTCAGAAAAACCCCTTAGCATATAATGTTAAATTTTTTTTTTTCTTCTGCTTATCATCAATAAAAAGTAATATATTACTGAAGTGAGAGCCGAATAAATAAATATGTACTTTTATATTTTATTTTTAATACATTTAATGCTTTAATACATTTATTTTTTGGAATCTTTTTTCATCATTTGCTCGGACACTAAAGACACTACTTTCAAGAACTTCACATGTGTCTCAGTAGAGATAAATCAATGGACAAACTTTACATCATATAATCTGTAGCGAACAGAAATTACAAGTATTTAAGTTTGAATTTATGAGTCACTATGTTTACACTCAGTCTTCACTTACTTCTTGTTGTATAATTGAAACGTTTTCAAGATCATTCGATCTCATCATCAGCTGTTTGGTGACTAAATGAACCTCCCTCTTCTTCCACTACTACGGAGCTCCGATCACTCTGCCATCTGGTGTTAGGGGCACTAAGTTTTAATACTTCATTTAATGCCGGGATTTCAAAATTTATAACTTTATCACGGTTTTTGTTTATGAATATTTTTTCCCAAATATCCAATTCTATGGGTGTACTTAACGATTTTAACAGTTTAATGTTGTGGCCAATGTTGTGTTTTTTTGTCCAAAAATGGTGTGAAACTGCAGATTTTTCTGTTTGTTTCAACAGAGTAAGGATGAATTTTTGAAAGAACAACAACACATAAAAGACATAGCGGTATTAAATGGATTCAACCCAGCCATCATAAGGAATATGATGAAGAGGAAAGAAAAACTGAAGATAAGATCAAAAAATACCACTCTCACACCACTTAATAACACAAATTGGCAATATAGAAAATTCACCTACCATCCATGGGCTTTTAGAAAATTTGAACGAATCTTCAAAAGACTAAACTTAAAACTAGCACCCCAAAACAAATTCAGTCTGAGGAACCTGCTAAATAAACCACTGAAAAATACAATCCCCAACAATTTGAAATCAGGAATTTATCAGATTAATTGTGAAACCTGTGAAAAAAGCTACATAGGAAAAACTAAGAGAAACATGTTAACCAGGCAAAAAGAACACCAGAGGAACATTAAGTTGAAACAAACAGAAAAATCTGCAGTTTCACACCATTTTTGGACAAAAAAACACAACATTGGCCACAACATTAAACTGTTAAAATCGTTAAGTACACCCATAGAATTGGATATTTGGGAAAAAATATTCATAAACAAAAACCGTGATAAAGTTATAAATTTTGAAATCCCGGCATTAAATGAAGTATTAAAACTTAGTGCGCCTAACACCAGATGGCAGAGTGATCGGAGCTCCGTAGTAGTGGAAGAAGAGGGAGGTTCATTTAGTCACCAAACAGCTGATGATGAGATCGAATGATCTTGAAAACGTTTCAATTATACAACAACAAGTAAGTGAAGACTGAGTGTAAATATAGTGACTCATAAATTCAAACTTAAATATGAAGAATACTTCACTGTTAATAATGCTTCTGCTTTTAATATTTAAGAAATTACAAGATTTGTGAAAAATATATCCTTTAAATGTATGTTCTTACTGTCAAAATATTGTCACTTAGTTTTCTTCCAGCCTGAGTTATATTTTTTTGCCTGTGAAAATGACTTTTACCATTTTTGTTTTCACAGCTTCATATAACCAGTACAAACAAACACTGCTATGCTTCATATGTAGAGTATAAAAAGAACCATCACCTTGGCCACATTTTGATCACAGCATTGTATTTAATTTTAAGTATGCTTCAAAAATAATATGCAATAAATTATAACATTTAATTTGCCTCTTCTCCATTACTTTTTGTATCGGTACTGAATTGAAACATTGACTTGAATCATTAAGGATCACCTGCTTATTCATTCAGAGCAAAAAAGAATAGCTCAAATTTAAGTAGTTCATTCATTTGCATTTAGAAGTGGACCTCGTTTCATTGTATGTTTCTATTTATTAATACTGAATTGTAAATTTTAGAGTGAGACTACTTTTTAACCAGCTAGAAAGAGCTGAGTTCATCTCTATTTTGAGGCAAATTGAAGATAGAGTAAACATTCAGATCTTTTACAGATTTTGTGATAGGAACCATGGCCTGTAATAATTCAAAAAGGTGCCATTACATACACTTTCCACAGATGCACTGGAAATGGTTGAAGGTTTGTCTCCTTGCAACAAACCTGCTTAATTCCAAGAAAACAATTTCTTTACAATCCTTTTTCCAATTCTCTTAACTCTCATTGTATTTAATTAGGCTTAAAAATTGAAATACACAAAAATGTACAGATTATTAATGCATACAGCCTATGTCATATATACAGACTTTCTTATTTATGAAATATAAAACACACCATTGCATTCTTTTTGTATGGATTTTATTAGTACTTTACAAAAACTCATATATGACATAAAAAGTTGTGTTGCTTTTACAACCTGCGTGAAATTAGGTCCATGTAATCTAATTTAAAACAGTTTTTATGCAAATGTTTATCATGATTAGTCCTTATAATTTTCAGAATTGAACAATGGAGAGCACTCTTTTCAGGTTACCACCCCTCAAAATGCAAAATGTAGCCTATTAGATAGGAATGAGTAGTTAGGTGTGTATGCCATTTTGCACTCAACATTTGTTTCATTTCCCAAAATTACTAGCCCAATCATGGTTATTGTAAAGAGGATAGAAGAATAATGTTTTACATGAATTGTAATTTTTTAGCATACCTGTTAACTGATAATATTGGTATGAAAAGTAATCAGTGTGTACATTACACTACATTTTTTCAATGGTCTGGTACTGTAATACAATGGTACTGGCTTTCATGACTAGGGCCGCTTACCTATCATATGCTTCTCAATTTCCAATGCTTAGTGGGCACCGGTCCTATACCTGGGACCTAAAATCCACACCCCTAGGAGTGAGATCAATCACGCGTTGCATTCGGTGGCAGGGAACCAAGGCATGATACCTTAGCCCACTACACCACGGTGCAGGTAAAAGCATTTTATGTAGATTAAGATATTGTCTATCTCTTACAGTTTATCATTTATGTAAACTCAAAACAATGCAGAGGTTTTCACAGAACTTTTAAGAAATATTTTTTGCCATACGTACATCTTAAGGAAATGGTATTTTAATCAAAATTGTCAGCCACTTTTTTAGAAAACCATACTTATAAAAAAGGTTTCCTTTAAATGGCAGTTTGATGTGGAGGGATACCTGAAAATCTTTGTGTCCCATTCTTGTAAGATACTAAGCTTAAATAACAAGTTTAGTATTCAACCAACTTCATTTTTAGGTTATGCAGTTTCAGACAGATAATGTAAAACATTATTCTTCTATCCTCTTTACAATAACCATGATTGGGCTAGTAATTCTGGGAAATGAAACAAATGTTGAGTGCAAAATGGCATACACACCTAACTACTCATTCCTATCTAATAGGCTACATTTTGCATTTTGAGGGGTGGTAACCTGAAAAGAGTGCTCTCCATTGTTCAATTCTGAAAATTATAAGGACTAATCATGATAAACATTTGCATAAAAACTGTTTTAAATTAGATTACATGGACCTAATTTCATGCAGGTTGCAAAAGCAACACAACTTTTTATGTCATATATGAGTTTTTGTAAAGTACTAATAAAATCCATACAAAAAGAACGCAATGGTGTGTTTTATATTTCATAAATAAGAAAGTCTGCATATATGACATAGGCTGTATGCATTAATAATCTGTACATTTTTGTGTATTTCAATTTTTAAGCCTAATTAAATACAATGAGAGTTAAGAGAAAGATTTTAACAGTTTAAGTACACCCATAGAATTGGATATTTGGGAAAAAATATTCATAATCAAAAACCGTGATAAAGCTATAAATTTTGAAATTCCGGCATTAAATGAAGTATTAAAACTTAGTGCCCCTAACACCAGATGGCAGAGTGATCAGAGCTCCGTAGTAGTGGAAGAAGAGGAATGTTCATTTAGTCACCAAACAGCTGAGGATGAGATCGAATGATCTTGAAAACATTTCAATTATACAACAAGTAAGTGAAGTTTGAGTGTAAACATAGTGACTCATAAATCAAACTCAAAAATATATTTTAATGTCAGAACACATGCAGCATGCCATGGCAGATGTGTGTATACTCGTGCAGCTTAGGAATTTACCAGACCTGATAAATTCCTAACAGGACAAAGAACCACAGGTACCATTAGCAAATATTTAGAAAGCCAGCAAGAAAGCATTTTACAGAGCAGTTCTCCCTTAGACTCAGCTGGTGACACATAAGTAAGCTTAATAACTAATGCACCAATATACTCGCAGACCAAGCATTACAATCAAATACGGTATTGCACAATTAATGTAAATAATATAAGTGCTTCCTTCAATGAATTAAAATACTATATACATACTTAAAGGTGCTTATTTGTTGGGGGGCATTTGTGGTGGACAACACGGTGCTGGGGCAGTTTTCTCCGGGACCTCCGGTTTCCCCCGCCATCTCATTCCACCGGTGCTCCATCTTCATCTCATGTATCATCAGTGTCACCGCCTGCGGTGCCGTATGTAGTAAAAGCGGGCGTTAAACACTACACATTTCACACACTTATTTCTTGGGATTGTGTAGCCCTGATCAAGAGCAAAGTGCACTGACTAATGCTAACCAAGGCAATAACATTTCTTACCACCTGCTCTCCTACTCAAACCTCAGCTGCACCGTAGCGAGATCTGCTACCAGAGGATCAGGGAATCATCATATCAGGCCCATCACCATTGTTAGTATAATAGTCTGAGGACTGTTATGCAATGCTTTACAATCTTTTCACAGAAGAAACTGGTTCAATGCTACAAAATAAATTTGCAAAGCATACTACTTTGTTATCAACCCAACTCACTACAATAAGACCTGCTGTTGTGTCCATTCTGAAGTCATTGCTGCCACATCCACATTTCTGAAAGGTTTTCTCATCTTCTATTAGGCAGTTCTTTATTCGATTCTTCCTCAGAGTTCCCACTGATTCAATATGTGGTCTTTAAAATATGTATTCAGATAAAGGATACAAAAAAGTTAAAGTATACTCCAGCATTCACACCATTGGATATTGTCATATATAGCATTATGACAACCTGGCCTCCTAATCCAAAAGACTTCTCCTCTTCAGAGAGATCTGTCAGCATTCCTTTACCGGTGTAAGGCAAAAGGTTGTAGATTATTCCAGACACACCAGTACATACAAACATTTTGAACCTCATGTGTGGTTTATTTTGGATATTTTGACAGACACTGATAGTGCTTGTACTCTTATACGGAACCATCATTTCATCAATTGAGAATTCTGATTCCTTATGTTGCTCACGGCAATTTCTTACACCTGCATAAAAAATGGGTCGGATCTTAAAAAGTCTGAATGAATAGAGCCAGACTGAAAAATTCAATGCCAGTGCCAGGATTTGAACCACGGATTTCCTGCTCTCTGCACAGTTGCTCTAATCAACTGAGCTACTATGGCCAACGTGCCATTAAATTCTCCAACTGACTCATATGTTTCCCAGTAAACCACTAGGGGTTCTCATATGCTATGAGACACACACCTTTTGTGCCAACTTACTATGCTGTAAGTAATTAAGTCCCAGGCTTCGTAGTTCAACCACTATGTTATTCAGGTAAATGGGTGGAAGTAATCATTTCTTCCACACTAGCATGGGTAGGCTAAGGTTAAGCACACATGGCTAGTGTGGAAGAAACGATTATTTCCATCCATTTATCTTAAAGAGTCTGTTACTAGAATTCTCTGCATTCTTTCTGTTTATAAAATGCAGGTATCTGAAACCTTTTCAAACTGAATAATTTTGTAATTTTTTCACAACTGGTAAATTGTGCCCAGTAATCACCATAGGAAGGCATATTCACATTTCCCATGTAAATAAGCACACAAAAAATTGCTTCATTTCATTTAGACTTGTATTCACTGAAACAGTGGTTTGCTGCAGAGAATAGAGGCCAGTTTCATTCACAATCTTTTTTAAACTAATTCAGTGTTAAAATATCTTCTGAAGTATTCTAAAGGATTGTTATTTTGAACATCAAAGAAAGTTGCTGTACTTTCTGCACATGCGGCAAAATCCTGTTTATACCTGAATCCTTCCTGTTATCGCTGCTGGTGCTTGCTGATGGGACAGTAGGTACATTATTACATACATTCTGTAATGAATTATCATTTGAATCAGAATAAGTCTGTGGTATGACAAGCAGGCCATTATTACTCCAAATTTCCACTGTACAATCAGGGTCATCATCAATGTTGTGCAAAGAGTTCTGGTTTAGAATTATCAGAATCATCCACATCAGACAAAGTAGGAGACCTCTTGATTTTCTAGTGCTGTAAAATGTTGCTGGATCCATTGCAAACCAGCTACTGCAAAAGAATCTTTTATGGACTTCTCACATAACCCTGTAACAACAATGCAATAATGAGCAATGATGCTTACAAGCAACAGCTTTTTCATAAGCAGTTTGTACAATAAAAATTGTCCTAAATAGGGTTATTTTCGTGCAAACCTTCCATTAAATGCTTACAAAGCAATAACCAAAAGAAATATTTGTAGCTCAAATGTTACATACACGTTATTCAATAAGTAAGTAAGCAGCAAGCTCAGCTCTTCACAATGCTGTAGCAGTCTTGTATAAGAATGGCACCTAGTGATGGAGTTCATAAGTGCTAAAGTAATGGTAAGATGTTGGCAAGTTAGCTCCTGTTAGCTCCTCAAGGATTCCCACTCCCATGTAAGACCAATTGGGAGGAGTTTTTCGATACGATTGGAACAAATCCAGCCTCCAGCAGCAGCCATGTCAAACTTCAGAAGAGATAGACACCATGATTGACCTCTTCACCTCCCGACTAGCTACTGCTATCATCAGCTCTTCCTCAAAACCAAAACCTAGCAGACTGAATATCGACTCTCTACCTTAGGCCATCCGCGAGGCAATTAAACAAAAGAATAGGATGTGGCAGCATTTTTTACATAGATGCTGCCCAGCAGATCATTGTAAGTTTCGCCGACTTTAGGAGCTGTCAAACTTCAACTCCAAGCATTTCGCAACGAGTGTTGGGAAAATAACATCTGCTCTCTTCGGGTAGAAGACAACTCATTTTGGAGCGTGAGCAAATCCTTACTTCAAATCCCTCGTAAAGATCCATCGTTGCACCATGGACAGCCAGTTGCTCAGTCTGTAAGGGCAAAATATGCTACATGCAACCTTCCTGGAAATGACCTTTACAGCCATCAACACCCCGGACATAGATCATATCCACACAGTCACTCAGGAAGCTTAGGTGTACCTTACCCAACCCCATCTACCTACCTCCATCTCCATAGCTGAAGTGCAATGCCACATCACCAGCCTCCGGCCATTCAAGTCGCCCGGCTTTGACAATATAGTGAACGCAGCGTTAAAGGTTCTACCATTCCCTTGGGTGAAAGCATTAACCATTCTCTTTAATTCAATCCTCAAACTTGGCTACTTCCCAAAGGCCTGGAATCACACAAAGGCATTGCTATCTGCAAACCTGGGGAAAAACGAAATGTCCTCAGAGAGCTACAGACCCATCAGTTTGCTCTCAACACTGAGAAAACTGATGGAAAAACTTATTATAAGTTGACCAAGGACTATCCTGAATTGACACAATATTGTCAGAGCGGAGCAATTCGGCTTTCACTCTCAGCATTCCACTCAACACTAACTACTTCGTCTGGTCGATGAAGTTTACACAGCCTTCAACAGGAAGCAGTTCGTTTCATCATACTCCTAGATATCACCAGAGCATTCGACAGCGTATGGCACGAAGGCTTACTCTCCTGTCTCATCTCCTACCAAGCCCCTTCCTCCCTAATTCATCTCATTCACTCCTGACAGAACCTTTACTGTCTTCCACGATGGAATCTTATCCTCATCCCATCCCATCAGAGCTAGTTTTCCCCAAGGTAATGTCCTGGCACCCACTCTCTTCCTGCTATACAACACCCTACCATCAAAAATTTTACTCATCCTCATTCCCACTTGTGAAGGGAGGAGTTCACCATGCGGAAGAAGAATGCCGGAAAGAAGAAGGGGATCGCCAAACAGAAGCAACCCAGCCGGGGAGCTAAGAAGCAGCCACCGCAGCCCTCTTCTGCCAGCACTTCCCCTGCCAGCTCTCGGGCGCAGTCTCCCACTGCTCGCCCAGTTCAGGCAGCAGAGAGGGGGCAGCCCGCTGAGCCCAGGGGCAAGATCTGGGCCAGCGCCGAGCCAGCTCCAGTCGCCACCCGACCGTCCAGCCCGCCGCAGCCACGACCGGCAAACGAGGCCACTCGGCCCGTCCTGCCAGACCCAACGCAGCACGAAGCAGCTGCCGCTCCTGTGGTAGCAGCTCAACCCAGCGAGCTCTCTCCACGCACCGCTGCTCCATGCTCGCCTATGCGGGCCACATACGCCGAAGCCCTCACCACTCCTCCAGCCGCCGAGCCAGTCCGACTCCCACCCAGGGAGCCCACCGTAGCCTCCGCAGTCACCGCATGCACAGCAGTCATCCGTGGGGCACCACGAGACCTGCCCACACGTTTCATCCTCGCCGCCGCACAGCAACGCTGGCCTTCCACGCTCAGGGCCACTAGGATCTCCACCCGTCATGGACCTTCCAACCTGGTCCGTCTCCAGTTAGCCGACGCCGCCGACCTCGAAGCTGCCTTGAGGACGGGCCTGCCCTTATTAGGGCGGTGTCTCAGAATCGAGGCAAGCAGAGCGTGTAGATACACTCCGTGTCGCCGATGCTGTGGCTACGGCCACGTCGCCACCTCCTGCGCTGCACCTCCCAGGTGCCACTATTGCGGAGCACCGGGCCTGACGTCGCAGTGCACCAGCCACGACCTCCGTCATCGACGCCGGTACTGCGCCACCTGCGACGGCTTAGGCCACTTCACAGGCCAGTTTGAGTCCAGAGGCTCTACTCCCATTAGCCTTGAACCCGTAGGAACAAGACCCGGGCCTCCTTCAACCAGGGAGTATCCGAGCTGTCCCAAAGGGCGATCGGCGTCCTCCGAGGTGCTTTCCATAGGGCAAGACCTAGAGTATAACAAGCCCCCCCATCTGGTCCTATGGACACAAGACGGGATGGAAGTGAATACGCCACTTACGCGCGTCAACACTCAAGGTGAAGACTACCGAAAAACCTCGGTGGGGCCGCCTGGTGATCTAGCACACCTTCTACTAGCTTTGCAGGCTAGTACCCGGGAGACTTAATGGCTTCCCTCAACCCCGTCCGAAGACGTACCCGATTCCCACGGGTTTCGGGAACACACTGCCCCCTCGAGTCCATCCCAATCCGAACAACTCCCGAAGGAGGGGCTCGGCTGTTCGGCCCGAGGTTCCTCTAGTAACGTCAGAGGTACCACGAGTGCTAGGGGTCCGCAGCGCCCGCACTTTACTTCACAGGCCAGGCGCAGTGCCCTCTCTACCCTCGCCGACTCACGACAGAGACGCCTCCGGCGACACATCCAACACCTGCACCACCAACTGCCGCCGCTGCCGCACCCAGCGAGGACTTGAGGACCATTCTACAGAGTCTTCAAGAAGAGGTACAGAACATCAGCAGACGCCTCACCTCGCTTGAGACCTCGACCGCCGCATCCGCCCTCACCGGTAGCCTGCAAAGCCTACACACCGAGGTCAGCAACATTGCACCAACACTTACTTCGCTCCAAGATTCCATCATGACTGCCATTGCCAAGAACCACCGAGACACACAGGATCATCTCGCAGCAATAGTTCCCAACCTCACCGCACTAGAAGAATCCCTAAAGCAGACAATCGAATCACACCACACCACACAGGACGGAGTCAACAACATCGGAACAAGACTAGACCATCACCTTCATCTCACCGCCGCCTGCGACAACAGAATGCATCGTGTGGAAGAATACCACAAGATGCTGGACGAGTCTCTCGACCAGATCTATATAGAGCTCCAATCCCGACCAAATGACCCAGCAATACGTCAACGCACCGGTTTCGGAACGCCCTCTAGGCCCGGACCCTCCAGAAAATACCGCTAACTAACTCCGCCACCGAATTCCCAGCTTGGCTTCCAGGGCGCAAGCCATGCCTGCCATCCTGGCCTTATACACTTTCCCCAGTCAGCATGATTCATGCTGCTACAAATAAACGACAATCGCCAGAGTGCTCAACGCGCTATCTGCCTAACCCTACCTGAACTTTCCCTCACCTAACCCCGCTTCCACATGAGAAGCGATGCTCCTTGTTTTTGTTTTAATAAAGCTTCAAAGAACGTAAAAAAAAAACATCCTACCATCCCTGCCACGCTGCTTGCTGTATCTCTTTGCTGGGGAAACAACTGTCACCTCCACGTCATTAGAGCTCAACCTGTGTGCTCGCAGGATTCAACCATATGCCGACTTCCTCACCACCTGATTCAAACGTTGGCGCCTACGCATCCACCCACAGAAGAGCCAGGCCATCACCTTCTCTCGAAGGCGAATAGCGAACCTACGACCAATTCGCCTAGCTGGTGAGGACGTCCATTGGAAAACTGGCGTTAAATATCTTGTTGTTCTACTCGACATCAAATTGACGTGGAGAGACCACATTACATATATAGCTAATAAAGTTAGCAAAATATGGGTATGCTCTACCCTCTCTATAACCGACGATCGGTGATGTCTCTGTCTACAAAACTGCTCCTGTATACGCAGGTACTCCGAACTGCCATCACATACGTCAATGAAATATGGGGAGTGCAGCCAAGTCTCACCTACACCGCCTTGAAATTCTACAATCCCGATTCCTCCCCATTGCCACAGACTGCCCCTGGTACATCCCCAATATAGTTATCCGACGAGACCTACATATTCCCATAATAACAGACTGGATCCCTACCCTTTCACGTTCCTTCTATCAAAATCTTTCCCACAACTTCAACTACCTCATCCGCGATCTAGGTAAGTAGTCGATCCTGAAGAGCGCTACAAGCACTCGAGGTTGCTCTAGGCACATAAAATAACACATCAGATGGCTTATAACTCCAATCTCATCTTCTACCGTATATTATCCTTCCTTACAAAACACTCCACCGCCAGTAGAGGGCCTAGCCCTGATCTGGCTTGAGACCGAAGGTCTGACAGTCAGTTCTTCAATGTCCACTCGCGATGGTGTTGGCAAGTTGTACACTTTCAAGGACTCAGTTTGTTAATGTTGTGTAACTTGTTTTGTAGCGAATAGTTGACAAGTCTTTTTTATGTTATCGGGTTGCACATAATAAAATTATTGGCTTTACCTTATGATTATGGCCGCGCTGTGGCTCAGTGGTTAGACCTCTTGGCTCTCACCAAAGCCGCCCGGGTTCGATCCCAGGCGACCGCAAAGTGAGATTTGTGGTGAACAACACGGCGCTGGGGCGGGTTTTCTCCGGGACCTCCGGTTTCCCCCACCATCTCATTCCACCGGTGCTCCATTTCATCTCATGCGGTGCCGTATGTAGTAAAAGCGGGCGTGAAACACTACACATTTCATTTCATTTTTCTTATGATTATTGTACTTTTTCATGTAATTGAATACAATATGTAATTAATTACTAAATAAATACAGCATTTTATGGACCAAGATTGTTCCCAGTGCATAAAGTGTAAACTATGTGCAACAAAAGCAGCAAATAATATTATGAGTAAAAAGTTGTCTTGCTTTTTGTTCAGCTGATTACGAAAGTATGCGCCATTTTCACTTTGCAAAAATTGTATGTCCAAAAGAAAAGGCTTATGAAAAATGACTACAAATGCCAATCTTTGTCGTATCGAACCTCTAAAGAAAGATAATTGTGATATGTGGAAAATGCAAGCACAAGCTGTGCTCACTCGCATTGAACTTTTTGACAATGTGACCGGGCGAAAAAGGCCGCCAAATGACATCAAACCAGATGACAAAACGAAATGGGAAACGGACTATTCAAATGCAAATGCAGAACTGATTCTTATGATTTCACCTCCAGAATAAAAACAAATACAGCATTGCTTAACCCCAAAAGATGTATGCGATACGCTGAAGAAGAAATTTCAAAGTTCAGGCCCTGCTCGAAAACTTACATTTCTCAAGGTATTAATTGTACAGAAAATGCACAGTACCGATAGTATACGTGATCATCTCAGCAAATTCCTGGATACCATTGACAAACTACGAGAAATGCATGTTGTGATAAATGAAGACCTATTGGCCATAATTAAGTTATCAACAGAGAAGTGGTAACAATCAGAAGAAACAACCGCTCTCAAGGCAATTTGCAAGAGGAATTATTAAGAAGACTCCGTATGAAATCTGTTTTAAGATAAATCACAGTACATCTGAATGCTGGTCAAAGAAAAATAATTTAAAGAAACCTGAGCACACCTTTGATAGCAAAATGTTCAGTGACAGCCAATTCAAACATTTTAGACAGCTTAGTATGTATTCTTGATTCAGGAAGCACTTCACACATGTGTAATGACGAAAAGAAATTCATGGAACTGTCAGTGTTGTTTGATCCTGATTCACTGAAACTAGCTGCTAAAAATCAATCTACTTCAACTGATGGAAAAGAAGTGGCAAAACTGAACATAGATGAAGGTAGAACTGTTAGTCTGCCAAATACTCTATATGTTTTCAGATTTATCGTAAATCTATTTTCTGTTGGAAGAATCACAGAAAAGAGCTACTCTGTTACCTACAACAAAGAAGAAGCCACTATCTCAGACCACTGGATGCCCAATAGTAAAAGCTGAAATCCAATAGTTTGTATTATATAAAACCTAAAGAAGAGAACGAATCAAATGAAAAAAAATGAAAAAAAAAAAAAACCTACCTGTGTTCCGACATATATCGCTGGCATCAAAAGTTAGGACATGTAAATGAAGCTGATCTAAACCTGGCTCTTCGTGAAGAAAAAGTAAATGCTTTAAACATCAAGAGTGAAGGATCTTTTATATGTGAAGTTTGCCTTGCAAAAAAGTTCACAAGACCTTCATTTCCAATCAGACAAACTGACAAATGGAATGAACTCCTAGAAATTGCCCATTCTCATATCTGTGGACCTATACGACTCACATCACATGATTGAGCAAAATATTTTGTTACCTTCACTGACGACTATAACAAATACTGCCAAGTATATTTTAAAGGCAAAGACTGAAGTTCTTAACTACTTCAAATAATTCAAGAACGAAGTGGAAACATTCACTGGAAAAAACATAAAAGAACTTCAATCTGATAATGAAACTGCTGAGTACTGCAACACATAATTCAGCGAACATCTAAAAGCGTGTGGTATACAGAGAAGATTATCAACGACTTATACTAAAAATAAAGTGGAAAAAGTGAAAGGAAAAGGACTCTAGTTCAAAAGGCCAGATGCCTTGTCATCGAGCTCATCTACCTGCAACGTTTTGGACAGAAGCTTAAATACGACCAACTATCTTCGCAACAGATCACCTTCGAGAGCCATAAATCTGAAACAGTTCTTAATGCACCAAGGTTTTTTTTTTTTTTTTTTTTTTTTTTTTTTAAAAAAAAAAGAAGAACTTTCGATGCTTTCGACCTCTTGATTTCCTTCGTCTTAAGTTTCCATATTTAAACTATCGGATACCACTGCCGAGATAATATCTCATGCGAACTGGAGCTACAATAATATTTTGAATAATTCATCTACTTTAAAAAGTACTTCGCCGGAAAATTAAAATATATTTTTAACTTATCACTACGCGGAGGAGAGACGACATCCCAACTTTATAACCTATGATGAAAGCTGATACATAAGTAGATGTTCTGTGGCTGATACATAACATCACATCGCTGGAGAAGATTCGCGAAGATCAACTGTTACAAATGGCTTCCTAAACTTGGTACACGAATTTGATGGAAGAAAACTCAACCAACAACATCGCTGTACGAGGTTCACGAGGAAATTCCTGTTACTTACGGCGCCCTGAAGACTGAATCGTTACGGATAAACTATCAAGTAAGAATATTTCAAATACAGAGTGTAATTTGTTTAAATATTGAATATTGTTGAGAAATCAATAATTAGTTACTAAAATGGAGGGTAAGAAGGAAATAGGTAAAAAGAATAAAAATGAGAGGGGAAAAAATAGGAACAGAAGTTAGGAAAGAAGCAGGGAGTTCTGTGGAGTCAATAATCGAAATGTTAAAGCAGCTTATGAGTAGTATGAATAGTTTTAAACAAGATATGAGTAATCTGGAGGCTAGTGTGAAGTGAGAAATGAATAATTTTGAGATTAATATGAAATCACAAATCAGTGAAATAAAACAAAAATAGATAGGAATTCACAAAATATGGGTAATGTGGAGGCTAGAATCAAACAGTATGAGAAATTGCAGTAATAATGTTTATTAAGTTTCTGACATTGTCAAATTCTACAATACAATGGGTATACATAAATTTGTTCATAGGTTACATTAATATTACAAGATTAATATGCTGAATATATACATACATTTGTTAAATAATTATTCATTATAATTCATCTAACCTATATATGCATTTCTGAATTAAATATGTTTTCAGTTCCTTTTTAATTTTTTTTCTTTGTGTTTAACAGTTGTTGGCAGTTTGTTGTATAATATCTGTCCTTTTATTAATGGATCCTTGCAAGTTTATTTGAGATTTACATGCTTCCTGTGGTAGTTATCCCTTCCTCTGGTATAATAATCATAAAGTGTGCTGTTACTTGTGCCATTATTTTCCTTCTCAGTTGCAATTACAACTACCTTATATACATATAGTCCAACTACAGTAAGAATCTTATTATCTCTAAATACATTTCTACGTGAATCAGTACATGCTAATCTATAGATACAACGTAGACATTTGTTTTGTAACACTAATACTCTATTCATGTGCGCATTACGGGTGCTTCCCCCATAATTCTATGCCATAGGAAATATGAGGATAGATGAGTCCAAAATATAAAGTTTGTAACATGTTTTTGTTTAAATACAATGATAATTGTCTTAAAGCATATATATTTGAGCTAATTTTTTTACATACATAGTCAATATGAGCTTCCCAAGTTAACCTATTGTCTATGTGAATCCCTAGGAAGTTATGGTTATCAACTTTTTCAATTTTAGTGTTGTTAAAGTATACATCATCAGTTTCTACATTTGCTTTACTGTATTCAAATATGATCATTTTGCTTTTCTTAGAATTAACTTCTAAATTGATGCTACTTAGGTAGGTTGCTAGCTGTTTTACAGAGTGCGAAATTTCTGTTACCAACTGAGTACGAGAGTTTTCATTGTTAGGTTAACATAAGAAACAGAAGAGAGTATAAATAATTCAATACAAAATGTATCACAAATAAGGGAAAAAGATGCAAATGGTATGATATAAGAATCAGAATCAAGTAAGGAAAGAATGTAGGGGACATAAAGAAATATTAGCACAAAGGGTAGGTCAGAATGAGATGAAGATGAAGAATTAGAGAATAGTGAGAAAGAATATGTTGGTGAAATCAAGTTAGAAGTGGAATTAAAGATAAATAATCAATGAATAATAAGACAGATAATGTAGAGAGATTAATTGATGATGAGATATTACAGGCAAATAATGTAAAAGAAACTCAAAATATAATAATACATAAAAATGAATTGGGGTGTTTACTTAAAGAACAATGGAAGTAATAATATCAGTGCGTATGAGAAGATGAATCTTGCAGATTCAAACAATCAATGTCTTCATGTGAATTGTACCATGTATGTACAAAATATGTTTACACAAAAACACATGATTGTTCCAGAATACACTGGCAACACATATCAAACACTATAAGAAACAAACTTGATCAAATTCAAAGATACAATTATTACCTAAACATAACCTCAAAACAGTACTACCACAACATGTACAGAAAACACAGAAAGGTTAAAGAACTTGACTCACGACATAAAACCAATAACAATGACACTAACATGATTTTATTTAAACAAGACAGGAGAGGGGCACAAAGCTCACACAGAAAATTATGTAATCAAAATTATAACAGTGGGTGTGAACGAAAATATAACCTCACAAGTTACCAATGTGGTGCTTCGAGAACATCATCTCTACCTCCAAACAGGCTGTGCCGTGGCTCAGTGGTTAGACCGCTTGGCTCTTACCAAGGTGGCCCGGGTTTGATCCCAGGTGACCGCAAAGTGAGATTTGTGGAGGACAACACGGCGCTGGGGCGGGTTTTCTCCAGGACCTCCTGTTTCCCCCGCCATCTCATTCCACCGGTGTTCCATCTTCATCTCATGTATTATCAGTCACCGCCTGCGGTGCCGTATGTAGTAAAAGCGGGCGTTAAACACTACACATTTCATTTCATTTACCTCCAAACACATCAAATTCCTGTTACAAATCATGAAATAACTTTCAAGAGATGGCTTGGATATGTATCTTCTGTGAGACATCTACATGTTTTTGTATCAGTTACCTATCTTGGCAAAAAAAAAAAAAAAAAAACTGGAACCAAAAGCAAAACCTGGAAATTTTTTGGGCTATTCAGAAACCTTAAAAGCATACAGATTCTGGATGCCTGATCAAAATAAATGTGACAAGAGATGTAAAAGTTCTCTACAAAATGTATCTTCAAGAATTTTCAGATCTAAAAATAATGCTGAAGAAAAGGATCTTGAGTATATAATGGAACTGAAACATCAAACTGTTGAAAAGGTAACACCAAAAGAATTTGATGTCAACCAAGAAGCACCAGTACAAGTTGACTCCCAGTTGGGAATAAATGAAGTCCCACCAACACTGAGACCACAACAGAGCAAAAAGCTGCCAAACAGATTTAATGACTTTGTCTTGTCCATTAAATCAACATGTGATGAACCAGAAATACAGACACTTATGGATAGTGCTACAAGTGACAGTGCAATGATTTGTGCTTTTGAAGAAGAATCTTAATCTGATGAATCACCTGATGTCTGGGACAAAGCAATAAAGAAAGAAATAAAAGCTCACCTAGAAAATGATATATGGATTCTCGTTAAAAGAAAAAGGATATGAACATATTAGGATCCAGATTAGTGCTAATATCGAAATATGACACTGAAGGAATTCTAGAACGTCGAAAAGCTAAGTTGGTTGCCAAACGATTTACATAATGCCCTGGAGTAGATTATCAAGAAACCTTTGCACCAGTTGCTAAGTTGAGTTCTATAAGATTTATTCTTGGTATAGCAGTGCAAGAAGAAATGAAGATAAATCGGCTAGATATATCCACTGCTTTCCTGAATGGAGAACTAGAAGAAAAAATGCACAAGCAAAATTATCTGTGTAACATCATTGTTGAAGAGACTGACAACCTTCAGTTAAAAATATGTGCGAAATTAAGAAAACTGTTGGAAGACTTGAAGAGCTATTAAACTAAAAATGTCTATCTTCTGAAATGAGCACTTTATGGCTTAAAACAAGCAGAAAGCAGACAGAAACAAATGGAAATTTTCTTTTTAGCGATATTTAAATGTTTTGGCTAAAGAAAAATTTAGACTAATAAATTCTTATATATATTACAAAATATATTTGTAAAATGTTCTATTTTACGTATCAAAAGGGAATATAATATATAAATCTACATGGAGAGTCAAGGAAATAAAGACAAAAAACATAAGACTTCACTTCAGAGGGCTGTGTTTTAATAATTAGTAGCACAAATTATGTTCAGCATGACTTTACTAGTAGGTAATAATGTTATGTTCAGGCTAAATTCAGTGATTCCCCATCTTTCTAATACACATTTAGTCATTGTAAAATTACCAAAAAGGCACAACCTTATTCCTAATTCTCCCTTTCATAAATGTGTTGAACAGGTTAACTCAAACATTTCCAATTTCTTAAAAACTTCAGTAATATAAAACTAGTAAACTCATATCATGCAGATTGGAAGCTTTATACTAGCCATGGTCTCCCCTTTAATGGCAAAAGTAAGAAAATCCTTGCAAATACAATACTAAAGGCTTTTTTACCATGGGAAGTATACAAATCTAAACAGTCATGCCTTTCCTGATTCACACATAATGTTACTTCTGAAATTAACTCAAAATATATACTGAACATGATAAACTGCCGTATTAAGGATGTTTCTACTAAACATAAAAGATGTCTCTCCACAAATGGAAATTAGTAAGGAATTAAGCATTTTCCACTTTAATATACAGAGCCTTAGAAACAAAAGGTAGTTTAGAAATTTTATTGAAAGTGATCTTAACAAGGTAGATAAGTGTCTCACAGCATTGGTTAAAAAAGAAGAGATAAGCTGTTTCAACATAGCACATTTTCACTATCAAGTAGTTTCTGTAGAAAAGTCATGAAAAATGGGGAGACGTGTATATATGTTAAATCTGGCATTAGTTTCAGAAAGTCACATTATTTGTGCACTTAAATGTGTCGCAACATCTTGAAGTTAGTATTGAAAATTAATTTGATTATAAGACAGAAATGTGTGTACAGAAATCCAGGTAGCGATTTGTAATTATTCCTAAAAAATGTGGAAATTGTTGTAGGTTATTTCAAATCTAAGACTCAGGTTATAATAACAGGGGACTTTAATATTAATTTCTTAAAAGATAGTCAACTTGTTAAATGTTTATGGCTTTCATGCTGTAATAATGAAACTGTTTATTAATGCATTATAATTGTTTTGTGTAATGTTTAATGTTTTATAAATAACATATATATATATATACATAAGGAGCACTCGAAAAAGCATTAAATATGTGTTAAGTTTTCACTGTAGTCTTTTATATATTTTGATCTATTTCCACACGTTATTAAATGATAGCCATTGCACTTCCTGTTGCACAATGAGCATACACAGTTGTCATCTGTTTATTGGAATCTTTGCATTCTACATATCCTGTGATGGAAGTCGTGGATGGCTAATCTGGTTACCACATGTCTTTGGTCCTGGCATGTATCTGTCCACTTTCGGTCCTCATTGCACTGGTGCCGTAGAAGTCTGGATCGATGTCGTCACGTTTCCTGCATCGAGTCTCTATGTGTGCTTGATATGGACCAGTAGATGGCAGCATTAGTTCCAGCTTGAGGTCTTGTATGAAGAAACTTTCTCTAGTCAGTATGTAGACCATCCTTGAGGCTGAATGCCTCCCAATTCCTAGGACTCTTCAGGAAACTTGCCTTCACAGTTTCTAATCTTGCGAGGTCACTGCTCGTTAGCTTCCCCCATATTAATTCTATTCCATAAGAGGATATAGGTTTTATAACTGCATGAAATAATATAATTGCTGTGGTCCGGGAGAGTTTGCTGATATTTTGAATTCTATTAGTGGTTTACGTGGCTGCCGTTGCTCTTTCCTGGATATGTATCTTATAGGAATTCATGGTCGGTGGTAGGCATATGCCTAGGTATCGAAAATTGTTCACGGTCTCTACCCTTTCCCCTGCAGGGTGAGTTTGTCATATTTGGCTGATTTCCCTCTTCTGAAGACCATATGTACTGTTTTTACTTTGTTGATCTTGAAGCAGTTTTTGTAGGCCCATTGTTCGAGTTTCTCAAGTGCTGTTTGGAGATAGCTTTTGCAGTGGGACCGTAGATGATGTCTACTGTTTCTATGTTAAGCAGCAGGCGGCTCATAGGGTCGCCATTTGTCTGTCTGACCTTTTCGGACAGGGCAGCGCCGTCATTAATAATGATATAGTTGAATGCCAGTGTTGTCTCAATCATTCTGGCTAGGGGATGTGAGTCTTCCAGTATCTATTTTACTTTGTTTATGAGGGTGTCCCAATTGACTAAGTCTAATGGAGGGTGTCCCAATTGACTAAGTCTAATGCTTTCCTATAGTCAATTAAGACAGCGCGATATTTCCCCTTCTGGTATCTAAGGGCCTGCTGTGCTTCTACTTGTAGAGCTTTCATAGCTTGTAAGGTGCTCCTTTTTTCCTGGAAAGCAAATTGGATATCTGGGATGTATTTGTCCACTTCCATGCTTAGTCTTTTCGTTGGTATTCTTGAGAAAATCTTGAATATTGTGTTCTGCAGAGCTATGCCCCTGTATGAGTTAGGGTCTTCAGTGTGTTACCTGAAATTATCACACATACACAGCTAGTCCAGCGTATTAATGTACACTCTCTTCAAATATAATCACAATAATTTGTCATACATTGGCAAGTGTGAGAAATGATATATAAAGTGATTGAATATTGTAACAAGGAGAAAGATGGAATCAAAAACCCTTTGCGATTTCTCAGTAGATACTGTTGATAAATTGTCTGGGATTGTACCTATAGCAATTGAATCCTCCAATTACATTGATTAATTAAAGTCACTATAACTTTTGTTTATCTTTCATTTCCATGGCATGTTTTGTAATCAGTAACTATGTCGGAAGCAGGGGATTTATTTTATATAATGTGATTTAAAACAAAACTATGAGTATGACATTATTATTTATTTTCTCATTCAGAATTATTATTAAACAACAAGAGATTATGTTTCATTATTAACTGCAATAATAACACTAACACTAACAATAACAATAAATAATAACAATAAATAATAGTAACAATAATAGCAATAATAATAATAACAATAATAAGAATCTAAACTTACATACACATTATTTCATATAGCTTAACATTGTGATGCATTTAAATTAGCAATTTATATTACAGCAGTGGCCTATTTGTACAGATTGATCACACTTCAGAAAATTAGTTACAATATACTTACCTATGATTACGGAAATTATTTAATAAGAAAAGCTTTCCCGTATGACTTAGAGGCTTTTTTTAACCAAACGACTACAACAATTGATAATTATTGGCAAAAGGGATGGAATACTGAAACAAGAAGTTCAAGGTATTTGTATATGATAATAGCGACAATGACAGTGAAACATCTTTCAGTCACAGGACATTGCTGATGATATATTTGACATTACACCATTGCTATTTGAAAAAAATCATCCTTTTAGAAATTATTCCTGTTGTGCAGATTGATCACTACAAAATTAGTTATATTACCGTGCACTTCCTATAGTTGCAGTAGTCATTTAATAACAAAAGTGTAGTAACTAATTTAGTTGAGTTTTTTCTCTTTTCTCCATTATGGAAAAAGCTAGGGCTGTTCAGCCTCATTCTCATTATTTGAAAAATATTACAATAAATAATTACATTTCTTTCTTGGAAGTGTTGAAAAAAGTGTTATGATAAATTAAATTTAAAGGGAGTCGATTAGTGACACTGTTCAGTGTATATGGTGTAAAATATATTTATATTTCAATCACTAATAGGAATGCCATAAGTAATCCACTTGTATTACTTGTTCACAGAGTAAATAAATAAATCTTTGTGCATTAAATGTTCATTACTTTGTATTAAGTGTCATTATTCGACTCCCTTTAAATTTAAAATAATTACATATTTAATGCATTTATAATCATTAAGGTTATATTTCATCATTATGCACCCGTGTTGCATAAAATAACTGGCTAACCTTACATATCAGACATACACCTCGCGAGTGCTCCATTTGTGTTTTGTCCCTTACTGTATGCCAATTTACTAATATTTCACTTGTCTTGTCACCAGATAGGAAAACAATCACAGTACTGTTAATTGAAGGCAATGCTTTGTCGAGTAATACATACCTTTGCAAATTTGTAAAATAAATTGTAACACATCCACTAAAATTGAAACCCAATCACTATATTCAAGTGCAAGCATTAAAGCAAAATTATTATTGCAAACAAGTGAATCACTGCAGTTAGTTTTCGTGATCTTAGAAAGTAGATTCACTAATCCACAACTTTAGTTATCATCCAGTGAATTTTGGTTTCTTTTAAATGGTTGCACAAACACTCATAACTGATACTGAGCTTCAGAAAAACAAGTGCTATTATATTAAACGTCCCACTAAGACTTGAAAATTGGAGTGGGTATGCAATAGGAGTTAGAAGAATAATAGGATACATTTTTTTTAATGAAACGATTAATGCAGGGTGATAAATATAGGGTCCTTATATAATTGCTTGACAGAAGAAGAAAACTCTCATGGTTTGCTCCGACAAGTTCTTTAACAGCATATATAATGACTGAATCATGAAATGAAATAAGTATGTTTATGATAGGACTCTAAGTGTTAATTTGTGACCCCTTTATTCTCCTACCTAACCAGTTGTGATTTTTCTTTTAAGGACAAAGTATTTTGTTCTATCCCTTTTACACTACAGGATCTTCATGATCATATCATGCAAGAAATCATAGGATTTCTTCTGCTGAGCTTAGGTAAGAGAGTGAGAACATTTTCACGAGATATGCTGCTTGTTTGGGAACATAAAGTCAACATCTCCAGCATTTAGTGTGCCTCTAACAGCACGATTTTCTAGGGACTCTAGTTCTCTCAAGCAGTTGAGAGAGCCTGCTGTATGAGTTGCCTTTTATCCAATTTCAGCTTTTATCTCTAAGATTCCCAATATTATAAAATATTTAAATTTGAAACAAATATTCTGATACCAAAACAGGTTTGCCATGATTATAAAAACATGAAAGATGTGAATTTGTATTAGTTCAGTGTATATGGTGTAAAATATATTTATATTTCAATCACTAATGGGAATGTCATAAGTAATCCACTTGTATTACTTGTTCACAGAGTAAATAAATAAATCTTTGTGCATTATATGTTCATTACTTTCCAATTTTTAATAGAACGAGAAGATGCAAACACTAATTAAATCAAACATAATCAGTTTGATATTCACTCATCTAGGTCTTTTGGCATTGTGGACCTGAGGGGATTGAAAGAAGGCTATTAACACCACATTCCATATACACATAATGCATTTCATGAACAAGTTTCAAGTATGTTTAAATTATCTTTGTATTTTTCAAGAGGTTGTGTGTTTATATTTTTATGTATGTGATACATATATCAATAATACCTATATAATAATATTTATTTGTACTTCCATATCTTAAATCTCAATTACAACTTTTACAGCTTTTACAATTCTAATCTAGGTACAAATTTGTCAGATGCTTATATTACAGGCATAGTAATGATAGTGGTGTTGGCTCCCTGGCTGTTAACCTCTATCCTAGCCCTTATACGACCTTGACCTAATGTTCCAATTGTGTCTTCCATTTCTCTACCTCTTATTTCCTTGACCTTCTCAACCATATCTCTTTGACTTTGTCAGCAAATTTCCCCACCTCCCTAAATCTTTTCTCTCTTTTCTACGTAAGCATTTTTATTGTTACTGCGTAAGCTCATTTATTATCCCAGTTCTTATCCCATATTAATTTCCTCCAGTTTTCAATTTCTTTACACTCTACTACATAATGTTCTAAACTTATTTTCTTTCAACATAGAATGCACTCCTTTGGTGAACACTCTCTCAATATGGCTCCTGTCCTTATCCAAGCTAAACCCTCCTGTTTTCCTTCCCCGTTCTGTCTTTATTTTCAGGTATACATTTAGTGATTTCTTTCTTATCAGATTTCCCCACATCACTTGTCTGTCAATGTCCTCTATCCTATTCTTAATAATTGTCCAAAAACCTTTTACATTTCTTTCCCTCTCATGCCAGATATCTCCCATCCCTATTTTGACTTTGTGGGTTCGTGAAATGAAAAGTCCAATTACACAAACTCAACAATGTTCTTTATTTCCACCGACTTACAGTTTAACACTTGCCAATTACACAGAATTACGTACTGCACACAATTACAATTCACCAGTTCGTCCGATAAGTTACACTTGCACTCGCGATTACGTAAACTCCGATGCACATACACAGTCTTCTCGTCCTTACACTAGCACTGAACTCTTACGCTGATTGCCAAGAACTCTGACTGACTGACTCCTCTTGCACGACGTGTTGCTTATATAGGGTCCGCTTGCCGATCTGGAAGGTTCTCCATTAGATGAAATATCCCGTAAGTTCTAGAACACAGGTGGAACAGAAAGAGACGGCACAGTGATGTTTTTCTCCCAGCCACCTCCTGTCACCACTATAAGACAAACGAGGGGGGGGGGGGGCGTGGCTAACACGGACCTCCCCTGCTTCCCGCTCTCAGCTGCTTCTATAGAGTGTTCCAACGCTCGGGTGACACTGCTCCCTCCTCAAAGCTGGTCGTCTCGAACAGCACCATCGTAGCGTGCCAGGCGGTCCAGGTGCACCACCAGCATCTGCTCGGAGTCTCAGCCAGCAGTAGCGCTGCCGAAGTTTGTCAATTGTTCGGTTCGCTCCCGGGTGTCCTCCTGAAGTACCAGCGTGCACTTCCTCCAAGACTTCCGGGACCTTACTCCGGGGAAGTACCAACTGTTCTCTCTGCGTCTTCCCATCGGGTGGTTCCCATACCCGGAACAGCACGCCCTCTCTGGTCTTCAACGAGTCCCATTGGGCCCAGTACGACCTGTAGGTGGCGCTCCTCGGTGCGATGTCCTCCCAGGTTGGTCTCGTCCCTGCCTCCACTTCCCTCAAGAGTGGCCCCAAGTCTGCGTCCGCCAGCTGCTCCCTCCTCAGGCCTGCGCTATCCCAGCCTTCAGCAGGCACTGCCACAACTACTCGGACTGCTGCGGCACGCTCCTTCTCTTCCACTCTTGTGCACTGGCCGCACTCTTCTGGACAGGGTCTTCGGGACATGGCGTCAGCGTTACCGGGGCTCCTCCCTCTACGATGTTCCGAGGTGAAGTCGTACTCCTGCAGCCTCTGGACCCAACGTGCTGTCTGGCCTTCCAGGTTCTTAAAGCTCAATAGCCAGGTTAGGGCGGAATGGTCAGTTCTCAGGTGGAATGATTGACCGTACAGGTACTTGTGGAAGTGCTCCAATGTCTTTACTACCACCAGTAACTCCCGTCGGGTGACGCAGTAGTTCTTCTCTGCCTTGGATAGCGTCTTGCTGTAATAGGCTATCACCCGGTCATGGCCGTCCTGGATCTGCGATAGGTTACCTCCAATGCAATGGTCGCTAGCGTCGGTGTCCACCATGAAGGCGCCACCTGGTTGTGGGAGACCCAAAATTGGAGCACTGCACAGGGTTTCCTTCAGGTGCTGGAAAGCGTCTTCGGCGTCCTCCGTCCACACATAAGGTCGGTGTTCCTCTGTCAGGCGGGTGAGGGGTTTGGCGATGTTGTCGGCCTTTTCCTCTAAATCATTAAGGCGGTCGTCTACTTGACCCATCCGCTTGCCCAGATTCGTGACGTCATCCCTCACGCCGGCCAACCGTTCCTCAAATTTGGCGGCGAGAGCCTCGTTCGCCACCTTCATTTCCGTGGCCAGACGGTCGTTCGCTGCTCTCATTTCTGTGGTTAACTCGGCCTTCATTTCTTCCATCTTCTCGGTGATGTTGTCGTTAGCCGTCTTCATTAGTTTCAGTTCCGCGGCCAGGCTGTTATTTGCAGTCTCCAGCTTCGCGGCCAGGCTGTTATTTGCCGCTTCTGTTTTTGCAGCGAGGTTTTCATTTGCCGTCTTCATTTCTTTCAGTTCCGCTAAAATCGTTTCTAATGCTGCCTCCATTGTGTTATGTCGCACTCCTGACACCAATTGTGACTTTGTGGGTTCGTGAAATGAAAAGTCCAATTACACAAACTCAACAATGTTCTTTATTTCCACCGACTTACAGTTTAACACTTGCCAATTACACAGAATTACGTACTGCACACAATTACAATTCACCAGTTCGTCCGTTAAAGTTACACTTGCACTCGCGATTACGTAACTCCGATGCACATACACAGTCTTCTCGTCCTTACACTAGCACTGAACTCTTACGCTGATTGCCAAGAACTCTGACTGACTGACTGACTGACTCCTCTCGCTCGCTCGCTCGTGCTGGCTGGCTGTATACAGCCAGAAGGTTTTTGCTGCGTGCCCACCCATTAAGGGTTTTACCGCAGGTAGGATTTTTATTGAAAGATGTAGGATGAAGGTGATGTAGGTTTTTGATTGGGAGTTAATTTTGAGGTTACCAAAGTACCTTCGGGTTGAAGGGGAACTGACTCCTCTTGCACGACGTGTTGCTTATTTAGGTCCGCTTGCCGATCTGGAAGGTTCTCCATCAGATGAAATATCCCGTAAGTTCTAGAACACAGGTGGAACAGAAAGAGACAGCACAGTGATGTTTTTTCTCCCAGCCACCTCCTGTCACCACTATAAGACAAACGAGGGGGGGGGGCGTGGCTAACACGGACCTCCCCTGCTTCCCGCTCTCAGCTGCTTCTATAGAGTGTTCCACCACTCGGGTGACACTATTTTAACCAGCATTCTCTCTAGCTCTGCCCACCAGCTGCCCTTACATGTTGAATTCTTCTGATGTTCTAGACAGATCTTTAATGTATTATCATCATCCTTTTTTGTACAGCTATACCAATATTTTAAACATCTTTCTGTAATTACTCCACTCCTGCAAGGTCTTCCAAGTTCCACTCTAGCTACTCCATTTGGCGTTGACTTATTCAAACCCAGTATCTCTTTACAGAACTGTTCATATGTATGTTCAACATTTATCTCATTGGCCCCCCACAACTCCATGCCATATGTTAGTTTTTATTCTACTATTGCTTCATAGATTATTTCATGCCACCTTACTGACATATCTGGTAATTTATATTTACAGCTTCTTATCCCAGACATCGCTATCTTCCCTTTCACTCTTATCTTTCTCCCATGTGCTCCCCATCCTCCATTGTAGCACAGTCTCATCCCTAAATAGTCCAAATCCTTTACCACCTCCTTTTTTGGTCATTTAGATACCACTTTTAATCTTTTCTTTACTTATCACCCTTCTTAAACACTACTATTTTTAACTTGCTTATATTGACTCTTATCCCCCATTCTTTACAGTAGCTGCTAATTTCATTTATTGCTCTCTGTAATCCTATCACTGTTATAGATGCTATTACCAAATCATCTGCAAATTGTAACCCTGGTATTACCTTCTTAATAATTGGGCAATGGTTGTTACTTTTTTCAACCCTCTCAATTATATCGGGTTGTCTCATAAATTCGTTCGATTCTTGTTACGTGTTTACGACTAAGAACACCTGAGAACACTGCATGCCCCCATTACTTTTACGTCAAAGAAGTTGCCTAACAATATGGGGTTTGTTTACAAATACAATAACTGAAAAGAATGCTATGAACACAAACCACAGCGACCTCACGGCCAAAGGTAAATAGGTCAACTTATGTAAGAATTGGTAACCAAACTTCAGTACGAGTTTGTGGATGCAACAGTGTGGAGTTGTAACTTGTGAATGTTAATATGGAAGGAAAGAAGGAACATTTTCGACATCTAATGCTGTTTTATTACCATAAAGGTAAAACAGCCTCACAAACTCAACGGAAAATTTGTGTTATTTATGGAGAAGATGCAGTAACGAATCAGGCATGTCAAAAATGGTTTACTCGATTTTGAGCTGGGAACTTCTCTGTGAAAGATAAACCTCGTTCTGGACGACCTGTGGTTACGGATGAGGAAATGATAAAGAACATGATTACGAACGACCCCAGAATAACAACTCAGGAGGTAGGTCAGGAGCTAAACTTATCTCATGTAACTGTAGCCAGGCACCTAAAGAAACTTGATCACGTAAATCTTCAGGATTTATGGGTTCCGCACGAACTGAGTGAACAAAATTTAGTTCAGCTCGTTTCCATCTGTGACGCATTGATAAGGCACAATGAAACTGCCCCTTTTCTGAAACAGCTGGTTACAGGAGACGAAAAGTGGACTGTGTACAACAACATCCGAAAGAGAAAGTCATGGCGTAAGAAAGGGGAACCAACCACAACTCTCAATTCCTAAACCAGGGCTTCATCCTGAGAAGATTATGCTGTGCATAATTTGGTAGGACTGGAAAGGAATTATTTATTACAAATTTCTTCCCCCTGGGGAGACCATCAATTCAGAGAAATACTGTTCTCAGTTGGATCGTCTGAAGGTTGCCCTAGAAGAAAAAAGGCCAGAATAAGCATCTAATGGTGGAGTTGTCTTTCATCAAGACAATGCCAAACCACACACTTCTATGGTAACTCGTCAGAAATTATGGGATTTCGAGTGGGATGTGTTACCTCATCCGCCTTATTCTCCAGACATTGCCCCATCCGACTATCATTTATTCCGATACCTGCAAAACTTCCTTAATGGCAAACGCCTTACTTCCTTGGAGGATTGCAGACTCACCATAGAAGAGTTCGTCAACCAGAAAACTGCAAGATTTTGGAAAAATGGTATTGATAAGCTTACTGAGAAATGGAGATATGTTATTGATAATAATGGTGCATACTGCACAAAATAAAGTTTGTTTTGAAAATTTCACTGTCTTCAAAGTAAGAAACATTAAAAATGGTGAAACAGAAAAATCAGCAGTGGCTTTTCATTTTTTGAATACTAGACTTGACATCAACTTGGAAACATCTCTAATAAAATATGTTAATCACCCCATAGACCTTTCCGTATGGGAAAAAGTCTTCATCAACAAAAATCGTCATAGTCATGAATTTTGAAACTCCACCACCGGACATCTTTGACAAGTACATCACGCCATCTATTGACAAAATGGAGAGAGAGGAAACCACTACAACTTGCACTAGTCGAGTATCAGCTGATGATAGGAGCAAGAGCTCTTGAAACATGTCCTGTGAATAAACAGTGTGAGTGAAGCAATGTGTCAATATCTTCTCGATTCACTTTTGTACTTTCATTGTCTTGTTTACTTTCGATGACCTTGCGTATGTAAACAGATTACCCCTACATAACTAGGCAACTTCGTTGCCGTAGTTGTGATACGGGCATACAGCGCAGGCGTTCTTTGTCGTAAACACGTAACAAGAATCAAACGAATTTATGAGACAAACCAATATCATTAATGAACAAGTTGAACAATATAGGGCTAAGTTTACGCCTTGTCTTAATCCCATTTTCTGCTCCACTAATTCCGTATTCCATTCTTATCTACTCTTGTTCCAAACTTTATTCCCTCATAAATTTTTTCTAGCCCTATAATAAATTTCTTGCTGACTCCTTTCTTTTGTAATTTCCACCACAGTGCTTCTCTCACTATTGTGTCAAAAGCTTTTTCAAAATCTGCAGAAAACATATACACTCTCCCTCTTTTCCTACTTGGGTACTTATCTGCTATTGTTCTAATAATTAGTACATTATCTATTGTCCTTCTCCCTTTCCTGAATCCTGATTGTTCCAATAGCTTCTTTTCTGCCTCCACCCATCTTTGCAATCTTTCAAACATTATTCCTGTGTAAATTTTCCCTAATATTGCTAGTAAAGTGATCCCCTGAACCTTAAAGGTATGCTGAGCTGATTGAAACATTCCATATAAAAAATATTGTTACGCAAGTGGCGAGCTCGCGATGCCGATCAATAAATGAAGGCCGGTGGAGGGAAGGGAGACAGGAGGGGTGGCTGGGTCTTCGTTTACTCCTCCTCCTACCTCTCGAAGGAGCACGAAGCTTCGAGAATGTTTTCCCCCTCCATAAAAGGAGACTCGAGAAACTTAGGGCCGCCGATCGAGACAAGCGAGGGACAGTCAGTTGTGTTTAGTGAGCTGTGGGAGCAGTAATGTGAGGCGCGCCGAGTGTACGTGGAAAGACGAACTGGCTTAGTTGTAATTGTGTACATTACGAAATTTTAATTGACATTGGAATAAGGTGGAAATAAAGAACATTTTGAGTGGTGTAATTGAACTTTTTTTATTTCACGAACCCACCAAAGTCACAATATGCTTTATTAGCTAAACTATTGTTTGTATGAAAATCAAAGTTTTTATATATATTCAATTCAATTTATTGCTCTTTATAACAAGTACAATAGTATACACAATTGTAAACTTGTTTAAGATCATAGTCCAGTTAAAGTGCTAAAATAATACATAAAAATGATTGTAATACAAATACATTGGTAAAAAGTTACTGTAGGTCAATTACAATATAATTGTCATTCAGAGATTCTTCCACGTCATAGTAAGCTTTTGATTTAAGAAAATTAGTTAATATATGTTTAAACTTAGGTAATGGAGTAATATTTCTAAATATATATTTGGTAATGTATTGAATAATTTACTGCCAATATAATCAATCTTCCTTTCATATAATTTTAATCTATGTGATTGAGTTATCAAGTTCTGTTTTCCTCTAGTGTTGTAGTTATGAATAGCTGAATATTGAGACAAAGGCCTATTTCTTATATACAATATGGATTTTAATATAAAGATACTGGGAAGGGTTAGTATTGAAAGAGTTTCGAATGCTTCCTTACAAGGACTATACATTGGCAGATTGGCTATGTATCTGATGGCTTGTTTTTGTAATGTAAAGATTTTTTTGAGATTAGCTTTAGATGTTGATTCCCACAGCTCCATGCCATATGTAATAATTGAATGAAAGAAAGCGGACTATCTTGGCAGTTTTAGCTGATACAAATTTTGATATATTACGTATAACAAAAAGGGCTGATGATAATTTCTTTTCAATTTTATTAATATGTTCATTCCATGTTAGTTTACTGTTTACTGTTAAACCGAGAACATCCACATTATCGATAGGTAGAATCATATCATTGTCCAAGTATATATGAGGCTCAAAATTTCTGGTTTTAAAATTGAAAATTATTAATTCACTTTTTTTTTGCATTAACACATAATTTAGAGTTATTAAAATATTGAGTTATACTAATATGAATATCTTTTGAATCAGACTTCAGTTCAGTTAATGTTCTTTCCAAGCATATCAGTTGTTTTCCAATCTCTACTTTACTGTCTGTTTCAGTATCATTCCCATATATGTTAGTCAGATTTTACTGTAAAAACGGAAGCTAAACAGGATAATTCAGTTTTGACTTGAACATTTGAACAGTGACAGAATTTTAATTCTGACTTTGCTTCAATTGGTATACTTTCCACCAAACAGGTTCTGGTTTGACTTCTATTTTGGCATTCAGTTCATGTAAGCCAATATTTTTAGACCAGGCAATGAAAACTGAAGATAAATGAACCACAGTCCCATATTTCAGTTGACACTTTCTCCAAAGAGTCTTTTCAGACATCTATTCTGATATGCGTCTGTCAACCTCAGTATAGAGATCGTATTTTGAGTTTGTTACAAAGTCTGAATGAAAAAAATATTACAGATATTACTTTGTAATTGTGGTATGGGTTAATATGGTTATGTGTGGTTAATCTTGGACCAGTTTGAATTTGTCTGAATTTTATTGAACAAAATTCAATTTCACCTTCAAAGGTTAAATAACATAATATATATTAACCATGAAAGAGCAGTCTGTGATTTAAGTTCATAATTTTTGTGTTGGAAGTCATCCCAATTTATTCAATGCTGACATTGAATCACTTCACATGGATATTCTCAGTGAAATCATAAAAATGTTCAGCATGCATAATACTTAACATTTTGGTTATGTTTAGTGTGTATAGTTAATCAATTAAACCTTGCCCATCATTTATAAAGAACATCTGTTTGTTTATGTTTAAACTACATTATAGTAACACTTCTAGGAACACTAACCCTAATGTTGTTTTGGATGTCACAGTATGTCTGTGATTCCCTGGATGTTGTTCACAGATGTTCTGTAAATAGGTATTGGCTGTAAAGAACACTTTAATGCTTCATAAACAGGTGAATGGTACACTGTTATTTTGCAATTGGAAAGTCTGAAATGGATAGAACAAGGGAGCTTTCAACAGAAAAACATGCTACAATTGTCAGGTTACATAAAGCAGGCTGCATCATGCGTCAAATTGCCACACAAGAACAAGTTTCCTTGGGAAGTGTTTGTAACTACAAACAGCAATAAGTATTGTTATCAAAACGGGAGATCCAGAGTGTTCTCGAAAAGTGAGTATAAATACTCAATAGTAACCAGCAAATGTGATCATTTCAAAACAGCACCCATCCTGACAGTTGAAACTATTTATTGGCGAGCAAGGGTTCCACGTTGTGGCGACAATTTGTAGCAAATATATTGGCAAGCAAATAGTTCCCCTTTTAAGGGACAGTTTGGAACAAATAGTGTTTAGCTCAGGGTATAGCAATGAGGTTTCTCACAGGGTATATGTGGATATGTGTGAGAAGGATAGTTTAATGACACTAGAATGCCCGTTTCAAACTGATTTATTGACTGCTTCTTTTTCTCAGAACATTGAACTTGAAGTTGCCGACCAAGGATTACCAATATCACTGTTTAAAGTTACTGAAGGCGGAATACCTATTACTCGTTAATACTTAATTAGTTACATATAAACTGACAAATATCTTCTCTCATCACTTCTTGGTCTGCCTTTAACCAAGACAGAAGAAGTTGACCGCTCTAATCGGCTGCACGCCGTGGACTCACTGAATGACCACAGATGCGCGTGGGTGTATCACTTTCACTTTCTGAAAGCTCCTTATTCAGCCAAAGATTTCCATTATGGCTATTCTGCCATGCCATTATGAATGGTACAAAGAATACCCTATTCAACAAGTCAAGTGCTATCCTTTAGAAATCTGCTAAGGACACTGTTTTTTACATTTCTTTTGTTATAACAACTATTCTCCCCCAAACTGCTATTCAACTCAACTGCCCTTGCATGTGTTGTAACAAAGAACGAACATTCCTTTGAAATCCATCATGATTCTTTACTTATTGCAATCCTTTAATTTCGGTATCACAGTGGAACTGAACCAGTTTAAGGATGAATCTGTGAGTGTTTCTATAGTGAAGAGACTACTTCAGGATGCACATCTGAAAGGCTGCATTGCAGAAAATAGCTGTCAATAAACAGAAAAGATTACGATGGGCCAACCAACATGTAAGTTAGACTGTTAATCCATGGTTATTACTTTGAATCTAAGTTTGAGCTATTTGGCTGAAAATGTTGTCAGTGTGTCCAACATGTAAGAGATGAATGCATGGCACCTCAGTGCATATCCCCTACAGTCAAGCATGTAAGTGGTTCGGTGATGGTATGGAGTTGTTTTGATGGCAATAGACAGAGGATATTGTGAAAATAGAAGGAATTATGAAGGAGCATTATCACACCGTTCTCCAATGTCATGTCAAACCATCTGGAATGCAGCTAATTGGCAAGGGTTTCACTCTGCAGCAGGGCAATGACCCCAAGCATACATCTTTACTCTGTATAAGATATGTTGTATGAGTGGAAGAGAGGCAAGACTTGAAGATCATTGGTTTGGTCCCCCTCTGTCAACAGAGGTAAGAAAGAAACAACCCATTAATGTAAATGTATTGAAGGTTCATGTGCAAAATGTATGGATAGATATTTCTGAAGATACACTGGCACACTTAGTAGAAAGGATGCCCAGGGTTTGCAAAGCCATAATTAAAGCAAAAGGAGGTTACTTTGAAGAAAGATTTTACTTTCAGAAGATGGGAATACATGTTCTCGAAACATATTAATAGTGAGTAAAATAAGTGATGTTAGTGCTACTAGTGCTGACTCATCTTAAGTAAATTCCACCTTAACACATCACTGTTTCTAGTTTCTTCCATATATAAACATTGTTTATTTGCTTACTTATCTTCAGCAGGAGAAGAAGAGAATTAAGGAAAGATAAGAAAAGGAGAAAAAACAGGAAAGTGTAAATGGGGAACAATTGCTGGAAACCAACAAAGAAACAAGAAAATTAATTGATTAATTTAATAATCAATGCAAATCATTAACTTATTCCAAGTTGAGAGGTGGGTAGACCTCATTCCACTGTGTAGTCAAGGAGTGACAGGTTTTGCATTTACTAATTCTGTGTGGAAAAAAAAAAACCCGAAGAAATGGAAGACTAAAATTGTTAACACAGCAGTTATTATAAATCAGATCCTAAAAACAACTGAAAAATAAGAAATAGGTACTAGGAAGGAATTCAAAATGTAAAACAATAACAGTTCCTATTCAACACCAGCAATTCTCTTAAATTTTAATACACAACCAAATATAGGAGATTACTCTTAGATTATCTTAGATTTAAAAAAAAAAGAACCAGGAGCTAATGAGCACAATAAACTCACAACTATAACGTATGTTAATGAAAACTATAAATGTCGAAAGAGTTGCAATGTGTAAAGCTATGATATTAGTACCAGAAAAGATTATTTCAGAATTTCACTTACAGGAATGCTTATAAACCACTCACTGGAATATATAGGAAAAGAAATGAATAACATGTTACCAGAAGAAATAAAACCACAAAATGGAGGCAAAGTAGAAATCAAATCAATAAGAAAGATTTAATGAATTAGGCCTTCTATAATATGAGGAATACAAATATTAATAGATACAAAAGTATAGCACTAAACAGAGTTTCTGTTGTATTTATTGTATATTAATGTTTATTTCTTCTTATTAGTAATATAACTTTGTAAACTATGGCATATCCTACGTATATCAAAGGATGAAATAAATTGAATGAATAAATAAGCATTTTCTGATAAAAAATGGTTTGAAATAAGCATTTCAAGGGCAATGGAACTTCACTGATCCAAATATCTAGCTGTCTGACAGCAATTTATAAAATTGTTTGTAAAATTACAGTAGCTGTAGAACATTTTATGAGCAATAATTTGTTTATAATATAACCAATCAATCAATTTTAAAGCTCTACTTTAACAATCATAGATATTATTGCAATCCACCTAAAAATTTGATACAGAGGTTTTACTGGAAATACATATTTTGAGAACATCTGAATTCCCAAGAAAGAAAGAAAAGAAGTAAAAATATATTTTTAAAAAATGTGCCCATGTGCATACGTTAACAGCTTTACTCAAAAATGAAATGTCTGTTAAATGCCACTCAGCATTTTCCAAGGATGCAAAATTAAGATTTTCAAGAAAAAATCTCCATACCAGACTACCCTTATAGTAACACTTTTTGAAAAATGATTATAATAATTTTAATTAAAATAACATAGATTAAGGATGTTCAAGTCAAATGAAATGTATATTTTGAAATTTCTGGAAATATTCTTAGAAGTCCTCTTCAATCTGGATGACTTTTCATAAACTTTGTATCGTAAGAGGTTGTCAAAATCTTACTCTCAAAGAGAGTCCTAGTTAAGCAATGGAAGAAGGCAGGTGTGGGTTGAGGTAGCACCCGCAAGTGATAGCACAAAAGGAACAACAAACAGCAGTCAAAGAAACAAGCAATGATATGGTGAGAGCATTTTTAGAATTGGGAGGATTATTGGAACAAAATATAATTATTGGAATTTTACTTCTATAACAGAAACATTAAAATAAAATAGCAGCCATGAAAATAACATATTTGAGCCAGATAGGAGAAAGCTAGATCTTCCCAAGAATTTGGAAGTATGAATAAGAGTATGAAAGCTAACGATTAAGCCCCAACAAATACGAGTTTAACACCTTCGATATGTTCCACAGGAGAGCGGTCGCCGATATGACCATTAAAGGTCATAAATGGAATAAATGATAAGATTCAAAGTCAAAAGTAATTCACGTCCAGAGTGCAGCTTTTGACAACAAAAATTGGAACAGTCTCATAATAATCAGCATAGGAGATATTTGTATGACCGAATTAGTGCTGATAAAAGAAAATGGTTTAACAGAGAATAAGTTGCATAAAATGATTAAGCAATATATAATATGGAATACGGCGCACGCTGGAATGAGAGTGCCATCCTATATTAAATTCGCCATTTTTCTGTATCATTGGAGTTGAATAAACCAATGTTTCGATGGTATAAGTTTGATATTTCTGGGTTAAATTTCCATGCCACAAGACTTTGTCACTCCTTTAATATACACAGATACAGAAACCTAGGTACCGCAGTCTAATTAAGAATTCGCGGAAGGTTGGCGGTGTTGGTTTCATGTGGGCATAAATCAATATCAGTTTGACTTGCGTGGTGCGCACTGTAAACCCAGTACACGGTGGATAAAGAAAACGGCCCTGTTTTATACTATACCACAAACTGCAAAGAAATACACTTTAACGATAAAAGATATGATTAAGAAAAAAGTGTACTGTGGACAAGTTTTAAGTGTGTTAACGACTGATGTAAGTTGTAAGTGGACTGAAGCGATTACTTCATGACTGGAAATACCCAAGGATAAAATTTATGGTATTACATGTTTTTGAAGAAGAAACAAAATAATTCAAGTTATTAATAAATGCTCACGTTTAGGAGAAAATGCACTATCTCGATCCGCAGACCAATCTATGTTTACATCGATACTACAATTAGAAGAGAAAATGCTGATTAGAATCTCACGGAAAGAAGAATCAAAGTTTCATCTTACAATTAATGAAAAGCCGAAATAATGTTCTAAGCAAATACGTGTTATTCCTATAAATCAAAGATGTAATATTCCATGGACCAATATTTTATTTGTCAACAGCGCTGTGAATTGTATCATAACTCCACCGGTGAGCTAGAATTTCGCCCGCAGGAATTTTTACTTGCCAGTAAATCTGACGTGAGGCTATCGCTTTTAAGCATACTTAAAAGCCTTCGGTCTGGGCAGGCTAAGAACCCGTGATCTTGGTACTAGCGCCAAACCAGCTATTCTCCTGCCGTCCTATGAGCACACTTTCCTGTGAGAAATTTCGCGAACAGCGGACCGTAGTGACCGTAGTGAATGTTGTCACTGGTCTGAGAACGAAGCACTAAACTTAAATAGTGCCATCTTTTCTTAATGTTATTGCTTGTAAAATACGCTAATGTGTATATTTAATTATAGCATTACAGTGATAAGTATTTTTACAGTTGTACGGAAATACAAATATGTTCTATCACAAGAAATAAGCTGTTAATGTGGCGGGAGAGAAACAGCTGTAATGTCAGTGAGGAATATGGATATGGCGCCTGGCTTGCGGATGTGAATTCGATAGTGGCAAAAATAAGTGACGACGTTATAAAAAGCACCCTAAAGGCAAACTGTTAAAATGTGGTGAGTAACAGATTGTTTTAAATGTGTTTCACAAGTTAAGGGCGCACAGTTCAGACATTTTGGTGAATGAACTGGTGAAATTAACGGTAGGGAACACCGGCGTTTTAGAGGTGTGTGTGTGTGTGTTGTTGTTGTTGTTGTTGTTGTTTTTTCTTTCCTTAGAATCTGTGTAACTAAATCACTAACAAATTCTACGCATTTTAGTCTGTATGTTATTTTCTTCCTAGTTAAAACCTGTATCACAAAATAAAGCTTGTGTGTACCGAGTACAGCGCAGAGAACGTGGGGAATTGTTGCCTACTCGTACCCTGTTGCTTATGATCGGGTAGATCTTCCTCAAAAGATTAAGGCAGGATACGAGAGTATTGAGGTTAGGCCCTATATACCAATCCCCCTGCGGTGCTACAAGTGTCAGCGTTCTGGTCACACTAGTCAACTGTGTAACGGATCTCCAGCGTGCGTCAACTGTGGTTTAGAATTACACGATGGTGAGTTCTCCTCGCCCATTAAATGTATAAACTGTGCCTGGGGCATCCATCTAGTTCCGGGAACTGCTCACGATTTGTGGAAGAAAAGGCAATTCAGGAAATCCGGGTTAAGGAGAAAGTATCCTTCTCGGACGCCCGGAAACTCCTGCGTACTCGCCTGCCCTCCGTCCCCAGTTCCGGTACGTATAGCTGTCTTAGCTAAGCCCGTTCCGAGAAAAGGAATCGCAACGCAAACCTGCGCTGCAGGTGAGGCTACCATCTCAGATAAAATTCTTGTCCCGACACAAGTACGGAAGTCTACAAAACCATCACCAGCCTCGGCAATTACATCGCCTAAACGGACGAAGGAAACTAAAACCTCAGCCCCGTCCCCAGCCAAACCGTCGATTTCGACATCTAAGTACAACAAGCCTGTAGTATACGATCCACCGCCAAAAGTATTTAAAACCAGCTACCAGAGGACAGATTTCCTTAAGGATTCGACCCGTATCCCCAGAAAGAAGGAAGCCTCTAGGACATCCCGAAGCTCTTCTTCTGAGGAGCTTTCTGGTGATGATTCGGATCGACGACTGTCATCTTCGTCGATCTCTGTGTCCAATAGATTTGAAGCCCTCGAACCTAAGTTCTCTTTAGGGAAAGGGGCTTCCTCCGCCGAAGAAATGGACCAAGAGGATACGGACCACACTGCAAAAAGCGCCAGGATAAACCGGATGAAAAAGGTGTTAGCCCTACACCGAAGAAAAAGGGTAAACTGATTCGGCCATGGCCACGCCGTGGCTCAGTGGTTAGACCGCTTGGCTCTCACCAAGGTGGCCGGGGTTCGATCCCAGGCGACCGCAAAGTGAGATTTGTGGTGGACAACACGGCGTTGGGGCGGGTTTTCTCCGGGACCTCCGGTTTCCCCCGCCATCTCATTCCACCGGTGCTCCATCTTCATCTCATGCATCATCAGTGTCACCGCCTGCGGTGCCGTATGTAGTAAAAGCGGGCGTTAAACACTACACATTTCATTGATTCGGCCACCGTTGAAGTCGTCTTAATGTAGATCAACTATTACATCTTATCTCCATAGTTCCAATGGCTATCCTACAATGGAACATACGAGGTTTAAGAACACATCGACCAGAACTGGAAGTTTTGCTCAGTAAGCATAACCCCTTGTTGGTATGCTTACAAGAGACTAAGCTACGACCACAAGACAAGTTTAAAATCAGACGCTACACTCCACTGAGGTGTGATATTGAAACAGAAGAGGGCATTCCTGCACACGGGGGCACTATGATGCTCCTCAGGGATGACATATTTGTAGATCCGTTACAGCTACAATCTGACATACAATCTGTAGCTGCAAGCATTAAGCTGCCATCAATCGAATTTTGCATTTGCAATGTATATGTACCACCATCAGACGACCTCTCATTAATTGACCTTGAAGATCTGGTTTCCAACTTTCAACACCATTTCTAATAGTGGGAGACTTCAATGCCCATCACCCACTTTGGGGTTCAAATCGGGCATGTTAGAGAGGCAACCTCATTGCAAAATTCTTGGAGAGCAATAGCTTGGTTCTCCTGAACACCGGAGAGCCAACGTTCCTTTCAGACGCCTTTAACACCTATTCGCACATCGATTTGGCATTGTGTTCATCCCATTTAGCAGTTTCATTACAATGGAATGTCATTTCTGATTTACATTCCAGCGACCCCTTCCCATGTCTTCTTAGTCCCTTAGCACAAGATGTATCTCCCTCACCTATCCCTAGATGGTGCTTTGATCGTGCCAACTGGAACCTTTACACCCAGTTGGCTGTCTTGGAATACAACGAGCACGATTCTGTGATTGATTTAGTTGATCATCTCACAGAGAAAATTCTTTCCGCTGCTGAACAGTCTATTCCACGTTCGGCTACCCAACCCGGTCGATTTCCTGTCCCATGGTGGACCAACGACTGCCGGAATGCTATTCCTGCTCGTAGACGTGCTCTAAGGGTATTCCAACGACACCCTACCCTAAGTAATCTAATTGAGTACAAGAAAGCGCGTGTAAAGTCTAGGCAAATAATTAAGGATTGCAAAAAGATCATGGAACAACTTTGTATCATCTTTTAACAGATGTACACCATCTGTTGTATGGGATAGGTTAAGGCGCGTGGCCGGAAGATCAACCCACTTGCCAATCGCTGGTCTGAAAACAACTGCAGGAGTTGTTCCGTTTGTCGTGGCTAAACACCTTCGGCTGTGCTTTTGCTCAGGTGTCTAGCTCAAGTAATTATTCCCCTGAGTTTATCTCAATTAAGACTCAGGTAGAATCTCAAGGTTTCGTGTTTAGTTCCAGAAACCTTGAAGATTATAACCGCCTCTTCACCTTGGCGGAGTTAGAACACGCTCTTTCATCATCGCGACTAACAGCACCAGGACCGGACGGAATCCACCTTCATATGTTACAACATCTATTACCTGAAGGCAAGGCATTCCTGCTCGAGGTCTATAACCGGGTTTGGGTTGATGCGACGTTTCCTGACAAGTGGCTAGAAGCCACCATTATACCTATCTTGAAAGCTGGCAAGGACCGTCACCTCCCCTCTAGCTACTGTCCTATTTCCCTCACTAGTTGCGTATGCAAGGTGATGGAACGCATGATAAATGGGCGGTTGGTATGGTGGCTGGAAACGCACAACCTACTGAATAACATCCAGTGCAGTTTTCGACGACGCCGTTCAACAGTGGATCATCTTGTGTCCATGTCGACACAGATTATGAACGGACAGTTCAAACAGTCGGAATATTTTTGACCTCGAAAAGGCTTATGATACGTGTTGGCTGGCAGGATTGCTACGTACTCTGCACACCTGGAATATACGTGGACGCCTACCTCTCTTCCTTCAGGAATTCTTGAAAGACCGCGTATTCCGAGTAAGGGTTGGCTCTGTGTTTTCGAATCTTTTTGTTCAAGAGAACGGTGTACCACAGGAATCGGTGCTAAGTGTTACGTTGTTTGCTATTGCGATTAATTCTATCTCGAAATGTCTTAACTCCGGGGGTCTCGTCATGCCTATTTGTAGACGACTTTGCCGTCTACTGTACATCTCAGCGCACACCATTTTTAGAGCGCCGTCTACAGACCACCTTGGACAACCTTAAGAGTTGGAGTTTAAAAAACTGCTTCCGATTCTCCGCTGAGAAAACAATCTGTGTTAACTTCTGGCGTCAGCAGAGTCGACTACCTCCAAGGCTCCGGCTAGGCGCTGATCTACTACCTTTTGCAGATGAGACGAGGTTCCTTGGAGTGATATTTGATAGAAAACTTAGTTGGTCGTCGCATATAGCAGAACTGAAAGCACGATGTGACCGATCTTTAAATATCTTGCGGGTACTAAGTGGAAAATCGTGGGGAGCGCATCGTACAGTGTTATTGCGACTTTATCGCGCACTCATCCGTTCCAAATTAGATTTTGGTAGTATCGTTTATGGCTCAGCACGACCATCTGTGCTGAAGAGGTTAGACAGTCCATAATTGTGGCATACGTATACCAGTTGGGGCATTTCCAACGAGCCGAGTTATAAGCCTGTATGCTGAGTCTACAGAACCTCCTCTGCAGTACGGGCGCAACATGTTATTAACAAATTATGGCTGTGGACTTAATTGCATGCCTACACATCCATCGTTTATGCCGTTCTTTAACACCTTCATGGACGTGCGTTATAGGAACACTTCTATTAAACCAAAGCCACCTGATTTTCGTTTCCGAGAGCTCCTTAGACATCTTGATACTGAAATGCCCAAGATGTATCCTAGGGGGTAGAGGACATACCCTCCTTGGTTGTGCAGAGCGTCCCACGTTGATCTGGGTATGGCTAAATATGATAAATCTACCATGTCTATGTCTAGTATCCGCACATGTTTTTTTAGAATTTTTATCGCGATGAGGACTATTTTATAATTCATACTGATGGCTCCAAAAACTCAAATGGTGTTGGTTGTGCTTACGTGTGTGGAACCGAACCGTATACATTCGGATTCCACACTAGCACTTCCATTTTTACTGCAGAGCTTTATGGAATATACCGGGCCATTTTACACGTACGTCGTCGAAAGTTGGGGGACTGCTTAATCCTGAGTGATTCCTTCAGTGCACTTAAAAGCCTACGGCAGCTGTACAACTACCACCCTACTGTGCAGCGTATCCAGGATGCCCTCCACGTTTTACACGCTTCTGGCGTTAGCGTGGTGTGTGCATGGATCCCTGGTCACGTAGGCTTGCGGGGGAATGAAATGGCGGATTCGGCAGCCAAGACGGCTACCATGAAGCCTAGGGTTCGAGTACCATCTGTGACATCGGAAGATTTTAGGGCCGTATTGCGGAGAGCTGTGCAAACCTGCTGGCAGGAAGAGTGGTCCGCTCTCCGCAATAATAAACTTAGATCTCTGAAAGAACTTCCGATTCCCTGGGTTACCTCCTGTCGGTCATCTCATCGCGAGGTGAGCTTGGCTCGGTTGCGTATTGGGCACTGCTTTTTTACTCATAGTTTTATTTTTAAAAAGGAACCTGCTCCACTGTGTCCGTTTTGCAATGAAGCGTTATCTGTGTGACACGTGCTGCTAGAGTGTTTTTCCCTAGCACACCTTAGGACGTCTGTGCAGCTGCCGGCCAGCTTTGCAGAAATGCTAGCGGACGATGACACAGTAGTGCAGAAGGTTTTTAGATCATTTTCTATGTTAGGCTTTAGGATTTAGCGAATGAAATATTTAGTAGGTTTTCATTGATATTTCTTTTTACCTTTTTTTAATGTACGTTTAGTTTTAATAGGTTTATTTACAGTTGTATAGTTTCTAGAAATTTTATATCTGACTTTTGCCATGGCAAGTTTTTTAAAGGGCGCTGATGACCGCCGTAGTTGAGCGCACGTATACCAATCATCGCCAACCTATTTAATCTGTATGAAATACTATTCGCGCCAAGACAAAAATTCAGATTTAGCCAGAACTGATCCATGTGGAAGATAGAGTAATATATCTAACATAACCATGAAAACCCCATATTTTTAGCTCAAATAGTTTTTCTAATACAAATAAATAAACAAGCCACTATTACCTGTATTATAACAATAAATCACGACGCAAGCATTGTATGAATACCATGTATGCGTGTACATATATTTGTAATTATTCAGAACTGCAACGTAAATGTTTGACATGACGTGATAAAAGAATTACTTTGAATAAGCGAATTCGAGCGAGAGGAAACAATAAATTTCCTGCTCCCCTGCAGAACGTGTCTGGTCACATATCTTTGTTTATGAATGGTTCGTAATCTCTATTTACTCTAAGAGAGTTTAAGGAGGTTGGTGTGTACAATTACTCAGAACTGAAATTTAAACTGCTGACATGACGTGATAAAAGAATTACTGTGTTACATTCGAGAAAGAGCAAACACTTCATTTCCTGTTAGCCTGTGGAATGCTTATGTTTATGAATGAATGCTGGATAAGAAGTGTTTATTTACTCAGGAGAGTTCACATCAATGTCATCCAGGTTTTCTTTACACAACAGTAGAGTAAGATGATTTGCGAAACATGTCCTCAAAATAGGTACGAAAGTGAAGCAGATGTGTAATAAATACGATTCATCTAAAAATTAATAATTTTTCGCTTCACGTTGGTGTTCCAATACAGTTAAATCTCGATAGTAGAGTAAGAGTTAAATAGTGCAATGGCTTCTTGCGGAGAATTTAGTGGCGAGTCAAAAAGGCAGGTATTGCGAAGTCAGGCTCGAAGTATTATTTTTAAGATGTAAAGGTTCTTCAAAAACTTTACGGAAACAGAAACTAAAAATGAGTTATTGCAAAGACTACTTCCGTTTAAAAACACGAAAAGGTGTATAAGCTGAATCAACCTGCAATTGAAATGGGACACGAGGTAATCCGCTTCCCACCTTACCACTACAAATATAATCTGAGTTGGTGTGGGCTCAAATAAAAAGGGTTGCAATCAGAAATAATACTTTTAAACTGACGGACGTTGAACGACTTGTTCACGAAGAAATTGAAAGGTAACACAACAGGACTGGGAAAACTGCGTAAGGCATGCAGAAAGCCTTCAAGAAGACGATTTTATGAAAGAAATAGCACGTGACGAGATTTTGGAACCTATAATCATAAATTTGCAAGACTCAGACGATGAAGACATTGACAATGTCGAATTGTCTCTTAACGGAAGTGGCATTGACAGCGATATGGATGAGCCACTGGCACTTCCACTGGAATAGAAAAACAGGTAATTCATAAACTATAATTATAGTTATAGTATTTAAAAATATACATAATTTATAAAAATACTTTTTCCAATTTTGATTTTGGCAACTGCATCATTGTAAAAGATTGTAAAATATAATTTGTTTGCCCTTACGTCTGCGCCAAGGAGACCTGCATGTTGTATGAGTGTGCGAGAGAGAGAGATGGAAATATAAAAGGAGTGGGGTAACAAGCTGGCAACGCTGAGAGTGATACGGCATCTGATTAGCTGGACTCCAGAACTCTTCCCATTTGAAACACATAATAGTAACACCATTTACGTACCTGCAGCAAAACTCGGGGTAGTTGCGGTCCCGTCTTTTGATGGGGTGTAGGGCGGCATTGCATTCGGAACGCAACATCCGTGTCCTCAGCAGACCCTCGTCAAATAATAATTGAAGGCAGGCCTCCTGATTATTAAAGTAAAAGGCCAAGTCTAATTTACTGATTTGTCGAGCCATTTTCCGATTTTCAACAACTTGCTGAACGAATCTTAACTATTTGAAGAACGCACATAACAAACAGCCTTCGCTTCTAACAATACAATAGATATGTACTTCAGCTGGAACAGCAAGCCTACTTTTGTAAAACACTAAAACTGGGAGGAAATATGGTCAGTATTTTCCAAAACTGATCTGCGTTAGTATCTACATGTCTTTTTGCAGCGGTGAGTATAGATGTCTGGGGCATTTTTGCAGATATTGGCTACAAGTGTTGCATATGTGACGACCTGTTCTTACTTTGTGAATAATTAAGAAACACGTGGTCATGTCGAACACTCGGGAGCAAACACTCAGAGCAGAACTACATGCTTTAGCGAGAGGATGGAATCTTTACTATGTTTCATTGGTAAAAAGATAGGGTAAAGCTAATTAAAAGTGGAATTCACTTAATAAGAATATTTACTACAACAAACAGATTTACAAAAGCGGCCATAACGGCCGTTTACATGATCAATCAGCTCGCAGTTACCGAGAGAGAGAGTCTCTAGCTCAAAAACCACCCATCCAGTCAAGGAGAGGAGGGAGTGACGTCACCTACTACTGTGTGTGCGTGTGTGTGTGTGGTGTTTAAGGGCCCGTCGACAACAAGGTCATTTGGGCCGTCACCTACTACTTGAGTCAGAGTAAATTACTACAATCTGTGACATCTCTCCCTCGCTTCCATAAAGATCAATGGATATGTTTTTGCCTCGGTAGCGTAGATGGTAGCAAGTCTGCCTCACGTTCAAGAGGTCCCGAGTTCGAATCTCGGTCAGGGTGAGTTACCTGGATAAGGTTTTTTTCCGGGGTTTTCCCTTATCCTTCAAGAAGACGAATGTCGGGTAACTCTAAGCTCCATGGACCCTGGAACATCTCTCCCTCGCTTCCATACATTGATCTTTAAAACAATATTACATTAATGTTGACATAGTGTTACAGTACATTTAAACAATTTAAAAAAACACTGATAACTGTGGAGTCCCCAGTATACAACTGTTAGTTTGATAGTTTAGTCACAAAATAAAATAAAAAAAAATCACTGTCATAGCCCAACCCTACTGAATTAGATGCACCACCAAAGTGTTTTTTTTTTCTTTTTCTTGGAAGCACTAGTCACTGTAGATGTCTATTGTAATCAGGGGAACCATTTCCCACACACGATTATAGTACGTAAGGTGGTGTTGGCCCTTACTCGGCTAACACATTATGAGTCCACTGGAACCTGTGGTGAGGGGAAAAGACCTCCCCACCCGACGATTGTGAGTGTGCTGTAGAGGATCACCATACACAGGTTGCTAGCAAACCTGCCAGGAAGTGGGGGGGGGGGGGTGTAGTTGCAGTAAATAGTGGCTAGATGTGTTTTAGCTGGGGCTCCTAATGACATTAAACTAACCAAACTGGAACAATTTTACAAGAGTATCAGAGACAAAGAAATGTAATTGAAAGTGACATACAAATTTAGTAGATAACATTAGATCACATACAAAACATTGAAAAATAAGCTGTGATTACAAATACAATACATCAAAGTTTTTTTAATAAATGAACCTAAAGTTACAATAAAGAACAGCAATATGTATGTGCACATATTAACAATATGAAGACGTGTGTGGCCACAGATAAACCTAATTAAGGGTACCCTTGAAAAGAAAAAAAAATTGTGCGCACTACCCAGATTTGACTTACAAAAATTTAACATTTTAGAAATTACAAGCAAGCTTACTAATAATCACATTTTTGTTCTAAGACAAAAAAAAATTGACAATACAAAGCAGTTGATAATAAAGTGTATTGCAAAACACTCAGATTTGAGGGGAATAAATGATTTAAAATACAGACATTAACACAATATTTTGAAGTAATGTATTGAAAAGATTACAAATGCAAGATGAACACAGCATTCAATTGTAATTACAATCTTCCATTTAATGTACATTTAGTATACAATCAGTTTCTCACCCAAACTTTTTCCTATGTTTCATTGAATAATAAAATGATTTTCTTAGCCATGGCATAAGTCGATTGTATAATGACATCATATTTGTTTCTGCTAACATAAGTAATTAAACATATACATGTCCCCCTTCATGCAACATTATGCAATGAACAGTACATTATCATATACAAATAACACATGCAAGCATGCAATTAAAATCCCAAACACTAATAAACATGCATAACATAGAATACCAGAAAATATTACACCTCAACGTGGTGTCAGTTACTCTGTTGACTCAAGTAGTAGGTGACGTCACTCCCTCCCCTCCTTTATGACTAGATAAAGAATCTTTAAGAGAGAGACTCTCTCTCGGTAACTGTGAGCTGATGGATGTATCTGTAGGCAGCTCCGTTTCTGGGCAGGTAAACGTCCGTAATGGCCGCTTTTGTAAATCTGTTTGTTGTAAATATTCTTATTAAGTGAATTCCACTTTTAATTAGTTTTACTCTACCTTTTTACCAATGAACCATTATAGAAAAGATCCCATCCTCTCGCTAAAGCATGTAGTTCTGCTCTGAGTGTTTGCTCCGTAGTGTTCGACCTGACCACGTGTTTCTTAATTATTCACAAAGTAAGAACAGGTCGTCACATCTGTGACAATATCTTTCTCATGTTGGCTACAAGTGGCTACAACAGGAGAACCGATTTGCGCATGCGTATATGTGCACCTTTGGGCTTGGAAAATATTTTCGCGTAGGTACCACAAAAGTAAGTTTCTCCATATATTTTGTTGCCCACAGAGCTTCTTAAGAAAAGTTCTGTATTTTAGAATAGAATGAAAATAAGCAAGTGCAGTTTCGATAATTTTTATTGTAATTTAGTCACCAACGGAATTGTGCAGTTGTGTAGTCTTTGTGTAATTTAATATGGGTTCTTAGTTCTGCTATGTCCGTTTATTGTTTCTTTGTTTGTGACAGATTAATACAATGTTGAATATGAATGGCATAACCTCTAGCGTCCGTACGTATCATATGTGATACCTCCGGTTTCGAATTTTTCCCGTCCTTTGTATCGCAAAATGTACGTCCTGAGCATTGTTCGTCATGTGTTTTAACTTGCTGGCAAAAGCCAGTGGCAGCAACGGCTGGAAATTGTTCTGAAGCCATGCAACATGTGAGGATGTAAGAAAGGTAAATATACATATTTTTTTGCAATTTCACAACTTAAAGTGTTTATTTATATTCAGAAGTGTTTTATTTAACATTTAAAAAATATCCTAGTTACTGAAATGTTCTTAATGTTAAAATCGTCTACTTTTTTAATGTGATACCTTGGGACTAAAGTGTTGTTGTTTTCAAATGCTAGGCTTTGGCAATGAAGCCATTAGCTCTCTTGCTCTCCTATATTTCTGTGTAGTGGATCCGGCAGGTAGGGCTTCACAGGTTAAAAGATGTTCTTCAGTCATTTCCTCTTCTTTGTTGCACAGAGGGCAATTTGGACTTGTATAAATTCCTATTCTGTGTAAGTGTTTGGCCAAATAATCATGTTCTGTAAGTAATTTAAAATTTGCTACTGCAGCTTTGCATGGGATTTCTGGATTTTTAATTAAAATGTTCCATTTTTTATCTTTGGCTTTGTTAGATATTGATTGGTTTTGTTTGTTTTTATATTTGCTTTTGATTAATCTTTTTATAGATGTAAAGGGTAAGTTTTTACTTTTGTTCTGAATTAAATTTGCACCTTTTTTGTCAAGAAAATCAGCTGATTCATTTCCAGCAATTCCACAATGTGCAGGTATCCACTGTAATATAATTCTTTCCATAACTTTGTGTAGGAAACTTGTTTGTGTTTTCATCTTCATTGGTTGTAGTAATCTTTTCTCCTGGGACTAAAGTATTACAAAATGCATTAGTCATGTTTTGTAGGTTATAAACGCGTGCTTATTTGTTTTGCAAGGTATGGTGCTTCTTTTTTGCAAGTTTTAGTTTTTTATATTAACATTACATGCAGGGCATGTAGAAGTATTAGATATTTTAATTTAATAAATTATAAATATATAATAATAAATTAATCTCTGTTTATCCTGAAGGTATAACTGATGATGAAATCATGGAACTATTGGTAGTGGAGGAAATATTTCACAATTTGACTTCTATGAAGATGAAGTTGAAGGTGATTTGTCAGTCAGACCAACAACACCAGCAGTTGAGTCATCATCTGATGTCTCTCTTTACACAACTTTAAAATCTGTCGATGCCAACGGTATCTTAGCCACATCTAAGCCAAGCTAAATTAAGCGTGAAAAATGGTCATCATATTTGTAATATTTGCAAGACTTGTAATGCCTGCGATGGCATATGAGCAGCAAGAAGTAAGGGAATAAACTTTCACAAGGACCTATCGGTAAGTAAGATGTTGGCATGTAGCTAAATACCGAAAATTAATATCATAACTTAACCTGAATTGTACCTTCATACATATTCATTTATAATTAAATTCTTTAAATTATATAGCACTTTATAATGTATCAAGGATGTTTTACATGAAAAAGCATTAGTTTCATTAACCTTGTTACTTAATTATTAATTCAAAAACAATGTTTTTCTGCTTTTTTTTAGCTACCTCATCTCAGGCTACCAGAAATACGATGGCAGAAATCAAAAGTGCCGAATGATTGGAAATTTTGTATGTTTATTGTTTTGGTGGTGTGCAGTGATCTTCAGGAACATTATTAACGTAGAACAAAGCTTTCTTTCTCACCTATATGGCAATTTATTGTGGCTTATCAGATATTTCAGTTTGAGTTTCATTTCAATATCAGTGGAAAATTAACAAAAACTTTGAGGAGTGTTGTGATCAATATGTTCTAAATTTTCAGGAAAAGTGAAGTTATTTTAGACAGTTGATTGGATATATTCGTTGGTTTTGTGTTAGAAGTTTTAAATTTAAAATATTTGAGTCATATATATATATATAACAGTCCAGTAAGTAGTTTCCAGTTTGAATTACTGCAAAATAGCTTTGCTAAATTACAGCTATTTTGTAATCATCATTTGATTTCCATGAGTTCATATAAAACAACATTAAGCCAAAATTAAACACCATAAATATGTGATTTCAATATGTAAGCCTTGTTTTGGGGGTGGGGTTAATTCAGTCCATATAATTAGCTGTCATCAAAGACAGAAAAAGTTAAACAATTGCTTGTTAGCTTTATAAACATATCTCATTTACATGTTACATATCTTTAATTCTCATGCTTTTTGTACTAACATGTGTACAACAAACTTATATACGAAGATTTTCAAAAAAATTCTTCCATCTCAGACTACCTTTTATATGAAACATTTGTGCATTTAGCCACAGTACTTTCCTAGATTAAGTAATCTAAAATATATGAATTGTTTATGAAAATGTATTTGCAATGTATGGCGGCAGCATCTGTTTTTTATAACGATATACTGTGTTTGCTATAGTACATGCTTCACTGTGTTAGTCTAATCCAAGTATGTGAATTTTCAGATATACTAAAACTGTGGATTTGTACAGAATTCAATTCTCTTTGATTTATGTAGAATTTCTTTGTTTATAATTGGTATTATCTGTGTTTACATATAATCTGGGGCTTAAATTAAAATCTTCGGGCAAGAAGCTTGGATATGAATTTTTACAAAGTTTTTCTTTAAATTGCAATGATATTTTAAAGAATTAGGTTCTCTTAACCTTACTCATCATTGTATAACTGCATCAGTAATAAAGAATCTCATAGTCTTCAACAGCAATTAAAAATATGATCTGAGATTCCATAAATTCAGTTTGTTTTATCTTGTTTAATGCAGTAATCACTATGTAATATTGTACACACTACACCAAATAATATACCTGAATAGCCATCTTAGAAGATATCTGGTGGGATTAGAATTGATCTTGTAAAAGGTTTAAGAAGTTTTAAGTGCAATTGTGCATTTGCAAGAAATTATTAAAATGTCATTGTACCATCGTCATCATTATATGCCATTTTTAATTCCAGTATTCCACTTTTTCTTAAAATATGTACAATGTCAGCTGCAGCTAGGACTTAGAGAATGACATGTTCTCAAATTAGTAAAGCTTCATAATAAACAATAGGTAGGGGTAATGATATTTAGCATTTTGATTTTTACATTAGCATTTTGTAGCATTTATACATTTGCAATTTAGCATTTTATAGCATTTTGAAGAAAGTTTGAGTTAATTTTGTTAAATGATGAACATCAATATTATTTATATGAAATTTAAAACACATTTATGGTGAGTTAAAAGTGCATAAAGTGTCAATTTATTTCACATTAGTATAGGTTAAAGCAATACGCAGAAATATAGAACAATCTGATACAGACTAAAGCATATTGCATAACACAAAAAAGATAAATCCATACTGATGTAGAACTCAATAAAAAGAAAATGCACTTTAGTCCTCCTGTCACAATCAAATTATATTTACTGAAATGTCTCTTAGCATCTACACTGTTGGTAGCATCCGAAATACATTGCACAGCTACTCGGGCAAATTCTGGGTATTTAGCTTAACAGCCAACATCCGTTACATGCAGTGATGCAAAGCCACATAATTTTTAAAAGCAGATATAGCCACACCTATATAATGCACTTATTGTTTCATTCCATTGAACAGATAAGGAATTATGGACTGTCGAAAGAAATAATGCTTAGATGTGTATGCATTTTAATTAGACCTATTAACAACTCAGACAGTTCCAGCACTTTCACTGCATAATTAAGCTCACAAACAGCTGTAATGCTTCTGAGTGTAACCTTTCATTGATTTACTTATGTGACACACATTCAGTTGTATGTCATAGCCTGAGAGGTTTACACTGCAGAGAGCACCAATTGCCATCTTAGTACATATATAGCTTGAAGTCTTACCAAGTTAAAGTAAGCCATTTACCAAAACATTTGCTGTACCAAGCAAATCATACTTCAGTCAGATAATTACATGAAATTTTGTCCTGTTAGAAGATAACTTTGCATTAAAATTTATTTTTAAAACTGCTTATTGTCTTTTTTCAGCATTTATTACTGTGCCATTAGAGCATTTACAAATTCAAGGCTGTAATATTCCAGTGTTTCAAAGACAAAGTTAAGCTTAGGACAATTTTAAATGAATGATACAGTTTTTATGTGCTTAGTATTCTTCTTAGATTCATTGAACTGTATTTTTCATTCAAATCATAATCATTTATACATGCAGTATAAATGATTATTAGAAGTATATAAAATGGTAGCTTATTCATTGTATGTCTTTGCCTCATGTACTAATTTGTGAGGTTTTACTAATACCATGAATCAATCACAAATTTCAGGTTTTTCTTTGAATATTCTTTTGTAAACTTGTGCTCAAAATGATGTGTGTACTATAGAGCTTTTGAAATTCTTAGTAAATATAAGCTATTAACAGCTTCTTTGTTTTCTATTTAAAGAGAGAGTGCTATTTTTTTGTACATAGTTGTTTGTATCTTCACTTACAATTTATATATACATTTCTTTAGTAATGTTTTTCGTTTTTTGTTTTTTCTTTTTGACACTTTCCTTCCAGGGAATTTTTCAACATTCTGTGTACAAAGAATTTGCATTATTCATAACCTTGTGATATCCTTTCCTGTTTTCCAGTACCTGCAGAATGCATTGATTTAGTGCCAGGTTTTCTTGTAATTATCACAGTAACAAGCTTTGAAATTCACATTCAGGGAAAGGAAGTACAGGTGTATTGTATAACCTCGACAACATCTTGAGTAATCTCACTCTGTCAAAGTTGCAATTGTTTCTTAAAGACATACTTATTCATTTATTACATGAATATAAAAGCTATAATGCATAGTGGCAACAGGAAAAATATCACGTTTGGAAGTGGCTTCTGAGACCTTTTTTTCCGAATTTAATTGGTCACTTCTTTCGAAGTCACATCTTGCACTGTGATGAATAATTTACGCACATTTACTCAGCATATTTAACGCGTATTTTGCTAATATGTAATATATGAACTGTGCCATAAATTATTCATTAGTGCACAAGATTAGGCTTCGAAAATGTTGGATTCAATCAGTCGCTGAACACAGGGGAGGCGAATGTACCATAACTTGGTCGAAATAGAAGCTCACTGCATTACCGACGACATGTTGGTTAGTTTGTGTATCTGGCATCGAAAGGTTGAGGAGGAGCGCCCTATGCGTCTTCAATTTTTACCACGGAGTTGAGAATCTGGTATTAATCTGTGAGTGAGATACAACACAGGGGGCCTAAGTAGAGGACATTTTATGAATGTGCATCAAGTTTCATTAACAGGAAAATCAATGGACTACTGGAGCAGAATAGATACTATTGTTAGAGATAGGTTTTAAGGAATAATCTCAATTTGATTGATGACAATGCTGGATCAGAGGAATCTAAAAAAGTGACAGTTATTGGAAGATATGGCTACTGCTTGACAGTGTAACTGTAATGGTCACATATTGGTGGCCGTTCTCCTTTGGAACATATCAAAGGTGACCCAACTCTTTATTTGTTGGGTTTTAATCATTAGATCATGCACTTATGCGCACTCCCCAGACTCTGGAAAACATGGGGAATCATCCCACCACCACCGGGAGTTAAACCCGGGACCCCTTGCATGGCAGGCAGGTGCTCTACTGAATGAGGTACAGTGCCAGCCTGAAAGAAATGGTTTTGCTCTGTTTCACAGCAAGTGATGTTAAGTTATCATTAAAAGAGCTTAATGTTAATATGTTTAGCGCAACCTCATTTGTATTTGTATTATAGTCCACTGGTATCACATATGATAACAGCTGTAAAATCTTTTTGAAAATAATAAAAAATATTTTTCTTGTATTTTTACTTTATTTGTGTCTCTATCACCTTGTACTATAGAGTTTCAAGAAAATTAACCTTCAGACGTATCCTCAGGACTCTAGAGGTTAAGAAAATAATTATTGGAAATTAATGGAAATTGTTCTTTCACACTAGCCGTGTGTAGGACGCACAGTGAAAGGTTAGAGCCAGAATGAAAAATTCAGTGCCATAGTCGGGATTTGAACCACGGATCTTCTGGTTTCTGTCCAGCCGCTCTAATCATTTGAGCTACTATGGCCAACGTGCCAATATGGCATTAAATTCTCCAACTGACTCATGTTTCTCCCATTCTGGCTCTACCCTTTCAAAATAATGATTGTCCAAGAATTCAAATTTAAAAAACATGGTACATGCGAGAGCCCCTAATGGTCTACCAGGGAAATATGAGTCAAATGGAGAATTTAATGTCATGACGGCAAGTTGGCCATGGTAGCTCAAAGCGTAAGAGTGACTGGACGGAAACCAGGAGATCTGTGGTTCAAATCCTGGCCATAGCATTGAATTTTTCATGTTGACTGTCTATGGTACAACTAGTTTATAAAACATGTATTCTGAAGTCAGCACATTATATTGTAGTCATAATAGTAGAGTCACACTACACTATGATAGGTCTAATGATGTAATGGATCTTTCTAATAGGTTTGCCATGAGTACAACTTGCCTGAGAGTTGCAGTCACGAGAATGTTTAAGTAATGATAAGCCTTGTTAATATTTTTGTGTTTGAGACATACTCACACTCTTCTGTCACAGTAGTTACTGATTGTAAAATTTCCAAAGGACGTTCTCATGAGTGAAGCATTCTACGTAGTCAGTCTGAGAAGTACCTAATCCAGTACCTATCATATGGCTCACTTCTCAAAAGTTGGTAAAGCACTAACTGTATAAATCATCATCTTCCTGACAAGGTTTAGGCCTGTTTCGAAGCTAAGTAAATTGTAAATTGGTCTTCGTTGCTATTCAATGTTTCTTTGTCCTGATCGTGTATAAAAGAATGCTTGCCATGGTTATCCTGAAGGGGACATTCTTAAAGCATGACTCTTTCTGATATTGTTGAATTTCATCAGTCAAGTTTTCTTTCATTAGTTGTACCCTGATATCAATATTTTTCATTCTGTCTATTCTTGTTACTCCAAATAGTAGCTATAGGAATTTCATTTGGGCTGCTTCTAATCTAGATTTTTCTCTAGCTCCTAGGGACACATTTCGCAGAAGTGCTGGCTTTGACAGTCTTTGTATTACTTCTCATTCTTTTGCCAAAATGTCTGTTTAGTTTGTTATAAGTTTCTATGTTTTCCTCAATATCTGCCTTTGTATTCCAAATTGATACTTTAGAACTAAATATTTGAATGTTGATACAAGCTCACTAATTTGTTCCATAATTTTTATTCTTTATTTCTTCTCTTCCTATCATTGCCATTGCTTTTGTTTTCTTTTCAGAAATGTTCATGTTACAATTTTTCACTACTGCATTTACTTTTTTGACAGCTTTTTGTAATTCTATTTTGTTCTTAGCTTGCAATACCTGGTTGTCTGCAAATATTATGGTGTCTATATTAATATTATTGAAAACTTTTTTTTTTTTTTTTTTTTTTTTTTTTTTTTTTTTTTTTTTTTTTTTTTTTTTTTTTTTTTGTCTATGTTGACCTCCAGTCTTGGATTATTTTGTTTAAATATAGATTGAATAATATCAGTGACGATCTGCATCCCTGTCTTAATACTGTGTTAACTTGCAGAGCTGCTTTATTGTTATATGGTGAGTTATTCAGATTGGCTGGTATTTTATATTCTTTCATTATTTTCCATAAGATATTTCATTGCACTCTTATCATAAGATTTAATGTAGTCTAGGAAGTGTAAATAGCTTTGTAAGTTGTATTCAGATCTTTTCTGTAAAATCTGTTGTATAGTAAAAAGCATTGATACAAGATCTGCCCTTTCTGAAACCATATTGCTCTTCTCCTAGGATTTTCTCTGCTATTGGATGTAATTTCTTTTTTTAGGACAGCTGAGTATAACTTATATGCCGTCATTTCTTATGTATGTTATATTGGCATTGCACCACTCTTCAGGTATTTGTCCTTTCAAAATTACTTCCCTCTGTATTTCCACAGTTTTGTGTTAATACTCTATAGGTACAAATTTCAATTTTAGAATTAGAGGTTTGCTCATCATACCAGTCTCCTCCTGCCCTGCCTCATTCCATACTCAGTGTTATTCCATAGATCTTTTCTTTAAAGCATATATATTTAACCAAAAATTTTTGACATCAGGTTTGGTGATCAAGGGGCTGCTGAATTACAATAACCTAAATTAATAAAATGGAAAGAGTAAACAAATTATAAGTAGAATAGCAATTAAATCAAATTAGAAAACCAATTAGTATAAAAATATAAAATATAATACACAAGAGGAACAATTAAAATCAAAATAAAATCAATAAGCATCACAATATAAGAATACTATTAAAATTGTACATTCATAGGATATTTACTCCATGAGAGAAAAACGTTGCTAACAAAACATAAGTGATGATGCAGGAATGTTTAATAGGGTTAATTACTATTCCTTTCTTGGAAGTGTTGAAAACAGTGTTGTAATAAATTAAATTTAAAGGGAGTCCATGACACTAAACAACACTTTTAAATTTTCCTGGAACATGTTTCACAGACTTTGCCTTTCTTTCTGGCCAATCTGTACATGAGTGCATTAGAAATAAGGATCACCAAAGGTTTCCCTTGGATGTTCAAACTCTGGCAACAATATGTGGATGACATCTTTGCAATAGTACCAAAAAAAAAACTGATGCACTAAACGTTTAAATATCCAAGGAAAAAAGCATCAAGTTCACTGTAAAAATAAAATAATACGAGTATTTACCATTTTTGGATCTAAAAATAATCAGAAATAAAAACAGAATAAACTTTGGCATTTACAAAAAACCAACACAGACAGATAACTACATAAAAGCACAATGTGCTTCACTGTCCCTATGCTTCTTTCAAGTTTATACTTTGAACTACATACAAGCTAATGGCTACAACCCAAGATCCCACAAACAGGCAATCTTCAATAGTTTAACACACAAACTGGTCAACATCCCTCTCACAGCAGAAGAATACAACAAAATTATTGAAATAGCACAAAAAATGACTTTCCCAAATCATTAGTAGACAAGAAAGTGAACTTAGCAAAAAAAGAAGAATCTAATAAAGGAAACCACAAGCCTCTCAGGTACAGAAACTAATATGATTTTCAAAAAATTCACTTACTATCCATGGGCCTTTGATAAATTCCATAAGGTCTTCAAAAAACAAAACATTCAACTAGCACCAGTCAATCATTACTCCTTATGTAATCATTATATATATATATATATATATATATATATATATATATATATATATATATATATATAAAATTGAATGTTGTGACCAAAGTCAAATTTATATTGGAAAAACCAAAAGAAATTTAGAAACAAGAGCAAAGGAACACTTTAGGAACATAAAATATAAACGATTAGAAAAATCAGCAGTTGCTATGCATTTTTGGGAAAATAACTGCAACATAAATCCAGAACCAAAATTACTAAAACATACATCAGGAAAACAAGAGCTGTCCACATGACAGCAAATCTTCATTTCAAAAAATAGGAACAAAGTATTCAATTTTGACACCTCCAGAAATATTTGTTCAGCAAGTTCCTCGAACCGCCACCAGAGGAGACCTACAACAAGATATCGCCAGCTACACCACTGAGAACCAGTTGATGTCTGGTTGACAATGGAGGCAAAGTCTCTGAAACATATTCCCAGAAAATTTAAAAGTGTTGTTTAGTGTCATTAATCGACTCCCTTTAAATTTAATTTAATTACTACATCGCAGAACTGTTTAATAGAATTTGAGCCTTTTTAAATAAGGCAATATTAAATTTGGTACGCCTTCCCTGCTTCCAAAAAGTAATCCAATGACGAACCAGTTTTGAAGTGATAGTACTTCAGTGCTAAAGTAGGATGGCATTGCCTATATATAAATTTCTTTCTCCCCATCAGCCTATTCAACTTTCTCATCTCTCTCAAACCAGATTGACAACTACTGTTCCTTCGAGCTGATTAATTGTAATATTTGTTCTTCTGAATGAACCATTAGATGAGTAATATTGAGCCTCTTCATGTACTTTCCAACCCATGGACTTGAGTGAAGAAGCCAAATAACTTCAAACTTTATGTATGGTGGTAAACAGTGCCCATTTTTAGGACATGATTCCAGCAAACATATTTTGGAAAATGATGGACCCTCTGAAAACAGAACATCTTTGACTCTTAAAACATATGCTGTACATGTTTTAAATGCTTCAGTTCTTAGGTCCTTTTGAATACAACTGTCACTTCAATTAACTGCTTTGGGAGATGGTATATCTGTCTTAAATAAAGCTGATCTCTTTTCCTTCTCAAGGTTCCTTCTCTCAAGTAGCTCTCATCAGAACTAAACCAGGAAATCAATGATTTCCTTAGCAGCAGCTTTAATTATTTTGTCCACATTCTGCAGGAAGCCTGATTTCAGTTTTTGCAGCAGTGCTCTTTGTAATGGATATACAAGGCTGCACCAGATGTACTGATTGTAATAATGAAAAGCTTTTGATTAAGCTTAAGTGTGGATGAAGCACTTAACTTGAGATGTTTTTATATAAATTTTGAGATGAGAAGCTTTTCATCACATATAATTGCACTATTGAAATTAACACCCACATATTTTATATATTCTTTATCAGTTAAAAATTTTACATCTGAAACGTCCAAAGAAGTTATATTTGCTAAAGAAATTATACCACTCTTGATGCAGATAGATCTGCTTTTAGCTGGATTTATTTGAAGACCTATGGAACTTAAGCTAAGATAGACTGAAAAGTGATTGGATTCCTTATTCAATTTGTGATATTAAAGCAATATTATCAATAAAAGCCAAGGCTGGTCATTTGGCTAAAATAGGGCTTAATTGGAATCCATATTCCTCAGTCAAACACCTCAAAATTGTACCCAGTACCAAATTAAAAACTGTCAACAAGAATGGACAGCTCTACATCTTACTGGATTGATGCTGTCTGTGAAAGCCTAAGTTGTTACATCTAAGAAATTTATTTATTTATAAATTTACGTACGTTTTGTTTCACCTTTCATTGTTTCAGTCTGCATCATATTTGTAAACAAAATACTAATGGAGAACGGCCGCCGATATGACCATAGTAGTTCAAGGCGGGGTATAAATGGAACAAGCAAAAAAAAAAAAGTACTAATGACTCAAAAACATTAACTTTGCTAGATTTCCAAATAAATCTCTTCAGTTCTAGTTTTTGCTCAGATTACAAATAATAAAGGTCATCTTCAAAATCTGCACAATCTTCATGTGCCGATCCTTCATATTTATAACACTAGATCAAGTTTTTGTTGAAATTTTTGTTGCAGATAATGAAGTCTGTGTTTTCATTGTCTTTCTTTGTATTGGATCTTGGCTTGGGTTTAAGGTGTTACTTTTAAACATTTAAACTAGAAACTAGAACACTCTTCTATTTGATAAGGTCTACATTGTTCTTCCTTCACAAGCAGTATATTCTTGTAGGAACTTTCTGGGTTTTTCTTTTCTTGGAATGTAGTCATCTTTCACTGCAGGCTGAAACTGGAGAAACCTGTTAATGAGCTGAAAAGAATTTTGAAAATTTGCCTTTTTCTGCAGAAGACAACATTGAAGGTGTCACACTTTCTTCAGTTTTCTTAGCTCTTTTGGGTGGTGTGGAGGTCATTGTTCTGGAATCACTTCCAGATCATCTGCAACTGCAACATTAGCAGTGTCATGGAATGAGAGCTAGTGTTATCTTCTTAAACAAAGGAAGGCAAACTCTGATGATTTTCCACATCAACTAGTCCTGAGATTGAAACCTGTTTATCCTTGTTAGAGTTTCTGTCAATTTGGAAGCCATAAAATCAAGATCAGAGAAGAGTGTCTTGTTGATAGGAACAATTCCAGTACAACTGAAGCCTTTCTGAACAAGTTCTAGCCTGCAAGTCTTTCTATGTGCCTCGGCAACTATTTGAACAGTATCATAATCATTAATCCTCATTTCAAGATATTTCCTCATCCAAAGATTGCAAGAAATAGCATACACTTGTTTGAAGGATTTCATGAATGCTCCCTCTAGAGGCAGATAGCACAGAATTACTAAAATACGTACAAAAACATAGTGAACTCGTCATATGGTAGAGAATATACATAGAAAAGCATAAAAACCAACTAATGAACTTTGAAATCCCACCAGAAGAGAATCCCACATTTAAGTTCATCACTAAATCAACAGATGGCAGCAGCAACTCCAGAATTACCCACACCACCACACCACTGGATCAAGCTTTAGTCGCATAAGAGCAGAAGATGCAAACGATGATTTGCGAAACATGTCCTCAAAATAGGTACGAAAGTGAAGCAGATGTGTAATAAATACGACTCATCTAAAAATTAATAATTGCTTTGTATATTTGTCCCATACTACCCACCAACTCTACTGTCTCATATCGGACGAGCATTAACAAATAATAAAAATACTGCATTCCAATTTGTTTATAGCAAGTAAATATAATTTAAAGGGGTGACATCACAACATAACAGCATTCAAATCTCTTACCTATAATGACACAATAGACCTCTGAAGTTAAGATGCAGCAGAAACTCATTACACAATGCACACAAGAGAACCACTCAGATATACACTAGCTGATGCACCAACTCCAACTAACTGCTTATGATAAAGCATCATCCGTGCTTCACACTGGGTACTGTAGTTATCTGCCATCTACTTTATAGCCTTTGAAACATGAACTGTCCCATGCTATCTGATGTCCCATCCTACCTCACCTTCCCCTAAGTGTTAGCAATGATGATTGCAACTGGAAATTTGTTTCTCTCTATCTGCATATATTACTAAAAATGTAACAGAATGTTTTGCAAATACTTAGTATTTACGAATTTAAGATACCTTAAACTGAAAAGAGCTATAAATAACTTTTGGATGAAGTATAATTTTATAACAATGCATTAACATAATTGAAAGTATTCCAGGGAATTCCATACTGAGTTTATCATAAATGCTGTGGAGTGACTGGACTTTTCTCTTTTTAACAGATATCCTTTGAAAATATATAGAAATGGATGAACAACAGCAGGGGTCAAGGAGGTTGCCACGGCCAGGGAACAGATGTAAGTTTGCTACTTTTTGGTTTATTGTAGCATTTGTTTCGCTTATAACAGCCAGGTTAATTATGTAGTATATTGTCACATTCTCAATAAGCTAAATCTTAAACAACTGTTTAATATATATTTTATATATTATAAAGTATACAATGCCAGGAAGCTTCAAGTTGTCAAAGTCAACCAGAAAAAAAACAAAAAAAAACTGGAATTTTAGATTACAAACCCGATGATATACCATATGCAGAGTCTGCCAAAATATTTATACATTGACCAATGTAGCTGTGGCAATAACTTGTCATTTCATTACATGTACATTTTGAACATCCTAAGTAACCTTGAGCTTAACTGAAGAGAGTACTGCAAGTTATTTAAATGTAAAACACACATATATTAATAGTTTTTATTCCTTAAAATGTGTAGACATATTTTGGTGGACTTTGTATGTGCATATTTCTCCTGTTATTTTCTTGTAGATATGTACCTATAGTATACTTATGAGGGACATTAAATAAGTAACAATCAACTCTGAAATGTATTGTGCTTCTCTAAGGAAATTGAAGAAACAACTGCAGCATGTTCATAGCCACAAAAATGCAAATGAACTTCCCATTCTGCATGATAATGCAAGGCCTCACATAAGTGGAAGCAAACAAGCCCTCCCATCAAGTGGCATAAGACCATAGCATTGAACAGAGATTATGTTGAAAAGTAGGGTTTTGTAGCCAAAACATTCTGAATTTTAATCCTGCATAAAACCAACCTACTTTAAGCAAAAAGTATTGCATTACTTATTGAATGCCCCTGGTATAATTAACAGAAGTTGTAGTGGACAATTAAAATATCTGAAAAGATACACAAGTTTATCATTTTTTTGTTTACTTTTTTGTATTTCTTATCTAAAGACTTTAATGGTCATGACTAGGGCCTGGAATTTGTTGACCTAAAAATTCTCTAAAAATGAGCTATAAGTGCCCTTTAAATATAAAAAAATATGCACATAAACTGTAAAAAAAATGACCTAAACAAAAATAAATAATTTATTTCATAGTAATAATTAATATATGGTTCGAATAACCACATTTTAAAATTGACTTTCTTAGTAAATAATGCACTAATTGCTATTAAATAATAAATAAATTCAAAATTCATTAGGTCATTTTCAATTTTATAAAATATGAAAAAATAAGTTTCTGTACCCATTAGCCAAAACATACCTTACTTAGCATTGCAGTACACCATGGTCATCTTCAAGTTATCAAAAGTAAAGGAACGGTCGTTGTCAATTAAAACTGCTTTATACTTTGAGAAACTTTTCTTCACTTCCACAGATGTTATAGGTGCATATTTGTCACTGCCTGTAAAATCCTGTTCAAAAATATCATTTCTGAAGTTTTCTCCTGACAGATATTGGCAATCTGACAAACTGTTTGGTATCCTTTATGTTTGTCCAATACAAATTATAGCTTCTGTCTAATTTTGTTCCCAATCTCACCTTTAACATTTTGTATCCTCTCTTCCGCAATCCTCACTAACTCATTAGACTTATCCAATGTCATGCAACTTCCTTCAAAAAAAGTAAAATTTGATTTAATGAAAGCTAATTTACCTTGTATTTGAGTATCAGAAAACAGATCCTGTGCGCTCTGAATTGCCTTAGTATCTACCCTATCTAAGCTATTCACCACTTCTCTATTTGAAAATTGTCACAGTGCAGATAACCATTTACCCCAGCATGTTAAAATTGGTGTCGGGGGCAAAGCTATATTAGGGGCTTTATATTTGAAATACATAGTTCAGGTTGGCGCATTCAAAAATGTTTTCTTTACTGTGGAAATTAGTGTATCTACTGTGACCTGTTCCACCATGATGAATTCAATGAAAAGCATGGGCCAAACATGTAACATGCACCATCTTACTGTAAAATGATTGGATTGATTTTGCTGTCTTTACCATGTAAGGCGCCGCGTCTGTTAGGAAGAGGAGCACGTTGTCATGCTGTATTCCACTACGTCACAATAAACACATGGATTTATCGAACAGTGGTTAACAGCTTCTATATCCTCTGAGGTCAGCTCTGGTGTGTGTGGCACCAGTAGCTTCTAGCGTACCATTGGCCACATAAAGCCCCTCTGAATCGGTTGTCTCATCAATTGATACATACTTTTTTTTTCCCATTCACACATTCACGTATTCGGTTTAACGTGTCTTCATAATATTTTTATAGGTAACTTTTACGCAAAGTTGATTCATCTGGAATTGTATGACCAGTGTGACGTTCAAGAAAATCTCATAATTTGGAATTAATGTTTCTAGTGAAATATTTGTGCTAACAAACACTTAACATAATTCTTTATAAAAGGAAGATGACTTGTTACTTGACGTCAAAGCTGTTTCTTTTAACAGTACCTGAGACGCTCACATTTTGAAGAGCTCGCAAATGCAATGCATGCAATCCACACGTATTGCATGGTGTAATTGGCGATTCCTCGAATTGATGCGTCAGAAATTCACCAGCACTGTTAGAATGATGAGCTGTGGTAATTACATGTTTACCACACTTACAAAGTTACTATTTCTTAAAAAATATATAAATGATTATTTTAAAATCCCCCAAAAAGCCCAAGGGACGGGGTCAGGGTCAGGTCCGCCACGGGAATCGAACCCGGGCCTCCCAAATGCAGGCTACAGATGAAAATGCCCTATAAATTTGTGAAAAAGAAAGAAAATGACTATTATAAAAATGTGGAAAAAGTGCATTTAGATGACCTGTAAAAACCATATATATCTAACGTATTTGTTTCAGAATGCCCTTAAGCATCGTCTATGACTTCAGAAAAAAGATTACTTTTCATCAAAATCCGGGCCCTAGTCATGACTAATGTTTGTGTGCATATGTGCTTGGTGTACACAGAGTTGAGAATTACTAGACATTGGCCTTCTAAAGATAAGGGAAAACTCCTGAAAATGTATACTCATCTCCAAATTATTAGTACATTCGGCTATTTAAGTGGGCTGTTTGATCCTAGTTACTGGCCTGATGAACATAACTAGTAATCTCAATCCAGGAGTATTAAGTGTACTTGAATATGCTAGCGCATTTCAATAGATAATGCAATTCAAGAATGCTGGTATGAATTACATGACTACAACACTTAAAAGCAATGTTAAAAAAGTTCTTGTTAACGACACCACTACTGCTACTGTTGCTGTTATTCACAGATGCACAGTTTAAACCTAAATGTTTGTTAATTTACTTACAGGCAGATTATCATGGCAGCGTTCGGGACAAGGAGAGCAAGAAGGGGATGTGCAAACTTTGTGCTCGCTGCAAGATTTAGCTATGAAAGTGATTGTGCCTTTCATAGCAAACAAAATACAAAGGTTAATACCAATACGTTTCCAATCTGGAAATGTTCCTGCATTATTTGAAGAATTGCAGATATTTTTACATCAATCCATTCCTGTACCTGTTTGGGAAGCACTGGTGCCAAGACTTACAGATCCTTTGCTACTCACATCTGCAGATATTCCAGTAACAACAGATATGTTATTGACACTGCATCCTCTGACAAAATCTTTATGTAACCATTGGCAGTTGGAAGTAATGAGAACGCTTGATACTGCCAATAAACAAGACAGATATTCAAAGATACAGGTGCTCAAGCTCAACTATGAGGTCGATGATCTTTTGAAGGAAGCTCTGCCCCAGTTTTGCAACTTGGAACATTTTGAAGTTCAACGTCACAGCAGTGATGAAATCATTGCTGCCTTGGCATTGTACTGCAAAAAACTGAAACATTTAAATGTTCATGGTTCTAAAGATGTAACAAATAAAAGTGTCTCTGCCATTCTCTCTCTTAATTCGCTAAAATCATTAAACATTGCAAAAACTGCACTAAATGTTAAGGGTCTTGATTTACTGTTCACTGAATCTATAAAACGGAGACAAGAAAATAGTATTGACATTCTAGATTTGGAGTATCTTGAGTTTTCTAAGGGCAATACAGAAAATTATGAGAAGTTAGCCAGTGCCTTTCCACATCTTAAACATTTAGGAGTTTATTTCATACACAGTAGCTTAGAAATGCTATCTTCTCTACAAGGATTGACTTCATTTCTTTTTTATGAGGGAAATTTTCAACACTTTGCACCTCTTTTATCTGTTATAGGCAAACAGTTTCAGCATTTGCATTTAGAAGGTGTGCAAGAACTGGATCTGCATCTGATTTCTGTACAGTGTGTTGTGCTAAAAACAATCACACTGAAAGCCATTATCAGTATTGCAAATCTTCCAGCACATTTTCTTTCAAACATTATAATTTTTGATGAAGCTAGAGCAAAGTTGCTCTTAAATGATAGAATAGAGATTATACCAGAAGTGATACAAAAATTTATTGCCCAGTGCAGTACCTTAGAAAAACTTGATTTAGTTTAAATGCTAAAATAGCTTATACTAGATTAATAAGTGTATGATCAAAACCTGTACTCTGTACAGGCTCCTGCATCAGATACCACCAATACTATTTACAGATGATCTGTACTCAGTTTGTCCTTACTTTACTCTGCATGTGAACAAAAGCATGTGCTTCTAGCCTTTTCTTATATAGTTGTGAATTGAACTGGTTATTGCAGTAAAAATTAGTTTTATGTTTAAAACAGTGGTTGTGTTCATATATTCAAAGATTCATAATAAAATTATATTTATTGCAAGCACATGTATAAAATAAGTATGTAAAGGCATTGATCCATTTGTACAGTATTGTGATGGCTGAAAGCTAGTTCTTCTTGATTTGTGGATGAGAAGGGATGTCACTTTAATTAGATTACCGTACATTGTTTACTACTTGATGGTGCTTGATTGCAGATTAACTCCCGAGTTGAGTATAAAGCTGAAGTTTATTGACAGTGGATATTAGACACTCAAAAAGATATACAAGTTTTTCATTTATCATATTGTCACGAACTCGTTAACTACGATAGCGCGGCTTGTGTACACAAAGAGCCGGCAAATAAAGATGGCGGAGGTCAGTCAAAACTATACTGTCTGTTAATTCTGTGGTCATCATGAAATGAAATGAAAAATGAAATGTGTTAGGAAATCACTTTTTATCGCATGAACAACTTTAGCCAATCGAAGTAAAGCAGAAGTAGCATAGTTTGGTATTTTTATATGTGGAGTAAACTTATGAGAAACAAGGTTTTATAGTAAGAATAAATTATAGAGCAGCAATAAGATATTGCAGAGAATGGGGTTGGGTTTAAAAGTAATTTTAAAATTATGTTAGGCAAAACAGGTGTTAAACTTGAAGCCATTGAGACTAGAGAGCAATGAAATTGAAGTAGTGAAGAAATGTACTACTAAATGATAATGGAAAACTTGTAATTGCAAAAGTAGCAGCATCTTAATGAGAACTAGACTTTCATAAGGTTGACAAATGCATGATAAGCAAAATGTCACCCAGAATTCATCTCTCTTTCTCTGGATAGATAAGGTTTTGAAGCTTATCCTTTGAATTCCAGCCGTACCTTTTGACAAATCTCAGTCTAATGTAGGAGCATCCTAACTCATGTTTTTCAGGTATAGACTTATCTATAAATAGCAGTGTTTTGTCTTTCATGGCCATAGAGAAAATGAAGTTATTCACTAATGTCACTACATCATTTCAATGAACTGAAGCACTTACATGTTAATGGTGTCAGATAAACATTGATTTTTGACATGTATGATGGACCAATGAATTTTCAAAACATCATTATGGAAAAACCAAGATAACAGAGATGTAAGGAGAATCCCACATATCATTTTCTCAGCACATACTTTTCATAATGTATCAATGCTAATACATATATTTTTAAAATATATATTACCTATTCTGTATGTAATAGTATGTTAGTTAATTGATTGAAATTAATCATTTCTTTACACTAGCCATATATGCTGGCCATGGCATTGAATTTTTCACATTGACTCTATCAAAAACCTTAGCCTATATATGGCTAGTGTAAAGAAATGATTAATTTCAATCAATTAAAACATTGCATTTTATTGTATGTTATATTCTCTGACAGATTTTTGCCTTTGGTATACTTTTTAAAGGGGTTATTTCACTATTTGAATTTCCTAAAAGCAGATCACCTCAACTTCCAAAGTAAATTCCAGTTTCAAATAAGTCGGATATTCCTTTCGAGCATTATTTTATGTTTGGAATAGTATACTTTAAGATTTATCTTATATGTAAAAGCACATGTACTACTAGTATGCCTAAATTTAATGATGTTTAAGCTAAAATGTATATTTGTGATGAAAAATAAATATTAAAATGTCACATAGAACTATCATAGTTTTTCTACCCAAACCTAAGCAAACCAGAATTTCCTTAGCCATTAATTCAACTTCCTCTGCTCTTCTATCAATTTGCTTATTTGCGCACATCTATGCACACTTCATAAATGCCATAATGTACTAAATGTACTACATGTATTCTGTTTGTGGCTTTTGTGGCATTGTTGCTCTTTCCTGGATTGTATCTGGTAGGATTCATGGTCAGTTTTAAGCTTATGCTTATTTTTGCCTTCTCCTATGGCAGAATAAAAGAATTTAGGGCATTTGGAAATTTATTTTCTAAAGCCACAAATATAGGCTGTGCAATGGTTCTTGAACACTGAAATATTTAAATAAAAGCTGATGCGAATCTCTTACCTACTTTCCCTGGTTTTCATCTCACTGCCATGACTTCATCCTCTCAAGTATCACTGGATTGTTACTTTGTGTGTTACTATTCAGGGAAGTCATACAGTCTCCAACAAATTAAATGCTGTAATTCCAGAAAAGTTTTTCACTTACACACAACTTAACACTGAGTTATACAATTTTCCCTTTAATTATATTTTAATTCTTCTATGTCTGACATATCTTCATCTGTTGAGTCACTATCACTATCATCCTCATCACTCTTTCCATTCCATTGTCTTCAGTTATAATTCTTTCAATTTTTTCTTCTGTTAGTGCTCTTTTTGCTAATACTCCTGTTTTATTTCATCCACATGATGGCATACTTTTTCCAATTTCACCTGTCCAATTTTCTCAAATCATTGGTGGTACAGCATTTTGTTTTTCAATTTAAAGGTTACATTTCTGCAAGCTACCTATTGTTCAGCATCTGTCCCTATTAATTCTATAGGATTCAGATGCAGATGTTATGGAGGAAGCCTTTAGGATGCACAGTTATATTCTGACAATATCTGGTCAGTCAACTCCGGAAAATTTATCTGAAGGACTTGTCATGTTTTAAATAGCATAAATGTAACCGTTTTTTAAGTGAACACCAATTTTTTGCTTGTAATGGTGGTTACATCATCCGCTCACTTTAACCCCCAGTATGTCTGGAGGGCCACACCTGTCTTTGGTTAATTGGTCCATTGGCTTTTCTCACAAGCACCAATTGTGGAACATTTGTATGCCGTGACAGGCCAGCCTAAGAGATGAAATAGCATTTCCTCTATTTCTGATGTAGTTATACCGCTAATGCTCGGTTCCTAGAGCCTCACTGGTAAAAGCACTTTGCAGCACAGGTAGGTTGAGGTTGGGATTTGGATAGGACAGTTATGGAATGCACATCACTATCCCTTGCATCCCAGACAGCAAACAGTTCTAACATAAATCACCTAGAAGTATGCCAAAATCAGGCCCTGCGACTAATAACTGGTGCAGCAAAATCAACTCCAATCACGGCAATGCAAGCCCTAACTCGGAACTATCCAATACATCTAACTTTAGAGGGTCACAACCTGTGGTCACAACCAATCAAGATGAAAACACAAACTGTTTCCTACACAAATTTACGAAATTAAAAACAGACCTGAATCTTCCTAATTCTAAAGAAAACATTTTAATCAAAGAAAACCCACTGACTTTTGAACCAATGAATATTCAGTTAGATTTAGAACAAATAGTTACAAAATCTGAAACTTCCAAACCTGTACTAAAAGCACTAGCATTAGAAACTGTGAACAATAGATACCCACCTGAAGAATGGTTACATATCTACACAGATGGATCTAACTTGGACAACTCAGGAGCAGAAATTAAGTGTTCACTTTCATATTTCACTCCAACACCTTCTATACAGAATAGATAAATTGAAAAATGCTGTCATACTTTCTGATTCTAAAGTAACATTATGTGCAATAAGTTCATATAAAATGAGGTCAATCCAAATTAAAGAATGTCACAAAATGATCCAACAACTTCAAAAACTACAGAAAAGAATTATATTACAGTGGCTACCTGCACATTGTGGAATTGCTGGATATGAATCAGCTGATTTTCTTGCCAAAAAAGGTACAAATTTAATTCAGAACAAAAGTAAAAACTTACCCTTTACATCCATAAAACGATTAATCAAAAACAAATAAAAAACAAACAAAACCAATCAATGTCTAACAAAGCCAAAGATAAAAAATGAAACATTTTAATTAAAAATCCATAAATTCCACGTAAAGCTGCAGTAGCAAATTTAGATTGCTTACGGAACATGATTATTTGGCCAAACAAACACTTACACAGAATAGGAATTTATATAAGTTCAAATTGTCCTCTGTGCAACAAAGAAGAGGAAATGACTGAAGAACATTTTTTAACCTAAGCCCTACCTGCTGGACCCACTACACAGAAATATTGGAGAGCAAGAAAGCTAATGGCTTCATTGCCAAAGCCTAGCATTTGAAAACATAATTTCTGGTCAGTCAGAAAGTTCTTCCGAGTTGGCTTAATGGCTAGAATTTAATCATACAATTTTGTTCTGGTGCTATTATATTCAATGAGATGTGATTTTGTAACGAAGAAATCATATATCTTAATTTATGGAAATTAATCGTTCTTCCACACTAGCCATGTATAGGCTAAGGTTTTGGATAGAGTCAAACTGAAAAATTCAATGGCATGGCCAGGATTTGAGAGATTTGAATGCAACATTCATAAATGTGCCATCTGGTAGTAAAAAATGAAAGTACATCCACCAGCATTATGGATATTCCGTTCTAAGGGTTAAGTTAATTGATGGAAATTAATCGTTCTTCCACACTAGCCATGTGGCCGGGATTTGAACCACAGACTTGAAATCCATCCGGTTGCTCTTAACCATTGAACTACTATGGCTAACATGCCATCATGACATTAATTCTCCAATTGACTTGTATGTTATCCTGGTAAACCACTAGGAGTTCTCGTATTTGAGACACACACCATTCAAGTCAATTGGGGAATTTAATGTCATGACAGCACATTGGCCATGGTAGCTCAATGGTTAAGAGTGCCGGACAGATACCGGGAGATCTGTGTTTCAAATCCCGGCCATGGCATTGAGTTTTTCAGTTTGACTCTATCACCTTCTTAAAGAATTTGGTGTTGGAGGCTTTATCTACTTGTGTATTATGGTAAGAGGCATTATCTATTGCTAGCACAGGTTAAGGAGAAAATTTAGAATTGCAAGTAACCATTTAACATAATTTTCAGTATTCATTTCCTTATGAACACTTAATATGCATATGACTACAGTCAGCTGTATTTGGGGTGGGGGGCAGACCATTTATATGTTATATTGCATCCAGTAACAGAGTAATAGGTTTGCTGACTGTATTATCGGTGAATTATTATTTATTATTTATTTTTTAATTTACGTCCTCCAACAGTAAGTCATATTGGACGATGAATGAAATGGGTGAAATGATGCTCAAATTCGCCTGGGGTCCATGGAGCTTAGAGCTACCCGACATTTGTATTTAAGGGAAAACCCCGGAAAAACCTTATCCAGGTAACGCACCCTAACCGAGATTCGAACTCGGAACCTCTTGAACGTGAGGCAGACATGCTACCATCTACGCTACTGAGGCAGGCATTATCGGTGGTCAGTGTTCCAGAACCATTGCATGGTTCTATAAAATGCATTTAACATAAACAACATTAAAGTGGATGTATTAATGGTTCAGTGAACAAACTTAATAATTAGGTGAATTCAGGGAAGTGATAATGGAAATAAAAGCAAGAAATAACTTCTTGCATCAATAAAAAATGCTGCTAAATAAAATGAAAATTTATTGTTTCTCCAAAATATTTCATTTTGGAAACCAATTACAAACACAAAAGCACATGCTTTGTACAGTTTATGATATGATTTTCTCTCTCACCATTTCTCATATACTCATACACACACTACATACACATTCACACAACATAGCTGCAATATTACAACATATCCAACACAATTTGTTTTGACTGTACAAGTGTCACAGGCATTAAAATTTTCTTTTCTCATTGAAAAAGTTTTTGCACTTACACATGACGATATTTATATATCAAACTTACCAAATAAAAGGTCTGTGTTTTCCCGGGTGTTTCTCTATTTATCCAAAGCAAATGTTTCATATGATCTGTTTACAAACATCCACATTACATTGTTAGCCTCCCAAAAAACCAAAGCAGTACACAGCAAGTGTACAATACAGTAACAAATAGGGAGGGGAAAAATAAAACCAAGATAGAGATTGTATTGTATCTGCACTATAGTTTTGTCAAAAGGTCATATTAGGTTTAATAAGACGTGCTACCTCTCCATTACAAAAATAGTAAACAATATTTCTGATGTTTTCTCCACAGCACACTTGTATTTTTATTCCTTGTCTGTTTTTCCATCTATAAGGGTTTTTGTGTGCATTGAGCAATTGCACTTAATGCTTATCTATGAGATATGCAGCCACTTGGTATGTTTCCTACGTTCATAAATGCAATATAGTTTTTGGTAATAAAGGTGATACAGCGAAGTTTGCAGTTCTCTCTCTCTTTCTCTAGTTTGCAACATCAACTAAAATGGGTATGAGGCAAAATTTATATGAATAAATAAGTGCAGGGAAATTGATTTATAATACTTAGAGTGCTGTGATTTTTTTAGGTTGTACCAGTTGTAATGAAATAGTGAACTATCTTAACAAACCTAAACAGAAGAAAACAAAAATATGCTATAAAAATTATTTGTGGTTGGTTTATTGACACTCGTCACTTACTTTTTCATATATTTATGAGAGACTAGTTTCAAAGGCCCTGGCCTCCATTTTCAATCTCTTTCCAACTGGCCAGTTGGAAAGAGATTGAAAATGGAGGCCAGGGCCTTTGAAACTAGTCTCTCATAAATATATGAAAAAGTAAGTGACGAGTGTCAATAAACCAACCACAAATAGGGCCAGTTGGAAAGAGATTGAAAATGGAGGCCTTTGAAACTAGTCTCTCATAAATATATGAAAAAGTAAGTGACGAGTGTCAATAAACCAACCACAAATAATTTTTATATTAATTTTGACGTCACTGTTACTAAATTCCTCCAAACACACATCAAAAATATGCTATTATAGGGAAGGGTTAATATGAAAATAAAGTTTACCTCCATCTGCATATTAACAGAATCCTCTATCCTATTTAGACAACATTTCCTTGCATGATCATAAAAATGTCTGACATTGAATTTTGTGCAATAGAGCTTTTCTGATTGATTTGTTGGAAAAGCCTCTCTTTTTAATAAGTGTTTAAAAACGTTGATTTCTAATCGTCTTACACAAATATAAATATTTGTTACAAAGGCTTTACTTAGCTTAAGAAATTGGTGTTAATACTTCTTTCTAATGGAGATTGATTTCAAAAACAGATTGTTTTCATCATCAGTCAACTCTGTTGTCAAGGATTCCAGTTACCATGTTTTTATGTTTTTTTAGTATTACCAACATCTGAAAATGAAACTAAAAACAGAATCAACTGCTGGTATTTCAAAATTCATTAGGCGATGTTTATTTTTTAATAATCGTCTGTTCATCTCGCTTGTTTCCCAGAATATCTTGAACATATTCGTCGCCAGGAAAGCTTTGGGTCTTATTCTGATTATGCCGCTTCTCCTAAATCTGTGTCTTTCGAGCACTTTGATCTTAACAGTTCTGCCTAAAATGTCTGACAAACCTATAAAGAGCTACTAACTTACTTTGCAAATTTTCAAACAAACAAATTTTTGTAGCCTGATTTAAGAAAAAACAAAATTTTGGGAACACTGATTTTAAAAGAATCAAATTCTTTTGAATCAAGTTGCTCATAAATTTTAGTTCACTTAAATCATAAAATTGATCTTACCCTGGCTATCGTGGAAATATTACATTCTGGGATAACCAAAATAACTTTCCAGACATCACATGCAATAATTAACATCATCTTTTTCTGGAGAATACTCAATAACGTATGACTGAAAATGACTAAAAATTTCCAACAGGAAAGAAAAGGAGAAACCCTTTAATGATGCTTAAAATTCTCTGGCACAAATGAAACTAGCAGTATTCCAAGAGCTGGGTCTTCAAAGATATGCTGAAAAAATGAGATCAACTGTATCTTATTATCATGCACCATTTTCATAATCCTACAGTTGTAATTCCAATACATAAGTGACAATGATGTGAACCTTAAACCTTATTAACTTTTGCTGCATTCAGTGCACTTTGTTGAAAGAATAAACAAAACAGATCTTTTCAATGTCCTGAAAAATATATATAAAATTCCTTTATGAATTCCGTTGATGTCAATGAAACTAGGTTAAGTCAAGTCCATAAGTAAATTTTTCAAAATATTTCAAAACTTTCTATAAATATGGGGGGGGGGGGGGAAATTAATGACAGAGAGAGAGACAGCAAACATCATATGGATTTCCTTCAAAAGTACTAAATTTTGATCAAAATTATACTACTGAATAAATAGCATTTACCGGAAAATGATGTGAGAGGCTATGTTAAGTGTTAGAAGTGTTCTGCAAAGTTTAGGATGAGCTTTCTAGATAAAGGTAAACACCAACAACCTCACTTGCCTTTTGCGTTGGTAACATAAAATTTCTCCACCAATAGTACTTTACAATCCATAAAATTGTACAATATTCATTTATATAATTAACATTATTTTAAAATTTTATACATTATATTCTAAACATTATTAAATTGTTACGTTTTGGTTCGTTCACATTTGGTCAGTCTAAAATAAGGGGATGAACTATCACAAAGTTACTAAACATATTACCTTATAAAAATTAAAATAAATACAGCTGCAATTAAGAACTCTCTACTTTGAAGTTAAATATAAAAATGCCTTTAACTTGAATTATTTTGATGGCAAATGCCAATAAGATTAGAACATATTACAGTCACGGTGCTTATACTGATTGAGTAAGGATCATATTGATGTGAACATCACAGTTTAAATTGTCTTGTAAGAGTATTTTCAATAATACATACAAACAAGCTGTTCTTAACTTTTCTTCTCATATACATGTATATACTTTGGGAATAAAGTAGAAAAGATAAGGCAAACAAAAATTTAATCATTATGCAGATATTGTGTTCCTCTCATGAGAATGTGCCGTAAGGAATGTGTTAACACCAACAATTCCAACGGTAACAGTGATGTCAAAATTAATCTCAAAACTATTTGTAGTTGGTTTATTGATACTCGTCACTTTTTTATATTAATGAGAGACTAGTTTCAAAGGCAATTGCCTCCATTTTCAATCTCTTTCCATCTTTCAGTTGGAATGGAGGCAATTGCCTTTGAAACTAGTCTCTCATTAATATAAAAAAGTAAGTGATGAGTATCAATAAACCAACTACAAATAGTTCTGAGATTAATTCCAACATTATCTGAGAAGGATTATGATCAGCATGTCAACAAAGCTTAGGCCTCTTAGGAAGCATATGCCCCTTGTGCTAGTTAATATAAAGGATGAATAAAATATCTATCTAGCAATGCGGAAACACAAACTTCACATGATGTATTTGATATAGATAGGACATTGATCTATTTAAGACACTGTGAGCTGCCATGTGGTCCTGTTCCCCCTTACTCCTCCATAGAGCAGAACATCCCACACACTTTCATCAGAAGCTTACAGTATAATAATGCCAATAGGTGATGCCATTTCTGAAATAAATATGGTTAGCTGTCTAATGTTTTGGGGCTTCTTTACACAAGTGTTACAAACCAGAAAAAATTTTCCTTAAAGATTTTTGATGTCCACAGTGATTGCAAATATTTTAGCTCATTTTTCAGATGTGACCGAATCCTTATACATTATTGGACAGTTTGTTGTGTATTTATCAACTAAATTCCTGCAGATTATAAGAATTAGGGAAATCTTATATTTGTAAAATGTTTAAAAGCCACCAAAATCTATTTAAATGAGCAAATGAAGAATTCCCTGAAAATGCGGTATAGAAGTATAAGTATTTATAAAACAACCTAATTTATTACCATTAAAATTAACATTTGCTGGCATCTTATTCAGTTATTTAGGTTTAGGTTTTTGTAATTTTTTTAAAGAAACAAAGGCTTTACCAGCTAATGAGTACCCTTGGATCAATGATAAAATGGCACAGTGATACCATTTTGCTGGTAAATTTAGGAAGAAGTTAGTTGCAAAACCTAGCTAGCACCAACTTAAATACACTTACAATGTTTTAGAAGGTAATGTTTGGATCAAGCACACCGTGACCATGTACAATATATAAAATAAAGGCTTAATCTAAAATCCTGTATCACTTAAATGACTTAAAACATAAATTTTATTTTATTTAAAAATTTGTATGCAGAGATAATTGCAACTAAAGACATCAGTTTTATATCATTTTCCGATTTACTAAAAATGAACCCAAATTCTCATAAATGAAACCTGTTTAGATCTTAGAGGGTACTCTTTAATAGCTTTTCTTAAATATAGAATTTGACAAAGACTAGCTTCACATAATACATATCTTCAAAGTTATAATTCATTTGAAAACTGTGTTCGAAACATCTAAACTAACAGGGGAAAACATTTCCAATTTTATATTGATTTTGTAATCATGTCTTACTATTGACAAGCCTATATTTTTGAGAATTTGTTTCTTATCATTCAGCAAAGGGGGAAAATAAGCACATAAGAAAGAAATTAAGAAAGGAAGGAGGAAAAAAATATTTTAAACAAGACTGTTGGGTCCAATTGCATAAAACTGATGATTTAATACTTATTATTTAGTTAATCATTTTCAAATGAATGCAAATACATTCAGGTGATGCAGGACTTAACACTGTATAAAAACAATATAAACAAAACACAACCAGTGATGCACTCTCATCTTTTCCATTCACATACACATGTACACTAAAGGCCTGCCCAATGTCTTCCATATTATGAAACTGTACATATAATAAAGTTTCAAGAATATCATTTTCTTCTTGATGTCTTCTTATATTTTTTTTGGTTTTGTATTTCTAAAGCAAAGAACAAGCGCTCACTCAAGACATTAATGCTACACATATGCACGTCCATTCGCATACTGCTTTGAAAAGATGAAGCTATAAAAGTGCTTTTGCACTGCATTAAGCTTCAAAAGAACTGCTTGTTGATAATAATGCTTACATAGAAAAAAACTTCCACTTTCTTCTTTACTTGTAGCATTTCAATGTTGTAAAGCACCTTGTAATGTGCTTTTTATCGGTCTCTACTTTTCAGAAGTAATTTTTTCTGAATTGTTTAAAGTTATTATATAAATGCCTAGTTGGTTGCTTTGGCCAATACAGTAGAAAATTATCTCTGTGAACTCTTATATTAAGATGACTCCCTCACCTTATATTACATTATATTGGTGAGAGTTGATATTAACTTAGCAATCAGGATGTATAGCAATTGCGCATATCCATTGTATTCCAACATAATATTGTTTACCATATTTTATCATGTTTAGCATATTATTATAAAGTCTGAAGTGTATAACAACACTTCTTTACAAACTACAAGCTCCAGGTCTATGTAGAGTACAGAATAACAAGCAGTGATAAATCCAAAATTGTCTATAGGAGGGTCTAAAGCTTTGAAGCTTGCATAACACATCATAAAAAACCAGTCATGTAGAAATTTTAACCTTTAAAATATTTCCCAAATTTTTTAATGTAATATAATTTGTGTGAATGGAGAAATGCTTAAGGAAACAATAATTGCAGAAACTTGTAATAGTGAAAATGTTAATTTATTCATTGCAAAATGCACAGAGCAAATTTTTTAAAAATTATATAGGTTATATGTTAACAGTACAAGAAAGGCCTTTTACCAGTTGGGAATCTGCTGTATCTTTCATATTTCTAATAATTATAAATAAAGCATTTTGCCACATTTGTATTGCAATAAAATGCTAAAACTTCATCACTTAGCCCTTCTCTGGATCCTCTAGTGATAGGAGGGAGCTTATAACCTTAACTCAGCAGATCGGAATGCATACTTTAGATAGCCCTTATTTACAGTTCATGCTTTGGGAGTTTACTTGTTTTAGTATGCATGAAGTTGTGATCATAAACTACTCAGCTGCTATTATTTGAAGCAAAAGGTTAGAAACAGTGATGTATTTAACATTTAAAAGTAATGAGTCGGTATTCAAACACAAACATCACTTAAATTATCCTTACTTGGACATGTTTCAGAGAACGGTTTGTCCAAGTAAGAATAATTTAAGTGATGTTTGTGTTGGAATTACCGACTCATTACTTTCAAATATTCATCTGCTTCTTGTTGATATATGCTTTATTTTAGAAAAACTTAAATATTGCTAATCTGCACAGGCATGAAATACATGAAAGACCATAAAAGCAGCAAGGTTAACCTGGATTCATGAAAGCGTGCTTGTTAACCTCATGTAGGTTTTAAGCACATAATTTTGTTGTGCAAAGAATGAGCACACATAGACCTTACACAAGGTAACAGAATTAATTTCGCTTTTACTCTAATCTATTTCAATAGCTGGAGTCATTACTTATCAGTGAGCTTTTGTTTGTGTATGGATCACCATTTCTGAAGAAGCACTAATGAAAAGACAATGAGAACACTACAAGCGGAACAGAACAAGACGAGGGGAGGCTTGGTGCCATTTTATACCTCATGACATGGTACAGGATAGAGGCATGTTTTATGGTCATGCTGATACTGCAATGAGAGAATTGATTCTGATATTGTTTATCTCTCAAGTTTTTGCTTGTTAAATTCTTGAACTAGGGCTTTTAAGAAAAAAAAAAAAAATAGACAGTAATATAGGAATTGTTCTTTTCATTAATACTACTGTTTTAATGTAAAAATGAAATGAAAAAGCAAAAAGTATGTTTCCAGCACATGAAGTAACTGATTCAATTTTCTTACAATTATTTTCCTGGAAACTTTCACAATTAGCTGCTAATGGAAAGAAAGTGTCTATGCAATGCATAAATTGAGTAAACAGTATACAGCTGCAGGCAATCAAGGACCCAAGTACAGTACATGTAATTCTAAAAACATCTGTCATTCTTTACTACCTTCTAGGATCGTTTCAATTCAGTTTATAGCAAGCATTTTAGATATATTTGAACTTATTAATTTTTCACTTCACTGTGGTGTTCCAATACAGTTAAATCTCGATATTTGAACTTGTTTTATCAACTGCAAAAACTGATAGTATTAACTTTAAAGAGAGTCGATTAATGACACTAAACAACACTTTTAAATTTTTCCGGAACATGTTTCAGAGGCTTTGCCTCTATCTTCAGCCGACCATCGACTGGTTCTCATTGGTGTAGTTGACGATATTTTGTCACAGGTCTCCTCTGGTGGCGGTTCAAGGAACTTGCTGAACTGCCACCAGAGGAGACCTGTGACAAATTATCGTCAACTACACCTATGAGAACCAGTCGATGATCGGCTGAAGATAGAGGCAAAGCCTCTGAAACATGTTCCGGAAAAATTTAAAAGTGTTGTTTAGTGTCATTAATTGACTCTCTTTAAAGTTAATTTATCATAACAACACTGTTTTCAACACTTCCAAGAAAGGAACTGATAGTATTATTAATCAACAGTGCTAATTTGTCACTGCTCATTCCACAAACATATTTTATAACTATCATATGTGAATTATTTGACATAGCAAAAGACAATCATGTTTCTAATTGATTTTAACCAAGTTATACATGATTTCACAAGAAAATTACAGCTAGGATGACAAATTTCTTGTCTAACTGCTGAAAAATAACTGATTTGTATTTATGTGTGCTTTCAATGGGATTCTATTTATTCAGTATTGTTCAAGCAGCAGATGAACATTACTTCTGTTAATAATTTGGAGCACCTTACATAAGTATTATTGCAAAACTTAACGTCATATGAGCACTGGCCAGTGCTTATGCATGGCACTATTGCTAAACATAGTCAGCATGCACCACGGTAACTCTGTATATCAGAACAAGTTTTACATGTCAGCCATTGTGACATCTATTGTTTCCATAGTTAAACAACACATTAAACATCCTTAAAGCCTCAGTAGGTTAACACAAGAAATGTCTCTCAAAATTGTCCAAACCAATAACTTACTTTCTAGCTTCATGGACTTGTTTTCCTGAGATTAAAATACAGATATACTATCCTTTTGTTTGGATGAAGCTGCTTCGCTACAAATTTGTGATACTTTTGCCCAATTTCACCAACAGATATTAAGACTTAACACGGGTTCAACAATAGTCAAAACAAAAATTGCATTTTACCAACAAGTGTTAGCGTAACACTCGTGTTAAATCTCTTGTTAAACTAACAAGCCAAATTTCTGATGTTAAGTCCTTAACAATTGTAAATAGTCAAGATGGCGAGCATGAACTCAGCTGTTGATGTCTATTTGCTATATTTAAGACCATCTAAATGGCATTCGTAATAGAGTACGGCCTATGAGGAGAAATGATTTTGAGGGGCTATCCGAAGAAAATTTTTTACGGAGGTATAGACTGTCGAAACATGTTGCTATGAAGGTTACTGTGGAAGTACAAGAGAGGTTAGAACATGCATTGAAAGGAATATGGCGATCTCGCCTTTGCTAAGTATTAATAACTTTACTATTTTATAATTCACTGAATTATGTGGATAATACATGGTCCACCTCCTGTCCTGAAACGTTCAAGTCACTTGCCCTTCTTCACTCGTTTTAAATTTACGTAATACAGAGTTAGAACATGCATCAAAAGGAATATGCCGATCCCACCTTAGCTTCAAATATTAATAACTTTGTGATTTTATAATTCACTGAATTATGTCCACCTGTCATCTTGAAACGTACAAGTCACTTGTCCTTCGCTCCTCGTTTTAAATTTACGTTATACAGAGTTAGAACATGCATCGAAAGGAATATGCCGATCTCACCTTAGCTTCAAATATTAATAACTTTGTGATTTTATAATTCACTGAATTATGTGGATAATACACTGTCCACCTGCCGTCTTGAAACGTACAAGTCACTTGCCCTTCTTCACACCTCGTTTTAAATTTAGGTAATAATGAGTTAAAATATGTATCGAAAGGAATATGCCGATCTCGCCTTAAGTATTAATAGCTTTGCAATTTTATAATTCACTGAATTATGTGGATAATACACTGTTCACCTCCCATCTTGAAACGTTTAAGTCAATTCTCCTTTAAATTTACGTAACACTGACAAGTGTGAGTCGAGAGCCGGCCGATGATAGAGGCAAAGCCTCTGAAACTAGTTCCGGAAAAATTTAAAAGTAAGTGTTGTCTAGTGTCTTTAATCGACTCTCTTTAAAGTTAACTGACAAGTTGTTTGGTGCTTGTAGTAGTGACACATGCATTTGAATTAAATTTGTTTCCAATTTTCCCCCTGACATCTTTCTCTTTTACATTCACCGCATCCGTCCTTTTATTTTCCACAATATCCCTACACTTTGTCACCAATTCAATCAACAATTCTTTCTCCATCGATGAGAAGTTTGTCTCACGGTTTTATTTATGATTTTGTTCATCTGCCATTTTTCAGCTTGTGCAGACGAAAATGAAAACAAAAGTGCATCGCAGTACGTTCAGAAAATAATACGACTCATCCATAGCCTTCTATAGCTGAGATATTTACAAGTTTCTTGGCGTTAACACAGGTTTGTTAACATTTTCAGAAAACAGGTTGTGAAATGCAAGAAATTTAACAGCTTTGATAGCGCTATTACAATTGTTACGTTACATTTGTTAATGTCGATTTTAACATCTGTTGGTGAAATCAGGCATTTATGTGCTACCTAAACCATAGGAGAGTTTTTTTTTTTTTTTTTAATGTTGAATACATTAAATACAATATTTCTGCACTACAAATAAATAATTTCATATTTGTTAACAAAAAAAAAAAACTTTTATCCCAGTTTCAATGGATATAATACATTTATATCACAAACACAGTAGAAAAGAGAAATAAATAATTTCATTTATATATAATATTCCAGGTTGAGTTTGAAATATGACTTAACATTAAATCATTCCTTTTGAAACTGTGGTTTGTATTTATGTAGCATAGTGTATGTTTATATTTGAGATAAGTTTTGTGAACAAGAAATAGTCCTGTTTTTAAGGCTTATCCAAGTTGAATGAATGTTGAGTGATGATACTCATGGGGAAAAGAAGACGCAGTGCTTTCCAGGCTTACTATATGGAATGAATGTTAAATGACAATAACAAATGTGAAATTAAACCTTGTACAGCCATGATCAGAAAATAAACTTCTATTTAACTATAAAATTGAAATGTATAATTTGCAAGTATATGTCCAAGCATAATTAATGAAGCTTGTGCTCTCAGTTCAGGTGCATAAGATGAGTGTATCCACAGTTAGCAGCAATGAGGAGGGGGACAAGTATAGATTCACTGGAGTATTTGGCCTTCATGTGCATTTCACTTTTGTACTTCCTCTAGTACCAATTAGAAATACAGCTAACTTTGTAGTGATTTGTATTTCAACTTATTCTCTAATAAAGCAAGCTCCCTCCCATTACTCTAGTCTCATACTTATGAAATATTACAATGATTCAATACACTGTAATCTCAAAATTACTAACATACACTGGTGTGCAAAACCTAAGAACGAGATGGATAAATTAACATAACCTATGAACTACTTGGAAGTAAATGAAAGTGCGCTAACAGATTGCCGGAGGCCCCTCTCACGTATACAGAAAGCTGGATATCACATGATGTGAGTGGAGCGAGACTATATTGCCAAATGGTTCTGGTCCAGGGGCAGTTGAAGAAACAGGACAAGACAGTGTGTGGCAATTAGTGAGCTGTTACAGTGCACTGTAGTGGTGTTTTTCATTGCAACATGCCATATTTGGATGAAACACAGGGAAGAATCATCAGGAAACTGGAAGAAGGACGAACTGAGTGTTGCTAAGGAGTTTGCTATTGCTCCTAGCATAGTTTCAGTGTATGAGGAACCTTCCAAACCACAGGCACTGCTGGCCCAAGGAGAGGTGGTGGTTGACCATACTCAACTCAACAACACATGACCACTACATTGTGCAACAGGCAAGAAGGGATCCACACCAAACAGCAGGTGCAATTGTAAACACATTTAACAGGACTGCTAGGCACACAATCTCATGCAACACAGTGGCATGGTTGGTCTCTTTACCCGACAGCGGATACGTTGTGTTCCATTGGCATGTACATTAGCGGCACTGTTTGGAATGGGGTCACATGCTCTTCTCAGATGAGAGCAGATTCAGTCTGAGTAGTGATTCTCGATGTACCTCATCTGACGAGAGGTGGGAACACATAATGTACCCAGGAACATCTTTGAATATGATCGTTTTGGTGGTCTGGGTGTTATGGTTTGGGGAGGCATAATGTGCAAGGGTGCACGACCTCCAAATCTTTGAACACAGTGGCACTCACTGGTCAATGTTATTGTGATATATACTCCTTCCCCTTGTGCATCTTGTCAGGGGTGCAGTCAGCCGTGACTTCATTTTTATGGATGACAATGCATGACCGCATCGAATTGCCCAGGTGGAGGATCCCTTGGAATAATAGGATATTCGGTAAATGGACTGGCCTTCCTCTTCCCCCCAATTTAAATCTCATCAAACATGTGTGTGATGCTTTGGGGAAATGCACTTCAGCACGTCCACATGCACCAAAAAAAATCCGACCATCCGACCACTGACATTTGTCAACAGCATTGATGGAGGAATGGAATGTCCTACCATGAGAACTGTTTACCAATCTGGTGGCCAGCATGGGAGCAAAATGCAGAGAATGCATTGCTGTCTGTGGTGATCATATATCCTTTTAAGCACCATGTATCTGTTTTGTAAATCTAGAGAGCCATCATATGTTGTATTGACTTTAGTGTAGCTTATTTTCTATGAGTTAAAGTGTAATTTCTATTCGTCTCTTTGCATATTTCATTTAGTTGCCTACTGCGGCATGCCAGCTTGCCAGTTGCCTACTGCAGCTTTCTCTATGTATGATTCAAATTTCATTGAGCTATGTTACTTTTATGTGTCACAGTATGCAAATATTACTGTCATCCTTAGTTTTGCACATCAGTGTAGTATCCATACACTTCTGCTACTTAAATTAAAACATGAATGTTATACATTTTCATAATTATAATCAAACATGTACTCTAGCAGGGGGGGGGGGGGGGGGGAGATATGGATGGCTGAGATCCAGCTCAGCAAACAGTTTTCTGTTATTGCAATGGAACACTGATGCACGTCCTGCTACTTTCATTTGCTTTTAAATGTATGTATGTATAAAGTTTCACTTTGTAATGCAAACTGATATAATAGAAATGTTTTTAATTAATAATTTTTGTATCTAATACCTAATTCTTCTTTCTTGTACAGTTTTGAAACAATGCATCAATGTTTCATGGTATTTCTTTATGCTGTGGAATGCATACATAAAAATAAAACATAAATTTGAGCAACTGAAAAAGTATGTTTGGATTCATATTTCCTGAACTTATTAGAAGGAAAAATAAATTTATATCAAAGAAACAAGGAAATGAAATGAAGAAAAAGAGACAGGGTATATAAGGTAAATATTCATAGGTATGTAGCAATTAAAAAAAATTGCAATGAATACTTTTTTCACGTCTACTGAATGTGCAATCTTTCAGAGTATTAAATCAGTATGCATGTACACTTTTCACTCAATTCTCTTGGAGAAACTTATAAAGAATTATAATTTTCCCATTATTGCTCTTCTGATACGACAAATGACTATTTAGATGTTGGATATCTTGGTCTCAACGCCTCCCTTGTTGTACGGTGGTGGCAACCTCACAATGAGTTGAGCAGGACTACCACTATTAGTGTTTGGTTCTCCCTGTTGTGGTTGATGGTTCACTGACAGCTGTGTTGAACCTGTTTTATTACTAGGTCCTGTGCTGCTCTTCTGGGAGCCACCACTGTAGCTGCCTCCACCACCACCTCCACCGCCCCCACCACCACCCCCAGCTGGTGTGAGACCCCAGGTGCCGGCTGTTACCTCAGGTGATCCTGAATATGGAAATAAATATATTTTCTTTCATTTATTTTGTACATTACTGCTTAAGGCTGGCAATTAATACATTACAAATAAGGTCAAGTATGAAAGAATAAAACATTACTTCTGAAACAAAAATAGCAGCAGTATATTATATATAGTTTACCACTCTTACACTTTTCAAAGGCCCAGTGGAACATTGGCGTAATGGAGAGAAATGTAAATCTGGGAGGTTGCTTACACAGGTAAAAAACGCTTTGACATATCCCAATGCACATTGTTAATATTAGAGATGTTTTCTTCTTATTTCTATTACTTTTCTCAAATATTCAGAATGTAAACTGCTGAAATTGCATTCCCTTTATAATCCAACTTATTCACTGGTTAGGAGAAAAGTATTTCAGTATTATGTAAAAATTAAGTTTTCCTTATTTATTTTTTACGGTATGGACACTGAATTACCTAAGATGTAATAAATACTCTTACCACTATTAGGTTAATTGATGGACATTCATCGTTCTAAGGTTTGGATACATAGAGCCAAACTAAGAAATTCAATGCCATAGCCAGGATTTGAACAATGGATCTCCTGGTCTCCATCTGGTTGCTCTTAACCATTGAGCTACCATGGCCAACACACCAGTATGACATTAAATGGTAAACCACTTGGGGTTCTCATACCAATGAGATATGCACCGTTTGTGGCGACTTATATGCTGTAAGTACAGAAGTCCCACGCTTCATAGTTAAACCACTATTAGATTAATTGATTGAAATTAATCATTCTTCCAGCTTAGGTTTGGATAGGTAGAGTCAAACTGAAAAATTCAATGTCATAACCGGGGCAGGAGAAAGGCGCCTACAATCTTGAGTGAGGCAAATGCATCTTCGAGAACCACAAGAAATAATTTTGTTAACATTTTAATTAATATTTCACATGAAAATGCTCATTGTAAAATAGCAACAGCTATTTTTCTTATACGTTTCGTACAGAATTCCTTATTATCTTATTCATTATTAAATTTCAGTGTAAATAATCAAAGCAATGTAAAAACTATTATCATACTGGCAGTGTTGCCACTCCATTCCAAAGAATGAAATTTACTTCATTCATTGCAGACATTAATAGCAACATTTGTAAAGACAAGAGATGGGACCATAAGTAGCATGTGTCTTATTGGTGAAGCATTGTCAAACATAACATTGCACATAAATTACTAACATGAATGTAAATGCCAAAAAAATTCCATGATCTACTATTCTTAACTTATGATTAGTGAAAAAATTATTCATTTATGGTTCATGCATTCATGATTATAACTTTGCTCTAGTCCATGTTCTATTCACGGCATTAAAAAAAATAACAATAATATTAAGACGTACAAATATTGGTTAAACCAACAATGCAATAATTCATATTATTATTTTGATTTTTTATTTCTCTTTAGAGAAACCATTTTTTTCAAATTCAATACAACCAATAACTCAATTCCTTCTACCTTTAAATTGATTATTGGTAAATTAAATTCATTTGTTTTGAAACTTCTTCATATGTCAAAAATTTGTGGCAATCATCATAATAGGTCGAACAATAGCTCATTAAGAGCAAATTGTGCAATTAAAAACAAGTATGCAACTGAAACAGCAACAATTTAAAAAAGTGAATTGTATGTGTTGTCAGATCTTCACATGTATTTTATTATTTCTTCCCAAAATGTATTTACCACACATTTTTGTTACAAAAGAATTTAAAAGTTAGCCACTAAAAATTGTGGAGCTTACCTGTGGGATGGTAGTTTCCAAGATAGCCACATGTGTTTGGTGATGTAGCCCACCATGAGCGCAGACGAGCATTGATTTCAGGAAACTGTGGGCGACGTGAGGGCACTTCATGCCAGCATTCAATCATTAGTGTGTACACCCTGGAGGGGCAGTCTTCGGGACATGGAAGAAGTTGTCTTGATCGGATCATGTCTATCACTTCTTGGTTACTATATCCATAGTATGGCTGCCAGACATAATAGTGAGGTGATTTACATAATGCTGTATATGTTATGTACAACTAGCAATTAATAGGTTTATCTATTTTGCTAAAACTTGTAAACTATCTGGTTTACTTTTTCTATATAAAGCCCTTAACTGTTTCACTCTTGTTTATTTGGCCTAAAGCTTACAAGGCTACAATTACAGTAGAAGTCTGAAATAGTGCGTCCAAAATACTGCAGACTTGGATTTAACGAAGGGAAAAATATGTCCCCATTAAAAAATATTGTAGTTGATTTTTTTAAATGTGAAAAGTTGAAATAAAAATATTCCATAAAAACAGGTTCTGCAGTATAATTTTCACCATCATCCCTTTCATTGACAATGACTGCTGCTTTCCAGGAAAGTAACAATACCACCGTTGTTGGCCCCTGGCCTTGACTATTATCTCTTTCACCATATATATAATACTGCTGAATGAAATCATGCACTGCAGGTGGGGTGGGTAGGATGAAGGTAGTGATGTCATCTGCATCTGAGATAATGTCCTTGATAATTCACAGTTGCTATTTCTCAAACATAGATCATTGCATAAATTAATTATGCCATCAGTTTACTTTCTAAATTGGGATACAAAACATTACACAGTCAGTCGAGAAATTGTTTCAAATGTATGGGCATGCATGAAGAAAGAGGCTAAAAGCATAGAACTGGTTACATCAGAAAATTTTTTCCAAAAAGATTTGAAAAGCTAAAGAGCATATCAGATGATTCAAGAGTATTGGAAAGAGCAGTAAAATGAATTGGCGCACATCTTTTAAACGCCTGGTAAAAACCATAGGTTCCGAAACAAGTATCAGATCTAGATGACTAACAAATGTGTCATTAGAAGAAGGACTTAAGAGTTTTTATGTTCATGAAAAAGGTTCTCCTAAAATAACTAAATTACTTATTATTTTAAGAGAAAACATTAACACTCAGGGAAGTAAATCATCCTTAAAAGAATAGTGAGAGAACTCTGGCTTTTGAATGGAAAAAGACTAAAACAAACAGAAAATGCTTACAGAAAAGCACAGGATTTGTTCTAAATGTACCCAGTGAAGAAGACAGTCTATCTGGTATTGAACATTTTGAACAAATTTATTTACAATATCTGCAATTATGCTTGCATTAATACGAACAGATTTGCACAACTAATTCAGCCCATAAATTTTATGGACATTTTTCTGCAAGGACATTTTCCTGCTTTACTAACAAATGTGTTATCTGTAGCAAATGAAGCTGATACAACAATTCACTTAATGCTGTCCATAACAAGAATGACAATGAACAACAAGAAGATGGTGAAGATGATAGTGGTGAAAATGACATGGAGGTGGAAAAAACATTCTGAATAGATAGAGTCAAACTGAAAAATTCAAAGCCATGACATTGTCGTCGGCTTCCAAAGCTAGTCCCTCAATAATATAAAAATGTAAGTGACGAAGTGTCAAAAAACAGACTACAAATAGTTTTTTCAATTAATTTTAATGTCACTGCTACTAAATTCCTCCACACATGCATAAATAACTTGAAGCATTGTTTAAAAGAAAAAAGGAAAAGAAGAACAATTTGGACCTTAATAACATTTCTTTCAACTTACTAAACACAGATGTATGACACAAGCCCTATATGATATAGATCAAAGCTTATTACTATAATAAAATATTATGTAAATTATGACAAATGCAAAATAATGTTAAAATGTCTTATTTGCAGAAAGAAAACAAGTACCTATCAGAGGTTCTTCTCAGAAAACAAAATATAATGTTCCAGTGTATTTATGATTTGTTAAAAATAATCATTACAGGCGCTTTATGGATAAATAACAAGAGTAATAAAGTGCCAAGAAATGCAGTACATTGTTTCTAGATAGTAAAGGTGAGTTGGTTTACTGACTCTATGCCACTTATTTTAAACAGGATGTATTTGAGAGCTCATTTGTTCCTCACGTTAAGGTTAGGAGCAATTGAACTCCTGACTCGTCTTTACTATCCAGAAATTGTTTACACATTACATTAGATTAGAGATAGCCTATTTATGTCCCATGAAGGACAAAGGCCTCCTATACACATTACTGTATTTAAAATTTCTAACAAAGTAATTAACATAATGCTGTACTGACCTGTAAACCATAGCTATATATTTCCCACAGCACAACTCCATAGCTCCAAACATCTGACTCTGTGGTAAATTTACCATACAGAATTGATTCTGGTGGCATCCATCTTACTGGCAGCAAAGATTTTGACTGCACTCTGAGAACATTAGAATAAATTTAAAGCTAAAAAATTATATTCTAACAAAAGTCTTGTGATTACTGAAGGAGATTAGAAATCAGGAGTTCCACTTTTATTGTTAAGGTTGGCATTCCTTTTATCCACAATTAAAAATGCTGATAATTTAGAATTATGTTCAACACTGATAAGCCTAGAAATGTCAAGAGTAACAGAAACAATCTGGCTATTTCTATTTTAATCTGACTAAAATGTGGAACATAGTCAAGAATTTTACAAATGTTACCTCCCCTCAACTGAAGTCAGCTGTTAGGGCATTCTGGAGACATGAATGTGAACATATTTATGTAATTTATGTATAACTTGACAAGTTTAATTTCATTATTTTTTTTCATAACAAACTCAAGAGTTTGTATGACTTGTGATATATGCATCTGAGGTAATTCTGTTCATCCAGCCATTTCTTTGGATTTGGGAAGACGAAACAGTAACTAGAACAGTTTTGGCAAGTCTTGTCCTTGTGGCTGTAGTTCAAATTGCAAGGTATGCAATTTTATACCTGAAGTGTGCACTCTTTAACAAATGGAGATATTTGGATTCACAGTAACTTCCTGCTGCTATACTCTTGTTTGATGCCTTTTTTGAGGTAGTCAACACGCATACATGCATGCACACAAGTCTTTTAATAATTCAATTCAAAAGACTAGTTGCCCCAAATTCAAATTTACAGCTGTTTGCATCTACAAATGTACTTAAAAACTTTTTTGAATGTTCTGAAATCTTGTTATAAGTTGCTTGTTTGATCTACATGAATAACCTTGGCCAAAGGTACAGTGAGCTAGCCTTCCCTTGTAAAATAGGCCAGCAAATAGTTTATGTTATGATAACAAACCGCTCTACTTTCCGACCATAACATATCAAGAGTAAACAGAGTATAGTTAAGTGCAAAGTTTTGTTCATTCTCAACTGCTTAGTTACTTATGTGACAATGCCTTCTATAGTGTCCAATACTAAAAGGAAAAACTCTAAACAGTCAAAGTTGTGAAATTATTGCTAATGTTTATGAGTAAAGGCTGGAGAGATGTGCGCTCACATGCAATACAAGTTAGTTGGACACAGTATAAATGACGTCAGATGTACAGCTAGGCCATCAAATGTGCAAAGGTCAAAAACAACCAAATGTAGTACTGTGCAAACTAGTGAAGCATTGTCTTTCAAGTGTATGCAGACACAAGGTCAAGGTATAGTATAATGCGCCTGTTTTGCTTCCTCTGGCAGTGAGGCGGTTGTCATGGTCAGGCTATACCTGCCTGCAATTATTTACATTGCCACCGATAACAGTACAGTCCATGTGCAGTATACCTATGGAAAAATTCACATATCTCTGACCTTTATTTATGAGTATAGTGTCACCCTGGTGGTAGACTCACGAAGCCGATAAAAAATGATGGCCGATCGTTACCGGAAATGAGAGACAGTTGAGAGTAGTTGTTGGAAAAGTAAACAGTTTTAAGGTTAGCTAGCTGTGAGGTGACGAATGTATTTGCTAGGAAAATAAAGTGCAGTTTTTGTATTTGAAGCCTCGACTTTTGATTTTCACGAACCCACAAAGTCACACTGGTGTCAGGAAGCGGGATAACAACATCACGGAACATTATGGCCATGGAATCGGCATTGGAAATGCTTTTGCAGAAGATGAACGAATTAACAGTGAAGTCGGAAGCGGCAAATAACAACTTGACCGCGAAGATGAACGAGTTAACAACAAAAACAGAAGCGGCAAATAACAACCTGGCCGCAGTGTTGAAAGAAATAAAGACCGAATTGACCACAGAAATGAAGGCAGCGAACGACAGTCTGGCCACGGAAATGAAGGAGGCGAACGAGGTCCTCGCCGCCAAATTTGAGGAACAGTTGGCCGGCGTGAGGGATGATGTGACGGAGCTGGGCAAGCGGATGGGCCAAGTGGACGAGCGCGTCGAGGACCTGGCGAACCGCTTCAATGACCTTGAGGAAAAGGCCGACAATAACGCCAAGTCCCTGAACGCCATGGTTGAAGACGTCGAAGACCTCGCGAACCGCGTAAACAACCTGGAGGGAAAGGCCGACAGCAGCATCAAGTCCCTGAACGCCATGGTGGAGGACGTCGTCGGCAGGAGACTGAAGGATCTGAAGGCTGACGCACAGGGACGCGACACAACATCGGCGCGCGTCAAACCTCCGAAATATTACGGCGCGTCAACATTCGAGGTCTTCCGCCGCCAGTTCGACACAGTGGCCAAGCACAACAGATGGTCACTGGAGGAGGAGGCCACACAGTTAATAGCCAGCCTCCAGGGACGGGCCGCGGAAATCCTAAACGCGGTGCAGACGACGACGGCGCCCAAGGACATCTGGGAGACCCTGGAGAATCGCTTCAGGAACCACCGCTTAGCCGCAGCATACCGCTGCCAGCTAAAGGCAAGGTCGCAGCAGCCGGGGGAGACGCTGCAGGAGTTCGCCATAGCGATCGAGCAGCTGGCTAGCAAAGCCTTGGTTGACCTGCCACTGGAGTTCGTATCCCGGGAAGCCGCCTACAATTTTGTCGACGGGGTACGGGACACGGAGATTCGTCAGCGCCTAATGCTCGGCGAATATAAAACCATCCACGAGGCGCTGACAGCGGCATTAAGGATGGAGGCGGCCAAAGTAGCATCTATCCCGACGTCGAGAACGAGGAGTGTCCGCTACGCCGGAGACAGAAGACCAGCTGTGGGACGCCGGCGAACACCTAGTGGCCTGTGTTGGGGGTGTGGACAGCCCGGACACCTGCGGAGAGACTGCCCACACCAGGAAGAGCAGCCGTAAAACGAGTATGGGCCGTCGTGGAGAGGGGCACGTCGGCGCCATTACCACCATCCTCTCGAGTGACAATCCGCGCCGTCAGCCGGCGTATGGATGACAACCTAATCGCGGATGGCTGGGTAAGAGGAAAGCCGTGCCGCGTGCTGGTGGACACCGGGGCGGCCGTGACCATCATCAGACCTGACGTGGCGAAGGGTTTGCCGACGAGGAAACCGAGCCGACCATACGAGCTTGTGACAGCATCGGGCGACACCATGCCTGTGGAGAAGGAGGCCCTACTGGAGCTGAACTTGGGACGGAGTGCCGTGCGTCTGTGGGTGTTCGTCGCGAAGGTGGCTGAGGAGGTGATTCTGGGACTGGATGCCCTCAGGAGCCACAAGGCGACGGTCGACGTCGGCAGGAAGGTCCTGAGGCACAACGGAGAAGAGGTTATACTCCGTCAACCAGAAGAGCGCCTTGGAATTGGCAGGGTCGTCTTGAGCGAAGACGTGGGTGCCCCGAGGAAAGATGTTGGTGGTACACCTGGATCGCCTGGCCCGCTACGAAGGCGCTGTTCGGGACGACCAGCCTTGAGGAGGGTGCAGTGTCACCCTGGTGGTAGACTCACGAAGCCGATAAAAAAAATGATGGCCGATCGTTACCGGAAATGAGAGACAGTTGAGAGTAGTTGTTGGAAAAATAAACAGTTTTAAGGTTAGCTAGCTGTGAGGTGACGAATGTATTTGCTAGGAAAATAAAGTGCAGTTTTTGTATTTGAAGCCTCGACTTTTGATGTTCACGAAGTCACAATATTAAGGAAGAGGCCAAAAAGAGATCACTTTTCTCCAACGTATTTAAAATTCACAAGGTTTAAGAAAGAGTTGCAGCAGCCTCCAAGCTATGCAGCTATGCAAACACTTAAAGTTCTAATATTTAATATTTAGGAGTGCAAAACATATTGTCATGGCTTACTAATCTTTTCCAAGAAGAATTACAAAGCATGTCCATAAATTTCCCAATAGTCTCAGAGCTAACACACTATGTATGTTTACTTAAGTTTAAATAATGGAATTTTACTATGTATGAGGGGGCACCCAAAAGAAACCGGACTCCGAGGGCGCTGCCACTTGTAGACGTAGTGCAGGGTTCTCGCGCTAGATGGTGTTAGTACAGCTGTGCAGACGGCGTCAATGTAGAGCTGAATATGCAAGTGTGGTATTGTGTTTCTCTGACTGTTGGCGGGTTACCTCTGTGAAGTCGTTATGGCAACTTTAAAAGGATAAAGAGCGTGTGTGAAATTTTGTTTCCTGCTTAAAAAAACTGCAATGGAGACACACCAAATGCTTCAGGAAGCTTTCCAGGAGGACGCTATGAGCTGCACACAGGTTTTCGAGTGGTTTGGGCGCTTTAAACATGGTGAGATGTGTGTTGAAGACCAAGCTCGTTCTGGATGCTCTGCAACATTGCAAAATGAGGAGAACATTGAAAAGGTCCATCAAAAGATCAACGAGAATCGTCACCAAACGATCAACCAAATTTCAACAGCGACAGGAATCAGTTGGAGCTCGTGCCAGCGGATTTTGAGGGAGGATTTGCACATGAGACGTGTTGCTGCTAAATTTGTTCCGTGCCTTCTCACACAGGAGCACAAAACCATCCGCATGGATGTGTGTCAGGACTTGAAAACAGAGATTGCACATGATCCAAACTTTTTGAACAAAGTCATTACAGGGGATGAGAGTTGGTGTTATGGGTATGACCCAAAAACCAAGCAAGCGTCAAGCCAGTGGAGGACTCCCAACTCTCCCAGACCAAAAAAACCAAGGCAAGTGAGGTCAAATGTGAAGACGATGATCATTGTCTTTTTTGATGTTCGTGGAATTGTGCATCGGGAATTCATACCCCCTGGCCAGACTGTTAACCAGCACTTTCACTTAGATGTTTTAAGGCGTCTGCGAGAAGATGTGAGACTTTGGCGATCAGGTGACTGGCTTCTGCATCATGACAATGCTCCAGCACACACGGCCTTACGAGTGACCCACTATTTGGCATCTCAGAGGTGGTCTGTCATTCCCCACGCTCCGTTCGCCGGATCTAGCTCCGTGCGACTTTTTCCTATTTCCATGAATGAAAAAAATGCTAAAAGGGGAGCGTTATGACGATGTGGAGCCGGTAAAAAACAGCTTCGCAAAGGGCACTAGACAATATCAAACTTGAAGAGTTCCAAACGTGCTTCCAACAGTGGGAAAAGAGACTTGACAAGTGCATCGCATGTAATGGAGAGTATTTTGAAGGTGACTGAAGTAATTTTGTAAAAAGGTTCATCAATAAAATTTTTATGACTACAATCCGGTTTATTTTGGGTCCCCCCTCGTATAATACTATTGCTTGTCTTAATCCAATACTGCTTAAACTGATAAATCAAATTCCTATGAGTAAGGACTGTAATACAATGAAGCACAAAATAATAATTTTGAGTCAAACTAGTACTCAGTGCTCTATATATTACTACTATTTACCTAAGACACATTTTGTTAGGGCCTTCCTAACAGCCAACATTAGCTGAGGATGTTAGGAAGGTCCTAACAAAATGCATTCTAGGTAAACACTAGCAATATGTGGAGCATTGAGTACTAGTTTGACTCAAAATTATATTAACGATAAATAAAATTGTTTCACTTAAATAAATGTAAATATGTATCAGTATGAAATTAACATTTAGGGAATTAAAATAAAGCTTAATTAACTAGATTTAAAGGTTTCAGAGTTATAACAGTTGAAGTTAGAAAGATGTAATAAATTTGAACAATTTTAATTGCAAAACTATGATGATCTGAATTTTAAGAGTTTACATAAAGCAATGTACTGGACTTGTTGCCAAATACAAAAAGCTTTATAAAAATACAGATACAACAGAAATAACAACATGGATCGATTGGATACATTCTGTAGGTGGAAACACATATTCTTGAAACGTATCAACATGGAATAAAAATGTGATGTTAGTGTCACTGGTACCAACTCATCTTAAGTAAATTACAAAAAGTGTTGTTTTCTTAAAAAAATGCAAGGCCAATTTTCCTTCTATTTGGAATGATTTGAGATGAAATAGCCCATGTGGACCTTAGTGGTACCATTTCATCCATGAAACAGCAGCATTTAACTTTCTGTGCGACTCTTGCACTACATTGTCACAATAGATTATAATAGTGGTTTTATTTGACCAAGTTATATCTATCTGAGACAGCTTCCACTCCTGCTCAGACAGTTCAAGTTTATGATCCACAAAAGATTATTTGGAACATCACAGAGTCCCATGCAGTGAAGGTAGTAAAATTATATATGTCTTTTTCTTAAATAATTTTTATGCAACTGAAAATACCTATTGTCTTATATTGTCTTACCTATAATAGTCTGAAGAATATACATCTCTGGAAAGACCAAAATCTGAGATCTTGACTGTCAGATTGTCTCCGACCAGGCAATTGCGTGCAGCAAGATCTCGATGAACATAATGATGTCCTGATAGATACTCCATTCCTGTAAATATATACTATATATATACTATCTTTCAATAATCAGTTCACATAGTATGTTGAATTTAAACATAGCAAACCATATCCACTGCAATCACAATTTTCATTTATGAGACAGGAGAATTATTTACTCCTAAGCATTAGATACACACATCATTTGTGAGAAAAAATGTTTTGAATCCTATCAACGCATGGTCATCGATAATAATTATTTAATCCATTCCTATTTTTCTCCACTAATGGAAAAACATAATATTGCCTAATATTGCTACAAAGACTTATTGAATTATATTCAAATTAATTTGATATACCAAATAAAAGTGCATTTTCTTTTATTTTCTCTATAGTTTAACTATGACAGACAGAGAGGGCATATACAAAATATCAAAAAAACTGAACATTAGGATTAAAATTTGGCAAATGAGTCAACCTTGTATACACTTTTCTACACTTACACTTACGAAGATAGTTTCTGGGAACTTCTTCCCTATCCTCAATTCTGTGGTCGACTAATGGTGCAACCGGTGTCTGCTTCTGGCGTGGTGTTGTGCTGCCATCTGATAATCTGGTAAGTTTGATGTCATCCATGGCAGGAATTTCAAAATTCATCAGGAGGTTCTCTTTCTTAGTAATGAATATATTTTCCCAAATCTGTAGTTCTAGAGGTTTCTTGGCCTGTTTGATCAATTCTATTTCTTGTTTGATGTTATGATTCTCTGACCAAAAGTGATGTGCTATGGCAGACTTGTCTTTGAATTTAATATTTCTAAAGTGTTCTTTCATTCTTGTTTCTAGATTACTTCTTGTTCTAGAAATAGGAGCCTCCAAGTAGTTCAAATCAAAATTCAATAGTCGACATTAGCTGAGGATGTTAGGAAGACCCTAATGAAACATGTTGTACGTAAACACTAGCAATATGTGCAGCACTGAATACTAGTTTGACTCAAAATTATATTAACTAATAGGGTATTTAAATATGATGCAAATGGATTAAAGCAGTCGTAAGAATACTTTCATTAGCAAATACATTAGATTAGAATACCACTATCAGAAGCATGTCTAATTTCTTGCATTATTCTCCTAGGATACAAATGTCAAATACTTGGAGATTTTATGTTACTGGCTCCTTTCACTTCATGGTAGTTGGAAAGTTGTAATGTTGGAAACTCCAAAGCTGCCATTTGTGGCTTAGTCAAGAAGCTTCCTAAAGCAATTACCTCAAGAAGCAGAAACTATTTTTTATCAGGAGTTCCCTTGGTTCTTAATAATCAAATATTTTTGCCCACTGTAGTTTCAATGTATATAGTAGCCACCAGGTTTAAATTGTTCTAAATAGTCTTTCCACCTAGGAGTTTTGGTGCTATATTACCTAAGCTTTTTAGTTACCTATTGGGCCTGGGAGAAAGCATGAATTTCAAGTAAATTATCTCAAGATTTTCTGCCAGCTGCATTATTGCCTTTTAATTTAAGTTCATGAACTCTTTTGCATGTGGTTATATCTTAGTAATGTTTTGTAATTAACGATTTTCAAACAGTGAAATATTATATCGAAATTTAACTGTATTGGAACACCACAGTAAAGCAAAATAATTATTAAATTATAAATGAGTCATATTTATTACACATCAGCTTCACTCATGTACCTAATTTGAGGACATGTTTCGCAAACCATTGTTCGCGAAACATGTCCTCAAATTAGGTACGTAAGTGAAGTTGATGTGTAATAAATACGACTTATCTATAATTTAATAGTGAAATATTAGTTCCTTTGCATCTAGACTGTTCAGTTGACATTGTAATTCTAACCTCAGGCAATCAGGAATCACATGGCATGGATGTAACTAGTTGTCTGCTACTGACACAAAAAATGCTGTGATACACAGACAGAAGTGCATATTCAGAAGCTAGATAGATCAGTCACTGCCTTCTCAAAAGCTGTTCTTCACAGCTGTCTTTTATATACAAAATGTTAAAACTCATAATTTGTTATGAAAGCTTGGTGAGACACAAAAGTTTTAACATTATCTTAAATTTTTAACTAAATGTTGGCAAACTCAAGTGTATATTTAACATTGGTTGGTGAAACAGTAATAAATAAACCATCAATTTAGGAAATGCTTTATTTTAAGATGCACTCGCAAGTGAGATGTCTGCTTACCAGCGGCTATCTGCAGGGCAATATGAAGAAACTCTGGCTGCTCCAAGACATGAATATTACCATCATCGCTGCAGGCTGATACGTCCGACCGAGGTGAATGGCATATCAGGAACTCGTGTAGATCACCCTGTGTCAGCATTTAAGACAGATATTATCAGCACTTGAAAATCAGTTCATACAGCCTCACTTTTATTTAATAACGAAACACATACATGCATGCATTTTGTAAGAAGAATTTCGGGCAGAAGGGCTGTATCAACTTACCTGAGTCATGTATTCAAAGAGCATGCAGAGTGGTTCTCCTTTCATTACAACACCCAAGAGGCAGACAATGTTTGGATGTCGTAGGTCTGTCATTAGCTCTACCTCACGACGAAAGTCAGCCTGAGTCTTTGGTGTAGCATTTTCTTTCAATGCTTTGATGGCAACCAATAAAGGAGGTTCTCCTGGGACACCAGTGAGCACTTCCCCTTTGTATACCTTACCTGCAATATCATAAAATTTGTAACTGAACATTTTTATTTTTAGTTGCATTAAAAATTAAATTAGATCTAAGAATATAAAGAAATTTAAATTTTAATTATGAAAGTGGAGTAAAATTAACATATGATGACAGGCAGAGCTGTGCATGTGTAACTGTCCTTGCTGCAGCTTCATGGGATTTCAGATTTGCAGGGTGACAGATTGACTTAGAATGGGAATGAAAGAAGATAGCACAATTGCTCTTCGATGGCTACTAATCAGGGTGTAAGGGTTTTTGTGCATAGCTGATGTAATACAAATAATCATTGGGGTTGACTTAAATTTTGATATCCAAGCAGTTCCTGGTAGAACTGTATAGGAACTCAGCTGTTGGAACTCAACTGTTGCTCTGATGTTACCAGATGTGTCTGCTTTAGCATTGTGACAAATGCACATCAATAACTGCTGAAGTCATGCTGTACAATATGTTGTACATGCTGTCATACGATATACACAGTTGGTGTTACTGAAGATCACGTCAGAAGCAATAATAATAATGGATAAGACACAGATAATTACAATGATACAATAGTGGTACTAGACACATCAATATTAATAAATGGTGATTAATAATTACAATAAAATAATAAGAATAAAAATAAGATATGATGCACACAAAACTAGGTGTAAATTATACAGAACATATTACTGTATACAAATAATTGTATATCATTGATAACAAAACAACCAGTCAACAGAGAAGAAAAATACATAAGTAGGATACTTCTAAATTTACGCAACTTATAACCATTTCAGAATAAAAATGAGATTTTTAATATGTAGCACAACTACATCTTCATTAATGTGTTTAAGACTAATTAGTACTGTTGGAAATTAATTGTTCTTTCACACTGGCCATGTGTAGGCTTAAGTATGGAAAGATACAGTCAGACTGAAAAATTCAAAATTAATTTGCATTAATTGACCTAATAGTGGTTAACTATAAACCTCGGGCCTTAAAGTACTTACAGGTTGTAAGTCACCATTAAGGTAGTTGTCTCATGTGTTTATGAGAACTCCTAAGTGGTTTACCGGGAAAAACACGAGTCAGCTGGAGAATTAAATGTCATGTCGGCACATTGGCCATAGTAGCTCAATGGTTAGAGCAGCTGGACGGAGACCAGAAGATCTGTGGTTCAAATCCTGGCTATAGCATTGAATGTTTCAGGTGCGAGCGCTGCGGACCCTTAGCACTCGTGGTACCTCTGACGTTACTAGAGGAACCTCGGACCGAACATTCAAGCCCCTCCCTGAATGGGAGTTGTTCGGGTTGGGTTTCTTGCTATGTTAAACAGATGAGTAGCAGTATAATATAAAATTCTTCTTCATGTAATCATCGCTAATATGGATGTGTGTAAGTGTCTATCTGAAATCTTGCAGATTTTTCATGAATGCATTTAACATTCATGGTTTGCATGTGTCCGCGAGTATATTAAATAGGTAATGTATCAGGCATTCTTTAAGAATGGACAACTTTACGATTATCTGTAAAGTATAGGAGAAAGTCGATTCAGTAATTTTAATTGAAAACTGAATTGTATCGACTAAAAGAAGAATTATTTTGTAAAGTGTCCACAATAATTTCAAAATATTTTGTTATAATTAAAACATCAGTTTGCAAAGGAAATGAATCAAATGAAGAGTAATTATTTCATTATCACAAAAGATTATATTATTTCTCCGTTCCGAGACTACGACCCTGGGTGCAGAGGTCATTGCTCGAGAGCAGTCATGGTGAAATATAATTCTGCAAGAACTTCACCAAAGGTGAGTATCCCATCATCAAATACCTTATATCGAGATTTAACTGTATTGGAACACCACAGTGAAGCGAAATAATTATTAATTTATAGATGAGTCGTATTTATTACACATCTGCTTCACTTACGTACCTATTTTGAGGACATGTTTCGCAAATCATCGTTTGCATCTTCGGCTCTTATGCGACTAAAGCTTGATCCAGTGGTGTCCCTGCTTGTGTAATAAATACGACTCATCTATAAATTAATAATCAAATACCTTCATCACCCAAAATAAACTGCTGCAGCTGCCATATTGTTTTCTATCAATGTATACCTGTTACAAGTTCAAATGAAAAGCACTGCTATTAATACTGCATAATCAAATTTTAATTTACTTAAATGATTGATTTTGAAATTTTCATATCCTGGATTAAAAAATCATAAAATACCTCTCTTTAAGGGCATGTAAGTGCATAAATGGCTGTAGTAATATAGAATAAAAAGAAGTATTTCAGAAAGTGGAGTGCCATTGTTACTAAAATTAGGCAAGTGAGTCAACCTTGTATATACTTTCTCCACTTACAAGTTTTTTATGAAGACTAGTTTCTGGGGACTTCTCCCCTACCACAGAGCTGACGATAGGGGAGAAGTCCCCAGAAACTAGTCTTCATAAAAAACTTGTAAGTGGAGAAAGTATATACAAGGTTGACTCACTTGCCTAATTTTGGCTGTAGTAATACTTCATAATTTGAGAACTACTAACCTATGGAATTTTAATAATCTTTAAAAGGTGAACAAACTATCAGAAAGTTGCGGCAGTATTTCATTATATGAACAGTCTGTAAGTTGGTTATCTTAAAGTGACAATAAATATTTGAAAAGGTATTCTAGTACTTAAACTTTTGTGAAACTGTTTGATATAGTATGCTATGCAAGTATGCAGTTCAGCAACTCATGTTTTAAAGCTTCTTTCTATCTTTTATTTTAGCATCTAAGCAAGGAATTTGCAATTTTACTTACTGCAATAAGTAAATTATTCTACGTTGTGCTTAGGACATTAGTTCATAAACAGCATACATTTACATACAGTATGCGCAATTTATCTTGAGCGTTCGTCTCCCAAGTCCTCACTCGGTAGGTTTCGGCTAACTCAGTAAACACAGATGACAACTTAGAAACATGAAATGCGCTATACTAGTACACTAAACTAGTACACTCTGACATCTAGTGACTAATATGCTAAGCTTTTACGCGCACTCGTTGTTTTCTGTGTGCATTCGTTTTGTGCAAGTATGAGGTTAATTACTACAGCTTAACCAGTTTGTAATTAAGGCTGAGGGCACACCAAACTCATCATCATATGTACCTTCCGAGCAATGAACTCCGACTCGGAAACATGCACGTGCAGTCATGCATAGTGATGGTAGCAAAATAATAGCCTAAGTTGCAGAAAGTTGCAATATAGAAAAGGATAACAACCAGTTAATGTTCCAACTCAGCAAATCAATCGAACGAGCTGCTGCTTACACAGGAAAAAGCGTCAGCACTGTCAGGCGTATTAAATCTTTTGTACATTTCATCCCAATGAATCTTCAAAAACATCAGGAAAAAGCAGGTAAGGCTGTGATCTGTGTACGGTAATAACTAATAGTGATGTTTTCTTTCTGTCTTCTTTTCCCTTCAATCCTTTCCTTTTTGGCTTCCTCCTTTTTCTTATATCTTGCTCGTTTATCTTTCTTTTTCTCTTGCTCTGAGCACTTTGTATATTTCTACATAGCTTTCTATTTCCCTCCATTACCAAAGCTACACCGGTATTTAATAGAGGCCTACAAACCTAGGAGCAAGACTTACGTATGTTGTGGATGTTATGGTTCTCAAAAGTGGACACACTATTATTCGTTTACCTCCGTATAACTGATCTGAATGCAATTGAACTGGCATGGGCAAAATTAAAGAACATTTTCAGAGGAAACAACGTTACTGGTGATATGTCAGCCACATATCTGCAGAAACTTGCTATAGGAGCATTCTCTTCTGTAACTGCGACGGATTGGGAAGGATACTGCAAGAACTGGAAATGAAATATTGGAGAAATAATGGTGTAATTGAAAATGCGATTGATGAAATTATCAACAGATCAGAGGATACTAGTGATGAAACTGATGCAGTGGACTCAGAAATCGAAGAATCACAAAGCGAATGAGTGAGTATTTATGGCTGTCATATTTGTTTACTGTTTTTATGTGTTTCATAAATAGTAAGTATATAAATATACAGCTTATAGGAGGCCATGCCGTGGCTCAGTGGTTAGACTGCTTGGCTCTCACCAAGGCGGCCCGGGTTCGATCCCAGGCGACCGCAAAGTGACATTTGTGGTGGACAACACGGCGCTGGGGTGGGTTTTCTCCGGGATCTCCGGTTTCCTCCGCCATCTCAATCCACCAGTGCTCCATCTTCATCTCATGTATCATCAATGTCAACGCCTGCGGTGCCATATGTAGTAAAAGCAGGCGTTAAACACTACACATTTCATTTATATTTCATTTCAGCTTATAGGATCAAGTTCAATTTAATGTTTGTCCACAGATCTCATACTTACGGCGCATAACTTCGCTTATCTTACGCACTGTTTTGCTGAAATGTGTTTTTCAAGGTTGACCACACTGCAGAAACAAAAGAGCGTTTGCTCTCTTTTCTTCCCCTCTACCCGTACTACCCCGTAAATCCAGCACTCTTCTTATCTTGCGCATACTGTACATGGTCTACAATAACTGTAATATTGTTTATCTCCCACTAGATAAACAATCACATTAATTATCAATTGCCAATGAAGTGTGCTTACCAAATGCTCCCTCTCCAAGCTCTTGCAGAAACCTCACATTTGATAATTGGTATTCTCTAGCCCTTACTCCTGCACCAGGACCTCGTTCTCCAGATAACAGTGAGTTCATCTCCATCAGTTGATTGTTACCAACATTTGGAAACAATGCTGAACCCTTGCCCTTGGAGGGAGAGGAAACTCTTGATGTTTTGAATGCTGATACCTGCAAAAATGTAATAATTTTATTCTATTAGGAGAATTTGTTGAAAGATCTCACAGAAATAGTAGTAGTTGTTGTTGGTTTTTTTTTCTCCCACTTAATCCCATCACTGAGCAGCGCTCTAGGACAATGAACATATACAGAAAACAGTTTCACCAAATCAACATAAATAATTTTAACTATCACCACTATATCACCACCACCACACATATAACATGAGTAACATCTGTAACATTTTACTGAAAGAGAAAAGCATTTTAAGTACCACCGCCACCACCACTACACACAATACTATACAATTACTCATCAGTCATTACCAATATACCTGAAAACAGTACCTAAACAACATACAAGATTAAAAAAGGAAAGGAAATTAGATTTAAATGAGTTATGCATAATAATGTCACATAATCCAATCTCCATTCGTTTATGGAGATAACAATACATTAAACCAATATAATGAGACAATTACACTCCCTTTATTGCACAGGACATTAACAATCATCCATAAATTCCTGTACCCAGTAATAGGCCTTGCAACATAGTTTTTACGAGCAGACTTACATACAGACTACATACTTAATATATGCCCTCTGGTGGTAGAGTGTCTGCCAAGAGGTCCCGAGTTCAAATCTCGGTCTGGATGAGTTAGCTGGATAAGGTTTTTTCCGGGGTTTTCCCTTATCCTGAAAGACGAATGTCAGGTAACTAAGCTCTATGGACCCCGGGCTCATTTGAGCATCATTTCACCCATTCCATTCATCATCCAATATGACTTAACGTTGGAGGACGTAAATAACAAAAAAAAAAAAAAAAAAAAAAAAAAAAAAAAAAAAAAAAAAAAAAAACATTTTCCCTGAAGATAGTAATTTTAAATACTTTGGAAACAAGTCAATTTAGCACTGGGTTTGGGTAAAACATTCTTTGTCTAGTATTTATGCTATGTACATTCAGTTTTGTGTAAAGTAGTCCTGATTTTTGATGTGGAAACACATAAGCATAAAGATATTTTCACAATCAAGTGTTAAAATATTCAGCTTTTGGTATTCTAATCAAAACCCTTAGTCATTTTGAGAAAATAAAAAATAAGAAAAATTTGTTCATGTAAAGAATGAATGGAATTGCAGGATTTTGTTGAAATCTCTGTGTTGCATTCTTGGAAAATGCTAAACTCAAATATCAAAAATAATGTTTTGTTTACCAAAATATGTATTTTTGGTGAAATCTCATTATAAACTTTTTTGGGTAGATTCTAATATTTCCTTTAATTAATATAGATATATAACAGAGAAAGTAAATATTTGAAAAAATATGTTATTTATATTAGATATCTGCTAATGGTACAGCTTTGAATGTACATTTGTTTATAGTATTAACAAGGATTTATTTCTCTATGAATACTTTGGGTTATGGTTAGCCTGACTTTGATAATGTAATATTTGCACTTTTTTGGTGACAAACCTTATTCACTGGCCCCTTCATCTGCTGGTTCACACTGTCAGTAGCCAGTGACCTTCTCCTCCGAAAACAGCACCAATATGATAAGAGAATAATCACTAATAATGCCAACACAGCTGACAGTATAGCAATGTACAACCACAGATTCTCCACTGTAAAAAAGATAAAATAGATAATTAATTTCATGTTTTTATACACTATTTCAAAGCAATTTGAATTAAAATAGGTGTAATTTGCAATGAATACATTAAGATGTATGTTGTGAAGCATAGGCCATCCATCCAGCCTGGCTTGTAACACACTTTTCAGTATCATGGCAGTCATTTCACCAGGACAAATATTAATAAGATCATAAGTGCATAATACCTTTATCATTCTTGGCATGTAAATACTATGAAGTGTGTCTGGCTGTGTAATAAATTTTTCAGTATCATATCATCATTTCCCCCCTACAAATATTGTCACAGCAAAAGTGGATGATTGCCATGGACAAATTAAATGTGAATCAATTCATTCCACCACCTTTGTGTTTGCAGGCAAGAGAAGCAAAAAAACATAACATTCAAGAACAGCCACTAGTTAATGCCACAAAACCACAAGTGTGAGTTGTATCGTTACCATGTAAGATTACGTTCTAGGCTTTTCGAATAACAGAACTCGAAAATATTCTTACAGAATATCGAGATTCAACTGTATTGGAACACCACAGTGAAGCGAAAAATTATTAAATTTTAGATGAGTCGCATTTTTTACACATCTGCTTCACTTTCGTACCATTTTGATTTTTACTTTATAATTGATATGTTCAAATGATTTGGCTTCTAAGTGGTCCCATGGTACGAAAGTGAAGCAGATGTGTAAAAATGCGACTCATCTAAAATTTAATAATTCTTACAGAACCTTCTCCTGCAACCAGCAGGTATAAAGGTGGTGCAAAACCTAGCAGTGCAGTCCAGTCAAGAGTTCCGAGTCATTTGTGTGAGCAGAGCCGGTCTGCAAGGAGTGCAGTATGTTCCAACTCTGGAGTAATGCATCTGGAGCAGTTTCTAATTGTGAGTCAACCAGTGAATATTAGAGTTGTTCTGTCAGAGTTGGCAAGGAGAGCACTACAAAAGGACAATGTTCTGTGTGCATCTAAGAAATTACAAGCAGTGGAAGTTGGTGTGCGCAACAGAGAGATGAAAAAAGATAGTGCTAAGTAAAGTGGGTGTTTATTATGCAAAAAGAAAGAAAGTGATTGTAAATACATGGTCAACCTGAAAAACCCAATGCTATGGCCGGGATCCGAACCACGGATTCCGGCCTGACATTGGGTTTTTCAGGTTGACTCTATCTATCTAAAATCTTAGCCTATATACGGCTAGTGAGATGAAATGATTAATTTTCATCAACTAACTTAAATAAGTATTACACAAATACAACTATTTGCAACGAAAACTTCACTTATCTGAAGAAAAATACGTAAATTTTCCTAAGATAAGTGAAGTTTTTGTTGCAAATAGTTGAATTTGTGTAATATTTATTGCTTCACTGTAGCTAGCTTCATTTTTTACGTAATTAAATAAGTGATTGTAAGTTAAGATTGGGCTAACAATTCAAACGACAACTGAAGTAAGATGAACTCCATGTTGTCATCTTTGTCACAAGATTAAGTAAGTGCACAGCACCTTGTATTAATTTACACAAATAGAATATTTTATCTTTTTGGTTTAAAGGATACCCTAAAGTGTGATGATGCTGGCACTGAATATAAAAAGCCAAATTTGAAATCATTATTGAACTTCATAGCTGTTTATTTAGAGATTTGGTGAAAATTTTTCCATGCAAGCAAAGATATATGAAAAAGAAAGGGAGCAAGAAAGAAAAAAAAAGGAAGAAAAAAAGAGGTTCCAAATACTGAAAGATTTCCCAATTTAATAATGCTCAGTTAACTCAAAGTAAAACTACATTAAACTTAGTGAAAATGAGATTACCTGTTTTGCCTTTAGGGAAGAATTTTTAATAAAATTTGTCTGAATATCTGGTCTTAAGAAGAACATGAAACAGCTTAAGGTGTACATCCAATAGCAACTTTCAAATAAAAATGCTTCTGTTAGAGATTCACAAGCAACACTTACAGGCATTTCATCTGACTGGAATGAAAAGAATCAAAGGAAATGAAATACAAAACCTTTAAGTTAAGTTAAGTTAATTAGGAGTCGATTAATAACACAAAACAACACTCACTTTTAAATTTTCCCGGAACCGGTTTCTGAGGTCTTCCCTCTATCTTCAGCCGGACATCGACTAGTTCTCATTGGTGTAGCTGGCAATATTTTGTCTTCGGTCTCCTCTGGTGGCGGTTCGAGGAACTTGCTGAACAAATCTTTCTGGGGGATGTCGAAATTGAATACTTTGTTCCTATTTTTTGAAATAAAGATTTGTTCCCATGTGGACAGTTCTTCTTTTCCTGTTGTATGTTTTAGTAATTTTGGTTCTGGATTTATGTTGTGGTTTTTTTCCCAAAAATGCGTGGCAACTGCTGATTTTTCTAATTGTTTGTATTTTATGTTCCTAAAGTGTTCCTTTGCTCTTGTTTCTAAATTTCTTTTCGTTTTTCCAATATAAATTTGACTACAGTCACAGCATTCAATTTGATATATACCAGATTTTTTGTTAGATGGAATGGCATCTTTGATGTTTGAGCAAATTAGGTTTTTTAAGGAGTAATGGTTCACTGGAGCTAGTTGAATGTTTTGTTTTTTGAAGACTTTTTTGAATTTATCAAAGGCCCATGGATGGTAAGTGAATTTTTTGAAGATCATTTTAGTTTCTGTAGCTGAGAGGGTTGTGGTTTCCTTTAGTAGTTTCTTCTTTTTTGCTAAGTTCACTTTTTTGTCTACTAGTGATTTGGGAAAGTCATTTTTCTGTGCTATTTCAATAATTTTGTTGTATTCTATTTTGTATTCTTCTGCTGTGAGAGGGATGTTGACCAGTCTGTGTGCTAAACTATTAAAGATTGCCTGTTTGTGGGATCTTGGATTGTAGCCATTAGCTTTTATGTAGTTGTCTGTCTGTGTTGGTTTTCTGTAAATGCCAAAGTTTATTCTATTTTTATTTCTGATTATTTTTAGATCTAAAAATGGTAAATACTCGTCTTTTTCAACTTCTACAGTGAACTTGATGCTTTCTTCTTGAATATTTAAAAGTTTTAGTGCATCACTGATGTGTTTTTTTGGCACTATGGCAAATATGTCATCTACATATCTTTGCCAGAGTTTGAACATCCATGGGAAACCTTTAGTGATCCTTATTTCTAGTGCACTCATGTACAGATCGGCCAGGAAGGGTGATAAGGGGTTTCCCATTGCTAAACCAGAAGTTTGATGGAAATATTTTGTTTGAAACTGGAAGAAATTCTGTTCTATGCATAATTTGGTAAGTTCGATGTAATCTGAAATTTCAAGTGATGACATTCCAAGTGATTTGAGCCATTTTTCTATCAATGTTGGGAGTTGTTTAACTGGTATGCTGGGAAACAGTGATTTAACGTCAAATGAGACTAGTGTGTCTTCTTCATTTAGTTCAGTATCCTTAATGTGTTCTATAAGTTCATAGGTGTTTTTGATGCTTAGGCTATCGAATTTTGGAAATGAGTTGAATTTGTTTGTTAGCCATTTTGCAAGTTTGTATGTTGGTGAATTTATACTGCTAACTATAGGTCTCATTGTTATGGATGGTTTGTGTATTTTGGGTAAGCCATAAAGTCTAGGTAAGGTTGGGTTATCTGGTTTAACTGCATATTTGTTTGATATTATACTTGATTTTGCTATTGTTTTTTCAAATGATTTTATGCAAGCTGTTAATGGATTTTTGTTAATGGTTTCATATTCACTGTTAGTTAGCATTTCTTCCATTTTTTCAAGGTAATCAGATTTTTCCATTATGACTATTTTGTTACCTTTGTCTGCCTTGGTGTATATGACGTTTTTTTGTTTCAATGAACGGATAATATTTTGTTTGCTCTTGTGAACGGATCTGGTTTTTATTTCTTCCAAAATATTTTCACATTGGCTTTTAAGTGGGTTATGAACGGATAATATTTTGTTTGCTCTTGTGAACGGATCTGGTTTTTATTTCTTCCAAAACCTTTTTTTAAATAATAGTTTCTTGAAGTTAACTTTGCACCATAGAACACGTGGCAATTTACATATCAGCATTGCTATTGTGTTAAAAAGAAATGCTCGTCTGCAGTTTTAGATGTGCAAGTTTCTTTGTTTTTTGAGAGGGGAAGGAGCAGGTGATGGTAAAATGATAAAGGTATCATTTAACAGTTTCTTTTCACAGATATTTCACTCAACAATCAGTTGTAGCGCTCCCAGTTACATGAATTTTTACAGAGCACTTGTTCTGGAAATTGCATGCCTGGTAAGTGCCAAAGCAAATGACTCCAGTACATAAAGTGCAAAGAGACTCCTAAAACTGTTCTGCATTCTGTGAAGTCCAACCACCTTAGTTTTCTGTACTTAAAACTGATACTCCTAATTATGCTGCACATAGAACACATTGAACCTCTGTAATTTCTTTTCCCACATAGCTAATGTTATTATTTTCTAATTTCAGATATTGCCCATGGTCATAGAAACTGAGAATTGTTCTCTTTAAAACGTCCTTTTCAACATCATTCAACCCAGTAACTGTCTACAAATTTGGGGATATTTTCCAAGAGATATAAATACAGGTACAGTCCCTTTTCATTCAGATGAATCTGAAAATTCATGACACAGCGTATATACTACTTACACCACAAGTTTAAACAGTTAATTATCAGGATTTTGAAAAATCTACAGTTGATCTTTATTCTTGATTGAGAGCTTTGTTACATTAAATATAATTTCCTTCCCTGAGAATGAATCACTTCACGTTTGTTAATCAAAAATTCACTTGTCCCATCTTTGATGGACATATTCACACACTTGTGTCACACTAGAGAACAGAAAAAATTAATAATATTTCTGCTCAAGTTTGAAACACAGCTTAACACTTTTATAATGCACAGACACCTCACTACCCAGAAAATGAACTGAACAGTATTCCTTTATTTCTAGACTGCCTAGTTTGTATTTTCATTGTACGCTGAATGTTTGTGTCACTTTAAGATAAGTACTGTGATCACAACAGAGATAATGTTCTCAGTTCACGCATGCAAGAAGTGTGTCATACTTTTGGCACCACTAGTGGGAGAGGCAAGCAAGTCACTCATTGGGAGTTTTCCGTATGGCCCACCTTCACGTGCCTTTAACTTACGAGATTACTCTAGTGTAATGTAGGGATATCTGACCCACACAATGATAGAAAATGGGCACTACTCAGTAGAGCAAGAGAAAATATACCAAAAGATTTGAAGAAAATGGTGAAAACATGTTACTAATAAAATTATAAGATTGATCCATAAATTATGTTTTCCTAGGTCGTGAATGGAAATAAAACACAATTTCATCAAAAGCCTTACTAGAAGTGTTGAGTTATTTTTCAATATATTCAGCGCCTGAATTTAACTAATCATATCGTGGGATCAACTTCTGTATCCCTGTGAGTTTGCTGTTTATCCCCCTCTCTGCAAAAATTGGTTGTGCAGGTCCTGCTATAGATTTGGCAATTTTCTTAGGGATTTGAACTACTTGTGACAATTATTAAATTTTAGATGAGTCGTATTTCTTACACATCTGCTTCACTTTCGTACCTATTTTGAGGACATGTTTCGCAAATCTTCGTTTGCATCTACGGCTCTTGTGCGACTGACGCTAGATCCAGCGGTGTGGGTAATTCTGGGGTTGTTGCTGCCATCTGTTGATTTAGCGATGAACTGAAATGTGGGATTCTCTTTTAGCGGGATTTCAAAGTTCATTAGTTGGTTTTTATGTTTTTCTATGTATATCCTCTCCCATATGACGAGTTCACTATGTTTTTGTACGTATTTTAGTAATTCTGTGCTATCTTCAATTTCATGATTTTCAGACCAGAAATGAGCTGCTATTGCGGACTTATCAATATTTTTGTATCTTAAGTGCCTGAAGAGTTCTTTCTTTCTAGTGCCTATGTTTCTTTTTGTCCTCCCTATGTAAATTTCTTCACAGTCTTTACACTTAATTTTGTAAATGCCTGACTTTTCCTCTGGTTTTATCTTATCAGTATTATTACTGTGAAGTAGGTTTTTAATGTTGTAATTGTTTTTTGGTGCCAATGTTATATTGTATTTCTTGAATATTTTTTGGAACTTTTTTGTGGCCCAGGGGTGGTAAGTAAATTTAGCAAATCTAGTTTCTTGTTTTATTGGTGTGAGAGCTGTGATCTGTTTTAATCTCTTTTGAAGTTTGAATAATTTTAGTTTTTTATCTACAATGTTTTTTCCATATCCATTTTTAATTGCAGTTTTTAAGATTTGATGGTATTCGTTTTGATATTCTTGCTGGCTGAGAGGTAGATTTACTAATCTGTGTGTGAGACTGTTGATGGTTGCATGTTTGTGTGGAATTGGGTTGAAACTATTTGCTTTGATGTAATTATCTGTGTGTGTTGCTTTTCTATGAATGCCAAATTCTAGTTTTTCATTGCCTTTTTTGATTTTAAGGTCTAAAAAAGGTAGAGTACAGTCCTCTTCAGTTTCTACTGTGAATTGTATGCTGGGTTCTTGCAGGTTGAGTAGTTTCAAAGCATCATCTATTAGTTTGTAGGGCACTATTGCAAAGATGTCGTCTACGTATCTGTACCATGTTTTAAACATATGAGGGAAGGCTTTAGTAATATGTGTTTCGAAAAAGCTCATGTATAGATTGGCCAAAAATGGTGATAGCGGGCTTCCCATAGCTAGTCCTGAAATTTGTTTATAATATTTTCCATCGAAGACAAAATAATTTTGATGTATACATATTTCAGTCATTGCCAAATATTCTTCTATTGCATTGGCATCCAGGTTTATAGAATTTAGCCATTTTTTCAGTTGAATCAAAAGTTTGTCTAATGGAATGCTAGGGAAGAGGGAGCGGACATCAAAGGATACTAAAGTGTCATGAGGTTTTAGTTTAAGATTTTGAATTTTTTCTACCAGGTCTAAAGAGTTTTTTATACTCAGAGTATGGAATTGTGGAAAGGACTGAAATTTTTTGGTTAGCCATTTTGCCAGAAGGTAAGTAGGAGTGTTTATATTATTTACAATGGGTCTCATGGGTATGTTGGGTTTGTGTATTTTAGGCAAACCATATATTCTTGCAAGGGTAGGGTTGTCTGGTTTGATAGTTTTTTGTTCTGTAGTTGTTAAAATTTTACTATTAATGATGGTTTTTTGTACATCTTTTATGCATCGGTTGAGTGGATTAGAATCTAAATATCGATACTTGTGACAACTTTCTCCACCTATAATTTGGAAACTCTGACTCTGACCAGACAAGAGTTTCTTGAGGTTCTAAAACAAGAGTAAAATTCACACTGTGGGTTGGATGATCAAGTACCTCAGTAAGTTTCCAGGAGCCCTACTGTTCCCTCAAGCTAAATATGACTGAGCATTATCATGCAGCAAGACATCAGCACCAAGCTTTCCACGCACTTGCTCTTAAATGACCTATCATAACTTAATACATTGTTTTGCAGTAATACTCAATATTCACTGCCTCATCTGACACTGCTTGAATTTCATCTTGCAGGAAGAGGAAGTGTGATGACAAAGCACTGACTGCTGCTTGGTTTCTGTGCAGGTCACATCTTGCTACCTGTGATGATCTGAACCAAAAGCTTGTCACCATGCTCACTGTAGCACTGAAGAAATGTTAAAGCTTCATAGCTCTCCATTTGCTCCGTTTTATGTTCTGAAGTCAATTGCTTTGGCACCCACCAAACATGTTGCTCCATAACAACAGGTGCTCTGTGAAAATTCATGTAACAAGAGTGATATATCTATGGGAAGTGATTGTTGACTGTCTGTGAAGTGATGATTCTCCACAATGCATTCCTGGAGAAGCTTCTCAGATTGCTTGTGATAATAGATAGCCTTCTACTTTGCTCATTATGTACATTTTGATGATACTATTAAAGTTTCTGCACCAGTAGCATACACTGTCTGCTTCTGCATGAAGTTAGGCCAATACACCTAGCAGAGCTGACAGTATATTTCAATTGGTGCTATGCTTTGGGCATTCAAAACCTTTATTACTGACTGCATTTAACAGTGGCAGGAGCTGGAGAATAACCTTTCATTTTTATCTACTGCTGTTGTGTTACTGTGAGACCTTGGAAAGTTTTTCTAGCACATGTACCATGACAAAATCATTACTCTTATCATTTACATGCAGTCGCTTTGCCCAACATATGGCTTGCTAGCTAGGGAAGAGTGGTAAACTTACTTTATGGACATACCATAAAAATATACATGTTAACATGCAATATGAGGAAGTTAGTAACGTTGTATGGGTAATAACTAAAAGATATGGTGGAAAAGCTACTGGATCTCTGGATAACTTGATTCCTTTTTAAGAGGTATAAATAATAATTTAGTGAAAGTTGATTTAGGTATCACTAGTAAACTATGTTGAGGACTTCTACAGCAAGAGTTGCTACCATATGTTCTTATAAAACTTCTTTAGTACTACAAAGCATGGAGTAAGTATAAGTCGGTTAATACAAAAGCTTCAGATTGAGGCCAAAGAAACAGAAAACCATGACAAAGTTCTGTAAGTCTATGTTAAACATCAACTTACGATTATCCTACTATAGTAATATCAGTGCAAATAGAATTAGGAGGAATGGAAAATGTCAAATTGCAATTAAACTAACAAAATAAATTTTAGAAATGTAAGAAAGCTTCTTTGAGGCATTCTTTTAACAGTGCTTTAAGTTTAATATATTAACATACCACACTGTGGCACATCACAAGATTCTCGTCTGAGCTGCTGATTGTACTCTGTGTAGCACCAAGGTTTGGGTTCTGAACCCCCAGGATTTCGACAATAGCTGTGTCCTCCAGCAAGTTCTGGATGCTCTGAAAGCTTCATATAGAACTGATGACTCCAAGGAGTGCATTGATGACCCTCCAATGTGGTTCGTGCAGTACCACGGTAGCTTTCTCCACGTCCAGAATAGCATGTCTCATCTAAAAGCAAAAACGTAACAATATACAACTTACATATGTAATCTAATATATACATGAAATGAAAATAAAGAAATATAAGAATATTATAAAAACTATCACTGACAATTCAGAATATTCTTTCACAAATTATTTTCAGAATTTTATTAAATAAAATTTTGTGGAATATGGAAGTTTGAAGATAGAATATTGCTTCCTAAAATAAATAATTATTCACTGAATTGTTCTGGTTTCTCAGAAAAAAGGTTTTGCAGCAAATCATACCAGAAAAATTATAATTACTACAATGTGTTGCATATGTGACTGTTTCAGAGTTCTGACAGTACCACAAGTTCCTTGCTCATCTTACTTCTCTCACCATTCCTCCTTTCTTGGGCATATAATGTATCAAGATTTTTAGACAAGCTGAGTACACACTACTGTTTGTGAAAATTGCAGCACCAAGAAGGAAAAGCATGAATGCAATTAATGTAATACTACAGAATAGGTACATGACAATAAAGAAATAATTAACCTTTCAAATGTGTACCTGACCTCTGAGCCTGAATATTCAGCATTTGGAATAGCTTGCACACGCTACAATTAGAGCTGCTATAAAACATACGATAGCATAGAACTGAATGAGGGATCTCCCTCATGCAGTTTGCATGCAAGTTCACAAATCTGTAAAACTGTGACAAATATACAGTTACATTTCGGTATATGTGACAAATAAGTTGCTGACCAAACATATCCCAGACATGTTTGATGAGCAATATGTCAGGCAAATGTGCAGGCCAGGGAAGCAATGGCATCCATCACTATTCAAGGTAGGCTTGTAACATTCCTCGCAACATGTGGCCGGGTATAGTCCTGCTGAATTATGACCTATGGAGATGCCTAAAGAAGGGAGAATACTTCAGACTCTACAATCACACTCAGATGCTGGTTGTTGTTCAAAGTGCCCTCATTTAGTAGGCGACATTGGTTATTCAAACCAACAGCCCCTAAACCATTACACCTGGTGTTTATCAACTGTGCCACACAGACCTCCAGAGTGCAATCACCACGGTACCATTGTACGCATATGTGGCCATCACTATAGAACAGGTTGAAATAAGACTCATCCGAGAAGATCAAATTTTGCCACTCAGCACGCCAGTGATGGCTCACATGTCCAGTATAGTTGGAGGCACTTGTGGTTTCTGAACAACAGAAGCCGACATAATAGCATGTGTGCAACCAGTCCAATCTACAGCAGAGTTGATGAATCGTCAATGCAGACAGATTCACACCTGTTGCACTGCTCCAGCGTCAAGCCAACACATCAGATGAAGCTGGGCAGTCCATTATACTCATGCAGACAAGATGGTCATCCTGTGCTGTGGTCATCTTGCATGGTGCAGTACCTGCTCTTTGTTGCATACAATCTTCTTTTATCCACTTGTTCCACATGCATCACTGTCATAGCAGCATATCCTGTATGAGGCAAAATGTTACAGTGTGATAAATCCGCTTCCTGGAGATCAATCACTCTACCAGTTTGAACTCACTCTGATGCTGATATGGCTTCTTTTGACATCAACAAGGCATACTGGCACTCACTTTTAACATTTCATTCTGACAGTTCTGAACTGACAACTGGCACATTGACCTTGTTGAACAAATACAACAGAGCCCTGCTTGGCCTACATGTACCCTATCTCTCTGCAATCCTAATTACTTATTACTTGCATTCTCTTCTACTCAACAACAAAGTCTGGATTCATTTAAGGAATTGTTTCATGGCATTGCAATTTTCACAAATAGCAGTGCGTTTATGCCTTCTATATTACAAGTGTGATGATAGGTATTTTGTAGTTGTAAAACAAATCAATCAATATATTGTGCTAACGATTAAATTTGTTTCTAATTATGTGTGTTTTGAGGAATTTAGAAATAATGATCCAAATTAATTGAAAAAACTATTTGTACTCTGTTTTTAACACTGTCACTAACTATATAATAGATAACAGAGTGTTGTTTGTAATGATTTGTGCATAAACGTGAAGGAAGTGGGCTGAGTGGACAGGGAAGGAAGTACTCAGTTATATCTATTTCTTTCTATGTGGCCATCAGCTCTCAAACCTATGATATTAGACAAGGAAATCTTTAATGCATATTTTAACTTTGAAGAAAGCTTCTGTGTAATGGGAATCTTCACTTTGCTAGTCAATTATTTCAGAAACTCCTAAAACTTCAGTTTTCATCAGATTATAACGTCTTCGGAGCCTGAATTTTCTTCAGTAAGTGCACTATTTAACTCGACCCTGCTTTCTTGAAATTTGTTTCCTGGGTGGCCCAGCAGCTTTTTTCAAGAATGAACTAGAGTTCTATTTGTTGATAGAGTCAACATGAAAAATTCAATGCCATGGCCGGGATTTGAGCCATGGATCTCCTGGCTTCCATCCAGTTGCTCTAACCCATTGAGCTACCATGGCCAACATGCCGTCCTGACATTAAATTCTCCATTTGACTCATATTTCCCCGGTAGACCACTAGGGGCTCTTGCATCCGAGATACATTGTTTGTGGTGACTTACTATCCTAAGTACTTGAGTCCCACGCTTCATCATTTAACGCTTATTAATTTTATAAATTGATGGAAATGAATCATTTCTTCACACTAGCCGTATATAGGCTAAGGTTTTTGATAGAGCCAACATTAAAAATTCAATGCCAATATATATTATCAAACTTTCACTAAGCAAAATAAATCAAGATTGTGTCCAGTATTGGCATGGATTCTTGTTTGTAGTAAATGCGCTAGTGTTTGTCACTATCTTTGAAACATTTACAGTTGACTTTTGGGATACTGGACTCTATAATTTTCTGTTCATTTTGTATGAAGCTGTTGTTACCCCACGAACCATGGGTGATTTCTGAGGATTTTTTTTCTGTGTTATTGAGAGACTTACAACCTATGTTTTTCATTTTCATTTGCATTCTTGCAAGCTTCAATATTATTTATGTGTTTTATATGATTTAAAATAAAAGTTAACTTTTCTATTGGGGAAGTTGATTTTGGTATCTGGGGCATTCGGTGATGTTAATGATTACATGTGTAAATGGGTTGTGGTAACATTTGGTTGGAGTGACATTAAATAGTAGGCATATAACACATAGACACGTATGTTTCAACCTTTGTATACTGTGAGCACTGGGTGAGGCAAGATGGTTAGCCACATCTCTCCCAGATAACTAGAGGTATGTAACTCAGTCTAAATCAATTGTTAAATGTTATAATAAATTGTTACCTTGTTCTTCAATCACTCTTGTTTTTTCAAAGTTTTGGGAAATACTAACATTCATGGACCTCTCCTACTTGATAATTTTGATTGCTCCTTAGCTACACTCCCTAATCAGGCCTACATAACATGGACAAAATTATGCCTGTGGCACACATCTCTGAGTATTTATAGTAGTCCTTAACATCACAAATGCAGGATGACAATGCAAATATTTTTAATACAAAATATTGGCATATTTTTAATATGAAAATTCTACATGTTAAGTCATACTTATAGTTACCATACTACATTGTGAAAGAGGATAACTTTAGGATCGAAAATATATACAATAATTGTAGACTTCAAACCACACCTGGATCAATGTTTTCTGGACGTGTTATGCCAAGAGTAAGACATGCCTCAGAATCATGTGAGCCAACATCAGGTAAGTCATCACATTCTGGCAAGACTAACTGCTGTCCAATTAGGGGATGACGTTTGGCAATTGCATATTCCACCCGACACACCTCATTCTCTAACATTTCACAGTCCTCTCGACATATCCTCCTGGGTGGACGACTGGCTACCTTGCTTGCATGGCCAACCACAGTGTCCTCATCATGACACAAAGCAAATGTTGAATAGCACAGAGATGGCATGGCAAACGCCTCGCAGCTTGGTGATAGATCTCTGTAATGTAATCAGACATCCCATCCATTAAAAAAAGATGTATCACATTCAACATATAAATTTTATTTGAATGAATGAATTTATGAGCACTTAAGACATTACATTATTGAACTGCTCACTGGTAATAAATTTTATCTGACCTGTCAGTTGAACCTGATTTTTATATATATATATATAGCATTATAGATAAATTTGATGAAGAAGCTTTGAAAAAAACAATATTCATATCCAGTGTCACAAGCTACACAACGGGCTGCCGCTTGTGTACTAAGTAGGCTGCATGTTATCTTCCCAGCGTTTCTATCTGTGCGCAACTCGTATATCATTACATCACCTTGTCTATACATGTGTATGTCTGTAGTGAACTCATTCCTTGCAGAGTTCATAAGGCCAGAACATAACTATATGTATGAAGCAAACATTATTTAGAACTTGGCCCACTTTAAACCATTCTGTTACTTTGGCTCATTTCCTTTTCTTGATTAAATGCATAAAACACATTTCGCAAAACACATTAATGAACTTGGGAGCTTTTTCACTCTCCTGTACAAAGCCCGCATTCAAGAGGTCCTGAGTTTGAATCTAGGTCAGGGTGAGTTATCTGATAAGTTTCTTTCTGGAGGTTTCCGTCACTGATGACTATACAAAGCATGTATAAGCAATTCCTAAGTAGGAAGCAAATTAGGTTTCGGTTTTGTATCTATTAAGTGCACCTCTCCTATGAATTTCACTTTCTGATCTAATGTGTAACATTTTCTTTCTCTTTTCTCCATGGCTAATTAAAAGCAACTGAGAAATGAAAGACAAAATCCTGTTCAACAGTAAACACCAGATACTGAAAATTATTTGTACTTATCATTTGTTGCTGTGACACTGTTGTGCCGAAAGACAATATATGAGCTAACGACTTTGTCTTTTGTTTAAGTGGCCGAAAGCAGCCTGCTCAGCTTGCAACTCTGTCAGCGGCAATAAGGATAATGCATTTTGAGATTATTTTAAGATAGCGTATACTGTATACTCATTTAACCCTTTCACCGATATGGACGTCATATGACGTCCAAGTTAAAGTGCCCCAAACCGATATGGACGTGTATAGACGTCCTGCGCATACATGCATTTAATGCTCATTTAACGCCAATTATTTTAATCTTGCTGTTTTACAATAAATTTAAATTAGTTCTATAAGGAATGTAAACGTATTCTTAAAGGTTTCTTTTTGAATTGTACACCTCCAAACCTGGATAAACACCCAAGGGCACATCTGCAGATTCACACCAAATAATATTGGTTTCCTTGCCGAACTTCTTTTTCGCAACACACTACACATTTTCGAAATGGTTACAAGTTTTTTGGGTGTGGGTGGTATACTTTTAGGAAAGTGTTTTCTCTCAAGTATGAGGGATGATGTGTGAATTTTGCTACCCCCTAGTATAAAGAGGCCTCTGAGTATTATAATACTCAATTAGGTTACGAGCTCTTTATACGCGCAAGTACAGGTAGATGAATGTCTTTTACAGCTCTGAAAATTACTGAACAACTGTGCATAGTTACATCCAGTGGTATAAAAATACTTTTTTTTTAAACATTTAACTGTTTCCCGTAAAGAGGGATAGCTGGTAATAGCTGATCCGTATGACCCATATTTGACCCGCCATTTTCCCAAACAATGGAGTAGCTAACATGCCAGCTGTAGACCAGTACACGTCACTGCTACGTATGTCCTAAAGATCTCCTTCATAATCGTACAACAAATCTTCCAGATTTTCTACAGTAATATCAGAAGCCTGTACACATCATACCCAAGCTAATTTATTTGCTACATTACCGGGATAAGCCATGGTTAACATTGAAATTTAACAATTTCAAATGTGCCATACATTTAGCTCTTGATAGCTACAAGAAATCATTCTGAACACAGAGAGAGTATAAATAACTGAAATACAGAGCGAAAACTGCTGCATAAGGCTACTAGAAACCTTGGTTGAGAAACACTGTAATAACAGATGCTGACAGAGTTTTCATTCCAGTGTGTGAGCGTGTGACGCAACATATTCTCGTCATATTATCGCTTGGCATAGCATAAATAAACTAAACTTGAACCTGAGAAGTTGCTTGCGTAGCTATACATACATACTATGGCTCGTATACACACAAAACAAAATGATTCACATATTAGGCGCATTCGGCACAAAGAATGGCTTTTGCTACAGTGAAACAAAGTAGTGAAATTTCAACAATTTATTAATGTAGTCTCTACTTTATTGTTACTGTAGATTTATTCTGCCTTTAATGAGTTTTAAACCAGTTTTTGTTTCGTTTAAATAACCTAATAAATACGGAAGATACGGAATTGTATTTATGATGCATTTTTACAGCATTTAACAATTTAAATGTCCTGTTCTGTTTATTGGGTATCCGTTTCCGGCCGCTGAAGGGTTTAAATGGCCATCGGCGAAGCGGTTAATTACTTATAACTCAGTTGTATTTCAGTGAAATTTAATACATACAACTGCAAATTACGTATAAATAAGGTTCTACTGACATATTTCTAAATTACGTATTTTTGGGGACCTGCAAATAATTAGTATAAATACAAATTACGTAAAACTGGGCTATGTATAAACAGGTTCAACTGTAAATATCTTCAGAAATGGTATTTTAATTAAAATTGTTGGTACCATTTTTTTGAGAAAGGAAAAAAAAAAAAAAAAAGGAAAATTGTTTCATTAAAGGGAAAATAAAGACAAAAGAATCTGATACAAAGTATGAAATGGTTTTAAATAAAACAAATTTTCCTTATTAGTATTCAAGTCCCTCATTTTAATACATCAGCATTACCTTCAGGAATTACTATTACATAAAAACATTGGATCACTACAAAAAAATTACAATCAAGCTATACAAGGACTGATCTTTTGTCTAAACTATTCTTAAAAATGCATATTCTTCTATCTGCTTCATGTTAATTCAGATAAACAGATGCAGAAATGATCTTATTACATATTTCCTTATAACTACAATGGGAATAGGATAATACAGTAGACAAGTGAGCTGGTTGTCATGTAGTGGACTTGAAATTCCATTAGCTTTGCATGACTAGGACATAAACAGAATTTCTGATATGTGCACTTACATGACTTTCTCTAATAACTTCCTCTAACAACGACCTCTAAAAACGCATATTCTTCTATTTCATGCTAATTGAGTAAATGTTTGTAGTAATGGCTTTATTATAGGTACAGTGGGAATAAGAGAATACAGTAGGTTTAAGCAATATTTAAGTTGTATGAAAGGCAATTATCATTAACACTTAACTTCAATGAAATACACTGAAAATTACACCTTTCAGGAATGAAATAGAGTCCTTAGTACAGTTGCCAACTTGTCCAAAATTATAGGCAACATACAATAATTTGAGCATTTATGTATAGTACCTTGCATGAGATAGGATAGAACAGAATCATATGAAGGGGATTTGGCACTGCAACCAGTTCTTATCTACTGTGCATCCCTGAGGCATCCCTGGGAGGAAGGACAAGGGGAGAGGAGACAAATGGCGGCGATCCGAGGAGTCATTGCAGTGCAGATGGCTGGGTCCCTACAATGTACCATTTGGAAACTACCCGGCAGTCCAGTATTACCAGTATCTCGCCCACCATGTTCCTGAAATGGCCTACTAGGTCGGCCCGGAGACCATCCTACCAGAGGAGGAAGTGTTTGCCTGCCATGCAGCGCAAAGACACCTGTCGACATCTCCACCCTGAAAGCGGCCATCAGATGAGAGATGATGTGAAATGATAATGAAGTTAAAATGGACAGACAGGGAATTTGGGGGATGTAATTAACCAACCCAGCATTCGCCTGGCAACCCGAGAAAATCCATGGGTCAGGTAGGTCATCCAAGGAGATCAAACCCAGACCTCCCGAATTCGAGCCACAGACAAAACCACCTGAGTCATCCCGCTCAGATACTGCATTCGATCATACTCCCCATGATACTGGATAAACATACTGTTTGTCACAACAGTAAAATGAAAAAAAAAAATGTGTTTCACAACACTCCTTTCCTCCTCACAACACATGACATTAACGATACGATCAAAACTGTTTTGTATTCGAAACTTAAGCTGTAGTAAAAATCAAAACAAACACATTTTGTTCTATCATACATTGATACTGCATTCTTTTGATGCAGCAACACTGGATCACCTCTTGATGCTCTTGCACAATATTCATAATGCAAACAGCAGACCTAGTAAGATGATTATTTTCAGTCATTGTTGTGCATTTCATTCATGCATTTTCAATGATTTTATCTACTAACTTCTGTACAAACTACTTAGTCGTTAGTGCAGCACTGTCCAGAAAATTGATCAGCATAGAAAACTGAATATGTGACATTCCCTGAGAAATAAAGTACATGTCTGAATCTGATAGTTTCTGTAGTGCCATTAAATACAGGTGCAACCTTGATTGAAAACATAATTTCAAGCAACTAACAGTTTGCATTAACAATGATTTTGTAATGTAAACAATACTTTTGTGAACAAGAATGTAGTTTCAATAAAAACTAAAATGTCAGAGTGGCACGGTACTGGACTCATCTAATAACTGTCTCCAAGAAGAAGTTAAATAAATTTCTTGATAGCAAAGAACTTATAAAGTTCTGCAGCAGTTTAGAGTGAAGATGGTAGACTTTCCAAAGAGCAGAGCGAAAAAGGAGTTCATCTTGATTGTCCTTACCAAAGATTGTAAGTTCCATAAAATGAATGTTATTATTTTCAGCCTTATTTTAGTATTATTAAATTTGTTTAGCATATATAATAATTTTGAGCATAAATCTATAATTCTGAGTTGCTGGTGCAATGTATTAACTGCTGGCATTTGGTCCATGTTGACAAATTTAACATTAGCTACACATCATGAAAACTTTATCTCAGGAATTCAAAATGTTACTGTCAGAAAAGTTTCTTTTTTAGTTTGCACAGCAAATATACCTGTATAGAATACTTTATCGTTTGTTTAGGTTCTTAGGAAGTGCTTCATTAATATCCATGCTTCACATAAATTCTTTCGCTTTTAAGTAACATTGTAACATTACCTGGAATGTGTGATGACCATGAAAGCACCAGCAAGTTTTTCTTCCAGTTTTCGCTGTGTAAGTCTTGGAGGTACGAAGATGGTTCTGTTACCCACATATTTGCTGCAAGTTGACCCTCTATATTGCTGCAAAGTACAAAATCAACATTTGTGTTTAGTTACTACTTACATTATTATGTGATTACAGATGCATGTTATTATATGCATAACATATTAACTGTAGATATTAATAAACTGTCCTTATACTACATGAAACTGCACTGAATGCTTTAGTTAAGCTCTAAGATTTACTTTATACTTTATTATTGTATTTATATCATCAAAAAGATATGTAATACTTTCTGTTATAAGGCCAGTAAATTTGCATTGTGTAATATAGTCATCATTCACTCATAGTGACACAGAAGAGGCTAGCCTGATGCTCAAGCAGTGAAATGATTGTTTAGTTTTCCCAAATAATTTTGTAAGGGGCATTCAAAAAGAAACGAGCTGGAGTCTGGTATGCGCAAACCGGTGACAGGATGGTAATATCGTGGTGTGTGTAACAAAGTGTTGTTCTGACCAGAGCATGGAAGTTCACAGCCTGTCGCTAGAGGGCATGCATGCAAGTCACTTGACTATACAAAGCTAGCAGCAGCATGCATCAATCATCCAACGCTGCCAGTCGCATTGCAAACAGTGAAATGGAGGCGTCAAAAGAAGAGCAAAAAGGTGTTGTTTTCTGACAGCAGAAGGAGAAGGGGGAATGGACATTCATTGATGAATGTCACAAGAGTACAGCAAAGACTGCATGTTCCTTGCAAGGCTCAAGGCATGGCATAAGTGCTTCAGGGAAGGATGGGAGTCGTTAGCCGATGGAGCACCATACTGCATTACCAATGACATCGTCCAACTGGTTGATGCACTCATTACCAAGAACCACAGAGTGACAGTGAAAGCCATAGCCGCTAAGGTCGGATTGAGCATCGGAAGTGTGCATGAAGGAACAACTGCTTTTGTGCAAAGTGTGCATCCAATGGTTGCCCCAGTCTTCAACCACCCCAGGAAGCATGTCAAATGGCCCACTTCTTGTTCATCTGTAGCGCTATGCTAGGGAAGGGAATGAGTTTCTGGCACGAGTGGTGGCTGGAGATCAGTCATGGTGTCATCACTTCGAACCACAATCAAAATACAAAGCCTCCAGTGGAAATTTGTTAAAAGGCCCCCCTTCCCTCCCCCCAAAAAAATTCAACTACTACCAAAGAGAAACCAGGAATCTATGAGATCAAATGTGAAAATGCCCTAAAATTGATATAGGAAAAACAGAAAGAAATATTGACATCAGAACTAAAGAACATATAAGATACATTAAAAATGCTGCAGTGGCTTTTCATTTTTTGAATACTAGACATGACATCAACTTGGAAACATCTTTAATAAAATATGTTAATCACCCCATAGACCTTCCCGTGTGGAAAAAAATCTCCATTAACAAAAATCATCATAGTCATGAATTTTGAAACTCTACCACCGGACATCTTTGACAAGTACATCATGCCATCTATCGACAATACAGAATAAGAGGATACCACAACAATTTGCACTAGTTGAGTTCCAGCTGAAGATAAGAGCAAAAGCTCTCGAAACATCCAGTGAAAAAACAGTCTGAGTGAAACAGTGTGTCAATATCTTCTCAATTCACTTTTGTGCTAAGTTGTGCTTCACTGTCTCTACACTTCTTTCAATTTTATACTTTGAAATACTATACAGTTGATTTCATGAGAAGACATAACTGAAAACCAATGCTGTGAAAGCTTCACAAAATATAATTATATTTTCAGGCTAAGATTAAATTCAAATTAATACCATGCATAAATAGTTCTCCAAAGCTGAACTTTTATTTACACTTCAAGAACCACAAAATTGCTGATAATGAAAAATACTTCCAATTTATTTGATGATCTAGTTAATTCGTTGTATCATTGTGTCACTGTGGTTTTCGTATTAATATTTTAATACAAAATACCCATATAATTTATCAGAATAATTGTTATTTAACTTGCAAAGAATCATTCTAAATTAAATTATTCTATTGCTCTACTTTTCTACTGTTTCCATTTTGCATAGTGATACTAACCTGGCAAACACCCTCAGATTCACCCACATCATTTATATCTCCACCCATATCTGTTCCAACTCCTCCAAAACCACCAAGACCAGAGCCAGGTGGCAAACCCCCAGGTGGGAGACTATGCCCTGGTTGGAATGTATGAGGACCTGGAGGAGGTGATAGAATGGGTCCTAAACCACTAAGGTGTGTGGTTGACCCACCAAGTGTCACATCACTACCTGGAATTCTATAAAACAAAAAGAAAAGTATTTAGTCAAGACAATACACCTTTGACTTCAGTTCAGTTTATGCACATTATTTACCAAGTTCAACTTTACTTGCAACAATATGCTAAATGAGCTATAAATCTTAATATATTTTTAGTGTATAGATATGTCAATAAAATGTTTATCTTGAATTTTCTATAATTTGAACAAATGGAAAATTATAACATTAAGACAAAAACTTCAGAAAAAAATGCAGAGCCCATTAAATTATATTCTTTCGCAGTGTTAGATGTACATGGAGTATTCTATGCTGTATGATTACATTATCCCAAAAATAACTGAAGGAACAATTTATTCAGACATGACAGCAAGTTATGTATTTATTCCTCCATGCTTCCATTAGACATATTGAAATAATTTCTTTGTAGGAACGTTCCTAAAGAATATCATGTAGATAGAATATAACTTAATTTTATGATATATAACTGTACAGATATGTAATGGATAGATTGAATTGTGCGACTATAAATCAGAATTTAAATATAATTATTTCCCTCGTCTGGCAAATAATTAAAACAAAAAGATATGCTGCATGCTCCACATTTCTTTACATGAACAAAACATTAATGAAAGTAAAGTACTAAGCCATAATTATAGAGGTAAAATATTTCCTTGACTGCATTTTATTTTTTGGTAGAGCGTGCTTAACATTAATTTCAAAATAATGCATTTTTGACATTCTTTTAGTATTGTAATTTAACATGTTTTGATAAAATTATTCTTACATAACATTACTCTATGTTGTTTAATGTATCTGCATACAACCACAGCTATTAACTGCTCTAACCAATTTGAATACTTTTACGGAGAAGGTAAAGTTAATATGCATTAATATAAAACTGCAATTCCCCTTTTTTGTGAGCATTTAAAAATCAGAGCAAACCTACATGGTACTACTTCTGAATTAAATGGAATTAATTATGAGTCACAATATACCTACAATCTCTTACTATCTTATGTTAATTGGTATTTGTCTTTCCTGACAATCACTTTCCAACGCCACTGGTCTCTACAAAGAATTGAATTTATGATTTTATAGACTTTGCATCATTGAACCCTACACATTTATACAACTTTGAATAAAATTATTACCACTTTTATCCTTTTAAGTTATGCTGCATTGTTGTTAACTGAGAACATTTTGACAGCTACATAACATTCAATTAATTTTATTCCTAGATGCAGAATTTCTATCTGTAAATTTTGTCCTGCCTTTCCTGTATTACTGCCGTTGTTGATATAATATATAATTAAGACTGCATTAAAATCTTAACTTCTCAAAAAAAAAAAAAAAAAAAAAAAAAAATCCACGACAAACATAAATATTGCGCCCTTTTCTTTACTTAATTTCACCACTGTCTTTCTTTGTGCTCAAACTTTTGAAATATATTTCAGTTATGCTTTACGGAAACTTGTTTACAAGCACTTAAATCAGCTCGATTTACTTTGTTTACATTGGACCATAACCTCACTTGTCAATCTAGAGTTTAATTGCATTCTGACGTAAAAGTTCACCTCCATTCATTGAAACTTCGCATGTTCGTCTTTAAATTTTTATTTAGGACTTAATTCCGCATTTTATGAGAAAAAATATTCAATAAACCTATACATTGGGCTACTGTTTTCCTTTTTAGGCTTATTTATTGTATATATTCAGTGAGAAGAAGTAATATATTAATGACAAGAAAACTTGTTGCAACAACATACGTACTCTGTTGTGGTATCATTGTCCTCCTCAGCCAGCTGCTCGTAGTATTTATGACTGACCGCCAACAGAGGGAAAAGAACCACCAAATATGTAGAACTCAACATGACTCACTGTGATCACCACACCCACCTTGACATACATGGTGACACTTCAACCCCATCACATCCCATTATTGACAAAACCCCTCAACACACCACTGTCCGGTATTTACGTTTACATGTCAGCTTCGTGGGTGAAAGCTCTAATGAGAGCTGATAGCCTGATACAATCGGCAGAGCTGCCAACCTCAGCGATTTTACACCAAATCTGGAGAATTTGACACCACATTGGAGAAAAATCAGAGGATGGCGGGAAATCCGCAGATTTTTCACTACGTTCTTAAAGTGTGATCCGAATTTTTATTTATTTCTACTGTACAAGTAATTATGAGTCCTTGACTCTACGCTTGTACTTCCAAAACTTGAAAATCAAACAGTTGACGTCAAGCCTTTGTTGGGAATCGGAATTTTCGGAAGAACTAAAAGGCGGAAATTTAATAATAATAACAATAAAAATAATAATACAAAATAATAATATTAGTAATAATAGTAACATTAGTAGTAACAGTAACAACAACAACAACAACAATAATAATAATAATAATAATAATAATAATAATAATAATAATAATAATAATAATAATAATAATAATAATAATAATAATAATAATAATAATAATAATAATAATAATAATAATAATAATAATAATAATAATAATAATAATAATAATAATAATAATAATAATAATAATAATAATAATAATAATAATAATAATAATAATAATAATAATAATAATAATAATAATAATAATAATAATAATAATAATAATAATAATAATAATAATAATAATAATAATAATAATAATAATAATAATAATAATAATAATAATAATAATAATAATAATAATAATAATAATAATAATAATAATAATAATAATAATAATAATAATAATAATAATAATAATAATAATAATAATAATAATAATAATAATAATAATAATAATAATAATAATAATAATAATAATAATAATAATAATAATAATAATAATAATAATAATAATAATAATAATAATAATAATAATAATAATAATAATAATAATAATAATAATAATAATAATAATAATAATAATAATAATAATAATAATAATAATAATAATAATAATAATAATAATAATAATAATAATAATAATAATAATAATAATAATAATAATAATAATAATAATAATAATAATAATAATAAACGATGATGAGGAGGCGATACAACAATCTGCTTTACGCAAACAAAGGAAAACAAAAATGAGTGACAAGGAATCGATATTTTTAGTGCGAATTTGCGTCCTAGTTCTTTTTAAACATTTTTAACTTTGTAACATTTGGTGCTGCCATATAAATGAAATATGTACTTAGGCGATCTCAGTGTTGAATCCAAGTGGGACACAAGGAAGATCCCCCCCCCCCCCTCCCCAACAGGCTCAATTTTCTGCTGTTACATTTGCTTAGAAAATTGTCATAGTAGCCATTCTCACTAGGCGTTTTACTTAAAAATTAGTCTCAAAAAACGACATATAAGCAACGGCACAGCAGTATTCATTGTTATTTTCATGGAATTTCGTAGCGAAATCTAGATGTTCCTGAGATCTGAGAAATACCATTCAGTGTGCCACTTTACAATAAAACAAAATAAAAGTGTTTAAGGTTTCAAATCGAGAAATTGCAAATGCCCCAACAATCTGGAAACTAATGGGTGTTCATCAGTTGCCAAAAAGAACATTGCGAAGAAGATAAAATGAAAAATTGGTGTCTTGTATCTCCCTCTTTCAAAGAACAATTTCTCCAATCCAGCTGGAAATTAACCCGGACCCCTTGGACAGCAGACATAACTATTTTAAGGTACACTTCTAAGATTCTCCCACTCTATAGCAGATGAGCTCATGTTAATGCCGTTTAGGCAATTCTGCACAACGTTTACCTTCTCCACCACGTACCTACACAGTAGACAGAGAAAGTATTGCATTTTACCCATAAATTATCAGGATTATGTTTTGCGGTCCTCTGAATTATAAAGAAAAGCACTTTAAAAGGTATATATCTTGAGGCACGCAATTTATGTTAAATACCTTTTCCGTAGAAATAACCATTTCGATATTTATGTCATTTTTTGTAGAAAAGGCATTTTCGAGATACCACTTGCTATTGGTTTTTAATTTTGAAATACTTTTCTTAAATGACAAACAAGTTATTCTAGGTTTTATTACGTCATGAGAAAGATATTGGAATCAAGTTATTACATAGCGACCAGCATTAAATGATTTGATTATCGCATTAAGCCTACTGTATCTCCATATTTCGATTACATCTAGAAGCAAATATGCAATAAAAACATTTTCACAAATATGTTTATAATAGCAGATACTTTTTTCATCAGTTTTTCTTTTTTCCGTATTTTCAAAACGTGTTTTTTTTTTTTTTTTCAGAGAACTGAACATTTTTCAAAGAAAGCTTCAGAATGTGTATTAGCAACATATCCAATTGGAATTTAAATAAGTCTTACTGTATTTTCGTTGCATTATTTTTATTTTGAAAGACAACATTAATAAAAAAATAAAGAAACGGCAAGGAAATGTATGTATTTCCATCGGTTATCTATTTCCGGGGTAATACAAATGCATTTCAACAATTAATGACGCTTACAGTCCTATTTTGAAAGGTGTGTCTTGATTTTAATCAATAAAATCGATGTAAATTACTCGTGTATAGTCCCGCTGCTGGAACGGTTACCATGGATTTATCTTTGGTATTAGATATGTCTCAGATAACGTACTGATTACTCCACGTGGAGTGAACATCTATCTGTCATTTGTGATTCCTGCGAACTCCATTGACTGAAGTGATGCGTTCATTGGTGCTTAGCACACGAGCGGGAGGCGCGTCAGTACCCCTCTCACTCTTACAAGAATAATCAGTGCGTTATCTGAGAGGTTTCTGTTAACAAAGATAAATCCATGGTAACCGTTCCAGCAGCGGGACTATACTAGGAATTGGACGTCAATACCTCGACACTCTGTGCATCGAAGTAAGTTTAATATCTTGAGACGGCCTTTGATTATTTTTACATTACATTTTTTTGTTTTGTTACGTTCTAGATAAGGGATGAAAGGAGTCTGACTTCAGGTTATTGACCCGCACCTTCCCCAAGGAGTTGTTAGACTATAGGTCTTTGAAGTTGTTTATCGTGTTTCCCTTTCAGTGAACGAATACAAATTTCCACAAATTATTGTACCTAAATAAAAACTTCTAAGTCAGTATGTTGTAAAATTCATGTCGCTGCTTTACACAAAATTACTGGACTAACAACTTTAGTTTTCAAATTGAAATTAAGTTGATTTCTTTTCTTGTCATTGTAACACATAAAATCCTCGGCAAATTTGACATTTAATTTACGTGTTCAGAAAAAGAAAGATAAAAACAAAGCTGTGTTGCATTCGCATGATTTTCTTAAAAATCGAATATACATAGGTATTATAAATCTACCTGTGTTTCATTTTGTTCTATCGCATTTGTTTATACCGCTTGTGCACTGAACGACTATTATCTCAATTAAAAATAAAGCGAATCGCAATGTGATGCAAATTCTACTCTTTGCATGACCCGGAAAAAAAAAAAAAAGACGAACGGAGACTTACCATTTCGTAAAGTGCATACGCATCTGAAAATTCAAACTAATATTGAACATGGCCCGCCTTGGTAGCGTGGTGGTAGCATGTCTGCCTCACGTTCAAGAGGTCCCGAGTTCGAATCTCGGTTAGGGTGAGTTACCTGGATAAGGTTTTTTCGGGGTTTTCCCTTATCCTGAAAGAATAATGTCGGGTAACTCTAAGCTCCATGGACCCCGGAATCATTTGAGCATCATTTCACCCATTCCATTCATCCGATATGACAACGTCGAAGGACGTAAATTAAAAAAAAGGAACATGGTAAAGGAAGAAGAAGAAGAAGAAGAAGAAGAAGAAGAAGAAGAAGAAGAAGAAGAAGAAGAAGAAGAAGAAGAAGAAGAAGAAGAAGAAGAAGAAGAAGAAGAAGAAGAAGAAGAAGAAGAAGAAGAAGAAGAAGAAGAAGAAGAAGAAGAAGAAGAAGAAGAAGAAGAAGAAGAAGAAGAAGAAGAAGAAGAAGAAGAAGAAGAAGAAGAAGAAGAAGAAGAAGAAGAAGAAGAAGAAGAAGAAGAAGAAGAAGAAGAAGAAGAAGAAGAAGAAGAAGAAGAAGAAGAAGAAGAAGAAGAAGAAGAAGAAGAAGAAGAAGAAGAAGAAGAAGAAGAAGAAGAAGAAGAAGAAGAAGAAGAAGAAGAAGAAGAAGAAGAAGAAGAAGAAGAAGAAGAAGAAGAAGAAGAAGAAGAAGAAGAAGAAGAAGAAGAAGAAGAAGAAGAAGAAGAAGAAGAAGAAGAAGAAGAAGAAGAAGAAGAAGAAGAAGAAGAAGAAGAAGAAGAAGAAGAAGAAGAAGAAGAAGAAGAAGAAGAAGAAGAAGAAGAAGAAGAAGAAGAAGAAGAAGCTGTATCCTTTACCGAAATCTACGGTTTTATTCTCTTTCTTCTTTGTATTAAGTTTTTGTTGTAATTTTTTTTTTGAGATAAATTAATATATTTAAGATGTAAAACGTTCCAAATATGCCTATATTTTATTCTTAAGGAGTACCATAATTTGAAGATAAAAAAGTATTAAAATATAAAAAATACCTATCTTTGCACATTTGCAAAGCAGTGCACAGAAGGGTTAAATACCAAATTTGGTATTATCAGACATTTCGTTTTTGACAGACACTGTTTACAGTAGAGACATACGCGGATTGTTGTCTATTCCTCTCCCTTTTGATTCGGGAACCTCAAAATATATATTCGTGGTGAAATTTTAATATCGATTTCATGGATAAATAAAATACTTCCACTTACATTGATAAGCGTAGAAGTAGCAAAACAGATCACTAAGTGCTGGCTTCGAAATTCCGTACTCCTTGTATAACATCACGAGATGCAAATAAACTTTTAAGAATGTATGATAAAAATATTGGAAAATTCAAACCAATATCAACGAATGTGTTGTAAAGGTTAAAGCTACCAAGTTTTATTTTACATAAATTGTGCCAATGTTAATTACATTTTTGTAAGCTTTTGTTTATTTTGTCTAGTTATGTTATAATCATAAACAATTTAGTTGCGAATGAAGAGAATTTGCCGGGTTATTCGCAAAAGCTTCAAGACATACATTTTATTTATAATGAAAACGTGTGAAACATATTAAATTTTAATTAAAATAACGAAAAATTTTCTTACAGAGGATAACTTATGTTGGGGTTTTCTCGGAAATCTTTGTGTCGCATCCTTGGAAATGCTGAACTTCAAAACTAAGTTTGACATTTGCTCGACATTTCGTTTTAGAGCCATGCTGTTCTCTCCCTCCCTCTCAAATGTGTATTTCCAGTAAAAATATGGTATTGAATATTCAAGTGGAAAGCAACCGTTCCTTAACCTACCTACTCTACTGAACAGTAGATAAAATCAAACAACAACATTGTTTATTATTTTAAATGCTTATTTTTTTTCGAAATAATATTTTATGCACTTTCGCTTGTTCAAAATATTTGTTAAGGTATTTTATCCATTTCGTGAAAATATGCATTCACATCACAAGTCAAGTAATAAACATTTCAGATAAATGTTGTGTAGTGTGAAGAACTTCTTAGATGTTTATTCTTGAATGCGGTGGTTACATTTAGAAACACTAAACTATTTATTGTTTTCATATTTTAAAAACTTTCTCTTGAAACTATACCGGTGTCTATGCTTATGCAAGGTTTTTGTTCTACGCTGTAATTAAATGACTCAAAACAACAAGGGCTTTTGAAGAAAAATGCATTATAAAACTTCACTAAGTGAAATATTTTGGATTGAAAGTAAATCCATGATTGAAACATAGCCCGAAAACAGGAATGCCTACGTGAATATAAAACATTCCAAATCAATCGTGGCGTACGTTACACACACTTTTCAGCTGAAATGGGAAACTTTTGAAAGCGGATTCCCTTAAGTTCAGGTGTTATTGCTGTAGAACTGTGCTATTTATAAATAGAAGTTGCGTATATGTATTACCTACACACTTTGTTTTATTGTGAGTAGCAACTGTCAAATACAATCACTTCGAGTAATTTTTGTGGTAAAATATATGTTTTAGGATGGACAAATACATTTTATGTATTCACAGGTTCTATTTTTAGCACCTTTTAATTCTTTTATGGTGTTAATTTGCATAATTTTGGCGATTTTGTTAAAAGTTTCACAGACATAGGGTTTTTCGGAATGAAGCTATTGGCAATTCTGACCACCGCGTGAGTTCTCCAGGTAGCACCGGTAATTTCAGAAGAACGCGCATCTTCTGCTGCCATCTGTAGCCTTCCGCTCTAATGCACATTAAGCAGTGGCGTAACAAGGGGTGGGCGAATTTAGCCAAGGGCGTCCTGCGCACCTTGGAGTATAAAAGAAAACCAGTTAAATAACCTAGCCTGACCAAAAACAGCAGAATACCAATGTAAATTTCTTTATTCGTCAGCTATAAAACAACAAATGAATGATTAAAGTGCGTTTAGTTCTTATACTCATCTCTATTATATCTGTTTCACTAACACTTTCTTGATGATTCATCTTCATTTATTATGTGCCTAATTGTATTATTTTAATGAAAGCCAAATAACATAGATGAAGCAACGGGTGGGCGGGGTGAGGAGAGATAACCTCATAACTTTCGTAATCTATGCATTTAATGATACTGTGACTTTGTGGGTTCGTGAAATGAAAAGTCCAATTACACCACTCAACAATGTTCTTTATTTCCACCGACTTACAGTTTAACACTTGCCAATTACACAAAATTACTTGCTGCACACAATTACAATTTACCCGTTCGTCCGTTACAACTTCACTTGTACTCGCGATTACATAAACTCCGATACTCATACACAGTTCGTACAGTCTTCCGTTGCACAATCCTTTCGTTCATTAACACGTCACTGACTAACTCTTACACCAAGAACTGCGACTGTCTTCTCGCTCACACTCACTAACCAACTGATTGACCAACTAAACCAACAACTGACTGACTCACTCTGTCTGTCTGTAACCCTCCTTATATCGGAATATCGCCGGTTTCTGGTGTTTACAAGATTGTTCTGGTAACAGAAAGATCGAGAACCAGGTGGAAGGAAAACAGACGCACAATTATGTTTCTTTCCGACCACTGGCTGTCACCACTATAAGACAAACGAGGGAAGGGCGTGGCTAACCGAGCCTCCCCCCTGCCTTCCGTTCGCAGCTGGTACAGGGTGCTCCAGCAGTCCCCGTTACACTGCTCCCTCCTCAAAGCTGTTCGCCCTCGAACAGCCCCATCGTAGCGTGCGAGGCGGTCCAGGTGTACCACCAGCATCTGCCCGGAGTCTGAGCCAGAAGTAGCGCTGCCGTAGTTTGTGAATCATTCGGTTCGCTCCCAGGTGTCCTCCTGAAGTACCGGCGTGCACTTCCTCCAAGATTTCCGGGACCTTACTCCGGGGAAGTACCAACTGTCCTCTCCGCGCCTTCCCATCGGGTGGCTCCCATACCCGGAACAGCACGCCCTCTCTGGTCTTCAACGAGTCCCATTGGGCCCAGTGCGACTTGTAGGTGGCGCTCCTCGGTGCGATGTCCTCCCAGGTTGGCCTCGTCCCTGCGTCCACTTCCCTCAAGAGTGGCCCCAAGTCTGCGTCCGCCAGCTGCTCCCTCCTCAGGCCTGCGCTATCCCAGCCTTCAGCAGGCGCTGCCACAACTTCTCGGACTGCTGCGGCACGCTCCTTCTCTTCCACTCTTGTGCGCTCATGGCCGTCCTGGATCTGCGGTAGGACACCTCCAATGCAATGGTCGCTAGCGTCGGTGTCCACAATGAAGGCGCCACCCGGTTGTGGGAAACCCAAAATTGGAGCACTGCACAGGGTCCCCTTCGGGTGCTGGAAAGCGTCTTCGGCGTCCTCCGTCCACACATAAGGCCGGTTTTCCTCCGTCAGGCGGGTGAGGGGTTTTGCGATGTTGTCGGCCTTTTCCTCTAAATCATTAAGGCGGTCGTCTACTTGACCCTTCCGCTCGCCCAGCTCCGTCACGTCATCCCTCACGCCGGCCAACTGTTCTTCAAACTTGGCGGCGAGAGCCTCGTTCGCCACCTTCATTTCGGTAGCCAGACGGTCATTCGCTGCTCTCATTTCCGTGGTTAACTCGGCCTTAATTTGTTCTGTCTTCTCGGTGATGTTGTTGTTTGCCGTCTTCATTTGTTTCAACTCTGCGGTGATGTTTTCCCTAGCCGTCCTGATTAGTTTCAGTTCCGCGGCCAGGTTATTTCTAGTCTCCAGCATCTCTGTTAATTCGGCCTGCATTTCCATCATCTTCTCCAAAAAATTTTCCAATGCCGCGTCCATGGTTGTAATTTTCGGTGATGTTATCTTCCCGCTTCCTGACACCAGTGTGACTTTGTGGGTTCGTGAAATGAAAAGTCCAATTACACCACTCAACAATGTTCTTTATTTCCACCGACTTACAGTTTAACACTTGCCAATTACACAAAATTACTTGCTGCACACAATTACAATTTACCCGTTCGTCCGTTACAACTTCACTTGTACTCGCGATTACATAAACTCCGATACTCATACACAGTTCGTACAGTCTTCCGTTGCACAATCCTTTCGTTCATTAACACGTCACTGACTAACTCTTACACCAAGAACTGCGACTGTCTTCTCGCTCACACTCACTAACCAACTGATTGACCAACTAAACCAACAACTGACTGACTCACTCTGTCTGTCTGTAACCCTCCTTATATCGGAATATCGCCGGTTTCTGGTGTTTACAAGATTGTTCTGGTAACAGAAAGATCGAGAACCAGGTGGAAGGAAAACAGACGCACAATTATGTTTCTTTCCGACCACTGGCTGTCACCACTATAAGACAAACGAGGGAAGGGCGTGGCTAACCGAGCCTCCCCCCTGCCTTCCGTTCGCAGCTGGTACAGGGTGCTCCAGCAGTCCCCGTTACAATACTAATCGAAAATCTTGTGGAATGGTCAATTTTGGATGAAGAGTGGATGCTAACGTGCAAGATTGGCTATCCCATTATTGGTGAGAAATTACCTTGTGAGTCACGTGTGTGCCGCCAGGCGGCTGTCTCAGTACCACTGTTGCCATATTTATTCGCGTCCATTTACAGCAATATCTACTAGATATAAAACGCAGCAAGTTCTGCAGTGTAACAGCAAATGACTAAAAATCCTTAGAAAATCGCTGTGTATAATACTACCAAACACTTCGCTACCTAAATGAAGTACATGCATGTAAACAAAGAATGAATTATGTTGTTCCATTTATACCCGCCTTTAACTCCAATGGTCATATCGGTGGCCGTTCTCCTTTGGAGCATCTCGAAGGGGTTCGAGATGGGTTTTATTCGCTGGGTTTTATTCATTAAATCATGCACACATTTGCACCTTCATTCATACTTCCAGACTCTGGGGAAGATGAGGAATTATCTTGGTTGGAGAAAAATCCCCATCCCCATCACCGGGAATCGAACCCGAGACCCCATGAACAGCAGGCAGGTGCTCTACCGACTGAGCTACGGGGCCAGCCTTAAATTATGTTGTATACGTGAAAACGCGCATAAATCTGCACGAAACCAATAACTGTTGGAACGCTGATGACGTCACACCTTTAGATTCTTACTACCTAATTGGCGAGCAATTTGAAGTTCTTTATTAGCTGATAACAGATTTTTAAAACAAGCGCGCGGATGCGTGCCTCGAACGTTATAAAAATGAAATGTGTAGTGTTTAACGCCCGCTTTTACTACATACCGCACCGCAGGCGGTGACACTAATGATGCATGAGATAAAGATGGAGCACCGGTGGAATGAGATGGCGGGGGAAACCGGAGGTCCCGGAGAAAACCCGCCCCAACGCCGTGTTGTCCACCACAAATCTCACTTTGCGGTCGCCTGGGATCGAACCCCGGCCGCCTTGGTGAGAGCCAAGTGGTCTAACCATTGAGCCACGGCGTGGCCTCGAGCGTTATATATAACATGATGATGATGCAATAATGACTTTCTCTGTAATCGGTTTATAACCTCCGCCATTGTCGATTTGCAACTGTCAATGTCTTCTTCATCAACTTCGGAACAACCACAGATGTTTTTAAAAAGTCTATAAAATCTTCATGCACATTTAGTTTTTTCTTATACAGTCTTTTTTTTTTTTTTCTGGCACTACACGCACACGCACGTACGAGCACGCGCACATGCACGCACACATAGGCCACAGCTTTTTCCATGACTTAAAGTTTCTCTTCCAAACAGGTAGCAAGCAGGTGCGATGAATGCAATGAATCGCCCGCTGGCAAGGGAATTCTAGTAATGTACCCATTGAGAACAGTATTTTATGATCTGTGAAGTAAGTCTTCGTTTATGTACTATGCGAAATAACTTTTTTTTTCAAAACTGGTCCAGGTTAACGAGATTTTACTGTATGTACCTACTTTAATATTAAAATGAGACAAATTATTCAATTTATGATTCTTATGCCAACGAAAAATAATTTGAATACGGTCAGATACACGCTAAATCCTACTAGAGGTAGAAACGAATCAGACTTGCAGTGTTCGAAAGTGTCTTCAACAGACGAAGTCTGCTAGAATGAATGAATGAGGGAGGGAGGGAGGGAGGGAGGGAGGGAGGGAGTGAATCCGGTGAAGTAAGTCAGTGAGTCCGGCGAAGTGACTATGCCTTTCTGGTGCACGAGAAATGCTGTTCTCTGAGCGAGCTGGCGACAACTGTGGTGAAATGCTGATTTGAAGATGTCTTGTGTTCGACTTCCCAGGGATTGAACCATCCGGAATGATAGGCTACGCCGGCGTATGTCGTTAAACTGCTACGTCGTGGAAAAAGTGAAGTGCCAGTGAACAGTAGAACTCGTTCGCATTAATGAAGTACAGAATGAACCAGGGGAACTCTCGGCGAAACTTGAACAAGGCAGATGTAGTTCTACAGCAAAGAGAATTTCCACCTCGAACTCTCGGCGAAACTTGAACAAGGCAGATGTAGTTCCACAGGAAAGAGACTTCCCACCTCGAACTCTCGGCGAAACTTGAACAAGGTGGATGTAGTTCCACAGCAAAGAGACTTCCCACCTCGAACTCTCGGCGAAACTTGAACAAGGTGGATGTTGTTCCACAGCAAAGAGACTTCCCACCTCGAACTCTCGGCGAAACTTGAACAAGGTGGATGTTGTTCCACAGCAAAGAGACTTCCCACCTCGGCTTGGAATTGAACCTACATGCTCCAAGGAGTGAGATATCACTACGTCACAGATTTTTGTTGTAATTTACGTCCTCCAACGTTAAGTCATATCGGACGATGAATGGAATGGAGAAATGATGGTCAAATGAGTCCGGGGTCCATGGAGCTTAGAGTTACCCGACATTCGTACAGGGAAACCCCGGTAAAAACCTTATCCAGGTAATCACCCTGACCGAGATTCGAACTCGGAACCTCTTGAAAGTGAGGCAGACATGCTACCACCACGCTACCAAGGCGGGCACTACGTCACAGATGACATGGAAAGAGATACAAGAACATTTCAGATAGTCCTTTCCTATGGTGCAGGAAATGTTCCTTTCAATCCACCGTCCTTCGCTGTCCCTGTATACTGAATAATCCAGGTTTTGATACATGCATAGAGTTTATGTGGATAACCTGAAGTCCCTCTCCCTCCTGTTAAGCACCATTCCTCGATTAGTACATCTATTCAAGTTTACCTTTGAAGCTCGCCCAGACCCGACTTTGAATGAAAAGCCGTGTTCACTTCTTCTGGGCAAAACAGATATAAGTCTACAAGTTTAATTATTCATATCAAATACCCAACATCATTCTGACCAAGTTCAAGGACAAGGGTTTGATAAACCTCTTGCGGTTTCAGCTAAAATTGTTATTTTGGCTGTTATTGTTCAGCTTTCTAATTATTATTGTACTCACCTAGGCAAGTTCGGGAAAACTGGCGAGAAGCTGGGGATATCCGCCGGGCCATTGATCCGTCCTGCTGGGAGAGAAACACAAATGTGTTAACATTGACAATTACAATTGCACATTATTATTGGCATAAAACTATAGTCGAAATATACACTTTATATCAGGGGCATAAAAAGAGATTGTATTTGCGAGGCACTGAAACAGGAATAATAATCGAAACACGAAATGAGTCACAGTTTCATTCCGTGGTCGCTTTTCCATGTCAAGAGGGATATCAAGTGGATCACAGATCAGGATCTACTGACCACATAGAGGATTTGACGGATCAACATGACGAACAATCGACTTGTTGAGAATTAATAGGTCCTGAAAGCAAACAGAAGTGAATAGAGAGTTTGCTCCCACCCAGTACAAATACTGCAGAGAATTTTCTTTTCAGTTAATCAGGTGCCTTAATAATTTTATACACACAGATCCACTCATTTCAATTCTCCACAACTGCAGGCGGTGCCCTACAGTCATCTGTGCTATTTACTACTTATGGTAAACAACGAATGGAATTATTATTTTCCAAAATAACAGATTAAATTCCCTGTCATCTCCAATAATTACCATTTTTAATTTATATTACATAAATCCTCTGTGACCGGTTTTGTGATGTTTTCATCATATATTCAGCCGCTAAACTGATTAACGTTTTGGTTACTTCCGGTATATGACGGATAATTCTTTGTGGGGCTTTTAATATCATTGAAATTTAAATGAAGGAATGAGTATTCTTTTATAACTACCCATCATAATCTAATTGCGACATAACCAAAGTAATGCTTCAAACCTGCAGCCCAACCTCTACTAAGGAGTTACAGAAAACATCGAAACTGCAGTACTTACGGTTTTGAGCATCTGTAGGGAGAGGCCTTCAAGTACCCTCGAGCACCCCTCTGCATAGTCCCCTGCTTAATGTGCTGACATACCTTATGCCAATATTATAGTAAATAATTCAGAAGTCAGTGTTCGTTGGACACTGTTATATAACGGTTGATTTTAGTGCTGAAATTAACTAATGTAATATTTCAAAGAGTGCACTATAATTGCATTTTTTTAGCCTAGGATGTAGAGTAAATGTGGTGGATTTCAGCACTAGATTCAAGTTTAAGCCTGTTGCGCCACTTAACATCAGCATACGTTACACACCACCATCCACCGCCCCTAAACCCACAACTATTTTACGAGGGCTGTGCACTAAAGAATGATCTTTTCTTTCTTTCTTTCTTCTCTCTCTCTCTCTCTCTCTCTCTCTCTCTCTCTCTCTCTCTCTCTCTCTCTCTCTCTCTCTCTCTTTTTTTTTTTTTTTTTTTTTTTTTTTTTTACTGTCACAACTTTTCGCACTAAAACTCAATCTTATATTCTATCTTAATGTGAAACAAACACGCCGTAGTAGTTTCATTGTTGGTACTCCTCGTTCCCGCCTGTGCGAACCAGGCAAGTTCAGACACGTTCATTATCGCCTACCGCTGCAATGGAGGTAACACGCGGGGAACAATATGCGGCATTGAAATTCTGCTTTCGTCTCAACAAATCTTCAGTTGAAGCCTATACAATGTTACAGGAGGCCTATGGAGAGTCTGTTCTTCCCTACAGCACAGCTCGAAGGTGGTTTAAAATGTTTAAAGAGGGGAGACAATCAATTTCAAAGGAAGGTGAACCCGGTGCTCCAGTTACTGCACTTACGGAAGAAAACATCAACACTGCTGCTGCCATTGTGAGAGAGGATCGACGAATTACCCTAAGATAACTTTCTGAAATACTGAACATTTCAGTGAGTGCCACCCACACGTTGGTGACAGAAACATTACACATGAGACGCGTTTGTGTGCGATGGGCTCCAAGACTGTTGATTCCCGAACAAAACGACATTCGTATGCAGGTCTGCATGCAGTTAAAGTTGATGTTAGAGGAAGATCCGGAGTTTCTTCCAAACGTAATCACTGTTGATGAAACTTGGCTACTTTGATTCTGAGAGCAAATAGCAAAGCTGAAATCTCCTTCATCACTAACCTCCAAAAAAGCAATTATTTGCTTCCGCTGGGAACCTCATGGTCATCTCATTCTTTGATATTCATGGAATGGTTTATCAGTAAGTTGTACCTGCACACGCACATCAGTAACTAGACAATACTACAGGGATGTCCTGAAAACATTGCAAGTCCATATCAGGCGCAAACGACCACATTTCCGTGTAGCAGGCTGGATGCTGCACCACGATAATGCGCGGCCGCATATTGCCAATGTTGTTGCTGAATATCTTGCAAAAATCAACGTGAAGTGCATCCGTCACCCTCCTCATAGTCCGGATTTAGCCCCATGTTACTTTTTCCTATTCCCTAACTTGAAGAAACGCCTTCGTGGGAGGCATTATCCATCACCAGAAGTAGTGGTGATGGCTGCGGAGGCGATTTTGGAGGATATCTCAAAATGGTTTCCAGCATGTCTTTGAAGACTGGTAGAGACGCTGGGAGAAGTGCATCGCATTCAGGGGAGACTATTTTGAGAAGGACCATAAAAATTATGACGATGAGTAAAGGTACGCTGTCAAAAAATATTGTGATCATATTTTATTGAACAGCCCTCGTAGATGAAGAGGAACTGAAATAACAGAGAATGCCAGATAAAATTCATTGCATAACAATTTATCCGCTGACAACCATGGTAAACCACGTAGATTGGTAGAACCGCCTAAGATATTATCTCTTGTTAATATTTTATTTATTATGTATGTATTATACTTTTGATTGATAAAGTAAGGAACCACGATCGCTTTTTTTCCCCTTCCAGTAGAGAACAATGACTTCAAATGCTATTATATTAACATTCTTTCGGGCGAAAGAAATTACGATGGAAATGAGTGTGGAGTTTGTCCGTCACAAGTGAGCCATTATATAGCGGCACTGTTATTACTGCACGTCAAGTCGCCAGCCTTTCCATCTTCTGTTCTACGCAGGCGCAGTTAATGGCTTCTACGGTGCGGTTTTTCTACTCTGTATGCACACCTCTGGCTTAATTTTATTAAATTATTCAGAAATTGTTTATGTGAATTTGGCTATATATTGTTGTTAAGGAACATCTTTTATGTGTATATGCTTTTGTGGCTTCCCTGCAGAGTTTAAGGTTATAACATTTATTCACATCTGTTTCTTACTATTCTTTGTTATTCATTATTTTGACATGTTCCTTCCAAGGTTGTTTTGTTTAATCTCTTCATTCAGCTCAAATAGTTTTAATTGCTCTCGAACGATGGTTTCTTTTTCTACAAATTCTAACCTTTCTGAATACCACATCAGCAACGTGAATCTTACTTTTATTACACCTATTAAATACCCATTACTCACTAATTTACGTTAGCATTGAAACTTCGCTTTGAAGAATGCAATTGTTTTCCTTTTACATATGTAACATGCATACAATTTGTTTTTTAATTAATTATTTCCTAGCACTAAAGCTTTTATTAGACATATTTTATTAAAACAATAGAATGTCACACTGAAGGTACCAAATTTCCAACAGGTTCAAGCATACAATCAGTCTGAAATATATATATCCTATTATTAATTACGGGCATAATCTATATATTAGAGTGTTTACGACAAAATGTTTATGTAATCGATAATGGACGATATCGATAGTCTATGAATTGATTATGCACAGAAGCTAGTAACTTTAAGGTCCATCCATTAAGGGAGTTTGCAATACTCTACTATTATGTATTTCAAATAGGAAGGTGTTTGTCCTTGAGCGCTACTAGGTTACAACCAATCGGAGTCCTGCGGTGTTGTATTGCATTGCCTCTAAGCGGTGTATGACGAGCGACAAACTAATCAATCTGTAATAAATACTATACGCGCTAAGAAAAAAAAATTCAGATTTTGCAAAAACTGATGCATAAAGGAGAGAGTAATGTATTTAACATAACCGTAAAAACCCCATAGTTTTAGCTCAAATAGTTTTCCTAATACAAATAAATAAAGTAGATACCATTATATTATAACAACGTCTTGCGACGTAAGCACTGCAAAGAATATCATTATTGGTTGGCATGTCTGCGTGAACGTATATTTGAAATTACTCAGAACTGAAACGTAAACATTTGACATTACGTGGGGAAAGATGAATAGGTCAAGGTGTTTGTTAAATTCAATGAGAGGAAACGATACACTTCTTGCTAGTCTGGCAGAACGTGTCTGGTAACATCATATCTTTATTTATGAATGGTTCGTAATCTCTATTTACTCTAGAGAGTTCAAAGCAGCATTATTCAGTTACTGTTACATGAAAAAGTGTATCAGCTGGATCAATGAGACTCGAACCAAATTCCCCGCCCCCTTACTACTGCTAGAACAATTCAACTGAGTTAATATGGGCTCAAATTATGTTGCAAACAGAAATAATATTTTTAAACTGAGAAGAAATTGACGAGGAATACAACAAGACTGGGAAAACTGCGTGAGACATCAGATAAACTACAAGAGGACGACTTTTGGAAGAAAAAATAGCACGTAACAAGATTTTGGAACCTATCACCATAATTTGACGTTGAAGACAATGACGAATTATCTCTTAACGTAAGTAACATTCACAGCTATACGGATGCACCGCTGGTATTTTCGTTGGATTAGAAAAATAAGAACAAGAAGAGATACCACATTAAAGTTTTATAAAACTATGGCAGTGCATGTTATATCTTATGGAGCCTAGACCTGGACCTTGAACAGAACTGATAATAGAATAATTGAAACGGCTGAAATGAAATTTTGGAGGTACGTAGCTGGCTGTAGTCTTAAAGATCACATTAAAAGTGAAACAATAAGACAGCAACTAAAATATTTACTTTAAATGACAAATTCAGGGAGTACAAACTGAAATGGCAAGATCATCTCTCTCGAATGCCAGAAGAAAGACTCACCAAACAGGCCTTGCAGTATGAACCAGTTGGTATTAGAGATGGAAGACCATGGAGACGCTGGGAAGATCCCTTCTGAGACGAAACAGGCCTATCTGGCCTATCTTGAAGGTCGATGATGATGGTGATGATGATGATAGAAAAAATTCATAAACTATAGATAACTAACTTTAAACTAAATATTTAAAAAAATTGCGTAATATACTAATATTCATGTTGCAATTGTGATTTCAACAACTGCATTATTATAAAGCTTTGGAAAATTTAGTTTGCGTTAGCAGCAAGAACACTCGAAAGTGTGCGAGAGAGAGGAAAGTATAAAAAGAGTGAGGATAACGAAGTGGCTACGGTGAAGGCTGTAACGTATCTGATTGGCTACAGGTTAAAACTCTCCCATTTGAAGCACATAATAAAAGGACAACTTTTAATATATAAACAGAAACCACAGTTTTGTTTCGTAATCAGTAATGGCAGCGATTAGATGTATACTTAAGTGTGAGAGTCCAAGGAAATCGTACCATCAAACGTACCCCAGCGGCTCATCTTAACCATAAGGATGCCCGTGGAATCGATCTTGTGCACCCCGTTGCTCGCCTCGCACTTGTAATAGCCTGTGTCGTGTGTATCCAGCTGAAGAATGCGTAGTCTTGAACCCAGGACTGCGCCGTTGCTCAACGGCCCATGACCCTGCAGAAAGAATAAGAAACTCATTACAGTGCAGTAAACAGCAATAAGTACCATGGTCGCCATTAATTACACATTTAGTTGTTCTTTTTTTTAATTTAGTAACATTTGAGAAACTCCAAATTTTCACATTTATTATAACAGTACTTCATAAGAAGACTAATGCCCAATTTCACCAGCAGATGTTAAGACTTAACACTAGTTTAGCAATAGTTAGCGTAATACCCGTGTTAAATCTCTTGTTAAACCAACAAGCCAAATTTCTGATGTTAAGTCCTTAACAACTGTAAATAGTCAAGATGACGAGCATGAACGCAGCTGTTGATGTCGATTTGCTATATTTAAGACTGACTAAATGGCATTCGTAATAGAGTACGGCCTATGAGGATAAATTATTTTGAGGAGCCATCAGAAGAAAAATTTTTACGGAGGTATAGACTGTCGAGACATGTTGCTGTGAAGGTTACTGCGGAAGTACAAGAGAGGTTAGAACATGCATCGAAAGGAATATGGCGATCTCGCCTTTGCTTCAAGTATTAATAACCTTGCGATTTTATAATTCACTGAATTATGTGGATAATAAATTGTCCACCTCCCGTCTTGAAACGTTCAAGTCACTTGCCCTTCTTCGCACCTCGTTTTAAATTTACGTAATACTGGGAATATGCATCGAAAGGAATATGGCGATCTCGCCTTTGTTTCAAGTATTAATAACCTTGTGATTTTATAATTCACTGAATTATGTGGATATTACACTGTCCACCTGCCGTCATGAAACGTTTAAGTCACTTGTCCATCGCACCTCGTTTTAAATTTCGTAATACTGACAAGTTGTTTGGTGCTTGTAGTAGTGACATTCATTTGAATTAAATTAGTTTCCAATATTTTCCCCGTGACATATTTCTCTTTACATTCACCGCATCCGTCCTTTTATTTTCCACGATATCCTTACACTTCATCACCAATTCAATTAGCAGTTCTTTCTCCATTGATGAGAAATTTGTCTCACGGATTTTGTTCATCCGCCATTTTTCAGCTTGTGCACACGAAAATAAAAACAAAAGCGCATCGCAGTACGTTCAGAAAATAATACGACTCATCCATAGCCTTCTATAGCTGAGATAATTACAAGTTTCTTGGCGTTAACACAAGGTTGTTAACATTTTCAGAAAACAGGTTGGTGATATGCAAGAAATTTAACATTAGTGTTAGCGCCTGTGACAATTGTTACGTTACATTTGTTACCGTCGATTTTAACATCTGTTGGTGAAATTGGGCATAAATCGAACATTTATTGCGTACATGTCGTATCTGTCTCACAACACGAGTAGAAAATTAGACGGGTGAGTTTCTTGGTTAAGGTTTTTTCTGAAGTTTGTATTTTATTCTGAGAAAATAAATTTCGGGTAACTTGACTTATCATGCGGCTCAAGTTCACTGCCATTCATTTCATACATTCATCTACCGTTCGATATGTTCTAACGAAATGAGTGAAATGTGTAGTGTTTAACGCCCGCTTTTACTACATACGGCACCGCAGACGGTGACACTGATGATACATGAGATGAAGATGGAGCACCGGTGGAATGAGATGGCGGGGGAAACCGGAGGTCCCGGAGAAAATCCGCCCCAGCGCCGTGTTGTCCACCACAAATCTCACTTTGCGATCGCCTGGGATCGAACCCGGGCCGCCTTGGTGAGAGCCAAGCGGTCTAACGACTTAGCCACGGCGCGACCAATATGTTAATAACGGTTAAGGGAGTTTAAGTATTAATAAATTACTAATAACAATAATCAATAGGTTTTGATAACGCAAAATGTTTGAATAGTTGCCTACAATTACCTACCTAAAGGTTTTAAATGTCGTAAGTAAAACTTAAAATACACAGGTAATTAGTCAATTAAAATAATCTAAGACTGAGGATTGTTTAATTTGTTTAATGTACAGATAACTATAAACTAATTTGCACCTATACATAATACAAAATGTTCTGTACAAGAAATAAATAAGCATAAAAATAAATAATTTGGAAAATTAAATCCCATATAGCCCATTGTCTATTTGAAGAATATGAAACGAAAATTAAATATATATATACATCTATCTGAAGGTCTTAAATAAGTGAAGCATTAAACTCTTGAGCTCTCCAATTATGCTAACATTTGTTTCAAATGAAGAGCACTTCACAGTACAAAAACAGTAGCAAGCTAGCGAACATGCATTAACATGAAACAGAGAAAACTGACCTGTCTCATCTCTAATTTCGGACACGAAGTAATGAATATGTATTATACTTGACAATACCCACCACAACAGCAAGCAGATCTGTCCATATGAACCATTAAATAAACATGTGGTTTTTGTTTAAGATTACGAGTAAAGAACGTACACATTTACTTTTATTTCTCAGTTGAACATCGATATTTTTAATGTTTAAAATTTAACCTAATGTCAAATGTCGATAACATAAAAGTATAAAACTGTTTGTATACTGAACGTAAATGCAAAAAAAAAAAAAAAAAAAAAAAAAAAAAAAAAAAAAAAACAGTCCTCATAAATTGAAAACCGTATAAAGTACACAAAATAATCGAATAGGAATACATTTTCGTAATCTAGAATCAAATAAGGACCAAATTCGTTTTGAATGAGAGTAATAAAATTATTGTTTATCTGCTTAATTGCATTTCAATGAAGCATATAAAAGAAGCACCATGTATATACTTAATTGCAGTGCAGATGAACTTTACAAAATGTAAAGACTTTTATCTGGTTTTCATTATTCCAAAAACTCGGTACTTCAAGATGCCAAGCAGAGATATAATTTCTAAATGTGATAAACGGGTTAACAGGTGTGATAGTTAATAGCTGGGCATTGACATTTTAATATGAAGATTAGTAAGGAAATTAATCTAAAATCTTTGAAAAGTGCAGATATAATCCTAGAAGACTTCAAGTGGAAAATAATGTATCAGTTTTTTTAAACTTCTGCAGTTAAGTACACACATCGCACTATCACTTTCTTATCTAGGACAGGATAGATTAGGAATAACGGAGGGGACATCTTGTTCCTTGATCCCCAAGAGATGTTTTGTGAACACGCCCTCGGAAAGAGCCACAGGAGACGCAAGAGCTACAGGTACAGCCAACGCAGACGAGAGGGACGCGCAGAGTTCCCCAACAGTTACATGTTCGACCATACAATTGGAGGATGGCTCTAGGCTCCATTTCAGCGAAAACCTGGGAAAACTCGACCCAACAGTAGAGGCTCGAACTGAGGGAGCCAAGAAGAAGTTCCAAATCGCAAGTCTCTACGCCAACAGATCGCTGTTGACCCACATACAGCCCTGGAGTCGCAATGTAACGGAATGAGGGGAAAATGAAGGGAAATGGGAGGGAGGAGATCAGTGGTAGAAGATACCACCCCATTTTTTAAATTAACATCCTCCATATCGGACGATGAATGAAATGGATAAAATGATGCTCAAATGAGCTCAAGATCCACAGAGCCTAGAGTTACCCGACATTCATCTTTCAGGATAATGGAAAACCCTGGGTAAAACTATCCAGATAACTCACCCTGACCGAGATACGAACTCGGGACCTATTGAACGTAGATACATTACCCATTACTTTCTTCCACCAATCAGCAGCCTAAGAGCGGTCCCTTACATATGCATGTCTCTCTTTCTCCTCTCCTCATGTTTACAAGAGGATCATTCCAGTTTAAGACAGCTTATAGAAATTTCGCTCAAGAGGTTGCCATCAAAATATATTACGCTTTCTGGTAATATGTAGGATCATGTGTGTAACAGCAGTGATGTCAACCCTTTTTAGTGGATTACTCTTTCCACCAGAGGCAAGGCGTGACTTTCAAAGCAAAGGAAGCTCCAAATAACCATTTTAATTAAAACTAGATAGAATAATGACTAAAATAAATAAGGCTACTCTTCGATACTATTTCTAATGTAGACACACGTAGGACCTTCTTGCATTGCAAGACAGCTCACAATACAAGCTGACAAATTCCTTCTTCCCCTCTCCACTCAGACGTTCCAATTCTTTGAGAGCTGGCCTACACCGCGTGAACTGTAGGCCTAAAATGGAGAAAGTATGCAGTTCACACACCACTGCTAATAAATTGCTTCACAAGAATTTCCTATTTGTCACCACTAAATACTAATCTACCTAAAATACTGTTGCTGATCCTAATGAAATGTACTTAAAGTTGCATTTAAAAGCACCACCTAAAATACAAAAAATGTACTTTACTTCACGCACTACAGAGACTTCAGGTGACGAAATCTGTCAGTGCTTCATAACTGTCGAAGAGTCGCTTCTGGAAACCTAAGAAGCATGGCATTCATTTTTTACGAATGCGTAAACACAGAAATATTCAGTACTGAATAAGCTTGCGGAATTTGTCCCTATTCAAGCTTAAGCACCTATCCAATTATTCAAGTACAGATGTTCGTGAATAAATTTTGAAAATGCAACCAGAGCAAATAAAATACTGTTTGAAATGAATTTTCTTTATTTTCTTGTTTTCTCGTGAAATTCTTGCGGAGTCGCAGCTTCCATCGTTTCATTTCACGCCTCGCCACTGCTTTCCACACATTTACAGGATAATCTCATCAAACCGCTGTCTTGAGCTGCAATGAAAATCAGTATGCCACTTACGTTGGGATTGTAGCGTCGAGCAACCAAGCGCCCCCTCTCTTCTATAACAGGTGCTTCATTCTTGTACCACTTGATTTTGTTTGGTGGGGGATCCCCTGTAACTTCACACTTCAACTTCACACTCTCACCTGCTTCTTTGGTAACGTTCGAGAGACCTTTTAGAAAACGTAATGTCACCGGACCTGTAAACAAAACCATTATGTGATGTTACATTCATATAAACTTTCGTTTATTACTTTCTTTACCATGACAACAGTAGGCAGAGAAGGTATTGCATTCCATTAGACAGTTGGATAGAAAGATTTTAGTGGAAATACGCGTTTTGAGGTACCCTGATTCCTTCAAAATTGTTTAGAAAAAGGTGGGAGAGCGTATGTGTGTGTTTGTATCTGTATAGATATCTCAAAAACAAAAAGTCGGTTGAATATCAAACTTAGTAGATATTTTAATTCAACAACCTCCCTACGCTATATGAATCATTTATCAATTTTTTCTTTAAAAAATAGTCTTATTGATTTTGATCAAAACGCTATTTATTCAAGTTAGTTTAATGAAATGCCATTAAATTACAAATTAAATACATATTATAAATTTTCTGGTACGTCTTGAGAAGTCCTCTACGTTCTGAATGACTTTTGTGTATTTAGTAATACACAGTAGTTCTTGTGGGACGAAGCATTTATGAAATATCTCTTACAATTTGGCATAGTTTTCCGACAGGTAATTATTAGGGGTAATTTTTAAATAAAAAATTTAGCATTTTGATTTTTACATTTAACATTTTGTAGCATTTATACACTTTCAATTTAGCATTTTATAGCATTTTTAAAAAAGCTTAGTTTGAGTTAATTTTGTTAAATGATGAATATTAATATTATTTATATGAGATTAAAACACATTTATAGAGGATTATTAATGACAGTGAGTTAAAAGTGCATAAAGTGACAACTTATTTTACATTAATATAGGTTAAAGCAATACACAGAAATATAGAACAAGCTGATACAGACTAAAGCATAGTACATGACACAAAAAAGATACATCCATATTGATGTAAAACTAGCACAATAAAAAGAAATTACACAAAATTGGCCTATGCCATATATAAGCATATAATTCAGTAACGCTGTTGAATGAAAGCAGTGAACATATTTCAAGATTCTGTTCGGTCATTTGAGTCTTCCTGTCACTCACATTCAAATTATATTTACTGAAATATCTTTCAGCATCTGCGCTGTTGGTAGGACCCCCAATGCATTGCAGAGCAATGGTGGGCAATGGTGGAACAATAGGCTAATTTAGCGGGAAGGGTTGCTTTCCACATTCCAGAAGAGTGGTCACTTAGTTTATAACTTTCTAAACATGCAAAGGTTCCACAGACTCTTCAGTTAAAGTTTACAGAAGAAAAAGCACTGTAAAAAAAATAATTACTTGGAAAATCTTCAATTTCGCATTTATATCGCATTTTGAGTCAATTTCGCACTTTATCGCGCTATATCGCATTTGCGAAAAATCACCACCCCTAGTAATTATACTTTTCTCAGATGAGAAATCTCACCAAGGCGGCCCGGGTTCGATCCCAGGCGACCGCAAAGTGAGATTTGTGGTGGAAAACACGGCGCTGGGGCGGGTTTTCTCCGGGATCTCCGGTTTCCCCCGCCATCTCATTCCACCGGTGCTCCATCTTCATTTCATGTATCATCAGTGTTATCGCCTGCGGTGCCGTATGTAGTAAAAGCGGGCGTTAAACACTACATTTCATTTCAGATGGGAAATCGTGTTTACTTTTATATTCCCTTATCCTTGCAAAGAGAATGGAATTTGAAAGGCACCACATAGTACCAACTGTGCTCTTAAAAGATCTGACTACCGCTTAAAATATGTATTCTCATATACCTCTTGTACCTACGAAACATTTACCAATAATATAGCGTCTGCAAATATTTATTTCGATTAATATGACACTCACCCACCGGTGCGTGCGCACACATATGGACGCTTTTCTGCAATCGCACATTTTAAACTTTTAAGGTTTATTTTATTTTGTTACTTTTTTATATTCAAGACACCGCTATAGTGTATTTCCAATGAAACTTCGAAATATAATTTAAGTTGGAATGTAATTGTCTTACATGACAGGCATGGATTGAACATGCCTTTCTCTGTTCACCATCGTTTATTTTCATATAGTTCTATAAGCCATTTTTAAAAAAGCTAATTTTTTCTATCAATTTCATGTTAATCAGATACACACATTCACACATTTTATTTTAGGCAGCGAAGCGATAGTCAAATATTTAGTACTTCAAGTAGGATCACTTTATCTTGGCCTTAACATTCCAGTCTCTATAACACCAGGAAAAACTGAATGATGTCCACCAACGTTCAAAACTAATAACGGAAATGACTGACTTCCTCCCACAACAAACCAGATCATGAAATAAACTGTGTTTTAAAGAGATTTTAATTGTAGCGTAAGTATCTATCTGTTAAGATTTAAGAACGTCATACGCTATTTTTGAAAATTCAAGATATACTTACACTTATTTTTAATGTAAATACACCAAATACACAATGTTTTTATAATTTTTAGGAAAGAAAACTGTCAAAAAATAATTCACATAAAAGATTATTTGGGAGCAGGTAATTTTCTTAAAACTTGTCATATCACATCGAATACACAAAAGCGAGAGCGGTTTTATTTTATTCTTTTTTAATTTATTTTTGGGTTCGATAGTTTCAAAACACGCATCTCTGATGAAATTTCATCCTCGAATTTTTGGGTGGAATACAATATTTTCTTCCTATAGGTAGACCATAAAGAAAGTAAATCTGACAAAAGTATTGAAAACATAGAACCAATGACAAAGATATCTCGAAAATGAGGGAGAACATGTAGAAATAAACTGTAAAAATTAAAGAGGTTTGCAACTTTTATATAGTATCTTCGTTGTCTATTTTTAACATTTACCTCTTTAAAAATTACATAAAATAATAATAAGAAGAATTTCACAGGTTTTTCTCAGAAAATTAAATACACACATTTTATTTGATATCTAAATATCTTAGACATATCTGTGACGTTTCAATCAGTTTTGAGAAATCTAAAAGTAACAAAATCATTTTTATGTAAGGGTGTGTGGGAATTTTTATTAGATGCTTCATGCCAAGTAAAAAAATTACCTGAATTTGGTTTTTAAGGCATGTGCAGCTCATTTTACAACTTTTTTTTCTTTCCTGGAATCAGGAAGCTTCAAAACACGTACTTCCATTGACACCTCGGCATCGAATTTTTAATACTATAATGCAATAGGTCCTTTAGAGGAAGTGAAACTAAAAAGTAACAGATACAGAGGGTAACACAGCATATATTTTTACTATACTTTCATTGCTATTCAGATGTTAAAAATGTATTTAACCATACCATATAATCTCAGTTATAATAGAAATACTCTGTATTGCTCTATATAAGTAAAAACGTTCTAATTATTTGAGTAATTCTAATGTTAAGCGACTTTTGAAGTTGTCCTTTATTTATTAGATGCTGTTGTTTTGCAAGTGTAAGTAATACACCTGGCAGAAAGTGTTATTAAATTAGCAGAAACGATTCAAAATTATCTTCAAATTTATCACATAGCTCTGAGTGGTTCTGGATTTCTATTATTTCCATTTTACAAGGATGAAGAGTATTTGTAAGTCTCACACTCTGAAACTCAAAATGGAGTAAATTTACATTAGGTACTCCTTTTAGATTCGAAAGAGGAAGAGTTTGTAATGGTAAATTGGTTCACATCGTATTTTCAGCTATCGGTCCGCGGGCCTATGTTGGTCGACCCTGGAATATAAGAGAATTAGGGAGAGCCAAATGTTTGAAATGGCAGCTTTAAAATTCCAAACTTTGCATGGCCGAGAAAAAAACATATACTTAGTGATTTAAGGAAAAAGGGAAATTTACATAGAATTGAAACAATATATATCTCTCACTCATTTTGATAATGTACTATAATACTCTGAATGCTTAAGCTCAGTTTATTAAGTATATAAATTAGGTTTCTAAAATAATGATTATGTTTCATTACAGTTGCTTATAAATTAATAAATATGTTTATTCAACATCTACATCATATAGATTGCCTGTGTATAGTTCGTTTATATGTCAAAAGAACGACAATTTTAAACTTTTAGAAAATTCAGCATTACACTATTATTTAACTATATGCAATTGTATCAAAAGCTCGAAATAATATAAGTAGTACCTGATTTATCCGGCGCGAGGGTAGTGGCGCTGCCCAGGCCATCGGTGTCGGTCCTGCAATATAAACAGAGAGACAATTGAAATACAAATTTACACATATATAACCATACCTCTGGTTCTGCACAAATTTAAACAGTTAAATCTCATCGGAGCAGGCAGGTATCACCTACAAAGGGTAACAAAAGATAGTCGGGGATTACTTTGTTTGAACGGTTGAGACAAGACCTCCTGATAATAGAGTAATCCGCTGAAACACGCATGGAATAAATTGTATTTAACAGCTGTTGCCTTGCCGTGGGGAGGGGTTAAACCTTGCACCCTATTGTTGGGAGGAGAAATTAAAATGAAGCGCAGGCGAAAGGATTTGTATGGATTTACCGTTATGTTTCCATGTCAATACGGGGTGCACTACCTCGTGGGGAGAGTATTATACATATATATTTCTCTAACCTGCTCATTCACTTGCAGTGAACTGCACAACCAAAATGTCCTATGCCTTAGCAAGAGTTTGTGCTGATAATAAAAACAGTGTTGGTTTAAAATATATATTTCAGCACCCCCTACCAAATGACTAAATTTTAACTACTGAGAATTGTACCTATAGCTGCAGGTTCTAAAAGATGCGTTTTACCTGGAATTTCTTGCTATGATTACTATACAGTCTTTCATAAATAAATACAAATAGCACTAAAATTAACTCACTTTTTAAAATTTGCTTAACAACAAAAATTAATCAGTCTATCTTGAATAATTCGAAGCAGAAGGGACCGCAAACAAGAAAAACAAAATTTAATTATTCAGGCTTTCAATTGTAAATGTTTTACTTTTTAAAGTTATGATTAACATAGCCCTAAATTAAATCAGAAGTAAAAAAAGAAAATGTTACGCTTCCTCCTGTATGTACAGGTATTTAGTCAATATACGTATTTGTAGTGTTAAAGCACGGAATAGTGTAGATCCAATGTTTTAATAGTATATTATGCAACGAGAGTATAATAGTAATTAAAACGCGAGTATTATTATTATTAACCGACCGAGTGATGCGAGGTTAATAATTATGATACGAGCGTTTTAATTACCATTATTGTCAAGTTTCATTCGAAAGTTTATGCTTGATCATGTATCTAAATTAAAAGCATTTGAAAGTATTCATTTCTGGTTTGAGTGATATGTTACAATAGTTATTCCTTTATCTAAAGTGAGACGTAGTACAGATGTATTTTTGATCTTGAAAAGTGCAGAGCGATGCGCAGTGGTATCTGGACGAGTCCACCTCAGAACGGTTGCAACTGGAGGGGAGGGCAGGTCAGTTGCGTACCAGTTGCGAGCAACTAAACACGTGCAGAGCTACTCGGTAATACTACAGCTTGTTTCAAAATGTGCTTGTCTCCTGGTTCCAAGAGGGCATTTATAAATGACGCCTCCTAGCAGCACATTAGGAAATAAAGTGCTGCATTTAAAAACACGAGAATTAATAACCAATACCCATAGATTTATAAAAAAGGAACAATGGTCTGGGTCAGCTATAAAAATCTGGGGAACGGTATCTGAGGCAACAGTTGTGTCTGAAATCAGTTTAGGGGAGTTATTAAGGAAAGAAAAACCATTGGTGTTAGTGCAACAACGTCCTTCTCTATGCACAGTAAACAAAGATTAAGAACATGCACAAAATCTAATTTGGATGGTTTAATTCAGAAGTAGTTAGGCGAACTATGAATAATTTTTAAAGCACAGAAAAACAAAGACCAACTTTGAAAAAGTGCTTATGAAGCTAAAAATTCTGACTTCCAAGGCAGTGTCTGAACATTAAGAAGAGTTCTTTTGTAGCTAGGATTATTTGAAGGGTTAAAAAAAAAAACACTAAGCGTGACAGACAAATTTTAATGGAACATCGCACCATATGTGCAAAAAGGCTTAAGTATTTACGAAATATTCGGAGATATCGAAGTGAAGTTTATATAGCTTATATGGATGAAACTTACATAAATACAGCACATACTGGACCATATGCCTGGAGTGAAATTCGTTACAGGGACTCTGCAGCGATATTGAAAGGCCGACAATTGTTTATCATGCCTGCTGGAGGAGAACAGGGTCTTGTTCCAAATGCCTATGTACTATTTAAGATCCAATAAAAGCATGGAGATTACTACCATAGTAAGAATTACAACTTAGTTTATAAGAGCTGCAAAACTGGCTTCGAGAACGAAATTTGTTTTTAGACACCTTATGTACCGCCCTCCCCTCTCGTAATCTTACGCGTGTGACGCATTGTGGCGATAGGTGCACTATCCCCACCACAGTTGCTACTCATCCCTACCGCGCAGGATTCCTGTCAAGATAAAATAATACATCTGTACGTAGTACGCCGGCACAGAAATATTGATTGCTTCCCTATGAACAGCTGTTAACGTGTGACACAGTTTAACCTAAAAACATTAAAACAAAACATTGGTAACATTAAAAAAAAGGACCTTACTTTTATCATGAGGTATTTAATATCAGGTGCTTCATTTATAAATGTTTTCAACTCATCAGGTGTGAGTGTTTTGGCTTTTTTCCCTTTATATCCTTCTGATCTGCGTTTTAGTAAGCCATTCAGTCTTGCGTATTTAGATAGGTAGAGTTTGTTTAGTTAACTGGTCTGCACGTAGGGCGTCTCCTTTGACGAACCCTTATAATCGCTTTACAACCCCGGCCCTCCTCCCAGTTCGTCCAGCAAGGTTGCCACCTTTCTCGATACGGCATGGGTATCGTACGAGGTTTCGTTTAAATAAATTATCTTATGTCCATTACTGCGAAACTTCCTTAGTTTTGACGATATATATCGCCAAGCTTCAATTCTACTGGTTTCCATAATAATCCTTATCTGATTCAAAGTGCGGTATTTGAAACCCAGCTCCTTTAGAAGACCGCGCAAAGTGCAGTGCCCATAAGGAAAATCACAAATTTCTTGCAAATGTGCAACCAATTCATCTAAAAGGTGGGCGCTCTCCCTTTTGCATAGAATCTATAAATTTCTCGGCGAATCAAATCGCATATGAAATTATCTACTTTAGAGAAACGTTTCCTTTTGTTGTCACACTTGATCGGCGACTTTGGTATTCCTTTTGTCACAATTTTGCTTACTGTATTTCTGTGAATACCCAGAATTTATCTGGTTCATTGCATGACCCCTTACCAAGATTATTTTTCAGCACATATTTATATGTGTTCAAAACAAGCGCTTGAATTTGCTTAGAAACAGTTCCCCTTATAACTTTGTTTTTTGAAGCTTCTCCAGTAACATAACTCGGCCCAGCAACACTTTCCAATTCATTCACATTATGGTCTTCACTTTGATTATTTTCACTTGACTGAAATTTATCTACTACTTCATTTGCATTTACCACTGCATTTCCCTCCCACGATCTCCACATCGTGACACACAACGAATTTCTGCACGTAATGGAACAGATCAGCTGGAAGTTGGAACTTTGGCAACTGAGACTCCACGTGGAGTAAACATGCGACTGTAATTTACAGAAAATCAGGGTTGCTATTGGTCCTCAACGACAGTGTTCTATTTCTGAAGTGTGGAGATAGATTTATGACGGTCGTTAGTGGACGGAAGGGTGCATTTCTTTTGCGAGGCAACTTCACTCGCGTTGACTAGACAGTCAATACGTCAAATTTGGTGCCTAATGTTTAGTGTTTATTTCAAAATAGAATAGCGAGTCCACAAGGGGAATAATTTCATATTTTGAGACAATTCTTCGAAATACGCTAGGAATACATTTTCTGAGAGCGAATTTATACCTCTTGATATTCTCCAATCAATGAATTGCGAATAGAATTTCTCGTACATATTTATTGACTTTTGTGGCAACAAGTTGTTGGTAACATTGAGTGCTTTTGTCGTATTTTTTCTGGGGGTTTAAGTTAAACGCCACTTTTTTTTCTTTTTTTTTTTTTCTTTTTCTTTTTGTAATTTACGACCTCCAACGTTAAGTCATATCGGACGATGAATGGAATGGGTGAAATGATACTCAAATGAGCTCAGGGCCCATAGAGCTTAGAGTTACCCGACATTCGTCTTTCAGGATAAGGGAAAACCCCGGAAAAACCTTATCCAGATAACTCACCCTAACCGAGATTCGAACTCGGGACCTCTTGAACGTGAGGCAGACATGCTTCCACCAAGCTACCGAGGTGGGCTTTAAACGTCACTGTTACTAGTGTCAGACATTTTGACGTTTTTTTTAAACTGGCACTAGTACCGTTGTCGATGAAACGAGAATAATCAACACTTGAGCTTTCACTATGTTACGTGGCCACTTCTAATTGTACAATACCAATACTTTAATGATAAGGTGTACTTTAATGAGGCCCATTAAAGTACTGCTACCAGTCGTATAAATACTAAAGTTTGGAAAGGCCGAGCATAAGAAAAGCTTGATATCTGTGTCTGCTATTTTAGCATCTAACCTTAAATTCACACACAATTCTTCTACTTACTAAGGATCAGGCAGATGTTTCACTCATGTTTTACTGTATCTCAACATGGCACCTCAGTATGGCATCTTATCTGCTGCACGTGTAATACTGTATTTCCTCGAATTTAACAAACAATATTAATTGACCTACATTTTTATACTCTTAATGACAGTTACAGAATTATTAAAAAATAATAGAAACTCTGCTTCGCATGAAGATGTCAAAGGACCATGCTAAAAAATCGAACTATTCAGCATTTTGAATAATTAAGTTCAAATGTATTTTGAAATAAAGATTTAACACAAAAGAAACAACATTTGTTAGCCATTACTGATGGGCATGATATTAACAATTTTGAACAGCACATAATTTTAATTTTTGTTCTAAAGGATGGTATTTTTAATAAAAGGCACGAACAGTGCTTGATTGCTATGGAACAGATTAATTGTTTGCTCCTGTAACAGTTTTCTCTACAACTGCTGTACATATGCAATTAATATGTTCAAAATGCTCCCTAGTAGATAAATGGTTACCTTGAATACTTTGTGAACATTTTCAATCATTGCTGGTAGGTAGTGAATCTTCTTTCTTGATCTTAATTTTTATCTCTTCAATATTAGCAGCCAAAGTCTTAAATACTCCCATAAAAAGAAAACAAGTGCAGCGAGATCTGGTATTGAAGTAAAAATAAATGCTGTCTGCCCACCACAAGAAGGCAAGCGGGGTGCCGCATAGAGAGTCGTGGGTTCGAGTCCCTCCTTGGGCATGGGTGGATTATCTGTATAGTGCATATGTGTAAAAATACAGAAAACAAATAGTTAACTAACCGAAACAATAAAAAAACTGTTAAATAAGGAAAAATAAATATTCTATATATTGGAAATTAGTTGTTCTTTCACACTAGCCGTGCGTAGGTCGCACTATGAAAGGGTAGAGAGATAATAGAGCTAATTGTACATAATAGTGGTTCGAACTATAAAGCCCGGGGCTTAAAGTACTTACAGCATAGTACGTCGCCATTAAGGTAGTTGTCTCATGTGTTTATGAGAACTCCTAGTCAGTTGGAGAATTTAATGTCATGTCGGCATGTTGGCCATAGTAGCTCAAGGGTTTAGAGCGGCTGGACGGAAATCAGAAGATCCGTGGTTCAAATCCCCGCTATGACATTGAATTTTTCAGTCTGGCTCTACCCTTTCACTCTATATACTGTTTTAGCTTAACAATGAGGGAGAGGGATTAAACTTATCTGCTCTAGTAGTGGATATCTTTACTATGAAATGAGTGTATGAGAGTAATGAGTCACCCATGCTGCAAGATCTAATGCTGGTTTCGTTAACTGCAGTGATAGGTATTAGGCATGGGCGAGTTATTTGACAACAGTGCGTGTTTTACATGAATTTAGCATCCTCATCATATCCAAAGGCGAGCATAAGCATCCTGCGAACAATTACACATTCCTCTGCCTTCCTTTTTGTGGTGAGCAGACAGTAAAACTGTGCATGCAACTAACTTTGAGGAGGAAAAAGTGTTCTTATTTAAAATTTTCGTTGGTGATGTCACATCTGTAAAATACTGAAAATGTTACTTTAGTTTGTAAACCATTCCTTTCAAAATAAATAATTGGACATGTGCGAATATTTTAAAAAAAGGGTTAATTTTAGTTTTATTTGAATTATTCCTTAATAATGAAAACTGTATGTGTTTAAAGGTATTTTATGTTAAATGCACTTAGTCTAGCATTGCTTTATGTCAGTAAAAGAAATTGACTTTGACTGATAATTGATAAACATTATGTTAGTCCCAGAACACTTTTAAGAACTGTGTTCAGTTACAGTAGCTATTTACATTTGAGCTAATGTAATAATAATTATTATTATTTATTCTCCAAATAAAGTAGCCCTATTTTACCAGTAAGGTATGTTAGGTTTCTAGTTAAAAAAAACACATAAATACTAAGATAAAAATAACAGAACATGAAAATAATTATAACGTTTTAAAAATTTGGCCAATGAAGTGCTCAAAGGCTAAAGTGCAACATTTTTTAAAGAATACATTAATTAACGGTGTTTGAAGATCTGTATTACAATATGAAATATGTTGGATAAGATTATATCTCTTTCTGGAATGAAGACAACATCTAAATATTAAGAGTTCAACACTTTCATTAACGCTTTCACATTTACATAGGTATCCATCAGGATAGTCTATACGGAATCTTCGAAAGTAAGTTTTAAATTTCCCATGTCCGGTAGCAAACTGGGTCAAAATAAAGTTAGGTGAACAGTACCTGCAGTTTACACGATCATTAACAGTAGGAAACAATAAATTTGGAGCGATCTGTCTGTCCTTTATGGCTGTTTATCCAAATGCTGTTCCACATTTCAAAAATGTCTTTTCTTCGATGATCTTTTAACAAATGTGATTGTAAACTCTTTAAAACTGAATTCCTTTTGGGATAGTGCATAACGTTTAGCAATTTCATCTGCCCTCTCATTGCCATGTATACCCATATGGCCTCTAACCCATGTGATACACACGTGATTAGTGTTTGTGCTAATGCAATGAATGCCTCTTTGGAGACATTTAAAATTATGACACAAGACATTGCATAATAATAACAGTAATAATACCGAAAAAATATTACGCCACGCCACTGTTAACAACCACAAACCCCACAGTTTGCTAACGATTTCTCGTTAATGCAGCTGACTGACTTCCACGTTGTCGCTTTCGAAGTCAAAGTAACCTTGTTTATTCTCAGTAACCAATATACGTACATAAAACTGCCATTATTAATTTCTTGCCCAATAATTTGACAAAAATCCTGTTTTTATTTACCTTAATTATAGGTGTATTAATTTCACTGTGTGCAAATTCATGAATAGGCTTAGAAATTAATTAACTCTCCTTCATCCCTTTATTATCTTCCAACAAAAATATATTTTATACCGAAGCTTCCCTTAGTTCAAGCAATTACATCCTCATCTTTACTTTTTCTAATGTTATTAAAATTAATATTCATGAAATATTTTATTTTAGAAAAACAAGAACTTGAAATAATTTAATTATAACTCCTTTACTAATAAATAGTACACATTAAGACATATAATAGAAGAAAACAGAAGAAATGCTAAATTTTAAGGTTTTTGTTAATTCATGATCGATGGATTAGTAAAATGGCAGAGACGAGATCAACTAATAATCAACTCTCTCTTCCTTTGTTATTTTGTGAGCTTGAAAACGCAAATTATTCTTATGTTGGCAATGTGGTGCCAACTATGACTATCTTTGACAAAGATGTAGATGGTCTTGCTAACCTTTTAGGCATTACATACCTTTAGATAATTGTGTGGAATAAGGTGGAGTTTCGAAATCTAATTTAGACAGTAATTTACGTGTTGAGTCAAAGGTTGTCCATAAAAAAATTTGGCCGAAAACGCTGCAACAGGTACAACTTATAATACACGTACACACATTATCTGTGCAATGAATTTACCAAATAAAGAAATGTTTTATCAACACAGATCCATCGCAATTATGCCCAACTTAAACTGAGCTCGCGCATCTTGGGGAGTTTGATGATGGAGGTTGATAAACAGACAATTTTATTATTGAAGAATTATTCAAGGTTTTGTACCACGGCACACCAGGCTTACCAGATTAAGATAATATGTACTGAACGCAGAAAGCAATTTGGAAACCACGCTGTGTTAGGGGATGTCGTTAAACTTTGAGCTTGTATCTTGGACTACGGAATCATCAAATTCTCGCTTCTACGCGATATGCCTTACATAATAATAAGGCGCTCTGTTAACCGTAGTATTTGCATGTGGAGTTAGTGTTTGGTTGGCCATCTCTGGTTGGTTTACTTGCAAGAGTTTGCAATATTGTCTGCACCCAACTGTCTTTCTTTTGTTTAAGGCTTGAGGTCAGCAAAGCTTCCATTTTACTTTTTTAGCTCGATTCATTTGAAATTTAACTACTTCAAATCAGAATTTAAAGTATATGTAAACTAAATTTCATGTAAATATTTTATTGGTTCTCTATATTATTACTCTTTAAAGCAAACTGCCACAAACGAAGCAATTATTTTTTGAAAAACAAAACTCTTTAATAGAATATTGCGACTTTGTGGGTTCGTAGAATTAAAAGTCAAATTTGCAAACATTCTAAATGTTCCTTATTTGCGCAGAAATACACTCACAGTAGCAGGTTACAGCAGAATTAGTCACAAACACAATCACAGTCTACAAAGGTCGATGACCACACAAACAGCGTTCTGATTACATCAGCTCTCGTTACACCAACACTCTACAATTGTTTACTGCGTACTGTGTTTACTACTGTTCACGACTGATTCTTCGTGAGTCGTCGCTTCCTTAAATAACTCATCTGATAATTCCAGACTGTTCCAGAACAATCAAGAAAGCGAATAATCTCTATCAATCTATATATCACCAGAAATTTCCATTTATCTCAGTTTCTTTGTTTCGGCAGAACTTTATCTTCGTGCTATCTTTGTAGAGATGAAGATGCAATTGATTATTTGATTCGGAGAAAGTAAAATATTCAAATTTAAATATGAGTATCGTTCGTTGTTTAATAACATAACAATTAAGCATGATAACATTCATCCTAACACTTACAGTCGTTGTTCATTAGGAGATGTGCACACTTATGGTTACCATATCATGTCAAAATGCTGGGGAAATTCAGTTAACGACATTTATTTCGCATACTTTTCATATCCTTTGACTATTTTTTTTCCAGGAAATCCGCTTTACAGATAATCCTGTCATAATATTGAGCACAAGTTACATTCTTCATGTTGTACTTTATGATTCACATAAGCAGTGAGCTAATTTCGCTCATCTGTCCACTGAACATTTAGAAGAGAAAATATTCTCTCTACAGCTGCATTATGTGCAGATATGGCAAAATAGTACTGTAGTTCTTTCAACATTATTACTCCTGTATCGGTAGCATTTCTTGGAAACACTTTTTCCTACCAATGTTGCAGAGTTAATTTTGTGGTAAGTTCTTAAATCACTTGTTTCATCAAAGAGTATAGAGTCATCAATAACTATGTTAAAACTTCTTTAAAATAATAGTTTTCTTCCATCGCTTGCCACTCTGGTTCTTTATCCAGAGTCAACCATTGAAACAGACATGCCACTGTATTGGCTCATACACTTAATAATATAATTATAACAGTATAAACAGTGAGTATACATATCATTTTCAAAGACTTTAGCTAAATTTCCATCATCACATTTACAAATAATGTCCTTTACTTTTAGAGTAAAACTAAAAAACGGGTGATTTCGCGAAATATTCGAAAACTCAACGGAGGGTGGGAGAAGGGTCTAAAAAACGGGTGACCCCCGGTAAAAATGGGTGATATAGTAACCCTATGCACACTTTCATTCCTTTGTATCGAAAAGTACTTAGTGTGGCGCAGTTTGAAACTGAAAATGTATCGACAAATGAAAAGCAATATTAAACTAATATTGTTTCACATTTAACACTGTTAAATGCATCAAAGATTATCCTTTCCTTTTCCTGTCTTCGGACAGTCCTAAGCATCTCGCGAATGTGTACTTCACTTTGAAGTTGGAAAAGTTAACTTTTAAATTACAACATAGGAAGCCAGGCTTACAAGTAGGCATTCAAATCGCTGTATGGCATGTTTTAAATGGTCGCATAGTTCTAAAAGCTGCATAAAACTAGAGAGAAAGTTTGTAGTGTACAATAAACTAAAGTTCATATTTATTGATTTCCGCGATTTTGACCTATTCTCGGGGATGTATCATTATGGGTCTGTGAGATTGCACAGAACTACCTCTGCTAACTGGTAATTAATTTTATCAGCCTCTTATGATTTTGCAGTCATATAGATTGCAATGAAAATAAATAATATCTTACAATCTATTCGCTAAAAAATCAAGGTATTCCTTTCATCGACACGCCAATATACAAATACGAAGTTTAAATCAAAATCGTGAAGTGCATTTTGTGGAGGTATTGTATGAAAATCTTTATCTTATGACCCAAAGGAACGTAATAAATGCATGTACGAGGGCTGCTGAATAAAGAATGATCACAATTTTTTTGACAACGTACCTTTATTCATCGTCATAATTTCGACAGTCCTTCTCAAAATAGTCTCCCCTGAATACGATGCACTTGTTCCAGGGTTTGTGCCAGTCTTCGAAGACATTCTAGAAACCATTTTTGAGAGATTCTTCAAAATTGGCTCCGCAGCCTTCACCACTGCTTCTGATGATGGATAATGCCTCCCACAAAGGCGTTTCTTCAAGTTAGGGAATAGAAAAAAGTCACATGGAGCTAAATCCGGACTATAGGGAGGGTGAGGGATGTACTTCACGTTGCAACAACATTGACAATATGCCGCCGCGCATTATCGTGGTGCAGCATCCAGCCTGTTTCACGGAATGTGGTCTTTTGCGCCTGATATGGACTTGCAAGGTTTTCAGGACATCCCTGTAGTATTGTCCAGTTACTGATGTGTGTGCAGGTACAACATGCTTATAAACCATTCCATGAATATCAAAGAATGAGATGACCATAACTTTCCCAGCAGAAGCAACCACTTTTGCTTTTTTGGGGGTTGGTGATGAAGGAGATTTCCACACTGAGCTTTGCTGATTGATCTCAGGATCAAAATGATGTAACCAAGTTTCATCAGCAGTGATTACGTTTGAAAGAATCTCCGGATCTTCCTCTAGCATCAATTTAACTACATGTTGCTTACATTGCAGCGGTAGACGATACTGAACTTACTTGGTTTTCACAGTTGGGAACCAGCAGTACCAACAATGAAACTACTACGGTGTCTTTGTTTCACATTAAGCTAACAGAATATAATAAGAATGCATTTTAATGCGAAAAATTATGACTGTAAAAAATATGATCATTCTTTAATGAACAGCCCTCTTATTCTGACAATAATCACCAATTTTCATATTGAATTTACATTTGCACAAATGCAAAAGAGAAGAGTAAGGAAGATAGAGGGAGGAGAAAGGAGAGAGAGGGAGGAGAGAGGAGAGAGGAGGGGAACATAAAGAACCGCTTGTGCATGTGTAAACGTAAATGGAATTTCTATAAACATTTTTGTTTTGTCCAGAGAACCTCAAACGTTTCTGCGAAATCTTAATATCCAAGTTTTGGGATGAATGGTAAGTATCTAGGCAGTGCAGAAAGCAATATAAGTTATCTCTCCATTGGAAATTCTACTCTTATAACGCATAATGAATCAAGCTCCAGTTAAATGATTCAGACCAACAAATTCGGAATTATTATACCAAGTGTGCATTTTACAAACATGCCTTTGTTATGGACAAATTTAATTAAATAATTACACTGACTCCTTTATCTATTGAAGAAATTGGTTTTCATTGAATACCTAAGACAGACACACCAGAATGTGCCTGTAGCACATACATTAGTGTCATTCATAAACTATATTACAAATTTGTATACCATTATTCTCAAACACATATTTTGCATAATGTACGTGACCTTTTGCCCTTTGAATTCCGCACCCAACCAGAAAAGTAGTAATGGAATGTGATGAGCCAATGAGCAAAGCAAAGTTCTCCCGCATTTAAAAACCATTGAAGAATGTCCGTTAATGCCTATAATCCATATTGGAATGGAGAGGCGGTTGTATTCCTCGATAAAATGGAAAGTAATAAGCGAACAGAAAAGCAGATATTTTTGCCACAACTCACATGCTGGTGTGGGTTTGCAATACTGTTTCTGAATCAAGAGGTCCCGAGTTTCAAATATAGTATACCACAGGAAAGAAAACTCCGGGAAATGAGACGCAGGGGGTTTGGAGAAGGTTCCTACGCCCTTCATCAACAGGTTTATGACACCTTGTCAGTTCAGTTACCAACTATTCAAAAACATTCTGATAGTTTCTACATTTGTGAATCCATCTGCTCGGTTTTAGTGTACAGACTAGGCGCATTTTTTTAATCTATCGATCACGAAGTATGCTTTACAGATGTTTGTTATTAAGACACTTAATAACAGTACACATAACAATTGAGGTAGCCGTGAACGACTCCTCTAGCTAAATATGGCAGGATCACTGTAACACAAATTGAGGACTTTAAGTTTGATAGGTACAGTAGCCGTATTCCCATAAAAGCCCTGAGTGTTCAGCGGGCGAGCCTGCTTTCAATATCCGCTTGGCGCCTCATGTATGCCAGTTCCTCCCTCTTTCCCTCCCACCCAGCCGTATGCGTCAACCTGTATGCGCAAAGGTCAGTGTGTATCCTCATCTAGACGAGTGAACTTGGTTATCACGTGCTTTGTTGGGAACACTAAATCTGTGAAACTTATCAGTTAGAATGCAGTTAAAGAAAAACCAAAGCCCAATCTTCCAGAAAAGTCTGTTCTTGTGATAGACAACGCTTCATATGACAATGTGACCAGAGAAAAATGCCCCACAGCGAACACAAAAAAGCAGGATATGCAAGACTGGTTGGTTAAGCATAGAATTCCGTTCGGAAGCCATGTGCTGAAAGCGGAACTATATGATCTTATAAAGTTGCATAAGCCTAAACATAAGAAATATATTGTGGATGCAATTTTAGAAGAAGATGGGCACATAGTTCTCCGCTTACCACCGTACCATCCCGACCTGAATGTAATAGAAAAAATTTGGGCAAATGTAAAAGAATGGGTTGCGCTTTATAATGTGAGCTTCAACATGGGAGACGTGTGGCGTTTGTGCGAACAGCGATTTGGTGAAATAGGAGAAGCAGAATGGGGTCCAGTTTGCCGGCATGTTCACCAAGTGGAAGAGAAATATATAAAAACTGAGGGTCTCCTAGAAACAGAGGTGGAAAAGCTAACGATCACTGTTAATGACGACAGAGGTCACTCAGGAGAAGATCTTGGGGCAGTCTGCGCTTGAGGCGAGTTGGTTGGCGAGCGCGAGCGCCGAGATTGTACGTAACAGCTCCAGGGACCTGCTGGAGATGAAAAAAGAAAGGTCGTGCCAGCCGGCGGATGTACTGGAGAGGTCACTCAGGAGAACATCTTGTGGCAGTCTGCGCTTGAGGCGAGGTGGTTGACGAGTGCGAGTGCCGAGATAGTACGTAACAGCTCCAGGGACCTCCTGGAGATGATAAAAGAAAGGTCGTGCAAGCCGGTGGATGTACTGGAGAGGTCACTCAGGAGAAGATCTTGTGGCAGTCTGCGCTTGAGGCGAGCTGATTGGCGAGTGCGAGCGCCGAGATAGTACGTAACAGCTCCAGGGACCTCCTGGAGATGATAAAAGAAAGGTCGTGCAAGCCGGTGGATGTACTGGAGAGGTCACTCAGGAGAACATCTTGTGGCAGTCTGCGCTTGAGGCCATGTGGTTGACGAGTGCGAGTGCCGAGATAGTACGTAACAGCTCCAGGGACCTGCTGGAGATGATAAAAGAAAGGTCGTGTCACCCGGCGGACGTACTGGAGAGGTCACTCAGGAGAAGATCTTGTGGCAGTCTGCGCTTGAGGCGAGGTGGTTGGCGAGTGTGAGCGCCGAGATTGTACGTAACAGCTCCAGGGACCTGCTGGAGATGATAACAGAAAGGTCGGGCCAACCGGCGGTTGTACTGGAGAGGTCACTCAGGAGAAGATCTTGTGGCAGTCTGCGCTTGAGGCGAGGTGGTTGGCGAGTGTGAGCGCCGAGATTGTACGTAACAGCTCCAGGGACCTGCTGGAGATGATAACAGAAAGGTCGTGCCAACCGGCGGTTGTACTGGAGAGGTCACTCAGGAGAAGATCTTGTGGCAGTCTGCGCTTGAGGCGAGGTGGTTGGCGAGTGTGAGCGCCGAGATTGTACGTAACAGCTCCAGGGATCTGCTGGAGATAACAGAAAGGTCGTGCCACCCGGCAGATGTACTGGAGAGGACACTCAGGAGAAGATCTTGTGGTAGTCTGCGCTTGAGGCGAGGTGGTTGTCAGGTGTGAGCGCCGAGATTGTACGTAACAGCTCCAGGGACCTCCTGGAGATAACAGAAAGGTCGTGCCACCCGGCAGATGTACTGGAGAGGACACTCAGGAGAAGATCTTGTGGTAGTCTGCGCTTGAGGCGAGGTGGTTGTCGGGTGTGAGCGCCGAGATTGTACGTAACAGCTCCAGGGACCTCCTGGAGATGATAAAAGTAAGGTCGTGCCACCCGGCGGATGTACTGGAGAGGTCACTCAGGAGAAGATCTCGTGGTAGTCTGCGCTTGAGGCGAGGTGGTTGTCAGGTGTGAGCGCCGAGATTGTACGTAACAGCTCCAGGGACCTCCTGGAGATGATAACAGAAAGGTCGTGCCACCCGGCAGATGTACTGGAGAGGACACTCAGGAGAAGATCTTGTGGTAGTCTGCGCTTGAGGCGAGGTGGTTGTCGGGTGTGAGCGCCGAGATTGTACGTAACAGCTCCAGGGACCTCCTGGAGATGATAACAGAAAGGTCGTGCCACCCGGCGGATGTACTGGAGAGGTCACTCAGGAGAAGATCTTGTGGTAGTCTGCGCTTGAGGCGAGGTGGGTGGCGAGTGTGAGCGCCGAGATTGTACGTAACAGCTCCAGGGACCTGCTGGAGATAACAGAAAGGTCATGGTACCCGGCGGATGTACTGGAGAGGACACTCAGGAGAAGATCTTGTGGCAGGCTGCGCTTGAGGCGAGCTGATTGGCGAGTGCGAGCGCCGAGATTATACGTAACAGCTCCAGGGACCTGCTGGAGAGGTGTGCCTTCACTGGCACACTGGTTGGTAACCATGATTGCATTTTTTTAAACGGTTCTACTTCTTGTGTAGCATGCGTTCTCTGTCATACATTTATTATCCTTGTGCCACTGCGTAAGGGTGGCACATTCCACTCAGGGACTTACTTTGCGTAGGTGGACAGTATCGGCTTAGGCGTTTTTTTAATGTGGTTCTCTCGTCCAAAAGTGGATAAACAGTACTTCAGGCTTATTTGACAATAATTACTTTAATTACTGATATTGCCAAAAGAGTTGTACATAAAATGAAAAAGAAGATCGGAATATAAAAAAAATCTCCATGATGAACTTCTTTCTAGAAATCTTAAGTGCGTAACGCTACAAAGTCAGGTGATAAAAATAACAACAGTTCTTAGAATAACCAGGTTTTGAAATAAAAACTATTAATTTCAGAGGCAAATAAATCAATCATAAATTACACAGAATGTTAGATAAATACAAAATACGAAATTAATTACAATTATCAAATACACACTACAAAGAACAGATGAAATAAGACGATCTAGGAAGGGATGGCAGAACAGGCTGCAGTCCTAATCCTAGATATCAAAGTGGAAGGGGACAAAGAAGGAGAAAAGAAGAAGCTTTAATCTCAGCTGCATTTGTTTTGTGATGGAAACAATATGGTAACCTAAATTTTCGGGTTCTCTTACTAAAATATTCATAGTTCTGTAATTTGTGAACAAATGAAACACAAATGAAACACTGGATATAACACAATTATACACAAAGACAAAGTCTGTTCACCTGGCTTGCTGCCCGAGAAGAAATTGAGTAAATGAAGGTATATCATTTCAACTTCGCTTACGTTTGCGGCAAACCCGCATAAAGTCTGTTTAGTTAACGCATGTGCAGTTCGGAGTCCAAGGCACCTGAGCCTTCCGCACACTAATGACAGTCATAAATCTATCTGCACACTTCAGAAATGGAACACTGTCGTTGAGGACCAATAGCAACCTGATTTTCTCGAAGTGACAGTCGCATGTCTACTCCACGTGGAGTCTCAGTTGCCAAAGTTCCAACGTCTAGTTGATCTGTTTCATTATGTGCAGCAATTCGTTGTGTCTCGCGATGTGGAGACCGTGGGAGGGAAATGCAGTGGTAAATGCAAATGAAGTAGTAGATAACTTTCAGTAAAGTGAAAATAATCAAAGTGAAGACAGTGTGAATAGCTGGGCCGAGTTATATTGCTGGAAAAGCCAAAAGTTATAACGGGAACTGTTTCTAAGCAAATTCAAGCGCTTGTTTTGAACACATAAATATGTTCTGACAAAAAATCTTGGTAAGGGGTCCTGCAATGAACCTGATTATAAATTCTGGGTATTCACAGAAATACAGTAAGAAATATTGTGACGAAAGGAATACCAAAGACGCCGATCAAGTGCGAAAACAAAAGGAAACGTTTCTCCAAAGTAGATAATTTCACATGCGATTTAAATCGTCGAGAAATTTATAGATTCTATTCAAAAGGGAGAGCGCCCACCTTAGACGAAGTGGTTGCACATTTGCAAGAAATTTGTGATTTTCCTTATGGGCGCTTCACTTTGCGCGGTCTCCTAAAGGAGCTGGGTTTCAAATACCGCACTTTGAATAAGACAAGGGTTATTATGGAATCCAGTAGACTTGTAGCTTGGTGATATACATTTGTCAAAACTAAGGAAGTTTCGCAGTAATGGACATAAGATAATTTATTTAGACTAAACTTCGTACGGTACCCATGACGTATGGAGAAAGGTGGCAACCTTGCATAAAGATCTCGGAGGAGTGTCGGGGGTTGTAAAACGATTATAAGGGTTCGTCAAAGGCAACGTGCACACGCGTTAACTAAACAGACTTTACCAGCGTTAAATTGATTGGGTTCTAATTGGAGCTATGAGTTCTCTTATCCTCAGGTGAATGGTTGTAGGAAATGGATTTTGGTGGTTGTTGGCTACTCAGTCGTATTAACACTTTGTTGCAGAATTATTTGGTTTAATGCTTACTGAGTTTGCTTATCGACTTGGATCGGTGACTACTTGTTAGTAAAATCCCTAACAAATTCAATTTTACGTGAAACCCTGGATTACTTGTTTAAAGTTACTTCCGCGCGGTTTCTATTTCTTCTTTATACGGCGACTATTTTGCTCTAATAAACTTCTAATGCTGCTTGCACTTAGGCTGGTTGCGCTATGCTTATTCCGGACTTATAAATCTTCGCTTCTCTTCTTATCGCGCATGAACACGTCCTTCCTGTCGTAGAATCACCTTTTAAGTAAAGCTTTCTTACTTCACGATTCAGTTCGAAATTTATTCTAATTTTATCACATGACCAAACTAGCTCACCCTTCTCAAATATTACATTATTATTGGTTTCTCATTTATTTCGAATTCTCGCATTGGTTTGCAAAACTCATTTAACTCATTGACGTTCAGCCCACCCTGAGTTGGGGAACGCCTACCTTGAGTTGTTTGTAACGGTACACATCGTTATCAAATCAGCGAAGTAAATCTCTTTAGCGTTCATACTCAACTGCATTTTGAAAGTCCCTTTGTCCCAACACATTCTGGGCTGGAAGTATTCTATAGTTCTCAGACATTGAACTTTTACTAGCACAAAGAAGATAACGGTCCTTCCTTCCTGTCTCTCCAACGTGTACAGATTTTTACAAGAATATTTATCTTTCTTGCATGGGTGCTAGTATATATGCTATATTAAATTATTGTCGCGGACCCGAACGCGTTAAGTCGGCTTGTTTACACAAAAGGAACTGATAGGCGGGCAGTGTGAAAACCAAGTGCCGGCAGAGAAGATAGCATGCAGATAAAGGTCTGCCGAAACAAACAAATTGCGATAAATAGAGATTTCTAGTTACTTCTGGACTGAGAGATAATTCGGTTTCTGGTTTATTTTAGAATGATCTATAAATTATCAGGAGATATATAAGCGATTGTGACACGCCAGCCGGACAGTTGTAAACAGAGTGAGTAAGCAGAGAACAGCTGAGAGTGTTGTAACGAGAGCTAATGTAATCAGCTGTCACTGTTTGTCATAGTCATCGACCTTGGAAGATTGTGTTGTATAGGTGATGTAATGTTGTTACGTGATAAATGAACAGTGTATTTCTACGGAAATAAAGAACATTTGGAATATCTGCAACTCGGCCTTTTAATTCTACGAGCCCACAAAGTCACATTGGTGTCAGGAAGCGGGACGACGACATCACTGAGAAGATCGAAGAAATAAAGACTGAATTAACAACGAAGACGGAAGCTGCAAATAGCAGCTTGGGCGCGACGATGACAGCGAAGATGACCGACACCAGGAAGAGCAGCCAGAGGAACGAGTAAGGACTGGCGTGGCGAGGAGCACGTCGGCGCCATCACCTCCATCCCCTCGAGTGACACTGCGCGCCGTCAGCCGACGTATGGATGACAGCCTCATCGCGGACGGTTTGGTCAGAGGGAAGCCGTGCCGCGTACTCGTAGACACCGGGGCAGCCGTGACCATCATCAAGGGTTTGCCGTCGAGGAAACCAAGCCGATCATACCAGCTAGTGACGGCATCTGGCAACACCTTGCCCGTGGAGAGGGAGGCTCTGCTGCAGTTGACCTTGGGACGGAGTGCCGTGCGTCAGTGGGTGTTCGTCACGCAGGTGGCTGAGGAGGTGATACTGGGACTGGATGCCCTCAGGAGCCACGAGGCGACGGTCGACGAAGCCAGGAAGGTCCTGCGGCTCAAGAGAGAAGAGGTCACACTCCGGCAACCCGAAGAACGCCTTGGAATCTGCAGGGTCGTCTTGAAGGAAGATGTGGGTCCCCGCGAGAAAGGAGGTTGTGGTGACGGCGCGAATGGAAGGACAGCGAATGATGTAATGTTGTTACGCGAGAATTGAACAGTATATCTCTACTGAAATAAATAACATTTGGAATATCTGCAGCTCGGACTTTTAATTCTACGAACCCACAAAGTCACATTATATTCTTCCCTTCTTATTCTTTAAGTCAACCACTATTTTAGTCACTGCTCTATCCATTCTAATATCATATTATTATAACAAGATTTTTATATTAGTTTAGCAAAGCATTTTTATTAACTTATCTTCTTTTTTAATTATCTGATTTCGATTAATTCACCGCCTCCTAATCGCTGTCTGATACTGCGTTTAGACGTTGTAGTTCGCTTTAAAATTATACTAATGAGGCTTCACATATTACAAGCTTACGTAAATTTTGCACCAGTTTCAATCTAGTTTTAATATTTAGATATGTGCAGCAGTTCATGAGTACAGTCAGAAAAAGCGACGCTATATATGATTTGCAGTAATGATCGCAAGGAGAGAGAATGGGAAAGGGAGGCGGGGAGTTAAGTCATATTTACATATATTTACCAGAATATTGAATTTGAAGGAAAGATGCTGATTCGTAGGTGGAAAAGAACATCGAAAATGCTTCTCTTAAACGTGAAAAGCTCGTGTTTCTAATTGTTAAAATCACGGATTTGTCACGAAGCGAAAATAATTTATTCTGCCGTTTATACGAAAGGGAACAGGAATGCTTGAGGGTGGCGGAGATTTTTCGCTTGGATTAAAACATACCTCGATTTAGACACGATTCAAATTGTTGCATGCGCGCACATTCAAAGAAAGCAAGGAGTGAGAGAGTATATCAGTCACAACCGCTGGAAACGCAACTGCAGGAAACGAAGATTAATGTGGAAAAGAGGCATAGAAAAAAACTGTGTAAACGTTTTTAAAATAAACGCTGGAATCCTTGATTCAAAATTATACCAAAGCCTGGGAACCTTAATTGGGTTTTCTGTACTATATACATTACTGTGAAATTGGATTCCTGAACATAGCTAAGAATCCCAGGCAAATGTAAAGAAACCTTGATCAACCACTTTGTAGACTGGTAGTTAAGTCAAATCCAGCAGCACCTATTTTTGTTTATTATAGTGTGGTTTTCGTCTAGAGAGTTGGTATTCTTCTCTGGCCATAACAATATTCCCGATCCTCATAAGTTTGGATGCATGAAAAGGAATGAATGAATTTGCGATGTATTTAAAAGAAACCCTATCAGGATAAGAAATAAAGAGATTAATGACAATTCTACGAGGGCTGCTCAATAAAAAAAGATCATAATTTTTTATGGTCATAATTTTTAGCACTAAAATTCAATATTATTATATTCTGTTAGCTTAATGTGAAACAAACACGCCGTACTAGTTTCATTGTTGGTACTCCTGGTTCCCGCCTGTGAGAACCACGCAAGTTCAGACATGTTCAGTATCGCCTACCGCTGCAATGGAGGTAGCATGCGAGGAACAATATGCGGCTTTGAAATTCTGCTTTCGTCTCAACAAACCTTCAATTGAGACCTATACAATGTTACAGGAGGACTATGGAGAGTCTGTTCTTCCCTACAGCACAGCTCGAAGGTGGTTTAAAATGTTCAAAGAGAAGAGACAATCAATTTAAAAGGAAGGTGGCCCTGGTGCTACAGTTACTGCTCTTACGGAAGTAAACATCAACACTCTCAGAGAGAGAGAATCGACGAATTACCTTAAGATCACTTTCTGAAATACTGAACATTTCATTGGGTGCCACGCACACGTTGGTGTCTCAAACATTACACCTGAGACGTGTTTGTGCGCGATGGGTTCCAAGACTGTTGATTCCCGAACAAAACGACATTCGCATGCAGGTCTGTATGCAGTTAAAGTTGATGTTAGAGGAAGATCCGGAGTTTTGTTCAAACGTAATCACTACTGATGAAACTTGGCTACATCATTTTGATCCTGAGAGCAGACAGCAATGCTCGGTGTGGAAATCTCCTTCATCACCAACCCACAATAAAGCAAAAGTGGTTGCTTCTGCTGGGAAAGTTATGATCATCACATTCTTTGATATTCATGGAATGGTTTATCACCAAGTTGTACCTACACACATCAATAACTGGACAGTACTACAGGGATGTCTTGAAAACATTGCAAGTCCATATCAGGCGCAAAAGACCACATTTCCGTGAAGCAGGTTGGATGCTGGAACACCATAATGCGCGGCCGCGTATAGCTAATTTTGTTGCTGAATATCTTGCAAAAATCAACGTGAAGTGCATCCCTCACCCTCCCTATAGTCCGGATTTAGCCCCATGTGATTTTTTTCTATTCCCTAAGTTGAAGAAAGGCCTTCGTGGGAGGCATTGTCCATAATCAGAAGCAGTGGTGAAGGCTGCGGAGGCGATTTTGAAGGATCTCTCAAAAAAAGGTTTCTAGCATGTCTTTGAAGACTGGCAGAAACGCTGGGACAAGTGCATCGCATTCAGGGGAGACTATTTTGAGAAGGGCCATCAAAATTATGAGAATGAGTAAAGGTATGTTGTCAAAAAGAATTGTGATCATTCTTTATTGCACAGCCCTCGTAATTGCTTGTCTCGCCAAGGTTAACAAGTTCATGAATTTATTTTGTCTGATACTTATTAAGAGATCACAATTAAATATTATGAGCTTATATCTAAGGTTTGTTTTAAATAACCTTGCTCCACTCAGATGTATACCTGCACGTGCTACTGCCTTCCCCTTTACTCTAATTGGCTAATGCTTTCGGCGCCGTAGGCGGTGTAATGTACGAAAAATTCAGTTCAAAGCAAGGTCAGCAATTAAAGTCATATAAACAAATATGTCACCAATACCGTTAAACGCACCTGCTATCATTAGTCATCACGAGAGGCAGGCTTGAAGCAAAGGATCCTCCTCCTTATTTATTTTAAGAATTAACACGCATTCCAGATAAATTAAATTTGTTGTGTAATATATTTAATCCATACGGTTATGAAAATATAAATGTAACAATTCTCTTCGAACATACTAAGATATATCATCATGTCAAATAATGAACTAATTTTTACCGCACAGCAGTATACCACGACAGCAGCCAATGAGAGATGAGTAGGTCACTTGAGCTTTAAGCGATACTGGGCAAGCTTATATGAAACAAGGATTAGCTGATATTTTATGCACACATTAATATACCAAGTGAGTAAAGAGTATGAAACAACGCATGTAACCCCGCTGTTGCAACTACATGAAGCGATATGTAATATGTCAACATGCCCTCACGTTATTATGATTACAAATAAAAGGTGTGAGGTTTTCTTTTTTCTTTTCTTTTGTTTTCTTTCTCTCTCCCTTTTTGTTTGTTAAATGGTAGCATTTCTTTTTTCTGCACTACTCTAGTCCTCAAGTCTCAGAGCGTAGAAACAAACACCCTTTCAAACGGCAATTTGAAATTATTAGCATCTTACTGCATGTGTAATGAGCAAAGAAAAACGCATCATTTCCTCAAACTGAGAGGTTTTGAATTAAACAATACAGTAGGCTACTTCAATACGTGGCTTTGGGTTGAAAAAATGAAGACAAGAGCTAAGCTGATAAGGACAACAATGCTTACTTCATTGCAATACAATTCAGGAAGACAACAAATTGCAATACTAATGACGATCGATATGATGATAGGAGGGCCCAAGAAGAGGTTTGTGTCTTGTTTTATGAATTGCATCCAGAACTAAGGATTACTCATGCTACGGTAAGTAAAATTTTGAAAAAAAAAAAAAAATCAATGAAACTAGAAGTGTTAAACATAAGGCAAAGTCTAAAAGGCCAAAACGACTTACAGATGGTGAGAAAGCTCTGATATTTTATTATAAGGGGAAGAAAACTCACATTTATCTATTCGCCGGCACATTACGGAAGGCAGGTGGTGAATTACCTAAATCATGAATTTCCAAGAAGATGGATTGGCAGAAGAGGAAGCACTGAATGGCCGCCAAGATCTCCTCATCTGAATCCCTTAGACCTTTTCTTGTGGGGATATTTGAAGTGGAGGGTTTATTAGGACCGACCAAGAGATCTTGAAGAGTTAAAGTGAAGAGTTGGGCAAGAAATGCAGCTGATCAAGAGAGTAATGTTGCTGAAAACATGAATTAATTTCTAAGACAGACTTTGGCATTGTTTGACAGTAAATGGAGGCCATTTTGAGCACCTTTTGAAGTGAGCTCATCATGAAGTACAACACAGCACCAATCATTTTGTTAATCAAGCTTCGCGGGTGATCAGCCGTGTCAAATTAATAAACGTGGAGCTTTCGGCCATTGCATACTCCATGGCCTTCTTCAGGATGGAGCTTGCAATGGTCGAAAGCTCGACGTTTAAAAACTTCACACGGCTGATCACCCGCGAAGCCTTGATTAGCAATGCTCGCCGTGAAACCTTCAAGTCTTACAATAATTTTGTTATGTGTTTTCCTAGTTTAAATTTCGTGAAATGTAATTCGTCCTAATAAATTTAAATTGCAGTTCAAAAAAGTATCAACCTGTACGACCGAGAGACCAGTGCGAAAAGCCGAGATAAGCCATGAGGTAGCGCTCTCATCCAGCGTTAACGCCAGAAGCATTATCGAGAGATAAATGGATTGTCACGGAAGGTTATTTCTCTTCGGCCCCAGAACATTCTAGAACTCTGAGAAAAATTCCAGCGTTATATAAGCAGAGTGTGTTAATGAATTACGGTTTTTCTGGTACGGTATAAACATTTTCCAAGTGACCTTGCGGCTATACGTGTATTATCCTTCTACTAAAGGTTACCCTAGCTTTATCTTTGTTAACAGAAACCTATCAGATAACTCACTGATTACTCCCCGTGGACATAACATGTCATTTGTGATTCCTGCACATTCCATTGGCTGAAGTGATGGCGTTCATTGGTGCTTAGCAAACATCCGAGAAGAGTGCCAGTAACCCTCTCACTCTTCCGAGAGTAATCATTGTGTTATCTGAGAGATCTCTATTAACAAAGATAAAGCCAGGGTAGCCTTTAGTGCAGCACGATAATACAACGGCTACCGCGAGATGCCTGAGGAAGAAAAGCCTTCTTGGCTCGTACGTTTCTACGCCCGTTATGCAGCTAAGGAAAGTGAAGTGAAGGGAACACGTTCGTGAGTAGTAGTGAGAAGTTAGTGATATGACAGTGAAAAGTGTAATAGATTAATAGGAACAGATTTGAAAACTATAATACAAGGAACAACACGGTGGTTCACTGCCCATTGAGACAATGATGGTCTCCTGTTTGTTACTGTTGCTTGATTTAGAAAAAAGTGTGATGTAGAGATTCAAACGAAATTTTTTGCTCTCTATCTCGTTGTCTTACCCATGATAAATATGATGTTGACATTTGCCCCCAAAAAAGTGTTTCCACATAAGTTAGAAGTTCCAACGAATGTCGAACTAATGAAAGTACTTTACTATGCAGCTACAAGCGAGTTTAAGCAAAAGCATGGGAAACTTTATTTACATTATGCATATTAATTTAAATTATTATTTATGTAATGTATAATATTAGTTAATAACTATATGGATAATGTGCCTTCTAATTATTTTTAGTTAACTACCTAAAAAGATAAAGATGTATTAGATATATTAATAAACCTCTATCTTACATCTTCATAGACTTCATTAGGTTATTCTTTCTTTTTGTTTTTTTGTATTTTATGAGCAGATTTTAATTTTAATACCACTATTTAAATTAAGTGAAGAAAATTGAACAATAATATATGGTACGCATAGATAGTTACCGGGATAAAATAGCTTATAGCGAACAGAAAGAGTGTTATTATCATTGTTATTATCATTATCATCATAATAATCATCATTATTACTATTATTATAGCAACACTGAATGTAAATGATTTAACCTCGGCTGTTATCCGGAACAAAGAAATAGATGCTAAACATCATGAAAAAACCTATAATAAACTTAAAAATAGACAATTGCAATGTCTAATGCATATTATGCTGGTTACTTTTCGGTATAGTTCTAAATATTGTTCTACGACAAAACAGCAACTATTTGGAGTTTTTCAAAATATATTTTTGAGGCATGTTGCCTAATACGACTACGGTTCAAAAGTAGTCAAACACAGTAGACATAAAAGGATGAGAAGAACATTTAGATGAACTGTATAGGGTATAAGTACCTTCTACCGATGCTCAAACACCCAATGTCCATGTTGATGATGATATCGATTGATAGATGATGCCCTAAGGCAGGTCCGTTCCAATTAGATTATGCAGCGAATGGCAACCACAACAAGCCTAAGGGCAAGCTGCAGTGGTTTGCCTTCCGCAGTCAGTATAGAAAGCTGATCTCACATACATTCAATCTTAAATTCAAAATGAACGCTTTCCAGCATTGCAGTGGTGCCCACCCCCGGCTTGGAATCGAATTCAGGTCTCTCAATATGCAATGCATGATTGCCGACCAAATGCCATAGGGAAACTTCAGGCAAACCAGGCAGAGCAATTTCTAAGCACTAAAGCCATGGCGGAAGGAAATAAGGATGAGCTGTCACTGAACTATAGCCAAGAATGTCGTAACCATCCCCAACTCTTGTACGTCTTTTGGCGTTTTACAGATAGCACTCGGACCTGTTTTGACTTCTCCTTTCAATGACCCTTGAGCTTTCTTGATTTCTTTCTAGTGCATAAGTTTGAGTATAATATGAAACCAACTGCTTAGGAATTTCAAATCCTGATGATAAAGATAAAATATAATGAATTCCAATTCAATTAAATATCATCCTTTCATATAACAAAGTTGTGTCATTTATCAGTTGCGCAACTACTAATTCTTTGGAGTACAGAAATAATCCTTTTAAGCATTTCAGTGTCTTTATGATCAATACTAATAACAGTGGTTCATTTGCAACTCTAATTCACTTGTGTTTCAATGAATTGATATCGGACTCTACTGGCAACCTAACCTCTACTGTTTAAACATTAGAAGTGCTATTATGTGTCTTTCAAGGAGGTTAAGAATAAGAAGCTAGAATTAGTCATTGTTATTCATAGATTAGGAAACATCCACTAGTCCAGGCAGCAATGAGACATGTGCCTATCAACTTCGACAGATCCCCAAGAGTGCTTCAAGTTTTCTACGCTTTGTCAGTTACATCCTTCGAAGTTAAGATGGAAATTCGAAGTCATTTCAAGTACAAGTGTATTCCCTGCCTTCACGTTTATGAATTCATAAATTGTAGCAAAAACTTTATACCTTCACTGTAAACTAATTCTCAAGAAAGTGACACTAAAAAGCATTCAGTAACCATACTGATCAGAATCTGGGCGTATCGCACTCATTATGAAAGCGTGTGAAATAAGAATATCTTAGACAATGTCTGTAACGTTCTCTTTTCATTGGCACAATGTGTAGAGTGATGTGAAACAGTCAAATGGCTTACCCCACATATCGTCAACTTAGTCCATAAGTCATCCGGTTTCTGGGTTTCTAAATGCTGGCACCATTCTGTTAAATTGTGTCTCTCTGTTATTATTACTCAGGACAACTGCAGAAACTGCATTTTATTTCTACTGTTAAAAATTATTCCCAATTGGTATGTTAATTATTTACTTAATTCCAACATTTTAAGATACGTATAATTCATATTTTATGCTGTTTTATTAACAGGCATAGTTCCAATAGTTCGCAAATTCTGTTGCATATTTTCCAATCATATTTTAATTGTAACCATGTTATCTCCATCTTTAATTTACACGCATGATGTTTTTGACATCAACCATTCAGTTTCTCTTGATACGCAAAAATCTTGACGGTAGTTCACATACATGCAATCTAAAGGTCATGTCATGTCGGTGAATCCTCGCTCTGTCTGGTCGTAGCCGTTCCCCTAAGATATGAAGGTGACTTAGTGATTCAGTCACGACAAATCCTTAACATGTGGTGGTTACACTTAAACATAATATTAAATTTCAGTTTAATTTTTTTTTTTTTTTTACCATATCGTAAGATTTATAAAATAATATATAAACTACTAATTTACACAAAGGAATATTCAATGAGTAATGATTTTAGAAATTCAGTTGCGCAAACACCCCATCAGGTTCTAATGGCTGTTCATTAAAACTTCAGGTCATTCAATTCAGTGGTTTGTGCATGGTGAATACCTCGTTTTCGTGTAATCATACCGAAAGTAAAAGTCAGGGACAATGCTAGGTTACAGGGGTGTAACCAGTTCTTATCCTTTTCAGCCTCCAACTTATGAAAAAGCTACGTTTGCTGACAAAAGCACCTCAATTATTTTTAATAGACATACGTAAACTATTACTCCCTATTTTGAGTACTAAATGCTCTATGAACTGCACATCTCAGAGTGTTGATGTGCAATATACGATGAAAGTTATATAAACATACTTGAGGTATATTTAATTTGATGATTTGTTCCCTTTCTTCAAACGAAATTAATTTCCCAATGATATATGCAGAGAACCTTCATCGATCAAAAGTACATTAGGATTTCAGGGTTTGTTAGATAAAGAGATAAAATTACAACTTAAACACTGCTGACTTCAGCTTGGTAAAACTCCAGTTCAAGTTGTATGAAATCAGATGTTGTTATATTTGAACGTAAATATATGTATAGAATTGAAACAAAACCACTGCATAGCCCTCTTTAACCTACACTCAGCAAACCTGAGTATAAACTGGTTTCGTTAATTTAACTGATTTCTTTATGGGGTATTCAGTGGTTAGCCTCACGATTTCCGCGCTAGGGGTCCGAGGTGGCGATTTTAAACTGGCCCCATTCAAGGCTCAGCTTTTATATGGTAAAAGTTGTAGGTTCTCTTATTTCCTCCACCATCCTCATTAAAATCCCACCATCCGAGGTAACGGACACCGCCCTTAGCGTGCCTCCATCGCTTGGCGGGAGCGAAGGTCAAGAGACAAAGGTGTAGCTTTGGAATGGGGACAAAACATTATCCACCAGTAAACAGAGGAACTGCTGCATTTCTCCCAAAACTTCGATATAAAGATTTCACCTAGCCCTGGTGTGAATAGTAGAAAATAAGTTCATAACTTGACATTTTGTTTCAGCTTATTCCAAAGGTGTAACATTAAGATTTATAAATGAACTCAAACTAGGCATTACAGGATTTTTTTAAATGCCGAACGATTTTGATTAAAAGGTCAGATCTTTTAAAGATTAGCACGCGAAGGACTCTCCATTCGCAAGCAATTTCGTACACAAGGAAAAAAAAGGGGGGGGGGATAAAGTCTTTAAAACATAATGTTTATTTCAAATAACTGTATTTTTTGGCATCAGCTACATTTTAATATTTTAATATTTCAATACATTGCCATATTTAGTTTCTTCTTGCGATGCCATGGAAAGAGTCAGACATTTCAAATACGAACGGTTTAAAAATGCATATCAAACCTACGAGAAAAATGTAATCAAACTATTACTTCAAACTGAAGTAGATTGGAAAAGATATGAGAGTGTAACCCATCAGATTTTCAAGTGCATACATTAATATTACTTATTCTCTCCGACTGATGTTTATTGGTTGGCAGAATGATTTACAATTTTTTTTCTTCACCATTTCAGAAGTTTTTACCTTTCATCTCTGCGAAATCGCTAGCTCTGTTTCACAAATCACTAGGTTTTGACCTAGTAAGTGTTATATCACTCCAGAGTACAATGCTCAATGTGAGGAAATGTTTCTTCCATTATTACTCGGTCTCCTATGCCCACCTGTCACTTGTTTTACATGTTGGAATGTTTTTATAAATACACTTTTGCATATTCGGATGTATAAAATCATTTTTGCCCTTCTTTTGTTTGCATCTGGAGAGCATTCCTCAATTTTACACGTATACTTTGTTCTGTTGCACGCATTCCACGAAAACTGCGTGGACATTCAATGAGATGTGAGTAGACGCACAAGACGTTCTCATCTTGTTATGACAGTCTCCTTAAGAAGTCTCAGTTACTTCCACAAGAAACAGAAGTGGACAAAAAAGCGTCCCACCACAACTTGCAGCAAGCCTCTTGAAGCAAGAAGTTCATTACAGGAATAGTCTCCATAAGACCAAGAAGCATCTCGCGTCTGGTAGCCCCCAGCGTGCAGCTAGCAAAGCATTTCTTTCGCCAAGAGTTGTTTGTGTAGCTTCCCTGTGTGCCTCCCCAAAACAAAACAAAACAAAAAAAAAAAACATTCCACGCTGGAGGTAGGGCTATGTCATGGCCCCCTGACATTTGTCATGGCGTGCCCTGCCACGTTGGAAATTTCCTTTGACTTCATAATCACCATTCAACTATACAGAGAAACTCCCTCAGGTTTACAACGTTGAGCCTTCAAGGCAGTGTTGTTTTCCGAACACGCACACAAACATCCGAACCTGAAATGAGAGGGTTGCACGTACAGAGCCTGTTGAAGAAATCGATCGTTACACTGGCTTCACGTCAGCAGAACGTAAATACCTGTCAGTCACTCGTCATCGTAAGCTTTGTTTCTCCCTCGAGTCTTTGAAACAACCTTATTGGAATTCTGAACAAGAAATGTTTCCCTAATACGTACACATTCATCGTTTTAAAAATATTGATTTAACAAATAAAACCTAATAAAAATACAATAATTTTTCCGGCTTCCAAGTGAAATTCGGATAAAATGGGGCCTTTTTTAAACATAGAGATTTGTCCTTTATTCAAAAGGAGTATTTTAAACTACGTCACTGCTTTTACACTTCATAATTATTTCCTCTTAAACTTTCAGTTCGTAGTTCCGTAAAGGATGTTAATAATCTGTAATACGAGGGCTGTTCAATAAAGAAATCATAATTTTTTACAGGCATAATTTTTAGCACTAAAATTCAATCTTATTATATTCTGTTACCTTAATGTGAAACAAACACGCCGTAGTAGTTTCATTGTTGGAAATCCTGGTTCCCGCCTGTGAGAACCAGGCAAGTTCAGACATGTTCAGTATCGCCTACCGCTGCAATGGAGGGAACATGCAGTTAAAGTTGATGTTGGAGGAAGATCCGGAGTTTCTTTCAAACGTAATCACTGCTCATGAAACTTGGCTACATCATTTTGATCCTGAGAGCAAACAACAAAGCTCAGTGTGGAAATATCCTTCATCACCAACCTCCAAAACAGCAAACGTGGTGGCTTCTGCTGGGAAAGTTATGGCCATCATATTCTTTGATATTCATGGAGTGGTTTATCAGCATGTTCTACCTGCACAAACATCAGTAACTGGACAATACTACAGGGATGTCCTGAAAACATTGCAAGTCCATATCAGGCGCAAAAGACCACATTTTGTGAAGCAGGCTGGATGCTGCACCAGGATAATGCGCGGCCGCATATTGCCAATGCTGTTGCTGAATATCTTGCAAAATCAACGTGAAGTGCATCCCTCACCTCCCCCTATAGTCCAGATTTAGCCCCATGTGACTTTTTTCTTTTCCCTTAACTTGAAGAGACGCTTTCGCGGGAGGCATTATCCATCATCAGAAGCAGTGGTGAAGGCTGCGGAGGCGATTTTGAAGAATTTTTCAAAAAATGGTTTCCAGCATGTCTTTGAAGACTGGCAGAAACGCTATGACAAGTGCATGGCATTCAGGGGAGAAATTTTGAGAAGGGCCTTAAAAATTATGAGGATGAGTAAAGGTACATTGTCAAAAAAAAATTGTGACCATTCTTTATTGAACAGCCCTCGTATATAATGCTTTAACTGTCCATGTATTTCTCACATAAACAGAGGACCTGGTAAGACATGGATTCAAGATGATACTACAAAAGATACCACTTATATTAATTAAAGACCGAAAATATGTTTCGTCTATCAGCAATATGTCTTGCAGTAACGTGTAGTGGACAGTCGCCATATTTATGTTCCTTACGTAGCTTATCCCATAAAGGTTATTAGAGATATGGTATCGAGGGAAATAACCTGCCTCATTCAACTGGGTCGAGATCCCCAAGGGATCTGAAAATGTCACTAGTGATCGATCGAGTACGTACTTCCAGTGCTGGTTATAGTCTTGAATGTTTAAAAACTGATTCCATTTTACAACCTTCAGCCTATTTGGGTTAATTTAATAAATTCTTAATTAGGCATAAACATGTCCTTCCTTTAGTAAGTTTAAGTCAAGAGTATTACCAATTTTTCTGTGCAGGTACCGTCTCAATACTATATATAAATGATTAGGAAAGGAATTTTAATGCAAGTGTATTTCTTTCCTACTGTCAGAATATTTGCTCACTTGTTGGTTGAATTCATTACAAATTTATAAAAATGTAAACAGGATGTTGTTTTGCTTACAGTGGATATTTTACTCATTTTGTTAAGAAATATATCATTTCACCAAATGACAATCTTTGATCCATATCTGTTTGCTATACACGTATATTTTATAAACATATTGTGACTTTGTGGGTTCATAGAATTAAACATCCGAGTTGCAGATATTCCAAATGTTCTTTATTTCCGTAGAAATACACTGTTCAATTCTCTACGTAACAACATTACGTCACATACATAGTCTACCAAGGTCAATGACAACAAACAGCGTTCTGATTACATCATCTCTTGTTACAACACTCTAGAGCTGTTTACTGCTTACGACTCGCTCTTGTTTTACAACTGTCCGCTGGCGTGTCACAATCTCTTATACATCTCATTCATAAATTCGAGAGATTTCTGGGACAAACATGAAGCCGACTGTTCCGTACAATCACTAGATGTTTCTGGAATAACAAGACATCCAATGACGAAATCCGAACCTTCCAGAAGCATAACTTAATCTGCGCCGGCAAGTCCTTTATCTGCGCTATCTTTATTTGCCGGCTCTTTGTGTACACAAGCCGCGCTATCGTAGGTAACGGGTTCGCGACATTATTTTTGTTATCTTCATATTTGACTTAAATAACGTAATTTATAAATTAAATGTGCTATCATAAGTGATGAATCTTGCTAAAAATTATGATAGTTCACATCATATCGATGAATCTCCGCCTTATCTAATCACAGCGTCCTGTAAGGTGTAGGCTGGTATTTCAGTATGCTTACACGTAAGATAAATTTGCTTTAAATTGTATTGTTTAGTATTACTTAACATTTATAAAAATATATCCCACTAATTTACACAATATAAAGATGTTAACATATACAACCGCTAAGTAATACTTATTTTGAATTCAGCTTACAAAATATTCCTACAGATTCATAATCGTTTTCCAGTTAAAATGTAAATTATATACATAGCATTAAATTGTAATTTTATGTCAGAAGATCTTAATACCTTTTATACTGGCATATTTACGTGCATATTATCGCAGTTTTCTGTGTATATTAAAGGGATTATTATAATATAAAATTCTTGTACATAGTGATTAATCCCGTTTTAATAAAGGTGTGGTAATGGTTACCACTAGCAGACATTGATCTCTCGGTCCCTTTCCTTCCCCTAATCTCTCTTTATGCACGGACCTTCCTGCTATACATTTGATCCTGGTGAACTCAAAGCATGCCGGAATTCAGTCAGTCATCTGATGTAATTGGTACCTCAAACTTATCCAGAGCTGTCTAAAGGTTTGTGTGTGCGCGTGTTCGTATGTAGATGTAAATCAACAATTTTATCGGTATTTGCAGAGGGTTGGTTAACAGATCAAACGCAGATTTCGTTTCCCTACGGCATTCCGGCGATTTTTTGTTTTTTAGCAAATATAATTAGAAGATTATACGAGTATGTTATAACCTGTAAGTCAATTATTAGTTTCTCTGACACCTTCCTATAGTAAGTATCAGGAAATATTGTATTCTAGTTATTCGATGCTGAGGTTTCACATGATTTGCGGCCTCCAGAACAGAAAAAGCATATTTAGAAAAACCTTCCATATGCGACTCTGTAGAGAGCATAACAGAAGAAAAAAAAAGTTGTCAGCGGGTGTGTTTTATGTTATCAAAAATTTAAAATATCTCCTCAGGAAATGACTTTAGGAAAAAATGGAAGGTCCAAACAATGCGATCTTTAACTAGTTTAAATTAATGTAAAAAAGAAAATTCACTTACATCCGCTATATGTGCATACATAAGAGTACATGTATATTCCTGTCTACTGTCCGGCCGTTGTATCTCCGGCTCTGACGTTTTGCGACTGTAAAAGGTGGAAGGGGAAACCTAATAGTACCAACATACAGTAATGAGCAATTGAAAACATATCCTCAAAATTATCTTTAGAATGAAAATATAGGACTATATTAACTTTAAAACACTGAAATACAATTTACAATTTCATCATAATGCAAGATATTTATTACAACACCACTCGATTCGAATATTTCATTCACACCTTTCACACACACTAACTGCATCTGTTGGTAGTACTGGGAGTCTCTACATCCGGTGTTGTGGTCAGGAAGTTAAAACTGTCTGCTAGTGCCAATCAGCATTGTCGCTGGTAGGCGTGGCTCCCGAACCAAACACCGTGTTGCCAGCTGAAATTTGTTTGAGCCACGTGGCCTAATAGCGGCTTGCACTGGTGAACTTTCTTTGGTATATTTTTTGTGCGTGAATTCCGATGTTTAGTGTTCGTAAGTCCTATTATTATCGCTATTATAATAATATGGCTACTGGTTCGTGAAATATGCAAATACATGAAATATTTAAAATACGCATTGTTCCTCTGCTTGAAATTCCCGCTAAAGAACTGGCAACAGCCTGCTTCCCCCTCTCGGGAAATGTCAGAGCCGGAGATAGAACGGCCGAGGTATAAATTTGCAGTCCACAAAGTCGTCGCTAACGCTGATGCACTTAGAAGATTGAAATATGCATGAGGACGACTAATAATTTCCACCTGTTTTACTTTTAAAGACACTTGCTGTAATGACAATATAGATTGAACAATTTTTTTGTGTGTAATTAACGTCCTACAACATTTAGTCATATCGGACGATGAATGAAATGGGTGAAATGATGCTCAGTGCGTCCGGGGTCCATGGAGCTTAGAGTTATCCGACATTCTTCTTTCAGGATAAGGGAAAACCCCTGACAAACATTATTCAGGTAACTCACCCTGACCAAGACTCGAACTCGGGACCTCTTAAACGTGAGGCGGACATGAAGAAGAAGAAGAAGAAGAAGAAGAAGAAGAAGAAGAAGAAGAAGAAGAAGAAGAAGAAGAAGAAGAAGAAGAAGAAGAAAGACTCTTACTTTAGAATTCAGAAATGTTTGTTTGGTATCGTCAGAATTCGATGCCACAGTTTGCTTATATACCCAGCAGTGAAGCAATCTTTCATCGCATGACATGTAATACCATTCGAAATAGCAAACATTTCTCTGCTCTGCCTATCCTATTCTCTCTGTGCGTGTATATATTCATTTGTTTTCTGTGGGCCTCAAAATAAACTTATTAATTGAAATTTCCGCACCAATTTTTGCAATACTTTTTCTAACTACTAGTTATGTGGTAGAGAAAGTCAAAAGTAAGAAAAATATATGGATAGAGAAAGTCATAAAACTATAACACACCTCCGTTTCGATTTAGGGATCTTCCAATCATGACTTACGTAGTCCCTCAACGTCGTCATATCGGACTATTATTTAAATGGATGAAATGACGCTCAAATGAGCCCAGGTTCCATAGAGCTTAGAGTTACCTAATGCTCATATCTCAATAAGAGAAAAAACCTCATCGATATAACTTTTCCTGGCCGAAATTCGAACTCGGCATCCCTTGAACGTGAGGCAGACATACTATCACCAGTTACAGAAAGGAGTAATTATTTTCATGGAATACAGTACTCCCTCTACTTATCATAACTAACTAGTGAGACAGAGAATAAAGCATTTCATAATATGCAATTTATTTATTTTTATAATATTATGTTTATATGTGTATAGTGAAGAAATACGAGAGGAATTAAAATATTTAATCTGAATGATATATTATAAGATCATAAACAACAGTGGAAAGAACATATAGAGAGAATGAGATACAAGACCGTCTAAACAAGTATTAGAATATAAAGTTAGTGGAAGCAGACCATAGGTTGGACCTAGGAAAGAAGGCGGAAACATATTTGTAGGCGAAACAGGCAAGTGACTGCGTACACTTTGAAGTGAAGAAGAAAAACAAATGTATCTTGAAACTCATTTCTAAGATTTTTTTAAAGTGCGATATATTACACCTAACATATATAAGAGCAACTACAGTGATATAATCTAATCGAAGAGCAAAATCTATACATTTCTTTATCGTGTTTAACCTTAGGTACGTCACTTTGAGGTCTGATGAAGCAGATCTGAAATTAGAATGAGAGCTGCACGGAAGAAAAAGTTGGTATAATCGTGATAAACAATGTAGTGTGTGTGTGTGTGTGTGTGTGTGTGTGTGTGTGTGTGTGTGTGTGTGTGTGTGTGTGTGTGTGTGTGTAGTTGTGACGTTGTTGCACTTGAGTTGTGCAGTAGATGTGGGGAGAAGGCTCAACAATGTGTTGGAGTGTCCTGTCCCCACCCTTGCCCACCCACTCCAACAGTACGAGTGGCATCATGGGAAACGCAACAGTTGTTACGTACATACTGCGCCAGTTCCCTACATCTGTATCCAACAACAGGGGAAAAACAACCCCATGTTGCATCTCTTGCACTGCTTGCATCGTAAAGCTGCATTGCACAGTGGTTAGTTCTTGTTCGCTCTCTCCCAGCTAGCCATGTTTTAGCACGTCTAATTAGCCAGATTCGCTTTTCCCCCCCTCCTCTTCAACATGAGTTTTTCCCCCCGGCATATTTTGTATGGTGCATTATGGACATGCACACAAAAACACATACTTTCTGATTTCCAGATTGTGGATCTTGTATCTTTTGTTTCAAATAACAAGAGTACATTGCAGTTTCCCTTCTTCGTTGTCAAGGAGGCTTAGGAAGGATTGTTGTGCTAAAACGAAATGGTACTACTTCGAGTTTGAAACATGGAATTTCCTTACAGAAATATCATAAGGCATTGTATGATTTTACTTTATCGTTGATCATTATCATTACACATAAAACGTGACGAGTATCAAGACGGTTTTCAATATCAATCAGATTGGAAAATTGTAATTAGCAGGACTAGGAAGTTCGTACCGCTCACCGTTCTCTATGCAGGTTGCGACCGACCCTCTCCCGGTATCCCAAGTCATAGATAAGAAACGCACAGCGGAGAGGCATTGAAACCGGTTGTCCAGAGAAAACATTGACTTATGAGACATTCGTAAATGTACTTCTATCTAGAAAATTATGCACAGCACACAAATTCTTATGTGTTACATACGGGTTTGTCAGTCTGATCTCATTATTTAAATAACGAGCAACACCCAAAAAGCCCGCCTCGGTAGCATGTCTGCTTCACGTTCAAGAGGTCCCGAGTTCTAATCTCGGTCAGGGTGGGTTACCTGGATAAGGTTTTTTCCGGGGTTTTCCCTTATCCTGAAAGACGAATGTCGGGTAACTCTAAGCTCCATGGACCCCAGGCTCATTTGAATATCATTTCACCCATTCCATTCATCGTCCGATATGACTTAACGTTGGAGGACGTAAATTACAAAAAACACCCAAATAATGATGACGCGGATTGCAACATTTCTTGATCGAATGTAAAATAATATACAAATAATAAGATTAATTTCTTGAATATTTAAAGACTCTTTTAGACAAAATGACAAAGCAGGAATTTTACTACATATTTACTCATCTGTATTATTAAAAACAACAATGTACCTCTGAAGCCTTTAAAATGAAAAACTCATTCTATGTCCCGTAAAACAAGATTTAGTTGATTGAGGATCTGTTGCAAACTCGTTAGTGATTTCAGCTAATTTAGTTTCTCGATCTGGCTTCTCTTTATTCCCATGTTTGCTGAAGTATCCCACTGAAATGTAAATGTAAATAATGAAGTAAATAAGGACAGGAATAAGTACACTTCTAGAGAACATAAAACGGTTGTACAGCAAATTTAGTTGCTCACCCAAAGATATTCGAATGTCTTCCTTCCTACCAACGTGCTCTGTGTCATGCAGTTACACCTGTTTTGCAGTAATGAGTTGCATTCTACGATGAACCTTGCCCTTGCTAGTAGCGCTGCGTGGTATAGCCATGCCTGGTCGCTCTTACACTGCTCAAGGAAATCGGTACGAACTTCCTACCTCTGGTAATTAGTATGGAGGTTATGCTTCCGGGTCTCACTGAAGTATACATCGTCATGCCATAACAGAGCCTACCAACCCGAGAGTGGCCTCACGCCCACATACGCAAGTTATAGGTGGGCGATCATCCAACAGATATGTGGAGGATATGTGGCCAGCATCTCAGCATCTCCAGCCAAAAAGTTGGCATTTTGAACTGCGATTCGCTACCTATTGCAGCTCCTCGAATTCCTCACGAGTGGGCACCGGTCCTACTCCTGGGACTTAAAATCCGCATCCTCCAAGAATGGAATCCCTGCATTCCGTGGCAGGGAACTAAGGTACAATTCTCCAACCCACTAAGCGCCGATACATGGCTAATACCAGTTATGCGCCTCAAAATTTTGATAATCGTTTACATGCTATTGCTGGTTTTAAAAACGATTCTATCCTAAAATCATCTTATTAAACTCATTGTGGACATAATATATTGGTTTAGAGATAGGCACACTTGCAGAACACCATATATGTAGAAGAGCATGTAAAAATGAATTAACTATGCATACATAATTTTAATATTCAAGTTAACGGACTTAATTGGTGACCAGACTTTCAAAATCTTATGAAGTCCCTAGGAGACATTTTATTGCGAAGTTGTAGAATTCTGAGAAGTCAATAGCCTTTAATCGGGCACAGATATTAAGTTTTAGTGGTTTTCTATTATGTAGCACTTCAGGGGGATTTCTTGCTGTGATACGTCGTGTATATTGTTTACACTTGCAGCTACAGAATCACTTCCACCACATAGGACATCGAAATATGCTTTGTACTTCCTATTTCATCTTTAACTAAGCTGTGTCACCTACCATAAAAGGATACTCAGTGATGCTTTGAGACTTAAAGCTTTCTCGTGGTTGGTTCACGGTCAGGAACCAAGTTTTCCACCCTGAGAAAGACCACGGAGTGACAATAGCCGATGGCTTGAAGATGCATTGTGGTTTTAATGTCCATATTCACCACTAAGGCGCAAGGTTCGTCGTAGAATGCAACTCATTACTGCATGACACACAGCACGTTGGTAGGGAGACATTCGAATAGTATCTTTGTTGTGCTTCAAAGATGAGCAACTAAATTTGCTGTACAACCATTGTATATTTTCTAGAAGTGTACTTATTCATGTTCTCATTACTTCATTATTTACATTTACATTTCAGTAGAATACTACAGCAAACATGGAAAAAACAGAAGCCAGATCAGAAACGAAATTAGCTGAAATCATTAATGAATATGTAACAGATTATCAATAAACTAAATCTTGTTTTACGGGACATAGAATGAGTTTTTCATTTGAAAGTCTTCAGAAGGAGATACATTATTGTTTTTAGTAATACGGCCGCAGATGAGTTAATATGTAATAAAATTCCTGCGTTGGCATTTTATCTAGTAAGAGTCTTCAGATATTTAACAAACTAATTATATTATTTGGATATTATTTTAGATTCGATCAGGAAATGTTACAATGCGCGTTATAACTGCTTGGGTGTTGACACAATGCGCCTGTTTAAATAATGAGATCAGCCAGAGATAAACTCGTATGTACTATATAAGGATTTGTATGTTGTACATAATGTTCTAAATGGATGCCCGCCATGGTAGCGTGGTGGTAGCGTATCTGCCTCACGTTCAAGAGGTCCCGAGTTTGAATCTCGGTCAGGGTGAGTTACCTGGGAAGGTTTTCTCCAGGGTTTCCCTTATCCTGAAAGACGAATGTCGGTATCTATAAGCTCTATGGCCCCTGGACTCATTTGAGCATCATTTCACCCACTCCATTCATCGTCCGATATGACTTAACGTTGGAGGACGTAAATTAAAAAAAAATCTAAATGGATGTGCATTTACGGATGTCTCAAGTCTTTTTTCCCTGGAAAACCGGTTTCAATGCCTCTCCGCTTTGCGCTTCTTATCTATGACTTATTTGGATGCCGGGAGAGGGTCGGTCGCAACCTGCATGGGGAACGGCGAGTGGTACCAACTTCCTAGCCCTGGTTTTGACTTAATGTTTCAGGCTGCGAATTTAAAATAAAAAAGAAGGCTCACTTAATGGTAGATATGTAGAGATAGAGAACACAATTCAAAGAGGATAGCTAGTTCAGGACCTCTCTCTTTATTTATTCTTAATTATACAGATGGCTGAGTGGTAGACATCTTGGTTCACACCAAGGTGGCTCGGGTTCGAACTCAGCCTCCGCAAAGTGAGATTTGTGGTTGACAACATGGTGCTGGGGTGGGGTTTATCCGGGTTCTCCGGTTTCCCCCGCCAACATTCCACCGATTGCTCCATCCTCATCTTTCCTATCACTTTATCTCTCTCGTACTTTCACTTCCGGCACTGGGCTGCTCATTTACTCATCCCGGAATCTCTCTGATCAGGAAACCTCTGACCCTCAACCCGTTTGTACGGAACTCATTCATTCACTCATTCATAATTATGCGGGCCGCGCCGTGGCTCAGTGGCGAGACCACTTGGCTCTCACCAAGGCGGCCCGGGTTCAATCCCAGGCGACCGCAAAGTGAGATTTGTGATGGACAACATGGCGCTGGGGCGAGTTTTCTCCGGGATCTCCGGTATCCCCCGCCATCTCATTCCACCGGTGCTCCATCTTCATCTCATGTATCACCAGTGTCATCGCCTGCGGTGCCGTATGTAGTAAAAGCGGACGTTAAACACTACACATTTACACATAATTATGCAACCAATTTTAACAATGAAAAGAAGCAGAACAGAGCGACCAATGGAAGTGAAGGATTCAGCTGCTGATTAGTATATTGTTGTAGATGGCACATAGAAGCATGATAACGTTATGCAAAATCTGCACTTTAATCAACCAATGAAGCAAAGATTTGGCACATTGGTTAATATTCCAAGACTGAGGCAAATGATAAAATGACATGCAAAATAATGCAACGTTCTACCAGGAACCCTATTGGTGAATTTTCAGGGGTTCGCTGTACATATTTTGGAATTCATATATACAGCACAGGCGGTGAAATCCGTGTTTCACAATATTGCAAATCTACTCGCTCGATATACAGGAAGCCGTGAAATATGGTTGTGGCATACGGCCTGTTATGATAACGTGGATCAAGGAGGGTTAACCCCACCACGATGCGATTTTTGTGTACACAGCCCCTGTGTCCGCTTTTCTTCGATTGGTCCCTCCTCCCATAATTACTAGAGGGGAGGGAGAGCTGTGTATTGCCCACGTGTCGCCACTCGTGTGAATCTCTCTGACAGTAATGTCTATTTGAACAAGAGCCAGTGCACTCTTTCAGCCTTGCAAATTGCTTCTAAATTTTAATAAATGCACTTGAGACTTCTCTTTCATAAGTGCCGTCTTTGATTAATGCTTGCTTTAGTCATACACATTTACAGTTTCCTGTTCTTTTTTTCCCTTTCTTGTTATCTTTTCTACTATGTGGAGTATGTAGTTCTAAAGTAGAATAAGTGAGTGACAGAAGAATGCATACCACTTTTACTACAGTGTGCTCCGAAGGTCTCCCATAATGATTATTTTGCGAACAAAAATTACCATTAGTTTTAAAATAAGCATTGTTCTGATTTTTTTTAACGTTGACAAGAATTACGACTGCACTTATAGAATTATTGTCATTCACCTCATTTTTTTTAAATTTACGTCCTCTTCCACTTAAGTCATAAATGAAATGGTTCAAATGAACTCAAATGAGCTTAGGGTTATCATCCATTCGTCTTTCAGGAAAAGGGGAAACTCCGGAAAACCCTGACCGAGATTCGAACTCGGGACCCCTTGAACGTGAAACAGACACGGTACCATCTACGCTACAGAGGCGGACATAAGGCATAGTTGCACTATCTACTAATCACAAGAAGGCAAGCGGGGTCCGAAGAGGGAGAGTGGTTTGAACGGTTTATCTGCTCTGGTAGTGGATCTGTTTACTAGGAAATAAGTGTGTGAGATGATATATATATATATATATATAAAAAGGGCGCTCAACTACAGCGGTCATCAGCGCCCTTTAAAAATCTAGTCATGGCAAAAGCCAGATATAAAACTTTCCAAAAACCATACAAGTGAAACAAAACCTATTAAAAATACACGTACATAAAAACCTCAATCAAAACCTACTAAAAATTTCGTTTACTAAATCCTAAACCCCAAACTAGACAAGAATATAAAAACCTTCTCCACGGATCTCCACGCACTGCCTACACGTGGGTGGGCCTGTTGACCGTCTCCCTCAACCACAAAGAGGAGCCCACATGAGGGAGACTGTTGGCTCGGGGCCCCGGGTGCGCCAAACCCGTAACTACCGAAGTAGGTCTCTGGGGGAAGTGTGTGAGAGTGAATATGAGTCACCCATGCTACCAGATATTTTTTTATAATTATTTATTGATCGATCAGCAGTACAATGCTTTACAGATCAGAGTGAAAAGAAGGTAACAGAACAATAAATTACAGAACAGTAACACTCAGGGGTAGGCTAACAGGCCACCTCTTAATGACATTAAGTTAGAACTCCAATAATACTCTCTGAGGAACTAAGTCAATATTGGAGATGTAAGACACACATCAAGCACTAGAATCACTCGAATCAGATGTATCACTCAGAAGCAGGTCCTGTGTTAGTCTCCTCTTTAAGCGTGAGGGTTGGCGCGTGCGGGCACCGATGCTGCTGTCATGCACAGCTCCTGGAACTTCTTGCAGTGTGCAAAAGAAACGACGGGTGATCCTGCGAATGTAGTCGTGAAGAGGTAAGAGTCCTAGTTCGTGATCGAGCTGCTGATTTCGCATGAACCATGGAGCGTTGGTAGGGATGCGCATGCAGCGACTTTGTATAACTTGAAGACGACGCAGATGACATGTTTGTGCGGCCCATCACACTTGGCAGGCATAAGTAATAAACGGGCGAACGACTGATTTGTAGAGCAACAATGAAGACTGTAGGCCGAGGCTGGAACAGCGATGTAACAGAGGTGAGAGTTTTGAAAGCCGCCCGGAGGCCAGTGATATAAGACGATCGATGTGAGCACGCCAGGTCAGTCGAGAGTCCAAAAGGATCCCAAGGTATTTAACAGGAGTTGTAGTGGGGAGTCAATGGACATTGTTCCTATAGAGACACAACGGAGGAAGTGGAGTATATCGGCAAACAGTGAAGATTTTAGCCTCGGTTTTCTGAGGGTTCAAAGAGATCCGCCAAGTGCTGAACCAATGAGTTAGGCGATCTAAACAGCGCTGTACTACTTGTTGTGCGTGCTGGAGATTAACATGAGAATAATATAGTACTGTGTCATCAGCGTAAAGAGCTAAAGAAGTCGGAGCTTAGTCAGGAATATCAGAAATGTATATATTAAATAGAGTCGGGGCTACGATAGAACTCTGTGGGACAGCTGTCCATCTAATGCTCGTTTCAGTAACTGCAGTGATAGATATCATGCATGGGTGAGTTATGTGATAACATTGTGCACCCTTATCATATCTGGACGGTGAGCATAAACACCATGTGGACAGTAAAAGTGATTCCATTACACATTCCATTGGCTTGCCTTTTTGTTGGGTAGACAGTCCTACATGTGTAGCATTTTTTTGATGGCGTTTCTCCTGTACTGGTAACTCTCCAGACAATCTTACTGAGCATTATTGGCTAGACAACAGACTATGAATACAACCTAGACTACACACTATAAAACATTTTACTGAAAATGTTGAAGGATTCAAGAACACTGGACAGCTACTGATCAGATAAATTAGGTTAATAATTTCTGTAAGTTATTTTCGAAACCGATGTCGCTGGAGGTAATAAAACGTACATAAAATCATGGTAGAGTGTGAAATGGTTGTATTAATTCTTACGCTACACTAGCTGTTCCAAATTATTGGGGAAGCTTTTGGAACAACCTTTATTAAGGCCGCATTCATTGTCAACATGAAGCACTAAAATAAAGAAATGACTAGCGCAGCCAAAATAATTTTAAGAAAATATTCTCTGTCTTGCAATAAGTACTCGTATTATAAGAAGAGTGAGAAAGAGAGACAGAAAGAGAAAGATCGCTCATGCACATGCGCGTGCGTGTATGTGTTACTTTTAGTAGCTTAAAGTTCTCCAAAAGTTGAATGTTTGCTTTTTGTTTCATCTCAATATTTTATTCGTAATATTATTGGCAGGAAAATAGTTTTATTAATATCCATAGCAGTTTTGATGACTAAAATACCCCTACTGCTCACTTTAAGCTAGGGTGGCCATCTTGTTCTAATGCCAGCTCTTCTCTCTAGGTGGTGTTGGTTGTAGCATTTGCCACTATTTCACTACTATCTCTTAACGTTTCTTAGCCTGAATAATTTAATTAATTAATTCGACGCATGCCATTCTTATTTTGTTTCAGTTTAACCGACCGAGATGGCTCCCGGTTAACGTGTTCTCACATTCGGGAGGTCCCGAGTTCGATTACCGGTGGGGCAGCCTCTCTCAACACAGTATTTCTCCTGAGCGGTAGGCGAATGCAGGTTGGTATTTTGGTATTTTGCGGAGACGGGCGGAAATTACGCTAAGGAAAGATTTCTCACTGGCGCTTGGCTGAGACCTCTTCCTTCCTTGGAAGTGTTTCAGAAATCCTTTCGAATCCAAAACATACCTCTTAAGCACTCAAACATTTTAAATATATTAACAATCTAAGCTGAAAATTCTTCAAAACCATAACTCGACAGCTTATTTAGTCCTGTATATGCCTATTTAGGCGCCAGCAATATAAAATGATCGCCAGTAAAAGTAAGAAAAAATGTTCCTCGTCGAAGCGCCTAAAGCAAACAAATGACAGTCATATATGACCAAAGGCTGGCTAATTAACTACAGAAAAAACTGTTTCTGTTGCCCTCAGCGGCAAAAATAATGGGACAGGTAATTGGTGGTTCAAGGTAGACGTTACTCCCCCTTATAGTGCCCTCCAGAAAGAGCTTCCCTCTACTCCCTATAAAAGAGATGGAAGGTACTCACAATATGTGTGCACAGAACAACAAATCAAAGAGTTTGTAAGAGAAAACAACAAAGATGACAATAGAAGGATAACAGCTTCAATTTACTATGTTAATGAGCCTATTTGAATACGAGGGCTGTTCAATAAAGAATGATCACATTTTTTTTTTGACAAAGTACCTTTACTTATCGTCATAATTTTTATTGTCCTTCTCAATATAGTCTCCCATGAATGCGATGCACTTATCGCAGCGTTTCTGCCAGTTTTCAAAGACATGTTGAAAACCATTTTTGAGAGATCCTTCAAAATCGCCTCCGCAGCCTTCACAACTGCTTCTGATGATGGACAATGCCTCCCACGAAGGCGCTTCTTCAAGTTAGGGAATAGAAAAAAGTCACATGGGGCCAAATCCCGACTATAGGGAGGGTGAGGGATGCACTTCACGTTGATTTTTGCAAGATATTCAGCAACAACATTGGCAGTATGTGGCCGCGCATTATCGTGGTGCAGAATCCAGCCTGCTTCACGGAAATGTGTTCTTTGCGCCTGATATGCACTTGCAATGTTTTCAGGATACCCCTGTAGTATTGTCTAGTTACTGATGTGTGTGCAGGTAGAACATGCTGATAAACCATTCCAGGAATATCAAAGAATCAGATGACCATAACTTTCCCAGCAGAAGGAACCACTTTTGATTTTTGGGGGTTGGTGATGAAGGAGATTTGTACACTGAGCTTTGCTGTTTACTCTCAGGATCAAAATGATGTAGCCAAGCTTCATCAGCAGTGATTACGTTTGAAAGGAACTCCGGATCTTCCTTTAACATCAACTTTGACTGCATGCAGACCTGCATGCGAATGTAATTTGTTCAGGAATCAACAGTCTTGGAACCCATCGCGCACAAACACGTCTCATGTGTAATGCTTCTGTCACCAATGGGTGGGTGGCGCCCAATGAAATGTTCAGTATTTCAGAAAGTGATCTTAAGGTAATTCGTTAATCCTCTCTCACAATGGCAGCAGCAGTTTTGATGTTTTCTTCCGTAAGAGCAGTAACTGGAGTACAGGGTCCACCTTTCTACGAAAGTGATTGTCTCGCCTCTTTTAACATTTTAAACCACCTTCGAGCTGTGCTTTAGGGGAGAACTTAGTCCTCCAGTAACATTGTATAGGATTCAACTGAACATTTGTTGAGACGAAAGCAGAATTTCAAAGCCGCATATCATTCCTCACGCGTTACCTCAATGGCAACGGTAGGCGATACTGAATATATCTGAACTTGCCTGGTTCTAACAGCCGGGAACCAGGAGTACCAACAATGAAACTACTACGGCGTGTTTGTTTCACATTAAGCTAACAGAATATAATATGATTGAATTTTAGTGCGAGAAAGTATGATCATTCTTTATTGAACAGCCCTCGATAGAAGGATAACAGCTTCAATTTGCTATGTTAATGAGCCTGTTTGAATACTTAGATATACTGTCCATTTATACAAATGTGGAGGAAGTAAAGCCTAGAAATATATGACACTGTATGCAAAGTAGACGATTAAAAGCTGCTCTCCTACCGAATTTTAAATGTGTCCTTCGTAACAAAGTAGGTACAACTTACATTATTTTCCAAGCACAGTGATCGGCTACTCTCCTTAAGTACATTCTTATTCATTAAGACAATTTATTGAAGTTGTATTAAAATGAGGTGATCAATTCAAGGAGCAAAGATCTTTATAAATTGCTCACTTCAATAAGCTCTATATTTTTCTTGTACGTCTTATGTATCTTACATGAACTCTCAGTTATAAGAAATTTACTAAATATGAAATACTAACATATCAATATTTTGTACACTGGTGTTTAGGAAAGTTGAAAGATGTGAGAAAGTAAATCTGAATGTTTTAAATTGATGCAGTTTTCCATCTTACTCGAAGCAAGGCTAGTGTGAAAGAAGTCAGTAAATTATGGATCAACTAATAGCAAAACAAATGCTTTGAAAAAAAAGAAGAGAATCGAATCTAACTTTGAAATAGTGTAGCTCATTGGAGATCTGGGGTGAGAAATACTTGGCAGCACCGCAAAGCAGCTTCAGTGCTAGTAAAGGCAGTAATCGAGATCGCCGTTGAGCTTGGTCTGGTCCTCTGAATCAGAGGAGAGATTTAGTAAAGCCTTTACGGTAAAATAATGATAAATATGGAAAACAGAAGATAGGGAAAAGTTATAAAATCTAATTTTAGCTTTTATTATGAATACTTTTTTCCCTTTTATCTGGACAAAACTCATGAAAATATTAGAATAAAAACAATCACAATATAAAGCTCCGACTGCTAGATTTCTATAATATGTGCTGGAAGGAGCAATGTATCCCAGAAGATTGGCTTATAGCCCAAACCATCTCTATCTTTAAGAGAGGGAAACGAAATGACTGTAGCAATTACAGAGGAATATGTTTACTGGATACGGCCTATAAAATATTTGCTAAAATAATAAACAAAAGGTTGCAGAATATAGCTGAATGTCTTCTCTCGGAAGAACAAAGTGGATTTAGAAGAGGCAGATCCTGTGTAGATAACATTTTTATTGTTAAGCAACTAATTGAAAAACATAGGGAGTTTAACAAAGAAACGCATATGGCATTTGTTGACTTTGAAAAAGCCTTCGACAGGGTAAACCGATGCAAAATGTGGCAAATATTGGAAGAACGAGGATACCCACAACAATTAATAAAAATGATACAATTCTTCTACTTCCAAACAAAAATAAATGTGAGAGACAATGGTAAAATTTCTAAAAAAATTATTACTAATCAGGGTGTCAGACAAGGGTGTACTTTATCACATATTTATATTTGTATTTATATTGACGACCTAGTGTGCAAATGGAAGCAGCTAGTGAATGTAGGTTTTAAGATTTCAAATAAAAACGTTTTAAATATTTTATTGTTTGCTGACGACTTAGTTATACAAAATAGCGAGCCTGCCCTGCAAAAATCTATTTTTAAACTTAGTGAACTTTGTAAGCAATATAATATGAAAATTTCTTTTATAAAATCAAAGGTAATGGCATTCATTGGGAAAGAGCCAATTAGAACAAAAATAGTTATAAATAATCGTTGCGTTGAACAGGTAAGCCATTTTAACTACTTGGGAACTGATGTTAGTTATGACAAGGAATATAATGTCTACAATAAAATATGCAAATTTCAAAGAGTGTGTGGAATAATAAATAGAACATTTAGAAACAAAATACGTAAAGAAACAAAATTAAAGTTCTACAAAGTTATGGCTGTACCTATACTGACATACGGAAGTGAGACTTGGACGTTAACTAAAAAGCAACAGAGTAAAATACAGGCTTCAGAAATGAAATTCTTGAGAAGTGTGAAAGGATGCACGAAGAGGGACTTAATAAGAAATGAAAATATAAGAGAGCAGCTGAACATTTTTAGTATGAACGATAGGTTAAAAGATCTCAAACAAAAATGGAAGGAACATGTTGAAAGAATGCCAGATAATAGACTTACAAATCAAATTCTACATTATCATCCTAAAGATAGGAGATCGGTGGGCAGACCCAGGAAACGATGGCTGGAGGACTTCGAAGGCGGAACAGGCACTTGATTGCCTATGCCATGAAGTGAAGAAGAAGAAGAAGAAGAAGAAGAAGAAGAAGAAGAAGAAGAAGAAGAAGAAGAAGAAGAAGAAGAAGAAGAAGAAGAAGAAGAAGAAGAAGAAGAAGAAGAAGAAGAAGAAGAAGAAGAAGATAATGTTCAGCAACTCCTGAAATATTAAGAAACAATGCCCTTCGCATTTTGTTTAACTTTTACCTAAATGTGTTAAAACGACAGTGTTAAGTCATTACCTATGTTTGTTACAATGTTTTAATGAATATTTCAAAAGGTATTTCTTCTTTCATATAATGCAAATATTAACAATGAACTCTCATTAAAACCGTTGCCGAGGCTGGAGTTATTGCTAAATAACTACAGAAAGTGCTGGAAATTATTCAAAGAAAATAAGACCCCAGTAGAGAAACATTAAGACTGTTAACAGAAAGGGGGATAACGTTTAAGCACAGATATTATGTAAGTTGCAGTGAAAGCGAAAGGACGCTGATGAGGTATTCTTCTGGTGTTGGAAACTGCAGAGAAAGTCGTTCCTTTAATAAGGAGAGGAAGCAGTAATAGCTGTGTTTAAGAAACGTAAATGTTAGGGGGTTTGTTCTGTTAATGGCGCGTAGCGAACTATAACCATCCAACTTGGCGTTATAAAGAAATGGTTTCTGCCTACACGAAGTTGGTAATATTCCAACACACATTTGTACAAACAGGAGTTCTCATGTGAAACTCTCAAGTTTGCTGCTTAGCTACGAATAGTTAAACGAAGAAGGAAACTTAGAAGTGATGGTAACCATCACAAAAAGAGGAATGAATGATGTATGCGCCATTTTTATATTTTAACCCTTAGAGATTGTTGGTAATTTGGTATTATCGTGTGAAGTATTTATTCTTGTCTCTTATATTCCTATTTTAATTTTATTTACTGTACTTTTATAATTTCTACACCCACTGGCCTCGTGACTGGAGCTACTTTCCGTATTATATGTACACATATCAATCCATTTTTCCACTAATTGATCAAAATACTCACCACATTCTCTAATAAAAATGTGACATATGAAGGGTAAAGTCGTGACATAGGCAATTTCATGATACTTTTTTGAAGGTATGTCACAGAGAAACCATTTGGTGTTGACTCATATTTCACTGTTGGTATTTGAAATATTTGTTCCTAATCTCTGTTTCACATAACCTTGCCCCGCTGACATGTATCACTCCGCGTGCAAACTACCTCATCTCATCCTAATTGCCTAATGCTTTCGCGCCATAGGCGGTGCCTTCCCGTCGCAGTAAACCTGCAGAAACGTCATATTAATTGTCAGGAAGATAGATAAAATCATACAAATAAGAACATGAAGACATGTAAAAATAATAAAGTTTATAATGAAACTGAGTAAGTTGAAACTGAATGAATGGGCAATGAAACTGAAACAAGTTTATAATGAAAGAACCTTCGTCCTTTTCCACTGGGATATTTTAAAACCAGCACACATATCTTGCAGAAATACTTGTTCTTCAGTCTTAAAAGTCGTGCTACGCCATACTTGTCGTGTGTCCTTCATTCACCCAAGTCTTGTCAAGGTAGTAGGTATATTTTGCGATATGTATCCCGGTACAGTGTGATTGTCCTTAAATAACGTATTCGCCACACAGCAATTTCGCCCCTGGAGTAGTAAGTTTTCCTGTTGTCTAAGTTTCATGTCGTGATGTTCCTACGCATCTAACACTCACGCCTGTAAATTCAGAGCACAGCTGTTCGACTTCTCTCACTGAAAAAGACGGATTCTTCTCTGTGAGTGCATTAAACACATGCACCACAATTCCCTTTTGCCGCTTTGTAAAGGTTTTCTCTTGCGATGCTTCAGCGGAAAACAGGCGGTTGACTCTGCCATTATACATATAAGTACACGCGCAATAAACGATCAATAAAATAATTTAGCTCTCGTACTCGGCACAACACACCGTCGAATGGCGATATATGACTAATACAGTTCAAAGCAAGGTCAATGATAAGTCATATAAACAAATATATCATCACTACCGCTAAATCACGTGCTATCGTGCCATATGCTTGAGAGCAAAGGAACCTCCTGTTTACTTCGTTTAAGAATTAACATACATTTCAGATAAATCAACTATGTTGCGTAATATATTTAATTCAGTTACGAAAAAATAAATTTGACAATTCTCTTCCAACATATAAAGATATATCACCATGTTAAATAACGAACTAATTTTTACCGCACAACAGTCTGTACCACAATAGCAGCCAATGAGAGGTGATAAGTTCACGTGAACGTTAAGAGATACGGGGCAAGCTTACGTGAAACAAGGATTAGTTGAAAATGTATACAGCGCGTAACCATGTATGTGTGCTCCAAGTTTCAAGAACAACGTTCAATATAAAGAGATAAATAAAATGTAAGCGACATTATTGGAGGAATATCATTTTTAGCATGACGAATGTCTTCGCATATGATGAACAGGAAACCCTACCACTGGTTTAAAATTACTATGATTGTTTTGAAGTTTTAAATTGAAACTGTACGGGTTACCGACACAGAAAGTGTTCTAAGAAAGATTTACGGATGAAATTTAATATCTGGACCTGGAGATACAGCGAGAAACAAATCAAAACGTGCTTCGCCGTCGGAATTATTAATCGCCGCTTTTATTACACGAGGAAAGAAAAATATCGCTGCCAAACAAGAGGAAGGCGCCATCTGTTGTTCACACATTGAGTACCGGATCGGTCCGTATCAATTATCATTCCTTGTTAGCGCAGTCGCTTCCATTTCACAACGCATCCATCACTGACGAGTCAAATTAAGATGGCGTCTATTTTCGTTTGGGAGAAGGAGGGTGAGGATTCCGATAAGAGAGATGAATTGGGGAGGAACAGTAAAATGGAATAAATTTCAGCTTCCCAAAACAAGATAACTTCGCTTTTTATAGCCCACTTTGGGTAATAAACCTAGCGCACAGGATTACTTGCCTTTATATCAATATTTATATAATTTAATTAATATGCTAATAATCTTCAGCAACTACCAATTAGATTACAGGAAACGAATGTGGTTACTTGCATGCAAAAATATATCATTTAGATTCACATAAGCTGCTTTATCGAATATTGTTTGTTGAACAAATGGGACAGCGTCAGCCAAAATAGTTATAAAATCATATTTATTGCATATAATATAATTCCTGAAATGATAATAGGGATTGATTTTGTTTACGTGTATTTACACTTAGCTTTTTAAGATAAACATCGCACAAATGCCAGTTCAATCTAACCTAATTCATTTGAATTGTTGTTAAAACGAACGTTAAAAGCAGAAAAAAGAACAGAAAGTCACTTCAAAAAGGCATGGGACCCAGTAAATGGATGTGAATCGAGGCAATGAAGAATTGGATTAGCTGCTAACCTTTCAACGCACCCTTTTCAGTTTAAACAGCTTTATCAAAAGTGTAAAACAATGTTTACCATCATCAAAATCATTAAGAGCGAAACAAAATCTGAAAAGGATTTATTTACATTATAATAATGGAAGCTCCAAATACTGGAGTTGTATTTATTTTGAGTATTTGCGAATAAATTTATAACTATTAAGCATTCTAAGTATAAACGAGCTAACGATGTTGAATGGCCATTTTAACATCCTTCCAGTTCAAAACAAGTGAAGTTTGAAATTAAAACTATGTATGGGGTTTCACGGCTCGCAACACTTAAACATACATGCAAAGTTGATAGAGGTAAAAATAATACAATTGCAATGATAAAACAGAACCAAAGATTGTTCCGATTGAGTGCATTCAGTCCGCCAATAGTTTATAAGTCACAAACACATCACACTTTAATACTCCAGTGGATTTATTATGTAAACAAAACCATTTCTTTAAGCGTAAGCATGTATTGGGAATCTTAATAGAGCTACACTCCTAACTTCTGCTGTACTCCATAAAAATGCCTATAATAAAATAAGGATGCCACTTTTACTAGGTAATCTACAATTAAATTACAATACCTTCAATGACGAGCAGACTAAGTAATGAAAAGGGCTTACATTATGTGTAGAAGTGAAGAAAAGTTGGCGTAAAATGATCCCTTTGGTCGGTGAATACATGCATTTTAGTATTTATTCATCACTCGGTATAGGACTAACCACAGACATTTAGGAAGGATTACATTTGGCATGCATATTGCACAATTTTCACATTAATGTCACAAATTAGTATTTGTACATATTGTCTCATTCGAATCAATGTCACTCCGTAAATATGATTAGGTTAGCTGCGATCACCAGTTCATTTTATTGGAAATATAGGTAGAGGTGCGTAAATTGTTTTACGTTAGTCAACATTATATGAAAAGGCAAGGGGAAAAAAAAGCAAGATACAGCACAACCCTAGTCATCACCCAACCTTCCGTTTAACGCCACCTAATCAGAAGAAATAATAAAAAACAGAATGTAAAGCATATAAGCTGAGCATATATAAACCGGGCCATTCTTAGACGGAACTGACCACAGATCAATTGTTATAAAAATTTCAACAGTATAGTTCAATTTACAGTACATATGTTTACTTGTAGCTTACTGCGGATATGCTATAAAGTTATATGTGATGTACCTACATATGCTTTTGTGGCGCGTTATGATAACTTTAAGAAGAAGTGTCTGCTTCAGTGGAAGAAAAACAGAATTCATAGAAAGCTTTGAAGATCTTGGACAAATGTGAAATGTTATTAAGAGTGGCAGAGGATATTAAAGTAGATATAAAACATGTGTTCCGGGACACTGAAAGCTGACGCCATAGAACAGAAACAACCCGCCTGCCGTGCTAGGGTTCCCAGGTTCGATTTCCGGCGGTGGGGGTGGGAATTTTTCTCCGAACAAGGTAATTTATCATCTTCCACAGAGTCTGGAAGTATGAATGAGAATATGAAAGTGCGCATGTATGCGTGATCTAATGATTAAAACAAACGAATACGAGTTAACACCTGCGGTATGTTCCAAAGGAAGACGGCCGCCGATATGACCACTGTAGTTAAAATGGAACAAATAAAACAAAAATGAAAAATGTAGGGACGAACAAGTTAGCGGGACTTTGCTTTTTGGTTTACTAAACACAGAGATAAAAGTGTCCCAATTTTACAGGGAAAAAATCTTGACATTTTGAATATAATGAAAATTATCTTAACTCAAGCATTTACACAAGCATTTCGATGAGTATGGCAAGTGTATTGTTCTCTATAAATCTTCCTTCTTGGAGTCGGGAAGGTATCCGAGCCCCTAGGTCCCCATGGGATGTGCAAGCCGGTTGTGTGAGTGGTATCAGGCAGATTAAGTCTACAATTGTTGTGGACCCTGCCCTTTAACATCGTCTCTCCTCAGCCCGGCCACCTTTATTTTCCTCTTACTGGAAGGTACCCAGTCAGGGCCATAAGCAGAAAATATTTCATTGGTTGAGGGGTCAAGCTACCCCTGCTAACCTTGTTATAGTGTCATACAGCTGGTTTAGGAGCGCGTCGCATGGAAGAAAGGGGTTGGTGTACAGCAGTTACGTGCACGTGGAGGAAAACTTTCACCAAATGATGAGCTGATGGAAAGCTTCAAATACATTTCATAAGTTGTTGAACAAGTAAAGCTTAATATTTAATTACGATGAGATGGGAGTAAATTACAAAATGTGCCTAAAACACTTGCAGTTAAGTCTGAAGCTCAGCACCTGGTTAGAAGCTGTGTTTGTCTATAGTAATCCTAAAATGATAGGAGTCTTTAAAAAACAAAACCAAGCAGAAAAGACCAAGCGCTTTCAAAAATATGTCTAAAAATGCACTTCCGGTCAAATATTTTAACCAGAAAAGTGTTTGAATGTATTCAGATATTTCTAAATAATGACTTTTCGATTCCTTTTTCCAAAGACTAACAAATTTTGGAAAAAATAAAGTACTATTGATTTTTAATAATATTCATTCTCAACCAAATGAACTCGACATCGGAGTAACCATGTCAAAATTTTACCTTCAAGTACCAAGACAGTCTGACAGCCACTAATAAAGACATTTTCGAGGACTTTAAAAGGCATTATAACAATAATTTTTTCTGAAATTTATTTGATTTTATTAATTGAAGAAAAAGATATGATCTAAACTTTGCCAATAATTTGAAATTGAAAGACATTTCTTATTTAGCAGGCTTCGGTCCAGAGTTCCGAAACGCTGTGTTGTGCAGTTCTAGAGTGCAGCCAGCTCTACTTAGCCTTACCTCAACATGTAAACATCCTGTCAGCAGGGCACAAAATAAATATTCCTTTTATCCAGTGGTTCGTAAAATAATTGCCTAACCTACCGTTTGAGTCAATTATCATATAGATACAAGTAAGTCTAAAAAAAGTCATGTTTGAGAACAAAATACAAACATATCACAAGATACACATACTCATAAAGGATTGCATCATATACATGAATACTTAGATACCGAAAATAAATGAACCCACACAAATTACTAAGTAACTTAAATGAGTAGAATGCATATGTTTACAAATTATTCCACCAAATTACAAGTTTCATTTTCAAGTTGAAAGAAAAAAATTAATTCTATTTTTCTTCAATTTTCTGGATCTAGAAAAATTTCGTTCATCGAAACATGATGGGACGTAAGCATATGGAAGAATGGGATATCAAACATCACATATTTCTATTCATTGATGGAATCCAATAAAGCATCAGTTATAGGACACATCTGCAAAGCTAGAGAAATTTATGAATTAGACTTTCACCGGAGCAATAACATATTCTGAGTTTCTGTAAAAGCCAAGGTTTTAGAGAAAGCTTCAAAACCTATTTAATGAATAAAAAAAGACTATTAGCCGTTTCGAAATGAGGGATTTTACAACAGCCCTTCCGTACATTTCTCTGAGTAAAATGTGTTACAACCTGTACTGTTCAACTCCATGGGTCGAGCCATCAACTCAACTTCGTGCGTTTCCAACTTCAGTCTCTGCTTTTGTGACCTAAGGTCTGTTTATTATTTAGCTCAATCTTGGGAAAGTATCAGTTCAACAACAATTGAGAAATCTGTCGAAAACTTCATAATTAAAGTGGAGGACAGGAAGAAATATGTTCAGTGAGTGTTGAACTTGAAAAGCCTAATCGTGAACACAGCTTGTCTATAGTAAACTGGAATCAATCGCTGGAATGATAAAGGCCATGAAGAACTCAAATGAATAGTTTTCTGAAGATGAGGAATATGAAGTGATAGACTAAGAAATTATTAATATAGTTCTGAAAGATACAAAGGTAATGATAATGAAGTAGTGATGGCAGAAAGTGGGGACGAAATTTCTCACACGGAAGAATGTAAAGCCTTAGAGATAGCGTTGAAATATGTGGAACAGCTGGAAAAGCTTCATCAACGAAGGTTTTACTTTTACTGCAAGATTTACTGTGAGGAAACAACTTCAAACAACTGGAAAACTAAGGCCAATTAACAGCCTTTTCCATCAGGTTTTCGTACACATGTTTTCGTACACAATGTTTCGTAGATTATTGTTTCTGGTATGAAATAACAAAATATACAAGTTTTAAACGTCATATTTGTTATTTCCCTGGTCATCCACACAGGCTACACACCGATTAAATGGATAATTAGGACTATAATGTAATGAATAAATAAATAATCTGCAATAGCATACCCTGCCACCTAATTTCTCAAAGGCAGGGTATAAATATTCCAAATTTTTTTATTTATTAAATTTTACATAATTTATACAAAATTTTTCTACAGGTATTGAAACAACTCCTACTAAAAATAAACAAAAACATCAAAATAAAATACTAATGCACTACAATAAATACCATTTTTCAAAACACAAAACATATTTAAACTTTCTTTCTCCTTATTTTCCACGCTTTCCCCGTTTTTAATATATACATATATAACTTTAAATAAATACTAAAATCGAATTAACAATAAACAAAAATATTAATACTACATAATTTATTACTGGTAAGAACATTACCAACGAATGCACAAACATTACATTACAAACCTCTTTGGCAGCTGTGTTCTTAAGACGATATATCTATTTAAAAAACTAGAAACAATGCTACACGCTCACGCATACACTACACCCGAAAATTCGAATGAGCACGGATGTCTTTGACCTATGAACCCAGCCCACTTATATTCATCTTAACTCAATGCACAGCTTCAAATACGCAAGAAAGATATGGTCAGCGCAGCACTAATGTAGAAAAATATCTCTTATTCTCATTTATTGGCGTTTTAAAGACTTTTTGGATTCTAATACTTAATTCAAATGCTAACTTTTTATTTCTTTTGTAGAGCATCGCCTCAATTATAAGTTAATCCTAATCAGGAATTGAGGACGATGTTTGTATCTTATCTAATGGTTTCCATTAAGTCCAAATTTCAACTTACTATTGATCTAGCTGGTAGATATACATAGGTGGTCCGAAAATTTCCGACCTAATAAAGATACAAGACATTTTTTTCAGATTTTTTTTTTAAATGTTCAACATAGTCTCCTTGTAACTCTACGCCCTCCTCCCAGCGATGCTCCCATCTTTGTAACCCGTCCAAATAGTACTCGGCGTTTTTCTCTGCAAAATAATTGTTCACGAAGGTGATTTGCCTCTTCGTTTAACGGAAATCTCTGTCCGCCGAGCTCAATTTTCAGATGAGGGAACAAAGAGAAGTCGCTTGGGGGCTAGATCTGGTGAGTAAGGCGGACGGTCAAACAGTTCAAACCGTAATTTCGTGGATTTTCGCCATTGCAACCGCTGAGGTGTGAGACTGTCAGGATGCCTTACGACCAAACAGTTGTACATCGAGTTGTTAAAGGAGTATTTGTCTGTGCCAGCAATTGTTGCAAAATATCCAAATAAAACATGGGATCGCATATAGAAAATTTTTCGAAACATCTAAGTTCAACTTGATTGGAAGGTGTTCGTGTACTTCTTTGTGAATGAACTAATCCCCACGGAATTAAAGAAATGTAAACATAATTTAGCAACAGTCCCATTGTGTAAACGTTGTGGAAAAGTGGACACGCAGATACACAGAATTACCACCTACAAAAACGTATCTGAGATCTGGAAATGGACTGAACATAAAATCGGCGTGCTGGTTGGAAGCAGGGCGGAAAATACGACAGTGTCAGTAATTCTATCCTGGAATATTAAGAAAGGCAACACTGCACGGACTCAAATGTGGTTGATAATGGCTTTCTACCATTACTGCCTGAGTGCAGATTATCCTAATTTATTTGCATTCAAAAAGTGGCTCAGAGCAGAGCGATACAAAATGCATAGATATCTTGAGGTGTGGACCGAGTTAAATGATCAACTGGATCTCACTTGCTAACTTTTGCGCGGGTGTGCACACCGTTTCCTTCCAAAATGTTGCAACAAAATGTAATTAAACATGAATAAATAAAGTAAAACCAGACCTCCCAATCTACCTTTCCCCTTTGTGATCCTGATAAAAAAATAAAAAAATAAGTAAAAATAAAAAAATAAATAAATAAATTGAAAGCAGCTTAAGTGCGAATTGTATTGAATTGCTGCTAGGAAAAAAAAAAAAAAAAAAAGACGATGCGGTTCACTTGGTGAAACAGGATTTTCTTTTTCTGCAAATGTGGCCGTTTTCCCGCAAGTTTTGCCTTCAGCTTGTCAAGTAATGATGCGTAGTATGGTCTTGTAATGGTTTTTCCTTTTTGAAGATAATCAACTAAAATAACTCCATGACTATTCCAAAAGCAGCCGCTATCACTTTTCCAGCCGAAAACAAGGGTCTCTTTTTTTTTTTTTTTTTTTTTTTGGCCTATTCCCCCTTTGCAGTCCACTGTTTGGACTGTATTTTTGTTTCGGGTGTATAATGGTGTACCTAAGTTTCATCTACAGCAATTAATCGGCGCCAAAATTCGGATTTATTGCTCCAAAATTGCGCCAACAGAGCGTTGGAAAGCTCGTTCTAACACGCTTTTGGTCTAAAGTGAGCAAACGGGGCATCCAACGCACGGACAGCTTTCTCATGTTTAAATGTTGGTTTAATATGTGACAGACACGTTCTTTGGACATGCCCATAGTCTCTGCTATCTCTCTCACTTTAATTCGGCGGTCATCTAGCACCATTTTGGTGAACTTTGGCGATATTTTCGACGGTAGTTACAGTTTTTGGACGTCCCGAACGTTCATCGTCTCCCAAGCTCTTACGGCCACGTTTAAATTCAGCTGCCCAACATTTCACTGTGGTAAATGATGATGCAGAGTATCCATATACAGAATCCAACTCATCTTTGATTTGAGTAGGTGTATTGCCATTCAAAAACAAATATTTAATGACAGCTTGATACTCGATTTTTCCATTTTCATGAAAAACACTCACATCAACTCACTTAAACGACTGTTACATAACAACTGATTGTCCAAAATGGCTGAACCTTTGGTAACTGCAAACAGATTAATTAGCGAAATTCACTAGCTTTTATTTATGAGCGCTGCCATCTTCATGTTGAGGTCGGAAACTTTTCAGACCACCCTCATACAAGTATAGAAAATGTGTTCTATCATTTAAAACCCAAAGAAACCAAAAAGTAAAGCAATAAAATCACACAATAAATGCGTTTAATCATTTATGCATTATTCATTTTGGCAAATTATTATAGTGAATGTTTTTAACGTTTATGGTAATGGCAACCTTCTTAGTTGCATTTTAACTTTCGAATGTCAGGACTTGGTATCTCTACATTCCTATAGTAGCTTTACCGCCGACAGACTCGAGGTTGAGTGTGCACCATCATTAATTCATCGCATTCATCCTTCCCATGAACTGTGTCAGTTGCGAGGAGCTTAGAAAGCCTCTTAAAAGGAGAGAAAACGGTTGAAAGCTGGACCTAAAGAAATCAGAGCTCTTTAGAAACGTTTTCTTTTTTCAACTCAGTTTGCAATGCTTTACCTTTTGTATTTTGCAGAAGAGCTCAGATAACAAAACATGCTAATCTTGTAGCAGGAGAAGCAGTGCTGAAAGTCATCCTCATCTTTTTCCATCTCTGCGTTTTGGTGTCATTGTCACTTCTGCCTCGCGTTTTGGATTGAATGACACACCAGTTAAAAAGTTAGGTTTACCTCTCAGAAGCCGTATTTTTTAGCTCGCCTCAGTGTGTTGACTTTTCAAGTTACTATGGAAAAAATAACTACCTGAAAATACAGTTTCTTATTTGTGTTGGAGACGAAGAAAAACTTTCTTTTGAAAACGAATTAAATGAGATAGAATATACCGTTCTGTTATATGAAAGAGATAAATTGTTTTGATATATATTCCTTCTTCTGCTCTTTCTAAAAGCCAGGTAATGAAAATGCTCTTTCTGCAGCTTTCTTATTAAATGATGTAACTCTTCATTAAGAAATGTTTGGCACGAGTCTAAACTGAGATCTTGCTACGCGTTCTATACCCCACTTAACCTATATTACGGTTCATTCATAAACGCACATAAAGAACATAGGTGGAGTTATTGTACTGAAATAACATCACTAAATGAATTTCTGAAACAAACATAAGGGTTAATGAATAAGTATATGGTAAATAAGGTTTTTTTTTTTCCGCTGGTCTGAAAGTTGCATTTTTAACATATTCTTTAAACTACACAATAGCTTTTTAATATGCTTTCTACCTCACTAAAATCGATTATGTTCTAAGCTGCCCGAACGTAAGAATAGCTTATAAGTATAACGAGTACCTGCTGTATAATTAAAAATTGATGTTTTTTTTGTTGTAACTTATTTTTAAGTGTTCTTACGGTATAGTTATACAGCATTATGACCACATAGTTTAAAGGTCTCGATTTCTACATAAGGAGTTGAAAATATGTTGGGGTGGGTTTTAGAGTTTTAAGTTAGCTTATAGTTTTTGTAGGTCCTATAGTATAAGAAATTAAAATGTAAATATTTGGTATGTTATTATCGATGCTACCAATTACCAGGATCATACCAGCGCCGCAAATGTGCTGGAATTTCGTCCGGCAAGAGTGCTTTTGCATGCCAGCATTTCTACTTAACAGGGGCATTTTGCCTGGCCGACTGCATATATTAGTATAAAAGTACAAAGTCTTATCTAGACAGGTCAAGGAATGTTAATTTGTAAGTTAGGGGTTGAAAGTTGGGATTGAAAGTAACATACTGATTGCACGGGTAGCTTATTCCTCTTGTGAGCTTCTAACATCCAAATGTAACTGGCTATATCAAAATTATGCTTCGATAAATGCAACTTGTTTATAATACTTGATACTTCAGGAAGATATACAGAAACTGTACTAATATGAATGATAGACTACCCTCTCGTAATTAACTAAGTTTTTAAACATTTTAAGCCTCCTTGCTTCCCCTTTGTGGCCGAAGACATCAAATATATTTTCAAAGTTACATATCTTATGAAAGTTCTTAATGTCTGTAATAAAATACAGAAGTAACCTCTGGTATACATATTCAATAAAACAGAATTGAAATTTAGAGACACAAATATAAAAAAGAAACCTCTAGCCCCTCCCCATCGTTATAAATCCTTTAAGAGCATTGAGCCTGTGACCTCTGATTTTTTGAGAATATTGCACAAACTATATCCACAGTAATTCTTTATTACGTATATTAGTATACATTAAATATAGGCATAAACGTAGAAAAGATGTGCCTTATGTGTCATTATATTATTAAGCACTAAAATTATTTTTCGACATTAAGATCTAGTTGCCATTCATGCTCACCATGAGAAAAGGTGATTTCCGTTCAGTCAGGCTGTAAATTATGGAAAATGTGGACCTCAATGCATGGATTGTTTTCTCAAGAATAAGTTATGTTTTCTATGTTAGCTATGAAGACATTTAACTATTATTTTACTTTATTTCAGTTTGGAGAGTAATGAATAAAAGCTTAAAAAAGGGGTCAACGTGGTGCTACCATGATGAAATACATTGTTTTCGTCTACTAAGCCTATAAGGCTAAATCAGTTATCCGAAACAGCATACATTAAATGGGTTTGCAAAGCTGCAAATGCTTCAAAATCGGAATGAATATTTTTCGAATCTGCATGAACGTTCCACTGGTAACCATTCTTTAGAGTAGTTAATCTTTGGCGTTCTAAACAGTTACTGCTTTTCGAACCATTAATCTGCATTAAAAAACTTTAGAGTTCATTTGTACAATAATTATTTTAAATTCATAAAAGTTTGAACAAATCTTGAAGTGTTAAGCAGAATAAGTCGAAAACTAGTGTTAAAAACTGAACTAGAAGAGTGGCCCCCAACTTCAAAATCTCCGAGACACAGCGCTACAGAGTGTTGAGTGGAAGTAGGCGACACTACAAACTTGCTCCTTGTTATTTAATCAGCTGGAATGAAACAGTTCGATCTTCACATGTCACATCCCTCTTCTCGTTTGTTTAGGGCGATGGAAGACTTGATTTGAATCCAGGGGTCTGAGTCACATCTGTCCACTGGAAGTGTTGTCATGGTGACAGGGATGCTGGGGACGAAAAAATGAAAATATTACGAGTATCTAGAATAACAGCTATCTGAGAGGTAATCTGATACGAAGAGTAGACACGAGCTTTTGAAAGGGAAACATAAACAGAATAATAACCTTTCAGGCAACCTTTCAGGAATTCCTAAATGTTTACACTGTTTTTACATAATATTGATATTCCGTATCTGTTAAGGCATGTAATTTATGTACATGTTTTCTAAGCCTACTAAAGGCTCACCATTCTCGATTGGCCAACAAACCTCTGATTTACAGCAGGAGTGGACAAAATACCTTCTATCTCCGAGTGTCAGAAAGAGGCAATCTGTAGTAGCATAATATACTAAGTGAGTCAGCTGCCTCTGTTTATTCTTATCTATGCAACCCGCAGTTTACAATCTAATGTGAAAACATTGACCCTTTTAGCATGAAAGCCACTATTGCAGCTCTGACCTTTTAAAAGGTATTATTGCAACCAGTATTAACACTTACAGCCCTGAATGAGGACCAAGAAGTCGTGAAAAACTTAAATAACCGACGGGTCTTCAAACATATAATACTAGCAAGGCGATAAATTGTGCTTTCCCAAAGAGCGACATAGAATACGCGACAGCTGGCCGAGTTCGTTAGTTAGCTGCTGTATGGTGATGCAAGGGCTAGGTTCAAAAGGACGTCACCTTGCTGTGTTTCTTTTTCTCTAAGTCTTTATTGTCTGTATTTTAGTTACTAATTTATTTATTGTTGCTACTGGTTCTCCTGTGAGTCAAATACACAACAATGAGAACCCAATAATTAGGAACCTACAGGGATTAGCTCACCATATAAGTTGTGCTGAGCTCACCCTACGTCAGTGGGAGAGGCCCTTGCCCTTCAAAGGGAAACTACGGGCTATCTTTATCTTCAATTAGGAATCATGTTTAACTTTGTTAGCCCTTATTATGTTAACCGTATCCGGTGTTGTAAACCATGTTACGCAGTTTGCCGATGGCATTAAATCTAATAGTTTTTGTTTCATGCTTAAATCTTATATTTCACTTGATTGAATGGGTCAAGCACATACCAACCATAACAAAATATCCACTACGAACTATACATTTATAACTATCTGTCAGTGGAAAATATAGCTATTGTATTTTTGAAACGCCTATAATGTTACAAAAATGTTATTTGTATTATAATATCAAATTATAGGCTCCAAGAGGTAAAACAAAAGGTATTAAAAATTTAAAAGGGTCACGAAGGATTTGAACCCAAGTTGAAGTGGCAGAGTGATGAAGTAACCTGTATAATATCATTTAGCCAATGCTACATTGCGAGGAAATGTTCTACACGAATAAATAACCGCGGGCCTAAGGCCCATCTCGAATATTTACAAACTTTTTACAGCTTCATACAGTATTTTGAGCTCGTTTTGATAGTTCTAACACAAATAAAAACACCTGCATATAACGTTACAGTGACTGTAACAGCTAAAAAGTGCTTAATTTGTGACAGAAGCGAAAACAGTCTACCTAATTCTTAGTAATTTTGACATAGCTGTACAACGAAAGCACGTGTTGGATGAATACCTAGGTTATATAAATCCAATTGGTCCCACTGTGTAGATCTACCATTTTGTGTTTCAGTGTTATTATCAGCGGATGCATGTGATAGGTTCTCTCAGGGGCGTGTTTAAAGGTATGACTGAATGCATGCGAATGAACAAAAGTTTGTGAACACGTCTAAATTATTACTGCAACTCTCTGTACCTGGGTATATATTTTTGGGATCGACGTACATAGTGATGAATTTCTACTGAGTTATCTACCCCTCCTCTATATACTGAATCATCCATTAGAAGGCATTCAAGAAAGGCATATGTCACATGTCTCTTAGCATGTTACATATATTAAAAATAAATAGGGGCAGGTGACTCACCTGGTATAATACAAATTGAAATGAAGGTATTGAGTTTCTGTGGGGAACCGAAAGAGGGTGTCCAAATTTAATTGTGAAGGATCCTTTTGCTGATTCTGCTTACTCTATGAGAAGGTTCTAGGTTCTAGAAAAATGTTCATTTTCAAAATATTGAGCTTATATAGTATCAAGTTTGGCACTTATCCTGCATTTTGTTTTTGAGCTATGCTGTTTACAGTCACTGCACACACACACACACACACACACACACACACACACACACACACACACACACACACACAGAGAGAGAGAGAGAGAGAGAGAGAGAGAGAGAGAGAGAGAGAGAGAGAGAGAGAGAGAGAGAGAGAGAGAGAGAGAGAGAGAGAGAGAGAGAGAGAGAGAGAGGACGGCACAGATATTTTGAAAATGTATTTTCATTAAGTGGACTTCAAAATATGTATTTTCAGTGAAATCTTGACTTCGATATTTTGGGTGGAATATCATATTTCCTCTTAAGTAAATACTAAAGGTAGATGGCGGGTAAAGCATAAAGTAAATCTGGTAGTGCAGTCCATTGTTATGAAAGTGCTAAAGGTACTGCTGACCTAGAATGTTTCTGTATTTCATATCTGTACATTTACCTCTACAAAATAAACATGCACGGACGGGAAGGCCCTTTGTTTGCATCAGCAATTAACTCACATTTACACCCGCACCATCCGCCTGCGGTAAGGTTAACTGAGAAACAATTTTCAGAATCGTAATAAGGTGCAAACCCTCTAGCTGTATTTCTGCAGCAGACATACATATTGTAGTAGCAGGTGCGTTGTAAAACATATGGCAAAGTGTAATTTTAACATTATACTAAAGAAGAATCTACAACCCATGTAGTAGCGCATCTGCCTTTTCATTCAGAAGATTCAGTTCGAATTTCGGTGAGTGAATGCTTAGGAAAATTATTCTTAAACTTGTCTTAGGGAGACAGTATAAGCGGAGAAAATAACTCTCAATTCAGAATTTTGGACTTGGTTTATTTTAACGTTATTTATTACACATATGCAATCATTTATTGTCCATAAAAAGAAACCAGTAAGACTGAAATGCCAGTATAAACGTGAAAATAATAAATACAACAGAATAACAACAGAATGCAGAACCAACCGGAAGCATCATCTAAATAGAATGACAAAAAAAAAAAAAAAAAAAAAAAAAAAAAAAAAATAGAATTCCTAAAATAGTATATAATTACCAACCGCAAGGACGAAGAAATCTAGGAGTACCGAAGAAAAGATGGAAGTAGCAAGATTTTGGAGCCGGATCAGGCTAAATGGCCTAAACCATGTTGAAGAAAAATATAACCAATTCTACTACTACAGTACGCTGACTGTGTTATCTACCAACTATATAACACATAAAGACCAAAAAAGAGTTTATGAACAACATAATTCGAATAAGAAAAGTCAGATAAATGCAAAGTTGGTATTATCTTACAAAGTTCACACTTGGGAGTGCGGATTTTAAGTCCCGGATATAGAACTCATCATCGTGAAGAATTTGAGGAACTACGATAGCTAACTGGGGTGCCGTGATACTGACCACATCTCCTCCCGTATCGGCTACATGATTACCCACCGGGCCGCGCCGTGGCTCAGTGGTTAGACCGCTTGGCTCTCACCAAGGCGGCCCGGGTTCGATCCCAGGCGACCACAAAGTGAGATTTGTAGTGGACAACACGGCGCTGGGGCGGGTTTTTTCCGGGACCTCCGGTTTCCCCCGCCATGTCATTCCACAGGTGCTCTATCTTCATCTCATGTATCATCAGTGTCACCGCCTGCGGTGCCGTATGCAGTAAAAGCGGGCGTTAAACACTACACATTTCATTTCATGATCACCCACCTCTGCCTTGCGTATGTGAGCGTGAAGTCGGCAGTCAGGTTGGTAGGCTCTGGCTCGCTTGCCGGCTGCTACGTCATTTTTTTTAATGTTACGTCCTCCAACGTTGTCATATCGGACGATGTATGGAATGGCCGAAATGATGTTCAAATGAGCCCAAGGTCCATAGAGCTTAGAGTTACTAACATTCGTCTTTCAGGATAAGGGAATACCCTGGAAAAACCTTATCCAGCTAACTTACCCTGACCGAGATTCGAACTCGGGACTTCTTGAATGTGAGGCAGACACGTTATCACCACTCTACCGAGGCGAGCAAAGCTACGTCATGGTTTATTGTTATTATTTTTCAAAGTTGGTACAGATTTTTCAAGAAAGTGCAGAACCACAGTTACATTTCATATTTTAAATTCTCCGAATTCTCCACCTTTTTTATTTTCCCGTGCAATGGCTTGATTAAAATACCAATATATTAAGTGTATTCAGTATTGAATAAATTCTTCGAGGACACTCTTCAGTGGATGGAAGTTTGTACAATTTTGTATTACTTGTAAATATTAGGCGATTATGGAAAACTTATTACTCGTAAGTCTAGATCTCTAAGCAATTTATATTCCAATAGCTTATTTATGCCGTAAGCCATTTCAGAAGTATCCGTTGTTGATGTTTGTTTTCATTTTTAAGGTCCTGTCCATATTCACTTGTTTCTGCGATTGCACGGAAAGAGAATGTATTATACGTTGTATACCTACAGCTTCCGACTCGGAAACATTTCACCATTGCTATTCATTTCGTTTACATACAATATTTAACACAACTATTTATGCAAAATTGTATCTCAAATGAAATAGATAAAAAATGTTTTGCAAGATTGCTTTACAAACCTAATAAGAACGATAAAAATGTAGAGAAAGTCAGGTGAATGTAACTCATATATTTATTTCCTGTGTAATGCCGGAATATATTTAAAATCAAAGAAACAAAATGATATAAAATCAATTACAAAGTATCTGATTTACATATTACGCTACACAACTGGTTTTACCTAGTAATGATTCATAGCCACACAAAATGTTCACTGTTCTATCCACCAAATTCTTAATCAAAATAGTCATATATCTAGAAATGTTTCCAAATCACTAGCATGAACCTTTTGGCATGCAAAATCTCATGGTAACGTCCAACATAAGTGGCCTTTTGTTAGTTGTGATGACGTTTGTAGGTTACGCGCTGGAATTATTTCAGAAGCAGCCATACAAAACATCTTAAAACTATCATCATTGTTTTCGAAATCATACTGCTGAAAACTGCATATCAAGAATTGATAGCTTACCACACGCTACCACCTACGCTACAGAAGTGGGCATATTCTCTTTGCAGCATAAGTGCCACATATTTGAAATTGCTTGGATGATACAATTTTATGGAAAGTTCCAGTAGTATGGATTAGCGAATCTATTAGCAATAATTTAGTGTGATTTTCGGTGTGGCTACTTGATTGAAATAATAACTTTATAATTGTAAGTTCTTCCTGTAATACTGTGGTTGCATAAGGCGTACTAATGGATCACAAGCTTTAACGAAACAACTAGTTCTTATCCATCGTCCATCCTAAAAATAGATAACCCGAAAGTATTAGAAAACAACTTTAAGAAATTGCACGCTTTATAGGATACATTCTGGTATAATAGTTAAGAATGTTTCTTCTTTTCATAAACCCTCTTCATCCGACACTACCTCCGTCTATAATTTAATTTTTTTGTATTTCCCATGTTAGTTCTGGAAGTTCTTTTGTTATTTTACGTCCTTCAACGTTAAGTCATATCGGACTGTGAATGAAATGGGTGAAATGATGCTCAAATGTGCCCAGGGTACATGGAGCTTAGAACTAACCGACATTCGTCTTTATCGATAAGGGAAAACCCCGGAAAAAACCTTATCCAGGTAACTCAACCTGACCGAGATTTGAACTCGGGACCTCTTAAACGTGATCTGGAAGTTGAAAACTGAAATACTTACTTGCTGATATTAAGATACATATGTTCACTACAGTTCATTCTAATCTATTAGCATTGCATCAGAAAGCTAACAGGGAAACGGGAATTTAAATATGTGTACCATGCCTGGTTTCTGTAGTAGGTATAAGGATTTAGGAGTATTCCGACTGGAATAACTAAAGCACAGCAGTCACGTAGACCACTGTGCCTCCAATGTGCCTCTTCTGTGCTTCCTTCATTCCCAGGAAGCAGGGATGGAAGTCGAACTAAATGCGTTAGCAAGAACGGGGTCCCTAACGATTCCAAGGATAGCAACTATCCTGACGTAGGCTAGCTCTACCTCAGCCACCCGCAACCTGGAAGTCCTAGGAACAGATGAGGCACTCTCAGGTAAGAAAGCGAGCCAGGGAAACATATTTCTACAGCACAAATTCCACCGTCCTGCCTGAACAAACCAACCAATATCGCCTTGTCCAATGACTCGAAACATATCAAGATGAAAGGAAATTAAAGCATAAAATTATTTTCGAGGAACGATCCTCAGCAATCATTCTGCCGACCTGGGGAAACCAAGAAAAACAGCCAAAGGTGGAGTGACTGGCCCCACCAGAATCGAACGTCGGATATCCCCAATGCGGACATCGCAGTTACCATTTCCCTCAGTCAAAGATTTAAATCTGTGTATTTGTATTGCCTCAAACTAAAATGAGGGTTCTTCAAAAAGTAACGGTAGGAAAAGCACTATCATTAACGTCATCCTTCAGGTGTCAAATGAATCTGCAATCTGTTTATAAAGTTGCTGTTATATCATTTCCAAATTATGCCCAAGGAATGTGTTTTCAAGAACATACATTATTTCATGCTTCTAGATGGCAGAGTGAGATCACTGTAAGACTCTGTACCGTAGCTCTGCGAAGCTACTTGTGCTGTTCTTGTGAGGACGAACTAAAATTTGATACCTTAGGAAAGCTGATTACTGTTTCTCCCTTTGAGGTTGACACTTCCAAAGGCGACAGTTTCTAAACTTCAGGCTGCTAAGACTCAAAAAGAAGGGTCGACCTATCTGTCTCTATCTCTCGAGACATGCACGCACGCACACGCACACACTCCAAGAAAAGAAAAACATCGAGTCTTTTCACAGTGAGAAACATTTAAAATGCGAACTGGAAAAACATATGACTGCCACCTGCACGGAACAACAATTCGTTAGATGAGGTATCAACAAATCAGCAGATGCCTTCCTGGATGAGATATATCTTCAATTAGTTTAGAATTATACAATTTGTATATGATTTACAGTAAGTAAATAATTATTGCTTATACGTAACTTTAGTATCTTACAAAATGAACTTAAACGTGCATAATCTAACGGTAACATTAAACATCTTTCTGAAAGAGCTCGAGATAATTCTAAAACTTCTTCTAACACATTTCTAATACTGGAATACAGTACTGCATTTAAACATTTGATATTATAATTTCAGCAGAAATACAAGTTTTGACCTCCATTTTAACCGAGGAAAAAGAAAGCATTTTATTAAACTGCACGAAAGAAAGAACAAAGTAAAGTAAAAGAAGCAGTGAAACAAATATTATTTCATACTTGAGTATGAACAATCTTTAACGATGTAATCCAAAAATTTATCTGCACCAAACAATTATTTTTATGAAAGTATTATTTATTTGATTTATTTTGTCATTTAATCAAAACTATTGTAATATTTTGATTAAAACATCAGAGGTTTAAGGTTTAAAAGTATTTTGGGTTGTTTTAATTTGAAAAAATTAAAAACTGATATGACAAAATACACGAAAACATGTAAAGAAGTACATCTATTATTATTATTATTATTATTATTATTATTATTATTATTATTATTATTATTATTATTATTATTATTATTATTATTATTATTATTATTATTATTATTATTATTATTATTATTATTATTATTATTATTATTATTATTATTATTATTATTATTATTATTATTATTATTATTATTATTATTATTATTATTATTATTATTATTATTATTATTATTATTATTATTATTATTATTATTATTATTATTATTATTATTATTATTATTATTATTATTATTATTATTATTATTATTATTATTATTATTATTATTATTATTATTATTATTATTATTATTATTATTATTATTATTATTATTATTATTATTATTATTATTATTATTATTATTATTATTATTACTATTATTTACTTGTGCTTAAAGCATTTAACATGCATGTTTTTAAAAACGTGTACAAATAATTCAAGTGTGTTTAACTAGGTTTTTACTGTTTCATAATTTTTTTTTGCCTTTGTCTGAACTGCATTGTCGTTTTAATAATATACACTCGCATAGAAGGTGATCTACCTTTTGATCTTCAAGCAAAGATATCCTTTTAAATAAGGATATCAAAAACTGTAAGAATTTAAAAACGCAAATTAGCAAAATATTTATTTAAAGTAAAGTTAAACAACTAATGATGTAAAAAGGGACAAATCTGTAAGAATTTTACAGCAATGTGGAAACCACGAAGAACATTTGGTGAAGTGTAAAACGTTTTAAAATTGTGGAAAATTATTTAGACATTTTCTTCCTTAAAACTTAAAATATATATATATTAATAATGGACATAGCTTCGCTACTGAAGAGTTTTCACAAAAAAGTTAGTACGAGCTAAAAATACATTAGAAATAATCTCACCTCTCCTAATATATCCCAAAAGCGTTGTTTTATTCGATATTCAGACCTCAACTGCTATACAAGCACAGCACGTTTTTAGGCCTTACAGGGATAACAGTGATGAGAGGATATGTAAATATGTACTCGTATACTGCCTCCTATCACGCCAGAATGACTCCCTTAAGTGTTGCCTAAGCTACTAGGCGTAAACCGTACTGCTCTAGTAGGGAACAGGACTGAGGAAAACCCTTCATAGCTTGATCTAATCTACGACTGTTATTCAATAAAGAATGACCATACGTTTTTTGACATTATTACGGCAATGTACTTCAAAACAGTCTCCCTTGGCACGATGGTACCTTCCCCAGCGTTTCTATCAATGTGTAAATACAGGTATAAACAATTTTTGAGAGTTCAAAATCGCCTCCGCAGCCTTCAGTACTGCTTCTTATGATAGATGATGCTATCCACGAAGATGTTTCTTCATGGATAGAAAACAGGCTAAAACTGGACTGTAGGGAAGGTGAGGGACACACTTCACGTTCTCACTTTCTTCTCGGGCAGCCAGCCAGGTGAAAAGATGATTGGATATCAACGTTTCGGGAGTGTACATCTCTCCCATCATCAGGATATTTATAAAATGTTATAACCACAAATGAAATACTGGATAGAACACAACTATAAACAAAGACAAAACACTATCAAAATTCGCATTACTGAACAAAAGACTGTTTGCAGTAAATTCAATGCCACGTCAGGAGATGGCGTTAGTATAGGAAATTGTGTCCAAGAAACGTAACTACTTAATGGCCGTGTGTAGGACGCTCTATGAAAGGGTGGAGCCAGACTGAAAAATGCAATGCCATATCCGGGATTTGAACCACGGATCTTCTGGTTTCCGTCCAGCCGCTCTAACCATTTGAGCTACTATGGCCAACGTGCCGGGAGTAACACGAGTCAGTTGGAGAATTTAATGTCATGTTGGCACGTTGGCCATAGTAGCTCAAATGGTTAGAGCGGCTGGACGGAAACCAGAAGATCGGTGGTTCAAACTCCGGCTATGGCATTGAGTTTTTCAGTCTGGCTCTACCCTTTCGTAACTACTTAACTTGATTATCAAGCTGTATTGATCTTTGCTTCTTAATTCGACGGATTTACATTTTTAAGGCCGGTTTCCAAGAGGAGCTGAACTGAAATCCAACATCACGATTAAGCGTGCTCATTTCAGAGGAAATCGCCAAAGCCTCCTTAATTCTCTGCTGCCAGTAACTTGCATATTGCCAAGATGGTCGTCTCCCGAAAATTGGCTCTATGGTCGTTATCAAAACAATGCTCTGCCAGCCCAGACTTCTCAGGTTGCATTAAAGGAATGCTCTGTTGATGTTCGATTATTCTAGTAGCGATGGTCTTCCGGTTTGTCCTATATACGGCGTTCCACATTCACAGGGAATGCGATACACTCCCGGAACTTGGAAGTCCAGTTTGTCTTTCACTGGTCTCAACAGCTGGCTGCCCGAGAAGAAACTGAGCACATTCGTGCCAGGAAAGCTTCAGATCTTATTTTACATGTTATGTTGATTGTTGCAAGATATTCAGCAACAACATTGGCAATATGCCACTATGCATTATGCTGGCGTAGCATCCACCCTGTTTCACGACAGTGTGATCTTCCGCGCCTAATATGCACGTTATATGTTTTCAGGGCAATCTACTCCCTGTAGTATTGTCCATTTACTGATGTGCGTACAGATAAAACATGGTGATAAATCTTTCCATTTATATAAAAATGAGATAAATGTGACAGCCATAATTTTCTCAGTAGAATCAATTTTTTTGGGGGTGGAGGGAGGGAAGAGATGATGAATTGTGATGTAGAGAAGAACAAACTCTCCATAGTCCTCCTGTAATATTGCATAAGCCTCAGCTGAAGATTTGTTGAGACGAAAGCAGAATTTCAAAGCTGCATATTGTTTCTCGCGCGTCACCTCCATGACTGCGATAGAAGATATAGTCGCGCTGCTCAAGCGGTTACCATCGATTTATCTTTGATAAGAGATACCTCTCTGATAACGCACTGATTTACTCCGCGTGGAGTGAACATCTGTCATTTGTGATTCCTGCAAATTCCATTGGCTGAAGTGATGCGTTCATTGGTGCTTAGCACACGACGGAGAGGCGCAATAGTTCTCCTCACACTCTTAAAAGAATAATAAGTGCGTTATCTGAGAGGTTTCTGTTACAAAGATAAATTCAGGGTAACCGATGGAGAAGTGCGACTACACCTGAACATATCTCTGTTTGCCGGCCACTCACAGGCGGGAACCAGGAGTACCAAGAGTGGAAATACTACGGCATGTTTGTTACACATTAAGATGCTGAATATCATACGATTAAATTACAGTACGAGAAATAATGGCCGTAAAAATTATAGTCATTTCAAAACGCAAGCCCCTGCGTCATCTGCCCCCGTTGACCGATACACAGAGATGTCGTGTAGCATGAAAGAGACAGATGAAATGCAAGAGAAGAGAGCCATGGTACAAGATACATTACTCCAGCATTCGCTTTGCTGACCAGAGAAAATCCCATTGTCATAGTGGTTGGTCACGAGGGGTTGAACGTTAGAGCTCCAAATGCAAACCTTCCGCATTACCGTTGAACGTTAGAGCTCCAAATGCAAACCTTCCGCATTACCGACGAACCATCCCGCTCGGTTAGCAAGGACCTAATACTGGATTTTCAAGTTACAATGGTCTGGCTTATAGAGGGCAGGCGACTAATTTGTCATATTTTCTCTGAACAATAAACATTCAAAAGCCTGTGTACAATATTATAGAATAATTAAGTCCTAGATTTATAATTACTTATCATGCTTTGCTGTCTGTAACACCAAAGACCCTCTCCCTAGTCGTCCTCCGTGGCCTAGAGGTAATATATTAGTCTCTGGTTGCCGAGCTCGTAGGTTCAAACCTGGCAGAGGGCGTTAGATGTTTTAGGGAGAAAAAAAAAAAACCATGGGCATGACTTCCTTCGGAAGGGAAGAAAGCCAGTAGTTCCTTGTCTAGATTTACGGCACCTGAAAGAACCTCTAAGCCTGATAAAAAGACCTTTGAGCAAAATTGAACGTCATTAATGCCCAATATACCCAGAGACCCCAAAAGGTAAGAACCGACTGCGTTGTGTTTTGCCTCACCACGACCTCGGCGTTCGTTGTCATCTGCTGTTAACATAGAAAGGCATTTTTAAAACCACTTTTAAAGGTTTTATTTACTCGTGCTATCAAAGGAGATGCTGGAACTGGCCACCGCCGTTGTCCATATATTTTTGGCATCTCTTTAGGAAACTATCCATCACTCAGGTTGAGAAATGCTGGTGGATATTTTGTTGGCGGATATTTTGTTTTAATTCTTTCAGAGTGCGTGGGTCTGTTTTTTTACACTTTATGCTTTAAGTTACCTCAGAGATAGAAATCGCAGGGATTTTGGTCGGGGGACCGAGGGGGCCACAAATCTCCACTAATAATTCTCTTCTGAAAAACATTTGCAATTGTTCTTATTGAAAGACAAGCAGTATGAGCTGTTGTAAGGTCTTGTTGAAAAAATGCAAAATCACGTCCCCTGTCTGTTAATTATTTTTTTAAGAAAAAGTGGGCAAAATTACCAGTGGACATGTATGCACGTCAACTTCTGATTGAAAAAATAAATGTGCTTATGGAGAAAGAGTAATTTGGCTCTTTCGTGTTTTAGGTCTGTCAGTGGGACACTATGAACTACAGCAGTTAAAGAGTATCCCTGAATAACTCAATCTCGGTTTCATTTATCCCCTAGAAGGCGATACATGCCAAGTGGCTCTCTTGCTTATCCCTACAAATGGCCAGTTAATAACAAATGAAATGCAAAGAGAGAAGTCAACGTTTCATAACATTTGAAGGCGCTCTCACTTACGATAACTACCGGTGGCGAAGTATTTTTTGAGTTATCTCTTACAATTTATAATATAGATATTCCACATTATATTGAAGCTAACCAGTGGATAATCCGACACTCCCACCATAATGATAAAAATTGTCCACAGGTTGCACAAATAACAACCGCGTTATTTTTCAGAAAATCTAAGTTGATGGGTTAAGGCATTCAATGGTACGGAACTGTGAGGCATATTTTGGTCCGCAACATCTGCAGCAGAGGAATGGAACGCAAGAATATTAATTAGCTGCAGAGCATACTTTGCTTAGGATAAGGTTTCACGCTACGTCGGTACTTCAAAAGAAAATTCGTTATCACTTGTTTTTCATGCCACTGTAATGGGTTCGCGTGTTCACAACAAATAAATCACCTTTTTCTCGCGGTTAAACATGTAAAAATGGTGGAGTATAATGACAGGGTTTTAGCTTTATTAAAACGATATGGTAACAAGAGCCGGGTTCATAACTATCACAAACACAACTTTCTGTGTAACATCTAAACCAGTGCAGTTCCCAGGAGACCCTTCCAGGACTAATTAATATTTATTAATATAAATTAGTAAAGTGAAACGGTCTTCCTTTCATTTTTCAAACACGCACTCCGATAAAACAAAGCTTCAGGAAGGTAAATGTAAACTACAGTGTTATCTACAACATTTACATGAAATAAAAATATTCATCTTTAAGATGAAGAGGTATGTTTGCCGCTTCCTTACTCCATTCTACTTAGCAAAATGTCTTCTAGAATGCTCTTGAAAATTTTGGAGTACAAAAACCATACTACAAAACATACTACACATAATTTTTGTGGCCAAATCGCGGAGATATGCAGTTCAATTAGAAGCTAAGAGGCGGGTCAATTCACCCTGGAGGATTTTTGCATGTGTTCAAATGTGAAACAAGCAATGATTTTGCTCACCTTTCATAAGAGTTCACAGTAACTTCATCTGAATGACGGATCTGCAAAGCTGCAATTTGGAGGATTGTTGCGTTTACCTATGCAAAGTACGATCTGCTTTGGGGACAATTAGAAAAATTTGTGGATGTCTACAAACCATTGTTGAGCTTCATTGTTAATGAAGCAATGCTAGGTTGGAAAGGGCGATTCTTTCTGGGTAGTATATCCCTGCTAAAGCAGCAAATGGCAGATAAAGGCATGGAATATTGCAGATTGATATTTATTGATGTAAAACTCGTGCCTGAAGGAAAGACTGGCCAAATAAATTTTTAAAAATCCAAAGCAAATGAAGGTGAAAATGGGTAAATCTCGCAAACTATAACCTATAGTGTAATCTGCAGGTGTATGGCACGAAAACGGAAATGTTCTTTTATTATTTAATAACTCCAATCCTAGAACAGATGGAGAGATAGAAAGCAAGAGTGGCAGAGGAAATAAACAAAGGTACCTTGTCCTAATGCAGAGATAAACTATACCTCTAATATGGCAGGGGCTGACATCGTAGACCAAAATAGAGAGCAGGTGTCAGCCTTTCCTAAAAAATATGTTTCCATTTCGTAGTGAATGTTGCTACTGTTAATAGTTTCATAATATGCAACATTTCAAACTGACAACAGGGATCTTTACTACAGGCAGAATTCAATGCAACGGCTCATCCTAGGCTTTCCGTCATGTAAACGTGTAGGATTTCATCGTAGCCCTCTCTCCTACCCCTGCACTAGCTTCTCTTAAACACCTTTGTAATAATTGAAGGTCGTGCTTTTCCATTAACAAAAGCGAAACATTAGCAGGTTGTGACAGTCTCAATACACGTGTAAATCCCCGTTTACACTGATACTGGATGCCTCCTTAATTGTCATCAAGGCGGGGGTGGAAATTCAAAACAGCATAAGTTAGTATACACACAAACCCATTAAGTATATATAGAACACTTTTGTTGTGCAAGAAAACAGAATATATAGCATTTTATATAACAAAATATTTGCTATGGTTGCAATAATCGCAGGAATGTAGACATAATTTTTGCAGAAAGCATTGTAATTATTTTGTTAAGTAGAGCATATTTTAGTCAGGACTTATAATATCTTAAAGTAAAGATTTTTTTTACCTTTATTTAACATTATGGAATTATAAAATGGTTATAAAAAAGTGCACATAAATTAATGTTTGTTTACAAAACGGTTGGCATTTTTAGTTATAATGTGCTGAAATACAATGTAAATCTTAAGTATTACAAAACAATTTAAATGGGGTGTTTAATTCAATTTTATTTAGCTATTAAAATATATTATGCAGGTATACAAGTAATTTTTAATTTAACATCTGCAGTAGCAACTTAAAATTTAAATGGCACCAGGGTTAAATTATTCGTAGAATAGCACGTAGAAGAAAATGGGAAATAAGATAATTTATTGACATTTTTATCTCCATTAACAAAGTAGATAGAGGAATAAGGGTTTGTAAGAATAATTTGAACAAGGGTCACGCGAGAACACTACATCAGATTTGAAAGTGTGACATTCTTTGAAAAGTTAAGAGGAATATAAATTGATATTGAGTGAAATTTTACATACATGATAGCTAATTGCTGTGTTTTAACATCACAAACATGGATTATTAAATTTCAGTTAATGGACAACAACACCTAATAGATGTATTTCCCTTTAATCCTAATGAACTTTCTCTTGAAAGCAGGTAGTCAAAGCTCCACAGAATAAACACTAGACAAAAGTGTAATATCTATTAGCCCAGTGCTAAACTTTCTTGCTTCCAAAAACGGGTGCATTATGAAACCATCAAAATATTTGGCGCACTTCCTAATGTTCTTAAAGAAAAAATTGATAATTTCGGTGCTTTTAAAAATGCTATTAGAGAGTACCTTTGCTCAAAATCTTTTTATTCTGTACAAGATTATCTGAATGACAAATTACCCTGATAAGGCTTCTGTAGCTCTGTAAGTAGTATCTAACTGTTCCAATGACAAATCATTACCAATAAATCTTGGATGCATGTTGAAAGTTTAGTTTTAATGTATATGTATTTAAGAAATAACAAGAATGGTATCCATTGCAAAAAGGTTGAGACGTACTGGCATAAGCCAAGTGAAAGCTGAATTAAAAAGGGTTTGATTTTGTATCATACATAATTATCCCTGCTTTGTTTTCCATAATGTTGTTCATATTGCCTGTATACTATATGTGTCTTATGTTAACTTTTGTATATATATATATATATATATATATATATATATATATATATGCTATTAAACTTTATACCTCTGGACATGTTCAATGTTCACAGCCTTTTCTGGCTAAGAGTGAACCTACTGACCGCAAATCAATCTAATCTTACTGTGCATATTTGCACCAAAGTTAATAAAAGGATAGGGGGAAGATCTATCGACACAACTGCAGTATTACGAGGGCTATCCAGAAAGTAGATTACGTTTTGGAATAAAAAGTAAACAAAGTATAGGAAACAAATTTTATTATATACAGATGAAAGCCACACTCAAATACTACTTTTCGACATAGTCACCATTCAAATTAAGGCATTTATCGTAGCGATGTACGAGCTTGGAAATTCCTTCGCCGAAAAATTCGGCCGCCTGCGCCTTCAACCACTTCGTTACCTCTTCTTGCAGCTGTGCGTCGTCATCAAAACGCTGCATAGCCAGCCACTTCTTCATTGCTGGGAATAGGTGGAAGTCGCTCGGTGCCAGGTCGGGACTGTACGGCGGATGAGGAAACAACTCCCACTTAAAAGATTCAAGAACTTCACGAGTGACATTTGCCGTGTGGGGCCGGGCGTTGTCGTGAATCAACAAGATCTTAGAGCTCAACATTCCTCTGCGCTTGTTTTGAATGGCTCTTCTGAGTTTTTGGAGAGTTTGGCAATACATTTGAGAGTTTATTGTAGTGCCTCTTTCCAGGAAGTCCACCAAAATCACACCTTTTCTGTCCCAAAAAACAGTCGCCATCATCTTCCTTGCTGACATTGTTTGCATGCATTTCTTGGGTTTTTGGGGAGAACTTGTGTGCCCCCACTGCATTGATTGCAATTTCGTTTCACAGTTCACGTGTTTCACCCATGTTTCGTCACCAGTAACGATGCGATTGAGTAAAGAGTCACCATCCTTATGGTAAACGTCCAAAAAGTTCAACGCTGCAGCCATTCGCTGATTTTTGTGGTCCTCTGTCAAGTTTTTTGGAATCCATCTTGCACAAAACTTGTGGTAACCAAGCTTTTCGCTGATGATTTCCTGCAACAAACTTCGCGAAATTTGTGGAAAACTCAAAGAAAGTTCCGTTATTGTGAACCTTCGATTTTCACGGACTTTAGCATCGACTTTTTCGACAAGTTCGGCAGTCACTATGCTGGGTCTCCCAATTCGATCTTCGTCGTGAACATTGGTTCGGCCATTTTTAAATCTGATGACCCACTGACGCACTCCACCTTCAGTGATAATGTTGTCCCCATACACTTTACAAAGCTGCCGATAGATTTCTATCGGTTTACAGTTTTTTGCAGTCAGAAACCCTATTACTGCACGCACCTCGCAGCTCGCGGGATTTTCAATTAACGCAGACATTTCAAACCGTCACAGTATCTGAACGGAGCACAGCACGAACCTCTCACTAGCACGGCTAGATGCCGACTGAGCTGCGCAACGCTCTGACCCCAAGATGGCCGCGCTAGCCCCGCCCCTAGCGGAAACAGACGAAAACGTAATCTTCTTTCTGGATAGCCCTCGTATTTAGTGTTTGTAATGAATAATCTGAAATACGAGGGCTATTCAATAAAGAATGATCACTTTTCTTTTTCTTTTTCTGACAACGTACCTTTACTCATCCTCATAATTTTGATTGTCCTTCTCAAAATAGTTTCCCCTGAATGCGATGCACTTGTCCCAGCGTTTCTGCTAGTCTTAAAAAGACATGCTGGAAAACATTTTTGAGAGATCCTTCAAAATCGCCTCCCCAGCCTTCACCACTGCTTCTGATGATGGATAATACCTCCCATGAAGGCGTTTCTTCAAGTTAGGGAATAGAAAAAAGTCACATGGAGCTTAACTCCACCCATAGGAAGGGTGAGAGATGTGCTTCACGTTGAATTTTGCAAGATATTCAGCAACAGCAGTAGCAATATGCGGCCGCGCATTATCGTGGTGCAGCATCCAGCCTGCTTTACGGAAATGTGGTCTTTTGCGCCTAATTTGGACTTGCAATGTTTTCAGGACATTCCTGTAGTATTGTCCAGCTACTGGTGTGTGTGCAGGTACAACATGCTGATAAACCATTCCATGAATATCAAAGAATGAGATGACCATAACTTTCCCAGCAGAAGCAGCCCCTTTTGCTGTTCTGGGGGCTTGGTGATGAAGGAGATTTCCACACTGAGCTTTGTTGTTTGCTCTCAGGATCAAAATGATGTAGCTAAGTTTCATCAGCAGTGATTACGTTTGAAATAAACTCCAGATCTTCCTCTGACATCAACTTTAACTGCATGTTACCTCCATTGCATCGGTGGGCGATACTGCACATGTATGAAGTTGCCTGGTTCTCACAGGCGGGAACCAGGAGTACCAACAATGGAAACTACTATGGCGCGTTTGTTTCACATTAAGCTAACAGAATATAATAAGACTGAATTTTAGTGCGACATATTATGACCGTAAAAAATTATGATCATTCTTTATTACGACCTTCCCCCCCCCCTCTTTGATGTAATTTCAAGTGCTTGCTAGACGCACTGGCATAACCTTGGTTTAGACAATCATTCCATGACAAACATGAACATTTTACCAACATAGATTAGAAACACAGCTAGACATTTAAGGAGAGCGGTTTAATCTAATAAAACGAGCTGACTTACAGAAGAGGAGAGAGCAGATTGGATCAGATAAGATGACAAGCTGAAATGGAAGAAAATGAAAAGGAAGGTCAACTTACGAAAGCAGCAGTTGTAGAAGCGTTCACTAGCGCTAAAATGCGAAGAGAAGAGAGAAACTGAAAGGAGCTGACAGTAGTAAACTTGTTAGAAAGTGAGCAGAAGCTCCAGACTTCGTTCCTTTCAACAAAACAAACTGATACCGCAGAAATTCTGTCTCCCAGAACACAAGCAACAAAAAGTTATATTGTAGACGTCACACATAAACTGTAGCGGTACAACTACGGCTGGAGTTTTGTAATTCTGCAGAAAAGGTTCAGCTTTTCACTGACATATTTTTTAGTCATGTAAAAGTTTTAAGTTATATATGGTATCACTATTTTCCCTTCAAATCCACAGGACAATTCTTATAATACTGGGTTCGACATTTAAATTTTTAGTATATTACAGTTTTCCTTATTCTCATTTGCAGTCGGTTGCATTCAGAAGACAAAATGCCAAAAGAGTCACTAAAACATCGACAGAGGAAATGTTTACGTAGAGCTGAAAGCTAATATGTCTGTTCTGACACATATAACAGTTTGTCTGCTATACCATCTATGATAGCTGTTTCCTTCAGCTTCCTTCTCCTACCCTGCTCTCAACATTTTCATGTTTATGAAATGTACCCTACAACACAAATTTAGATTAAAACCGCAGTATCGGGCAGCGATTAGGAGGCAATGAATTAATTGAAATCAGATAATTAAAAAGAAGATAAATTAATAAAAATGCTTTGCTAAACTAATATAAAAGTCTTGTTATATTAATATGAAATTAGAATGGATACAGTAATGATTAAAATAGCGGTTTAATTAAACAATAAGAAGGTAAGAATATAATTTAATATAGCATACACACTAGCATCCAGACAAAATATTCGTGTCCAAATCAGCACACTTCGGAGAGACAGGAAGAGAGGACCGTTACCCTTTTGTGCTAGGAAAGGTTCAATGTCTGAGAACTATAGAATACTCCCAGCCAGGAATGTGTTGGGACAATAGGGTTTTCAAAATGCAGTCGAGCATGAACGCTAAAGGGATTTACTTCGCTGATTTGATAACGATGTATACCGGTACAAACAACTCAGGGTAGGTGTTCCCCAACTCAGGGTGGGCTGAACGTCAATGAGTTAAATGAGCTTTGCAAACCAATACGAAAATTCGAAATAAATGAGAAACCAATAATAATGCAAGATTTGAGAAGGGTGAGCTAGTTTGATAATGTGATAAAGTAAAGAGTGTGGATCAGAATAAGGTTCGAACTGAATTGAGAACTAAGAAAAACTTACTTAAAAGGCTATACTACAAGAGGAAAGACGTGTGAGTGCGCGTTAAGAAGGAGAAGCGAAGATTTATAAGTCTGAAATGTAGGAAAGTTAAGAATAGCGTAACCAGCGTAAGTGGAAGTAGCATTAGAAGTTTATTAGAGCAAAGATGTCACCGTATAAAGAAGTAATAGAAACCGCGCGGAAGTAACTTTAAACAAGTCATCCAGGGTGTTCAGTAAATTGAAGTTATGTTAGGAATTCTACTAACAGGTGGTCACCGATACAAGTCGATAAGCAAACTTAGTAAGAATTAAACTAAATAATTTTGCAACGAATCAAGTGTTAGTAATACAGCTGAGTAGCCAACAACCACCAAAATCCATTTACTACAACCATTCACCTGATGACAGGAAAACTCATAGCTCCAATTAGAACCCAATTAATTTAACTCTGGTATGCGGGTTTGCCGCAAGCTTATCCTGAAAGTTTCTGGATTTATCCATATATAAATAGTCCTTCAACTTTTTTTTAGGATTTTTCACGTGTTAAAATGTTAATATTTACCTATTTAAGTGAAATTAAATTATAAGCATTTAGCATATCTGATATCAAATACATACACACACACACACAAATATACATACATATATACATACATATACATATATATACATATATACACAAGGCGTGTCCGTAAAAAAGGTTTCCAATTTTATTTAATGTAGAAAACATGTTTATTGCAAGACTTGAAGCTTTCACGGCGAGCATTACGAATCAAGGCTTCGCGTGTGATCAACCGTATCAAATTAATAAACGTTGAGCTTTCGGCCATTGCAAACTCCATGCCTTCAAGATCCTGAAGAAGGCCATGGAGTTTGAAATGGCCGAAAGCTCGACGTTTATTAATTTGACACGGCTGATTACCCGCGAAGCCTTGATTTAACATGTTCATTGTCAATGAATTTTACATTGATGGAAAGGCGGAACTTACAGCTATGTTTCAACGTAATCACCATTGCGATCGATGCAGTTTTGTTTGCGGTGTGGTTATTTTTGTATACCCTTCTCGTAGCACTCTCCTGCCAAGTTGCGCAGGTAGCGCTCAACCTCGTTTTTCAAATCATCGTCGGTCTGGAAATGTGTTCCACCCAGATGTGACTTCAACTCAGGAAACATGATAATCACCAAGTGCTAAGTCTGGACTGTAGGGCGAATGGGTGTGGAAGTCGTACACACCTTGCGATAATGCAAATGTTCGGTCAAAATCTTGTTAATCGTAGTCTTACTGACTTCAGGGATAAGTTCCCACAGGTCACGAACTGTCACACGCCGATCTTTAAGAATTTCTTGCTCCACTTTTGCAATTATTTCGGCTAATACCGAAGGCCGACCAGAACGCTGTTCGTCATGAACGTCTGTACGTCCGTCTTTGAACTCTCTGACCCACTTTCGCATGTTTTTGACGTCCATACACTGTGGGCCATAGATATCGCATAACTGACGTTGAATTTCAGTGGGGGTAGTCCCCTTGGCATTTAAAAAACGGATTACTGCACGCAACTCACACTTGGCGGTGGAAGTGATAGGAAGCACCATCGCAAACAGCTGTCCAGCCAAGACTAATGGTTGCAACAGGTTCGTTGTGATAGGGATTTGAAGGAGTGAAACCAAGCTACACGCCAGTGTTGTCGGATCTCGCGTAATAGTGTTCCTCACGGCTCCAGCACCTTGGATATCTTATTTTACGGACACGTAATATACATATTAACAGAATACCCAAATTTATGTTGACTTTACGTATTAACAAACGGTGATTCAGAAAAAAAGTAAATAAAATAAAAAAACAACAACGCAAGCAGCATTTAAATGCACATATATAATGTACCAATAAGTTATCAATTGCAATAGTTTTTGGGTTGCATAGTTGAAAGTTTACTCTGATATCAATGATATAAAATTGTTGTACAAGATTGGAAAATTGCTTCTCCTTTTAAGTGTATGTTTCGAAAAGAAAGAAGGGGGTGGGGGAGCTTTCCTTATGTAACTGATTGTACAAAATGAATTTAGCATCACTTTCTTCTCGGGCGACCAGTCAGGGAAAAGATGATTAGATATCAACGTTTCGGGAGTGTGCATCTCTCCCATCATCAGGATATTTATAAAAAGTTATAACCACAAATGAAACACTGGATATAACACAACTATAAACAAAGACAAAACACTATCAAAATTCGCATTACTGAACAAAAGAATGTATTCAGTAAATTAAATGCCAGGTCAGGAGATGGGGTGAGTATAGAAAATTGTGTCAAAGAAACGTAACTACTTAACTTGATTATCAAGCTGTATTGATCTTAGCTTCTTAAATTGATGGATTTCCATTTTAGGGCCGGTTTCCAAGAGGAGCTAAACTGAAATCCAGCATCACGATTAAGCGTGCTCCTTTCCGAAGAAATCGCCAAAGCTTCCTTAATTCTCCGCTCCCAGTAACTGTTGCATTTTGCCAAGATGGTCGTCTCCCGAAAATTGGCTCTATGGTCGTTAGCAAAACAATGCTCTGCCATAATGCAATTAATTGTTATTCACGACGATGCAAACAATAAATTTATGAGTGCCAAAACTTTCTTTAGCAAAAAAGCTGAACTGATACGTTTGTATTCGTATAATAAATGTTCACATAACAGGAGAGCAAACCTCTGATGACCAGGAGTAGAAAAGAAGATAATCCACAGTTACATTGTAACGTTTATTGCTGTTAAACAAGCGAGTGGCAAATTACTAACTCTGTGAATGACATTCGGGTATAAGGTAGCTTTTCACGCCTGGACTAACATAACATTATGTCGCACAAGAGCTTCTAGTTATCGCCATAAAAGAAGTTAATTAAAATTTATATTACTCTTTTTCCTCTGATTCTCTCTTGTTTCTCCCTTTGTCTTTTCCCCCCTCGATCTCCAATGCATTATACGTTTGAAGTATCCTAATAACCATACAATATGCTGATTTTATGCGAGAAATCAGCGACCTCTTTATTACTTTTGAAGAATGACAATATGGGGCTCAAGTCCATCCCTCCCTTAAACACACCAGTGGGTGATAAAAATAACGTCCGGGTTGAATGCCTTTACCCCCACACAAGTCCCCAAGCTTCCACGTGCCGTCATTGTTGGCATTTATTTCCCGTCCAGTTCTTATCAACAACAATAATAATCTCATTGTGACGTCCAAACGCGGCTAAGAGTCCATTAGATCATGCGGCACAACATGAAAATCTCATTCGCCTAACTCAATCAGCGGCGGTGCTGCCATCTGGCGCGTGAAGCCACTTGAAATGGTGCGGGTCCTGATTCCCGCTCATCTGTTACTTTTATTTTCTCCCTCTCTCACTCTTCGTGTTTGTCTTTGGAGGGTGGGAGGGAAGGAGGATTCTAGAGATTAGTCACTCTACGGGAGAAGCAATTCCGCTGAGCAAACACGTGTTCCACCAGAAGTAAATCTATAATTGGGAAACTGCTCTGAGCATGGCCTACTGTAATTATGTTCTTGCAGACAGATAGAGTGTCTTCCCTCCCCCACTGAGAGTCCATTATTCTTGTACCTACACCCGCATTCCTGCCGCAAAATAACCCGGAACGACATTTTTCTGCAGTTATTGGCAGTGGATGCAATAGATTACCATGCTTTAAAACTCGTGGTGTCAGCAATCCTTGTTCTCTGAAACCAAATTTGAAACTCAAACGTTGGAGTTCCATGCTTTTCCTCAACATGTAAATGGCTTACTACAAAGAACGGCACGTAGTTCAAATAAAGCTGATTGGGACAATTTTCCAAACTGTGCAAAGTGAACATCCTAAAATGTATATGCCTTTTCTTTACATTTTAGTGAACATTCTTAATCTCGGAAAACAGCCTAAATTTCAACGAAAGCAGGGCTTAAAAAGTATGTCATTTGCACCATTTTCTCTGCATAACTTATAAAAAGCACGTAATCATCTTTGCAGTGCAGAAGTTCAACGCTTGAATTAACTCTTAAATAATTAAAGAATTATCCTTCTTGGAACGGTTTTGCCATTTCTCCCTCTTCTTTTGAAAATATCTAACGAAATTCTAAACGTTGAAAATCCAGATGAAATTAAAACAGTAGACATTTTTCAAGCAGCATTTAACTATTAGGTAATTTCCATTAATACTCTAAATGATTCCAGATTAGGCCTTAAACTAGCAAAATGGAAAACAAAGTGTTATCCCTAGTTGATATAATTGCTCCTTCGTCCTTGGCCTTAACTATTCTATCCTGGTCTTTGCATCGAACCTTTATCCTAACTTTTTTCCCTATTGGCTTATCACTACTGCCCGGAAGTTGACCTAAAAATTCTCTAAAAATGAGCTATAAAATTCCCTTAAAACATATAGAAAAAAATGTATACAAAGTGTATAAAATGACCTAACAAAAATTAATAATTTCTTTCATAATAATAAATTAATAACTGTCACAGAAAAATAATGAATGTATGGTTCGAATAACCACATTTTAAAATTAACTTTCTCTGCAACTAATGCTTTTATTGCTAGTAAATAATAAATAAATTCAAAATTCATCAGATCATTTTCAATTTTGTAAAATATGAAAAAATAAGTTGCTGCGCCCATTAGCCCAAACATATCTTACTTAGCGTTGGTCATCTTCAAGTTAGGCCTCGGTATCGTAGATGGTAGCATGTCTGCCTCACGTTCAAGAGGTCCCGAGTTCGAATCTCGGTCAGGGTGAGTTACCTATATAAGGTTTTTCCGGAGTTTTCCCTTATTCAAGACGAATGTCGGGTAACTCTAAGCTACATGGACCCCGGACTCATGGAGCATAACTTTACCTATTTCATTCATCGTCCGATAAGACTAAATGTTGGAGGACGTAAATTACAAAAATCTTCTAGTTACTAAAACTGTTTTATACTTTGAGAAACTTCTCTCCACTTCCACAGATGTTGTAGGTGCATATTAAAAAAAAAAAACACTATCACTGCCTGTTAAATCCTGTTCAAAAGTATCAGTTCTGAGGTTTTCTCCTGAATAAGATATCGGCGATCGGACAAACTGTTTGGTATCATTTATTTTTGTCCAACACAAATTTTAGTTTCTGTCTAATTTTGTCCCCAATCTCATCTTTTACATTTTGTATTCTTTCTTCCGCAATGCTCACTAACTCAATTGACTTATCCAATGTAACGCCACTTTCTTCAAGGCGGGTTATGGTGTCTGTCGAAAACGTAAAATTTGATTTAGTAAAAGCTTATTTACCTTGGATTTGAGCATCAGAAAACAGATCCTTTGCCCTGTCAACTGCCTTATAATCTACCCCATCAAAGCTATTCACCACTTCTCTCACTATTTGAAAATTGTCACAGTGGTCTATACATGCAGTTGCTGTGTTTATATCAAGTCCATGGTTCAGGGTCAGGTCGGCCACGGGAATCGAAATCGGGCCTCCCGAATGCGGGCTATAGATGAAAATGCCCAATAAATTCGTGAAAAAGAAAAAAAAATGACTGGAAAATACACATAAATGTTAAAAAAATAACTTTATTATAAAAATGTAGAAAAAATGCATTTTGATGACCTATAAAAAACTATATATATATAAAGTATTTGTTCCAGAATGCAGTTTTTATTTTTTAATTTACTTCCGCCCCAACGTTAAGTTATACCGGACGATGACGAAATGGGTGAAATGATGCTCAAATGAGTCCAGGGTCCATGGAGCTTGGAGTTACCCGACATTCGTCTTGAAAGATAAGGGAAAACCCCGGAAAAAACCCTATATAGGTAACTCACCCTGATCGAGATTCGAACTCGGGGCCACTTGAACGTAAGGCAGACATGCTACCATCTACGCTACCTAGGCGGGCTCCAAAATGCACTTAATTTCCAATAAGCATCGTCTATGACTACTCAGAAAAAAGATGACTTTTCATCAAAATCCGGGCCCTGCTTATAACTTTTGAATTCAGTTTTCCTCAATTATGTCCATGGAATCCGGCTATTTATTGGCTATTCCCCCCTTTTAGGTTCAATTAATTCATGCCATGATTATTTTATGCTTTATTGTACAAACAGCCCAGCCACTAAATTTAAATTATCTTGGTAATTGATTTGTTTTCCAATAGTTATCTTTAAGTTTCAACTCCATACATCAGGGAAGGGATAGCCACTTAAAAATGTTATGTTGTATATCTTTCCTTACATTTATTTGTCATTGCTCCACATTGTTCCATTGCCGAAACTTAGCCTATTTCCTTTTAACGCCCATATTGTTTATTACGCTAGCGCGCACCTTAAGATTTCACCTTTAGTTCTTCAATTTCTTCATATTCATTAAATGAAGATCAATGTATGTTATATAATAATTAGTAAAGTCCCTCTTGTGTCATAAGTAGGAAGCGGATTTATAGGTACTAAAAGTGTGTGAAATAGGCAGACAAAAAGGCATTAAAATGGGCAAAATAGGCACTTAAATAGGCACTAAAAATTTGTTTTAAATTTCACTATAACTGATAATATAAATGATACAAAATTAAAAATTAATGCTTGTAGTATTAAGTTTCTGTAGCAATTTTAACCTATTAATGACCTGTACCTATGTGAAATATTTGTCTTCGCCATATCAACGAACGGAAAAAATAATCATACCTATTTAACAATTTTTATTTTCCTAAGCGTTTTCAGTAAGAAGTAAGCATTACAATCCTTTTCCTTACAAATAACAAAAACAACAAATATAAATGGGTACACCTAATATGTAGTTGCCCTGACAGTCACGTTTAGAATTTCATACAGATTAAAAAAAACTGCATCCTGTGGAACATTTTGAAGTTAAGAAAATGTAGAAAATATGGAATCAGAGAAATCTGAGGTTAAAATTACGTAATGGTGTCTATGAATCAGGTGTAGGGTTATCTAAAGTCATGTGACGTTTTCTGTAGTGCCGCTGGAAAAAGAAGCTTTATATTATTGAAATATGTCTATATTAATTTTAAGGCAAGAAAGCCAAATTTGGGATTGTTGTAAGTTTGGGCCAATTTGCATCGATGTGTCTCCTTAATAGAAACGATTGTTGGAAAGATAATAAATTCAAAAGTTCATCACAGCGATCTTAATATCACTTAAAATGATGTCACGATGTGTCAGAAAGATACAAAGCACCGATAATTAAAAACTAAAGGTACAGAATCCTAGTTTTTGTAATAAAAACCCTAAATGCCCCATTGTCGACTAAGAACAAATAATAAAGCACAACTTTGTGTTTCCCGTTCAAACAGAATTACAGCAATTACGGCATCGTGAAAAGAATTCTTGTACTTATTTTTATAAAGACATTTCTGTAAAATTTTACACAAACCATTAAGATTTATTGGTCTACAGTTTCATTTTAAATGTTGGAAAAAACACCGGAAGTCTCCAAGCAATCGATTTCATGATTCCTTGAGATACATGTAGAAAAACGTACCTAAGCATGAGAAAAACAAAACTTTTTCATACATCTGTGACGTCATTGGCGCATTGTGACACATCTTAAAGGCAGATACCTACCTGGCTAAACCCCTTTTTGTATATCCAATGTGCAGCAGTAAGCAATTTCTCTTCCACAAAAACTTTACGTTGAAACCAACAAATGCGAAAGCTGTTGTCACAAATTACAAGCAGAAGAAATTGGCTAAAAGGGCAGTTTCAGGCACTAATAAACAGAATAGGCACAAACGTATGAAATAGGCATTTATAGGCACTATAAAACTAAGAAATTAGGCTAATAGTTGTACGAAACGTGCTTATAACTTAAAAGCCTACGTTTCTGAACAAAGGAATAAAATAGGCAAATAGGGCAAAATCCGCCCCCTAGTCATAAGACAACAAACGATGCTGTGATGTAGTACTAACGAAATTTCAGTCAGCACATTATTGGATTCAAAACATTATGACTAAAATTGAATAGATAATCCTAGCATATTAAGGACAATTAAACAAGTTTAACTGTATAGAACTATTTATAAAACACATAAATCTATGTAATATGACAAATGCACGTAAAATAGTGTATATGCAATGTAAGTAGGTTGGTAATATTACCAATGTAATGGAACATGCTGACAAAGGAATAAAATGCTATTATATTTAATAATTATAATATAATGTTACTATTATTGTTGTTATTATAAATGAGAAAATATCTTTCCAATTTTTACAGGAAGTAGTGTAGACCCTGATATTAATCTCCATGCTTCAGCTTCTCGAAGACAGAAAAATTTCAGTGGCTTTTGCACCCTGGTATTGTATTTAATTAGGCGATAATTTTTAAGTAAACAATGACTCCATAATGCGATCCGCTGACATTTTGCAGCACGTAGGGGAGGCCGGGGTAAGTTGACAAGCCGGACAAGATGACGAACGAGTTAGTTTAAGCTCGTATTAGGAAAAAGCACCACCTTACGGATAGATACTACTAGCGCTCCATATTGCTAGGCACTAATAACTTGTACAGTGAGACAGCTGCTGCCATTTTGTGGTCTGTTAGATGCAGTTCGTTTTTTACTCTGACGTGTTGTAATTTTCAAGACCTTTACCATAAGATCTCGTGGTCTTACTGGTAAGATATCTGGTTATTCTTTGGTATTCATTACTATCTTGTATAATATGCCTTTCGCAGTTACTATTTATTAATACTTATTTCTTGTTAATCCTATCATAACAATCTAAGATTTCTAACGTGCCCTATCTGGGCAAGTTGAATGTGGCAAGTTATCGAACTCGTCATCTTGTCCCTAGAGCCTTTTAGTGTTTTCTTTTTGTGTTTTAATGTATTTTTTGTAATTTTCATACTACATGATTCCCAAACTATTGCTTAAAGCGCATCAGTGAAAAAACTTGACAGTCACGGGGCAATGTGCAAGCGTCTTAACAAGCTCATCTATGAAAGAAATGTTAGTTCAGAAAGAAGCACTAAAGGTGGCACAAGAAATATTAAAGCACCAAACGAGGGGCTCGAATTTCAGAAAAAGGGGTTGTTAAGAAAAAGAAACTTGATTCTCGTACAAAAAGGATGAAGTCCGAACTTCTGACACCCATGTCGTCGGCTCAGACTTCCAAAGAAAGTACAGTGCAGTGTCCTGCTTGTAATGAGAACTTCGTTGATCCTCCATTAGAAGAATGGATACACTGTTGCAAATGCCACGCATGGAGGCACGATAACTGCTCAAACTTTGAAGGAGGAATACTTTTTTGTGACTTTTCTTAAGGAAAGCTACTCATTTTGAGTTGTACTTATTTATTATGATAATGTTCTACAATGTAAACATTTAATCACTATTATTCAATTGAAAATACTAACAATGTATGAAATAATTACTGTACAGTGTTATTCCTTCTAACAGTAGTAATATATTCGACTTTTATCAAACTTGTCATCTTGTCCACGATCAAATTCATCTTTTCCCGGTATCGGAGTAAGATGACATTTATGTATACCTATTTAAAAATGGGAAAATAATGTTGATAATATTAAAATAAAAATATATCCAAATTTGTATAACACAACAAAAAGTCGTTCTAGTGATGCGTGCAAAGATAAAGAAATTACCTCAAAAATGAATTAATTAAAAGTGGTTAATTCATAACATCGTCAACTTGCCCCGGTCCCCGCTATGTAGTTTACCCGTTCTCCCACGTGCAGTTGCGGGTTGATGATTCCATTTTATATTTGCGGTCTTTATAAACAGGAATTAGAAGATATTGACAGACAAGACAAAAATCTCACTGAGATTATATAGAGAAATAAAAACAACCTGGGGGAGGGAACGATATATAGATATATGTAATAAGTTAGGGCGAGAAGGTTTTGCTTGGGCGAGAACAGGAGTGAGAAACTTGAAAGGTATAGGTCAAGAGAGGGAGCTAGATAAATGTCCATTGTGTGAAGAAGAGAATGCAGATTTCCATTGTATATTATATTGTAGTGAAACAAAGACATGGAGAGAGCAGGCTTGGCTACGTAAATGGGACAATTTGGGGGGTGAAGTAGTAATTAGAAAAATTCGGTCAGTAAAAGGGGAAAAGAACAGGAGAAATATAGGGAATTATTTAGGGAAAGTTAAAGAGAGATTGCTAAGTACAATTAAGAGAAAAATCTAGAGTGGGGTAAGTGAAATGGCAAAATCTGTAAAAAGGAGTGGAGGACCTCCAATACACAAAAACCTAGGTTTAGGTGTATGGGGACCGAATTATTAATCAATGGTGGGCAACATGATAGGATTTCCAGGATTTAAGAATATATGACATTTTTCAGTACGGATTTTATAATTGTAATCTTGATTTTGTATTTCCATTTGATGTTGTGAAAGGAAATGAGAAATAAATTAAAAATTAAAAACAGGAAAGGAATACCCAGTAATATTCCTTCTCCAGAAATTTTGTTTTGATGAAACATATCACTCCTATCATAACGTATCACAATACAACATAAACAGATAATTATAAACTTATATATACATATATACTTATATGTATATACATATATACATACATATATACTGATAAATGAAAATATTCTAAATGCAACATTTATTTCAGGGAACTTAAACCCAAAATTACTAAGAATATTTTTATTATGTTTCATTATATTGCAGATACTATAGGTTCTCTGCGCACAGACACACGCGAAGGGAGGGAGAGAGATGACGCTAACAAAAACGTTGCTGATAAGCTCTTTTGGTGCATGGCTATTAGCAGTATATTTCAAAACCCCATTACATTTTATGCGTACCTCTGCTGGAGTTTAAAAAAAGACATCTTTTATCACGAACACTACCTGAGAAGTCACATTTTTCTTTACATAAAGCAGAGATATTTCTTTACCTCAATACCACATGCAAGAAACAAGTAATTCATATACCTACGCAGAAAAGCACGCTCTTCATTTCTATCCCATGGTATATTATAGAAGCAGTGGCTTTTTATGCCAGAGAGGAGCAATATTTTTAGTTTAGCGATAATAAAAGCGGCGACAAGAGATGTCTGACGCCACTTTAGTTCACTAGGCGGCCATTCTTCAGATAACTTATGCATAACCGAGCTTTACCAGGGCAATTTCTTCCAAAATATGAACACGTTCGAAATGAACTCTTCCGGGTGTATTACTCAGTTAAAAAACCAAACACTTATCAACGCATATATTGGGAAATGATTTACAGACAATTTTATTTTCTTTACTATGTACTTAAGGTATAGAAAGTACTGTATCACCCTAAAATTTAGCACTCAGATTTCACGGGATATGTATCGAGACCAAAAGATACGTTTAGAAAAAGATATCAGATGTAGCTTTTCCCGTTTGTGTGGGTTATTAAAGGACTTTAGAAAAAGAATAAACTATATGAGATTTTTAACCACTACATAGTTTAATAACCGTTCAGACTGCAACGAGCTTATTGATAAAAGGTGCCCGAATTGTTTCACTTAAGAACTCCTGATAACTTTTAAGTATCCATTCATTCTTATTCAATGTTTCTGTCGACTTGCAAGCTATAAGGTGCGCTAACAAACGAATGACGCTTATGGAATCTGCAACAAACTTCTTAGTTGTAATGCCCTTATTCATTCCTTAGAAGGTATTATTATATTTTATAATTGCCCTGCATTGAATACTAGCAGATATTTATTAATTTGACAGTTCCTTGAGGAGAGAAAATATATTTACATTTTGTATGACTAAACTTTACATTTAATGAACAATGGCTCGAGTAAAATGTCTCTAATTTTAAGAAACTAATTGCTCTAAATCACTTGGATCCTTGTTTGCCATTAAATATTGTATCACATTTAAATGGTTAACATGTTTATAACAGATTTCTCACCGTAAACTTTTATAAAGATTTCTTTCAGGAAGTGAAAAGCAATAGAAAACTTTTCAATTCATTTATTACTAAAATTAATAAAAAGAACATACCAAGAAGTTTAATGGAGTTATAATGAAAAAAAGAAAAATGAGAGGGAAATAACTATTCAGGCTTGAAGAATTTCCACCGTGAAACTGCTTCCCATTCTATACTTTTATACAGGACCCTTCGTCTTTTTGCAGCTCATCAATTGTATTTTCTCTCCCCAACAAATTTCTACTTAAAAAATCCTTGCTACTTACTTCTGCTTTAAATTCCTCCTCCTCTTACACCCTGACGACTTTCAGAACTTTCTTTGCTTTAGTATTTTTACTTCATTACAATTTCCTCCTGCTTCTGGATTAATTATGTTCTTTTTAATATTCGTCTTCTGCCCCTCATTGTTGGAGAACAAGAAATGGCTGTCTAAGTAACTTTAAAAGTCACCCTCCATTTATCTGCTTTATATAGGGGATTTTTCGAATGGAAATTAGATTTCTGCTAATAACCTGAGATACTCAAATTGAGTAAAACAAGGTTTTAAGTCCAGCACTACCTTGGCATTTCAGACAACAGTAATTCAAGGGATAAGCATTCATTAAAGATTTTCCCCCCTTGAGTTAAGAATATGCGCACTTAAAGGTTTTGTCACTAGCTTATTTTCTATATTTTGGTGTAAAGTGCAGAAACACTTCTGATATTTTGGGATTAAAGTTTGATTCTATTAAATGAACAGTAAATATTGTGACAAAAACTCAAAACACGAGACAAGACGAAGTTCACCTGAGACTTCTTTCTCACCAAAATTTTAGCCCAATGTTAACTTAAAATCAACTTCTCTTTTACACATATTCACAGCTTCAACATGTCTTTTTAGAGTGCAACAACTTGTACTGCTAGTAATCTCTGTGAAGTACACAACGGTTTACCTCTCACACGGAGCTGCATGCTGATTCTGAACTTCGATATTCGCTCCTGAACTGCTTCATAGCCGGTTCACACTGTCTGCCCACTCCTCACCACGGAGCTTGAAAATTAACGCAATTTTATAGTGTTCTGTCGACTCCCACAATTCGAATGACCGACTGACTCGTGAACTGCTTCACTACGCCAAACCCTCACCATAAAGCCGCACCCATCTACTGACACTCAAAGCTCAAAACTCACAAACTCTGAAACACACTACACAACTGCTCCTAGGATTCGCATCGACTTTATATCCCTTCGCGTACAAGAGATCGTTCCAGTAGTCGAATATTCTGGAATGAAATTCTGAAACACATCGGATGATATTTTTGTAGTAACAATATAGCTAGCTTTATAACGTCTATAGGATGTTAGCTAGTGGCCGCTCCAGAAGGCCACACCTCTTCTGCCCCATCATCCAATAAACAAGGGCAAATTGCAGATCCGCGATGTGGCTATATATAATTAAAGTAAAACATAATAAGTCAGATCTGTTATAGCGGGATATTGTTTACTTAATCATTGTACAAAACACATACTGCAACTCTTACTTGAACTAGCGAGTTAGACGTCTTCGGATAACCTGAGAATAGGAGAATTTATTGGACATAGGCTGTGGGAATATCACACACACTTTTAAATAGCAGGTCTAGAGCAAGCAATACCGTAACGTGCAAAATTAATTTTGTGCTTAAGTTGTTATATGTATAATAACCTTTTAAAAAAGAAATAGAAAGGCTCTAGGCAGCTTGATACATGACCAAACCCGAGTATGAAACACGGAGTACATAAATCATAGCATTCAATACAGCTAAATGCTACAATCTCAATTAGGTTTTGTGAATACATGTCATTAACAAGTTCTTGTGTCTGGCCAGTGGAGAGAAATAATAATCATTTACCTGGTGTGGTAAAATTTCAAATTGTAATGTGCTTTCGTCGTGAAATGTTCACAACTCGCTGACTGTAATTAATTTTTTCCCTTTCTTGTTGAAGAAAGCAGCAGGAGCTTTATGTACATGAACAGCGCATTCACTTCTTTTTATTTTCTCTTTTTCTTTTAGCGTTAGATGTTTATTTCTCGTTTTCTTAAGCTGTGAGACGAAAGACCAGTGAACTCGGAGGTCACATTATTTCATTTAAAGACGGCGTCACGTTCAAGAGTTTAATACCTTCCACTTCCAAGATCTATTCATTTCAACATTTAACACCACTTGGTACTAAAAATAAGAATTCTTTTTCAGTTAAAAGAGAAAAAATAAAGGAATTTCATAGCGTGTAATTTGAACACAAGGAAAAGAGCTTTGCAGCACAGTTTACTTTGCAAACATTAACTGGAAACCTGGGTTTTAACACATCGAGGATTCTTTAAAGAAGAGATTTTTTTTCAACGCACCTTAATTCAAGAAACGATATCACAAATTGCTATCATATATCGAGGAAAGATGCCTAAGAATAAGGTTAAGATATTGCATTATTTGTGAAAAAGACAGTCTGAATGCGTTGAGGGGTTAAAGTCTGTTTAGTTAATTCGTGTGCACGTCGGCCGACTCCTTTGACGAACCCTTATAATCGTTTTACAACCCCGGCCCCCTTCTCCCAGTCCGTTCTGCAAGGTTGCCACCTTTCTCGATACGTCATGGGTATCGTACGAGGTTTCGTCTAAATAAATTATCTTATGTCCATTACTGCGAAACTTCCTTAGTTTTGACAAATATATATCGCCAAGCTACAATTCTTCTGGATTCCATAATAACTCTTATCTTATTCAAAGTGCGGTATTTGAAAATCAGCTCCTTTAGGAGACCGCGCAAAGTGCAGTGCCCATAAGGAAAATCACAAATTTCTTGCAAATGTGCAACCAATTCGTGTAAGGTGGGCGCTCTCCCTTTTGCAGAGAATCTATAAATTTCTCGGCGAATTAAATCGTATGTGAAATTATCTACTTTAGAGAAACGTTTCCTTTTGTTTTCACACTTGATCAGCGTCTTTGGTATTCCTTTCGTCACAGTTTTTCTTACTGTATTTCTGAGAAAACCCAGAATTTATCATCAGGTTCATTGCACGACCCCTTTCAAGATTATTTTTCAGCAAATACACTCCTGGAAATGGAAATAAGAACACGTTGACGCCGGTGTGTCAGACCCACCATACTTGCTCCGGACACTGCGAGAGGGCTGTACAAGCAATGATCACATGCACGGCACAGCGGACACACCAGGAACCGCGGTGTTGGCCGTCGAATGGCGCTAGCAGCGCAGCATTTGGGCACCGCCGCCGTCAGTGTCAGCCAGTTTGCCATGGCATACGGAGCTCCATCGCAATCTTTAACACTGGTAGCATGCCGCGACAGCGTGGACGTGAACCGTATGTGCAGATGACGGACTTTTAGCGAGGGCGTATAGTGGGCATGCGGGAGGCCGGGTGGACGTACCGCCGAATTGCTCAACACGTGGGGCGTGAGGTCTCCACAGTACATCGATGTTGTCGCCGGTGGTCGGCGGAAGGTGCACATGCCCGTCGACCTGGGACCGGACCGCAGCGACGCACGGATGCACGCCAAGACCGTCGGATCCTACGCAGTGCCGTAGGGGACCGCACCGCCACTTCCCAGCAAATTAGGGACACTGTTGCTCCTGGGGTATCGGCGAGGACCATTCGCAACCGTCTCCATGAAGCTGGGCTACGGTCCCGCGCACCGTTAGGCCGTCTTCCGCTCACGCCCCAACATCGTGCAGCCCGCCTCCAGTGGTGTCGCGACAGGGGTGAATGGAGGGACGAATGGAGACGTGTCGTCTTCGGCGATGAGAGTAGCTTCTGCCTTGGTACTAATGATGGTCGTATGCGTGTTTGGCGTCGTGCAGGTGAGCGTCACAATCAGGACTGCATACGACCGAGGCATACAGGGCCAACACCCGGCATCATGGTGTGGGGAGCGACCTCCTACACTGGCCGTATACCTCTGGTGATCGTCGAGGGGACACTGAATAGTGCACGGTACAGGCAAACCGTCATCGAATCCATCGTTCTACCATTCCTAGACCGGCAAGGGAACTTGCTGTTCCAACAGCACAATGCACGTCCGCATGTATCCCGTGCAACCCAACGTGCTCTAGAAGGTGTAAGTCAACTACCCTGGCCAGCAAGATCTCCGGATCTGTCCCCCATTGAGCATGTTTGGGACTGGATGAAACGTCGTCTCACGCGGTCTGCACGTCCAGCACGAACGCTGGTCCAACTGAGGCGCCAGCTGGAAATGACATGGCAAGCCGTTCCATAGGACTACATCCAGCATCTCTACGATCGTCTCCATGGGAGAATAGCAGCCTGCATTGCTGCGAAAGGTGGATATATACGGTAGTAGTGCCGACATTGTGTATGCTCTGTTGCCTGTGTCTATGTGCCTATGGTTCTGTCAGTGTAATCATGTGATGTATCTGACCCCAGGAATGCGTCAATAAAGTTTCCCTTCCTGGGACAATGAATTCACGGTGTTCTTATTTCAATTTCCAGGAGTGTATTTATATGTGTTCAAAACAAGCGCTTGAATTTGCTTAGGAACAGTTCCCGTTATAACTTTGTTTTTGAGGCTTTTCCAGTAACATAACTCGGTCCAGTTATTCACACTATTGTCTTCACTTTGATTATTTTCACTTTACTGAAAGTTATCTACTACTTCATTTGCATTTACCACTGCATTTACCTCCCACGGTCTCCACATCGTGACATACAACGAATTTCTGCACGTAATGAAACAGATCAACTGGAAGTTGGAACTTTGGCAACTGAGACGAACGTGGAGTAAACAAGCGACTGTCATTTCAAGAAAATCAGGGTTGCTATTGGTCCTCAACGACAGTGTTCTGTTTCTGAAGTGTGGAGATAGATTTATGACTCCGAACTGCACATGCGTTAACTAAACAGACTTTAACTTCGAATCCAGTCTTTCGAAAGGATCCGAAAGTGCGACCGGCGAAGATGGAGTCGCCGATCGGCGTCCTCTCCAGATGATTCCTCAGATGTTGACGGACTTTTGTGCTGGCTAGCTTTCCTTTCACTGGTCTTACTATTTTCCTTGAGGAAGTCAGTTTTGTCATACGGGGTCTTAAATTTCCTTGGTGATAAATTATATATTACCGGTTCACATGTTCTTGAAGTAGATGCTTTCGGCGGTGACTTGGCTGAATCCTTCTTCTTAGGACTGGACTTGGTCGGCGCGCTCACTGTTGTTCGTGCTGGTGTTTGTTGCTTTGGCTGTGATCTTGGTGTAATTGATCTTTCAGATATTACTGCCTCGTTTATGCCGCTGGTTTGTGCTGCGATTTCACGTCTAGGTACCGGCTTAGCTGCAACTGCACTATAAGTAACAGTCCTAGGTACAGAAGGCTGACGAATACGCAAGTTTCCGGGCTTCCAAGAAGGACACTTCTCTCTTACCGGATTTCTTGGAACGCCTTTTCCTCCATAAAACGCCAAACCCGGGTTAGCCAATTCCCGCACCTACCGCAGTAGGCCCCCTGGGGAAGTAACTGATGGAAAAAAGATACCGAAAGCTTACCCTGAATTTTGTTTATTACACTGCTAAAGGTTTTCATGATTTGAAACTTAAGATCACTAAAGCACTATTTTTCGATGTTTTAACAGTCCAACAGGCAACTGTTTTTAAGAGCGTGTATTTAATATATATATATATATGTGTGTGTGTGTGTGTGTGTGTGTGTGTGTGTGTGTGTGTGTGTGTGTGTGTGTGTGTGTGTGTGTGTGTGTGTGTGTGTGTGTGTGTGTGTGTATGTTTGAACATGAAACGTTTTCTTGTGATTAAAAAATAAGAATAATGTCCTTAAGATTAAGAATGTATATTTAAATCACCATTTGAATAATTTAACTTCAATGTGGACTTAATATACTATCACCACTCTTCTTGGGATTGTGCTGTGCAACCAACCCGTGATGTAAGGTCACTCTTCAACTTTCTCCGGGATAAAGAAAAATATGGCGCATGTGCATCTACTCTCTTTGTTGTCCCAAAACCCAATTTTGCTGAAAATGTGTTCCAGAATGTTTCCATGAAAGCTTTTAACTTTTGCAACTGTTAGTTCCAGCCATCACCAATTTTCTGTTCTTTTCTCTTTTTCATCCCCAATGTCGTTTCGCATCGGAGCGCATCTCTTGCACAGACTACAAAATGTTATTTCGCTTCGCTGAAGTCTGCTTCTTCTTCATTTTTCCTGTGTCTTTTTTATTTTCGTTTCTCTCCCCTAAAGTACCTTGTCCTACGTGAAAGAAGAGTCGTGAAATCAGAGCAGCAACGTAATGATGCAAAATGCTCTGTCCATACTCTATAGTTACACAACGTTGTTAGCAACTTAAAGACGATGTTGTACTGAAAAATGTGACGTGTACCATTGCTAGAAACTATCTGCTATCCATAGCGATTTAATAGGTTGGCTCACAAGTTATGGCAGGTGTTTTTAACTGAAAGTTCGTGTGCAAAATAAAAATCTTTTGATTTTTGCATGCCAAAGTATGAGATATCGAAAATGCTATTGCTGTCGAATTGACATTGAATTTTACTGACCTAAACAGAAAATAGAAAGCAGTATATAACACCCAAAAACTAAACACACTATTTGTATAGCACATAGACACGTAATTCTCCATCACGCTTTACCAAAACATTATATTTTACACACAAAATGTCTATTTAGAAAACCCATAGCTAATAAGTCAATTAATTATTGTTAAACATTTAATGGGGTCATTAGAAACACGGCTATTCTGTTTCCATTTCCTATTACTGGCATAAATATATGTAATGGTCAGGAAATAACCTTTTTACAATTTCATGAAACAAAATGGGTACAGAGACCAGTTAGAAATTTATATCCAAATGCGTTAACCTTTTGTTTGTACCAGCTCTGAGAAACAAACACAAGCAAATGACAGTTTCATGTCTAGTGTTTATAATTTAATACAGCGGTATAGTAAATAAAAGGGGGAGTCATATTTAGCATTCTGAAATAAGAAATGTATAATTTTGATTTTTACATGAAGCATTTTATAGCATTTATAAATTTGTAATTTAACACTTTATAGCATTTAAAAAAGTTTAATTTGCGTTAACTTTTTTTAAATGATGAATATTAGCATTATTTATTTGAGATCTGGCTGTCCCTGTAGCTCAATCGGTAGAGCACCTGCCTGCCGTGCTATGGGTCCCAGGTTCGATTCTCGGATGGGGATTTTTGTCCGACCAAGATAATACTCCATCTTCCCCAGAGACTAGAAATATGAATGCGAGTCCGAATGTGTGCAAGATCTAATGACTAAAACCCAACGAATACGAGTTAACGCCTTCGATATGTTCCAAAGGAGAACGGCCGCCGATATGACCATTACAGTTAAAGGCGGGGTATAAATCGTACAAAAATAGATAATATAGGAGTTCTAAAACATATTTCTGGAGTGTTATTAATGACAATGAGTTAAAAGTGTATAAAATATCAATTTATTTTAAATTATTATAGGTTAAAGAAATACGCAGAAATATAGAAATACATATTAATACATCCAGCATCGCTTGTAAATGGACAACTTCACTAATATAATTTGTACATGTGAAAATAAATGTTTTATAGGAATTAGATCATCATTTTGCCATGGAAAGAAGTATATAAATTTCCTTAAAGAAATAATATAATTCCTCCACCGAGACCCCGCCCGGAGGTCTTACAGTCACAGGGACGAGAGCAGCCGAGGAATATCCAGAACCTGACTGCAAGATCATCAAAAAGGTGAGAATCATATTATCATCTCACCATCCACAGGTAGCATGTCTGCCCGAGGTTCAAGAGGTCCAGAGTTCGAATCTCGGTCAGGGTGAGTTACCTGGATAAGGGGTTTTCCGGGGTTTTCCCTTATCCTGGAAGACGAATGTCGGGTAGCTATAAGCTCCAAGGACCACGGGTTCATTTGAGCATCATTTCACCAATTTCGTTCATCGTCAGATATAACTTAACGTTGGAGGACGTAAATTACAAGTAACATCCACATCCCTTCGCCAGCTTTTCCCCCACACATATGCAACGAACTATTGCAAATTGATGATAGAAGGATCGCTTAAAGGAACGTAACACATCTATTTTAAGGTAAATTAATTGTTCTTTCACACTAGCCATGTGTAGGACGCACTATGAAAAGATAGAGCCAGACTGAAAAATTCAATGCCATAGCCTGGATTTGAACCACGGATCTTCACGGATCTGAATTTTTCAGTCTGACTCTACCCTTTCATAGTGCGTCCTACACACGGCTAGTGTGAAAGAACAATTACTTTCCATCAATTGTACCTAATAGTGGTCCGAACTATAAAGCCCGGGCCTTAAGTACTTACAGCATAGTAAGTCGCCATTAAGGTAGGTGTCTCATGTGTTTATGAGAACTCCTAGTGGTTTACCGGGAAAAACACGAGTCAGTTGGAGAATTCAATGTCATGTTGGCGTCTTGGCCATAGTAGCTCAAATGGTTAGAGCTGCTGGACGGAAACCAGAAGATCCGTGGTTCAAATCCCTGCTATGGCATTGAATTTTTCAGTCTGGCTCTACCCTTACATCTATTTTAAGACTGTTCAAATTAATTCTGTACACTCTTTACCCCTTTAACGATATCATTTCTCGTATTTTACCAACCAAATGGAGGGTAATAATAACAATATATCAACCATCACGTATTATCCTTTGATGTGCATTTATTACTGGCTGTAATATACTGTCCTCTGCAGAGCAGTTTGGGACAGACATTCTCAGGAGTCTTTCCTTGTTGAATACAGAACTCAATAAATCAATGACTCCAGCAGGTAGGATCTTTTGCTTGCCTTCTATTGAACTGTATCTGCCACAGAATCTCATGTAAAAGTGGCTCTTCCACATCTTTTGAAGCCACACCCCGGAAAGGGAAAAAGGGGAAAAAAGGACATTATATATTGACGATGCCACGAACTCTATAAGGTCATCACAAGGAAGAACCTTCTCTTGTAGGACTAATGCAAGTTATCATTCGTTTTGCTTTTTCTTTCCTCGTATGATACCATAAATAAATACTCGCAATTAAAGACAATCTATGATATACTGTTAACATTTATGTTTAATGAAATCTTCAGGAAAGGTATTTAGCCGGTAATTTAGATACTTGTTTGTTGGAATTTGCGTTTGCATATTTCCAGAACGTTATCTTGCAAGTGTCAATTTGTCTTTTTAATCATTGCAAGGCAAACTGTGGTGTAATTGATTCATTTTCCAGTTTGGCTGCAAAAGTAAATCTCACATTTTGTTTATTCCCTTATCATTTTAGGTTTTTCACGTTTTATTCTGGCAACACTGTCCTTCAGGCTATAAATATATTTTCCATGTTGTAACTTGTCTTAAAAACTTCGCCTAAACATCAGATACATTTAACAATAATTGCCTTCAAGTTACTGAGCCTGTGGATAAAATAACCATCAAATAACAAGTGAAATACGGTACATATATCTCTGCCGTCAAGTATTCGGGTTCTCAAAGATTTCAGCTTCTCATTCTAGGGGCACCGCATTCTCTGCTCTGTACACTTTAGTAAAATGACTGCCAGAGTGAATAAACCGTTTCAAAATTTAAAAGGAGTACAATGTAAGGTTAAATTAATCATAAACGAACGCACAATAAACTTTCCTAAAGCTATAAGTAGTGGTATCACGTCGTTAAAGGAGACGCATAAATAAAGCAACGAAAAAAAAAAAAAAAAAACCAACAGGAAAATACAAATACGCAGATTTATAATAGGTTAAGATTTCCAAAAAAGGAGTTTTTTTATCATTTTGTATTTTGCTGTATTATATCGACAGAAAGCATCCCTTTGTTTAACAGGCCCACCTTATTTACGAGGGCTGTTCAATAAAAAATGATCATAATTTTTTACGATCACAATTTTTCGCACTAAAATTCAATCTTATTATATTATGTTAGCTTAATGTGAAACAAACACGCCGTAGTAGTTTCATTGTTAATACTTATGGTTCCCGCCTATGAGAACTAGGCAAGTTCAGACATGTTGAGTATCGCCTACCGCTGCAATGGAGGTAACATGCAGTTAAAGTTGATGATAGAGGAAGATCCGGAGTTTCTTTCAATCGTAATGAAATTGATGAAACTGGGCTACATCATTTTAATCCTGAGAGCAAACAGCAAAGCTCAGTGTGGAAATATCCTTCATCACCAACCCTCAAAAAACAAAAGTGGTTGCTTCTGCTGGGAAAGTTTGGTCATCTCATTCTTTGATATTCATGGAATGGTTTATCAGCATGTCGTACCTGCACACACATCAGTAACTGGACAATACAACAGGAATGTCCTGAATACATTGAAAGTCCATATCACATTTCCGTGAAGCAGGCTGGATGCTGCACCACGATAATTAGCGGCCGCATATTGCCAATGTTGTTGCTGAATATCTTGCAAAAATCAACGTGAAGTACATCCCCCAGCCTCCCTATAGTCCGGATTTAGCCCCATGTGACTTTTTTTCTATTTCCTAACTTGAAGAAACGCCTTCGTGGGAGGCATTATCCATCATCAGAAGCAGTGGTGAAGGCTGCGGAGGCGATTTTGAAGGATCTCTCAAAAATGGTTTCCAGCATGTCTTTGAAGACCGGCAGAAACTCTGGGACAAGTGCATCGCATTCAGGGGAGACTATTTTGAGAAGGGCCATCAAAATTATGAGGATGAGGAAAGGTACGATGTCAAAAAAAATTGTGATAATTCTTTATTGAACAGCCCTAGAAATGAAAATAAACTGAGAGAAACGCGCTCCGTATCCCAACCTTCTGGAATTAAAAGGGAATGTATACTTTTATTAATTTATATCCCAAAAGCAGATATGCTGTTGATGTCTTTTGTAGTACAGTATTAGTACATAAAGTGTTTTTTTTTTTTTTTTTTTTTTTTAAATTTCTGCAATACCTGAGGGGATTTAGTATTTATTGGAAATTAGAAACGAATATCTTGGAAATGTTTAATGCTACAAACAAATTTGAATGAGATCTAAATTTTTTCCCGGAATATGTTAATGGATAACGATACAAAAATTATTTTGAATGACGTAACTCACAGGATAATTGTATAAAACTCATTTGAATAACAATAAAATATGTTAAACATACATTGTTCTAACTAGAATAGTTGGTGCAGTTTTTTTTTAGAAAAAAATAACTACTTTTTTGTACAAAGGGATAGTTTGTTAGGATTTTTCTGAAATTATGAGGATCTTCGGATGATGCTGAACTCCAGGCACGTTTGGTATTTATTCTATTTTTTTATTTTTGAGTTATCTATGTGTTTGAAAGAAGACAGGTACAGAAACATCATGTAAATTCCTTTTGTTCCAAGAGACCTCGAAAGATGCATTTGGAGTCAAATATTGATATAGAATGTAAGTGTTAGAGAACACAGATAAGTGTTAGAGAAAATAGTATATATTTAAAATGAAGATGTCCGTAGCCTTACTCCTGCGTGTAAGGGAAAATGCCTGTAATATTCTATATTTAATATTACTGTAAAATACACCTGCGCACATGTTTCAGAGAGGTTAAGAGCTGAGAGGAAATCTATAAAGATTAAAGTTCTTACAATTTTCTCATTTTGGGAGCATAGTTGCGTTATACTTGAGTTGAAAGCTGGCATAGTGCAATGGGAAACGTGAAGTAGCATAGAGCAAGCGCACAATATGGGTATTTTAACGTCAAGAGTTGAAAATAAAGCGAGTGGATCCTTCAAAGTAGGAAAAAGTTTTAAGTAAAACAGAAATATAAGACCGTGAAAAGCTGTATAAAAGACGTAATATGACTGTTTTAACAGTCGAGAACTGAAATAAAAGACCGCAATTCAGAGAGAAAAGAATAAATCGAACGGTAAAAGCTATTAATGTAATAAGTTGCATGTTCCTTCAAGAAAGTGAAGGTAAGGGGAATGAAGTCTCTGTATAAGGATAAGCAAATTGTGTGAAGAGCTGGAATTCTAATATTTCAGATAAAAAAGGATAGCTGGATCTTCTCTGTCACTTTAGGAAACAAGAGAATGGGCTGGCGATAAGAACTCCCATTTCAACGCATCTCACTTTTTTTTTCCTTCCTCTTGCTCGCGTCATCCCATTTCCCCCCATCACTCTACCCTTTGCTTTTCCTTTCACAGTTTCTTAATTCGATTAGCGTCTTGTTCTGAGAGGAGAAGACGACAAGATGAAGAAAAGTCTCGGCTAGACATAATCACATCCGACTCCATAGGCCGTGCACTTCACTGACAGAGGGACAGCCAAAGCCACTAATGCGCTCTGGAATTTATTATATCCTCCACATCACGTCGTCGAACGATGGCTACTTCAATCCCACTCAAGAGACTCCTGCAAGTTTGATGCTATATAATCCGATTTTATGCCCTTACCCTTTATTACAGAAGAATACATAGAGCAAAAGTTAAAGATGAAGTTGTCATAACGTGTTCAAACAGCGGTCTACTGACGCTCACTTTGGAAGTTGCTTAAGCAGCTATTCGTGCGAAAAATATAATATTGAGATGTGATCCGAAATAGATTTTGAATTTCTATCAATAAAACTTAAGGGCAGATTGAAGATATACATGGAAGTATCTTAAACATGTTTTAATCAAATCGTTAAGAGGCTTTCTTCAGAAAATTTAACACAGCCATCTAAGGGTAGTTTGAGGTAACATATTTTGAAGATCTTCAAGTTTTTAAATGCCAAGTCCAGTTTTTTTATTTATACTATTTAAATAGGTAAAAGACAAAAAAATATTTTCTCAAAATGGTTAATTCAGGGTCTTTAAACATGTTTTTTTTTCTCTCGATAAATTTAGGTTATTAATTTTTAGGTCGAGCACTTATCTAGTATAGACAGTGACAGAGAAAGTAAAAATCGTCTACCTGCGAACTTTGGTAAAAGAATAACGTCACTAGAAAGACATCCGTCATAATTTGAATCATTATGAATACTATACTCTCAGCTTTTCTACTATCTTGCTGGCAAATAACTTTCTCCTTGACATATTTTTCCTTTCTCCCTCGCATTGTTCCTTTCTCCTGTACACTTTAATTTTATTAAATTTTTACAGTTGCGCTCCTTCACATTTTAACACCCTCCCCCGCGGTCACTTTTCTTTGAAGTACTTTTCTATTCTCATTAAATCCCAATGGCATAGTCGAAATGTCTTACACAATCCTATTTTCATCTACACGTTCACCAAATCTGAGCATAGAATAAACATAGATGCATTGTAAATTAAACGCCTAAGGTCACCATTGTAATTTTAGCTTTTGATTATTACTAAAAATACATTTAATAAGGGGCGTCCAGAAATTAAGTTCTGTTTCAATTTATTTCCGCTGCAGCGCAGCGATCGCAGTTCCGCACATGTGCGGTAGACGCTCTGTATCAAGGAGAAGAAACGTGCGCCATTGTGAGATCGCTGTCAGCCACGTACGCTTTGTTGTGCTTGTTTACACTGTCAGTGTTGATTGAAAATTCCGCCAATTGTGAAATCAGATCTGATTCGTTTTCTGAATGCTAGGAAAGTGAAACCAATTGAAATTTATCGGCAAATTTGCGATGTCAAAAGAAGTTGTGTTTCTTCACGACAACGCACGACCACATACTGCAAATGCGACCAAAAACATCCTACAGGGATTTGGTTGGTACGTGTTTGACCACACTCCGTACAACCCTGACCTCGCTCCTAGCGACTTTCATCTGTTGTTGCATCTCAAATCTTTCCTTGGCGGTCAACACTTCAACAATGACGAAGAGCCGAAAGAAAATGTTTCCAACTGGTTGAAGACACAGGCGGCAAACTTCTATGAAGAAGGTATACAAAAACTTGTGCCTCGCTATGACAAATGCCTGCAAATTTTCCGCAGTTATGTGGAAAATCAGTTTAAGAATTGTAGAATTTTGTGCAATAAATTATTTCTCTTTATCTGTACACAACTTAATTTTATTACCAAACAGAACTTACTTTCTGGAGGTACCTCGTAATTTTTCCCCTATTAAACACAAAATTAGTAATAGGCTCCTTCTACATTCCTCACATAAATACCAGGGTGATAGCACCTAAAATATGTTATTTTGAAACGCAAATAATGAATAAAGAAGAGATATTGCAATTAAAAATATATTACACTGACCTTCAAAGGCCAACTGATTGGTATATGTAGAGAACACATAAATCACTGTCCTTATATTTTTATAAACAAATATAATGTATTTCATATTGTGTTTCGAGATTCAGATTTGTGATTTGGAGGTAGTTATTTTCAAAATCTTTGCTTTGACTGTCAAGCTGGATGATCTAGTTCATTGAAGGCAAACGCTGCCAATCGATATCATTAGCTCCATTAATGGAATAGATCAACCTGGTCAGTTAAGCAAACAAGCTTCCAACATTACATGTACGTAGACAGCAAACTTGATTCTCCAAATGATTTGTTACTTTAGGCAACAGAAACTCATGTTTCCGAAGCACACTGCTAATACAACTATTGCATTTAGTGCTAAAGAACACGAAAACAAGTAAATGAACTCTGTCTGTGGATATGCATGCAGGCACAATCTTTAGTAATTGGGGAATGAGTTTGTTTCACTGTAAACCTATGCACAATCCGTGATTTTCTGTTGTTTATAATCTGTGCTAAATATAAAATTATATGCATTAATGATATTTCTTTGGGATAAAACTCCTAATTTAAACCAGTAAATGACATAACTTACAAAAATTGCAATATGATGAAATTTTACAATTTAAGTTCTTAAAGATATTAATTGCATTTGCTGCAAATATATCTCAACTGTCAATAATTCGTATCAAACATATTTTTCTTTAAATGCCTATACATAAAGGCACGTTTCTATGAACCTCAAAGACTATTATTTCGGTCATGCACTGTGAATATTTACATTGAATTACAATTATACAAGAAGCATTATATTTCTGGTTAAAAGATATGGACAAGTAAGAAAATTTAAAAATTTATGGTGCAAGAAAACAAAATATGATAGAAATTTTTGGTGAACTGAGGGTGATTATGTTACTTTAAGTTGATTATGTAGTAACGTGACATAAATACCGTTCTATGTGAGTATAGTATTCTAAGTATCAAAAGCAAAGAACTTAATATAGTACTTACCATGGGGAAGCAATTGCTAGTAAATATTAACTGTCATAAACACGTGTTGTTGCAAGAAGTGGATGTCATCTAATAAAGTAATTAAAAAGAATACGATGCAGTTGTACATAAGGTGAATGTTATTAGAAAGGGTACAGCCAGATTGAAACATTCAATGTCATAGCCGGGATTTGAACCACGGATCTTCTGGTCTCCGTCCAGCCGCTCTAAACCATTGAGCTACTATGGCCAACGTGTCAACATGGCATTAAATTCTCCAACTGACTCGTGTAGTACTCGTGTACTTACAGCATAGTAAGTCGCCATTAAGGTAGTTGTCTCATATGTTTATAAGAACTCCTAGTGGTTTACCGGGAAAAGCACAAGTACACTACCGATCCGTTTTGTTTTGAGTTGCTCAGTAAGAATCTTTAGCACCCAACGTGAGTAAAGTTTACGATATTTCAGTTTTTCGGTAACAATTTCATGAACTAGTGTACGTGAGATTTGGGGGGAATTTCATAGCGAGAGCACTAATTGTAAACTTGCTGTTTTCCTGGATCTTGTCATCAATCGCGTGAACCAGTTCTTCATCGTGCACTTCACTACGTCCTTCATTAAACTGTCGGACCCATATTCTCACCATTGTATCACTCATCGCATTTTGTCCGTAAACATCGCAAATTTACCGATAAATTTCAATTGGTCTCGCTTTCCTAGCATTCAGAAAACGAATCACAGATCTGACTTTACAAGTGGCGGGATTTTCAATCAACAACGACATTGTAAATAAGTACAACAAAGCGATCTCACAATGGCGCACGTTTCTTCTCATTGACACAGAGCGTCTACCGCGCATGTGCGGCACTGTGATCGCAGCGCTGCAGCGGAGATAAATTGAAACAGAACTTACTTTCTGGACGCCTCTTGTACTTACCCAGCACCTTTAATGGGTATTATTTCAGCGTTTATTTCTGTTTCAGTAGACTAGGTACAACGATAATTTTGGTAGGCACATTTGCTGGAACCGCTCTATTATAGTCGCACTGTTCGAACGGTTACCGTGGATTTATCTTAGGTAATAGGTACCTCTCTGTTAACGCACGGATTACTCCACGTGGAGTGAACATATATCTGTCATTTGTGATTTCTGCGTATTCCGTTGGTCGAAGTGATGCGTTCATTGGTGCTTAGCATAAGACCAGGAGGCCTGTCAGTGCCACTCTCACCCTTATAAGAATAATCAGTGCGTTATCTGAGGGGTTTCTGTTAACAAATATAAATCCATGGTAACCGTTCCAGCAGCGCGACTATACAACATAAAGTGGTTTTGAAATGTACGTATTACTGTCCGTCTCTGTGTTGCGAGAGTGGACTCAGTTTCAAGGTTTCAAGACTTCGAATCTCAATTAGGGTGAGTTACCTCGATAAGGCTTCTTTCTGGTGTTGTCTCTCATCCTAAGCAGGCAAAAATAAATATCAGATAACTAGCCCGGGCACATTCAGCACCATTGCTCCATTTCGTTCAGTCACATCCAATATGATCTGTCCGTTTAAATTAATAATCAAATGAAGCAAGAGCATATGACAGCCCGATAGCTCGAAATCGCTCTAAAGTGTATTACTAGGTCTCACATTCTGCAACAAACTTTGCTCTATTCCAATATGTAGAACTTTACTTCATTCTACAACCAGGACAGAAACAATCCGTTAAAGTGCGCCACAGTTTCGTTTGTGCGTGGCAACGGATAACATGACTCCCCCATTTTATTTGCTGTGTTGAGCATCCATTTCTCTAATTCCTACAAAGCTGTAAGGGTATAGAATACGATGTGGGGCACAAAAAGCATGGTGGACATGAATAAAACCTCTGCTGGAGAGTTCTGAGCTTTATCAGTGCAGCTATATACATTTCCGAACTTCTCCCCCCATTCAGTACACTCTCACAGAGTAGGCCACGTTTTGCACACAATGGAAGGTTAAGAAACTTTTCATTGTCAACGTAAGAGTGAGCAAGCAAATTTGCTACATAAAAACAAAACCTCTCCATAGGAATTCTCCGGAGGGAAAATGGACGGACCGCATTCAGAAAACGTTCCTCTTCTACAAGAAAGTTTAATCCCGGAAATGGATCCCCGGTCGATGTGCATTTGTTTCTCTGCCTTATCGGTTCTTGGGATCGCTGTTTCCCAAGACCTACTCTAATGCGCCTGTTACCAACTTTGCTAATGAAACTCCTTTACTTACCATGATTATGGAATAGCTTTAACCTTATCTAGGTAAAGATCAACTGTTTGCACGTGTGGTCTTATAACGAGCCACCTTAACCGTAAATATCAGTGCTTATCACTGCAAAAACACTGCGAATATTCCCTTTTTGCTCTAAGGGATTGGATGTAAGGGCATACAGAGTAATAGGAGGAAGCATATGGGCTTATATTCTGGGAGGAGGAAATAGTGCACAAAATTGGCAACGTTATCGCACGGTTCATTGTTATTCTGCTGATTTATCGTTTACCATTCGGCGAAAATACTACCGAACAACAATTTACAAGGAGTGCTTTATTCTAACTATAAGATATTACCAAAAACATAACGCGTTAAAAGAATCAATCGCGTCACTTACTCTACTTATTCACTAACTCCTAAGCTTATTCTTTCATCTGCTTCATATTTAACAGATAACCTACACATTTGAAGAAATTGTCTTAGTGTACATTTCCTGATAGGTTCAAAGGTATTAGTAGAATACGGTAGTAGCCCGCATCAGTAGCTTAGATGGTAGCGTGTCTGCATCACGTTCAAGAGGTCCCGAGTTCGGATCTCGGTCAGGGTGAGTTACCTGGATAAGGTTTTTTCAGGGTTTTCCCTTCTGCTGAAAGATGAATGTTGGCAATTCTAAGCTCTATGGACCTTGGCTCATTTGAGCATTATTTCAGCCATTCCATTCATCGTCCGATATGACTTAACGTTGGAGGACGCAAAAATTAAAAAAAGAAAAGAAATTGTGGTAGTCGAATTCTTGAAGTAATTGTTTCTATTTGACGCTTTCAAACTCCGTTCTTTCTGTTTGCATGGTCAAGATATATATAAGGTCAAGTCATATCAGATGACGAATGAAATGGGTGAAATGATGCTCAAATGAGCCCGGGGTCCATAGAGTATAGAGTTACCTAGCATTCATTTTTAAGGAAAACGCCGGAAAACCCGTATCCAGATAAGTCATCCTGACAGTAACCCAATAACTACGAGTATCTCAGAAATACATGGCTAAGTTAAACTTCTTGTGCACTTCAGGGATCAGACATTACACGTGTTCCGTCTTCGCATTCTTTCTATTCCCATCTTTTTCTAGGAACGTAAATGTCTTATTTCCCAACTGGTTTGAATTTATTAACTGAAACAGGTATCTTTGCGGTTCATGTGCTCTTTCCATTTGTTGTTATTCTCTTCGAGTTTGTTGTTTAAATTACAAATGTTAACTTCTTCTCTAATTGTTTCATTTCTATGTCCAGACAAGTATATCATTTAATTCTTAAAAGTCTTATTTCTACTGTCTGAATTTTCTGTTTGTCGTTTTCGTTTAAAGTCCGGAAAGACGTCCTCATTAGTCCTGAAAGACTAAACGTCCAAGGAAAGAGGATCCCGGCAGAGAACACCTGGTCCTCCAAGTTGGAGGTTTTGTTAGGGGCTGGTCCCTCCTCCAGATAAAACGTATTATCTTCGCTAAGTAAACAAAAAAGACAAATTATGTGCTTTAACGAGATCTAAATAGCTGGCGTATTGAGGTTTTGTCTGTCTCTGCTATAGTTATGCAAAAGTCATTCAAGACTTCGAAGGACATTTTCATAACATTTAAGATATGTATTTCATTTGACAGAAAATATCTTAAACATGTGATATTTTAATTAAGATTATTAGAGCCGTTTTGAGGAAACAAAAATTTTCCAAAAGTATTGTATGTCAAGAGTAACTTTAAGTGACCATATTTTCGAGAGTATAAACGAGGTACTTCTAGTATATTTAAAATGTGGCAAGAAATTTTCAAGCTCATAGTTTAAGTCTACACATACGTACACATACGAGATCACTGAGGCTGCGGCAGAGGCAAATCCCATGTGTTACCTCGGCCAAATACCTGGGTGTCCTGTTTGATCGCGGGCTAAACTTCACTCCCCGAGTCAGGGCCAAGGCCGGACTTGGACATGCTGCACTCAGGCAGTTATTCCCCATCTTCAAATAAAAAATTCCCATACACCTCAAACTGCGCCTGTATTGGACGATTATCCCACCCAGGATTCTGTACGGGTGCGAGATCTGGGGATTGGCGGCTCCGACCACCGTCCTCAGACTGCAGTACGTGCAGAACCGGGCATTAAGGATGATCTATGATACTGGACGCAGATTCCCATCTCATATCCTACATGAATATTCCCAAATCTCATACATAGTGGATATGGTAAGAGAGATCTCGAAACCCCCACAACAAAATTTCTACCCATCACAATCAGCTGGTAAGCTCCTTGGGTCGATATGACCACAGAGCTCCACGCAGCGGGAGGAGATATAGACTCCTGAAGGACGCCATGGGCTATTAGCCTATGAGTATTTCTCTCCATCTTTTCAAAACCCCAGGACAAGAAATGCGTCTGGAATCTCTACCCTCACAAAGTTTTCTACCCTTTCTGATCGTTGCACTCTGACCTCTTTGAAGCGGTGAGACCAGGTGAAGGTGACCTTGGGAATACATACCGCAGGCGGCAGCCTAAGCGGCTTAAACCCAACAGATCAGAGAAACCTATGCCCAGACACAAACGCTTGAGACAAACAACTTTCTTCAATGGGATGCAAGGGATAGTGATGTGCATTCCATAACCTCTCCTATCCAAATCCCAACCTCACCTGCCCGTGGTGCAACCTGCTTTTACCAATGAGGCTCTGGGGACCAAGCGTTAGAGGTATAACTACACCAGAAATAGAGAAAATGCTATTTCACCTCTTATGCTGGCCTGTCACGGCGTACAAATGTTCCACAATTGGTGCTTGTGAGAAAAGCCGATGGACTTTGAAACTTCTCCCGGCCAGGTCCGATGGACCCATTAACCAAAGACAGGTGTGGCCCTCCAGACATACTGGGGGTTAAAGTGAGTGGGTGATGTAACCATCATTACAAGCAAAACATTGGTGTCCACTTAAAAACGGTTACATTTATGCTACTTAAAACATGACAAGTCCTTCAGATAAATTTTCCGGAGGTAAAATAGTCCCCCGTTCGGATCTCCGGGTCGGGACATCTGCAGGACGTCAATTACAATATACCCTCAAAATTCTCCAATGGAATATCGACACAGATGGATCTAACTTGGACAACAACTCAGGAGCAGGAATTAAGTGTGCACTGTTCTCATTCTATCAACCAGCAGGATACCACACAACAAATTTTGATGCAGAAGTAACGGCTATTCATATTTCACTCCAACACCTTCTATACAGAATAGATAAATTCAAAAATGCTGTCATACTTTCTGATTCTAAAGCAGCATTATGTGCAATAAGTTCATATAAAATGAGGTCAATCCAAATTACAGAATGTCAAAAAATGATCCAACAACTTCAAAAACTACAGAAAAGAATTATATTACAGTGGATACCTGTACATTGTGGAATTGCTGGAAATGAATCAGCGGATTTTCTTGCCAAAAAAGGTGCAAATTTAATTCAGAACAAAAGTAAAAGCTTACCCTTTACATCCATAAAAATATTAATCAATAGCAAATATAAAAACAAACGAAACTAATCATGTTAACAGCGTCAAAGATAAGAAATGGAACATTTTAATTAAAAATCCAGAAATTATTCCAGAAATCCCACGTAAAGCTGCAGTAGCAAATTTTAGATTACTTACGGAACATGATTATTTGGCCAAACACTTACACAAAATAGGAATTTATACAAGTCCAAATTGTCCTCTGTGCAACAAAGAGGAGGAAATGACTGAAGAACATCTTTTAACCTGTGAAGCCCTACCTGCTGCATCCACTGTACAGAAATATTGGAGAGCAAGAGAGCTAATGGCTTCATTGCCAAAGCCTAGCATTTGAAAACAACATTCTTCTATGCCACCCAGATAAAGTCGCACTAAGCGGCCAGGTGCTGTGGCGAAAACACCCGCATTCAGGTAAACCTGAGTGACCTGATTCTTCTGCTGGTCTGCTTTAAGAAGTTACAACTCAGTAGATGACTGAAATAGGTACGTATTCCGCAAATAGTACAACGTGAAATACAACACATGGAAATCTTAACGACTGTACGCTACTAGGGGCGAGAGAGTGAGGGAGAAAGAGAGAAGAGAGAGAGAGAGAGAGAGAGAGAGAGAGAGAGAGAGAGAGAGAGAGAGAGAGAGAGAGAGAGAGAGAGAGAGAGAGAGAGAGAGAGAGAGAGAGAGAGAGAGAGAGAGAGAGAGCGCAGCCAGAGTAGAAATACTATCGTTAAACTCCTAGGGGTCAGACGTAGATGACATAATTTGTTTAAAATATCATACAACTGGAAATAAAGGACACACAAAGCATTCCAAATTAATTAATGATGTTGATAATCTTTTAACTACATTTTTCAATTACGAGTATCATGTTTACCATTAGGAATCAACATCATCACATCAGCCGTTATTAAAAGATAATATATGTAATTTTCCGCAATTCGACTTAATTATGGACTCCTGATACCCATTAATGGCAGTAATCCACTTAATGTATCATGTGACACCCAAATGTTCTCTGAATTACAGTTAAAGGATTCTGCTTAACAGGTACACGATTATAGTGGTATGAAACAGTGAAAAAAAAAAAACCTTTATAAAATACTTCTTCTATGATACATTTAGAATGTCATTTAACCTCTAAAAATTATTATATTCTGTTCAGCAGCACAGTAAAAATCCATAAAGAAAGCCAAGTCCATAAAAAGACCGTTAAGAAATAAAAAGGTCGAATAATAAAATGGCACCCAAAAGGACTAGAAGGACATATAAAATCCGCCTATATGAACCAAAATAAACATAATAGGGTATTTAAAACATATGGTAACCCAATCGTGGACTCTCGCATATGTATTTTATTGTACCTCGTTTTCAGACGCTCCGAAACATATTTTCCTGAGCTTCGAACCTGTCTTCTAAGCCATAGATACTAGACTTCATTAAGAAGCAAATAACACATTTCTGTATATATAGCTGAGGGCAGGAATGATTAATGATTAAAATATCACCAGTTAGTATGCATAATATTTGCCGAATATATTTAACAATTCAAATCGTAATTTACGTGCTAAGTTACACAATTTCAATTAAACTTTCCTTATCCAATATGAAACAAATGACACGAGAATTACTCTACCATAGAAACTCCTATGCAGAATAAATTGCTGGTGACAGAACAAGAAACAAAAAAATAAAAATAGAGCAGTTGAGATGTGCGTTCTTTTAACTTGGTTCCTTTACAAGTCTAGCGTTATTTCACTTACTGCACTCTATGTAACAGAAAGCCTGTGAATGTATTTTACAATCTACAAGTATTACTTCTTACCAGCGAGATATCTCCACAATCATGAGTGAAGCTCGCCTTCGAGAAGTCTGGAGTTGATTTCCAGAACCGTTCCTTAGTGGGCCTAATTCCTATAGGCTGTGGGTTAAGGGGGAGTGCTAATGGTCGTCGGAAAGGATTATATTGTAATTTTTGGGGCCCTCGTACTTCCTCGCGCTCATCGCCGTCCATATTAGGCGCTCTTCGGAACTTCTCTTTATCCCTTCCTCCCAGAGATCACCTTGGAAGCTCAAAGGTTCCATTATAGCCTATGTGCTAAAAGGGAAACAACCTGGACGTAATGACTCTGAAAAGTCTAACTAAAACGTGATGGAAGAAAACTAATAATAAAAAAGAAGGAAAACAAAACCGGATCTCTCTAAAACAAACATTTGTAAATTTCCAGTTCCTTAAACCCGACGGTGTTCTCATAGGCTGAAAAAAGGTATTGCTGTCAAAGTCTGAGGGGATAAATTCGTTTACACAAATCGCGCCTCTCACAAACGTAATACAGCCACGTGCTGAATATTTTCGTAGGCTTGAAGGCACCCGTTCTGCAAAATGCATGCCGCTGTCTTTGTAAATATTTATCTGCAGTGATGAACGCTGTAGCTCAGCATAACTTTTTTTTTTTTCTTTTTTAGAAAAGAGATAACAGAGAACAGCACTTTTCCCACGATCTCTATTTTGCAGCCTAAAATAAACCGAACAAAAATGTTATTCCACGAAGGAACAGTATGTTTGTAACACGTTGTAATTTATCACATTAATGTGATGCAACATTTTTATGCCATTTCATTGTTACTAACATTAGTTTCCCGTTAAATCTCAATGAGAATTTCCCTTAGCATTAACCATATTAACATATCGACTGGTTTGATTAGCTTTCGCATTATATACTTATCATGGCACTAGCATTATTTATAATTCAAATAAATATATTTCAATGTATCGTAATGAGTGCTTCAGTTAACCTGTACCATGTGTTAGTAGCCATGTACTTTCTTTGATGATTATGACCCGAAAGATCAATAAATGGTGGCAGGTATCCGAAGAGTCAGACCAAATTCTGATAGATGCCGAAAGGGCAGCATTGGCATTGCTAAGAAAAATATTCAGCCAATATTATGATAGGGTTTACTTTATCTCCCGAATTAATTCTCTATCCATTTTACCTCCCTTCACCCTTCATCCGATTAGTCTTTCCAGGGTTATCCGGCGTCGGTAAGTGTCTCGGGAGCTCAAGGCAGGAAATTCATATTGTAAAATCTGCATGCTATGGGGATGCGGTCTCCGGCTTCAAGCCCCAAGGTGGTCCTGTCCCACACCTGTGAGTAGACGAACTGGATGAGCTGTTGCTATTATTTGTTTCTCGCAATGTGGTAAGAGTATGGAATTTCAAGGACAGCACATATGTCTACTTCCCAACACTTTGGTTTGCTCTGTATCTATAAGAAATTAGCAATGAAACTAGGTACTTTGGAAAATGTTTAATTCCCGTGAAATGAAGTACACAGAGAAAACAAGATTTCGAAAGAATGGTCTGTAGAAGCTAGTAAAAAAAATTATTTACGGTCCCCGCCCTCTGCACTATTGTGGTTCCTTTGGACGGCCGCCCTCTGTCTCTTCTCTCCTCGTCCTTCTTCCCGGGGATGCTCCACTTGAAGGCATATGGTACAATAAACCAAGACTGCCCGTAGTGCCGAATCCCCTCCGAAAAAAAGAATTGTAGACAATGCCTAAGAAGTATGGCCTTTTTAAAGCGGCTACTATTAGTTGTATCCCGAGTCATTGAAACATTTTGGAATTTCAAGAACAAATGTAGGTATAGCGAGCCGTTTTAAACATATGACTTTAGTCTATTCCTTTGTAGATAGTTGTAACTTATTTGTACTTGTATATAATGAAATTCTTTATTCAAATGTTTACGTCAGATAATTTGAAGTAAATAGAACAATGAGTAGTTGCAAGAATAGCGTGTAAAAGCCAAATAAAACAAATGCTACTCGGCAAACAGATGAACATTGATTTACCGGATTCACTTCTTAAAGATGTTTATTGTAAAATTTAATTATGCAGAAAACAAAGTGTACATCTCTCTGCATGCCTGTTTATGACTTCCTGTAATATTCTTTTTTCCATCTAGTTTCTAGCTAACAAAGAAGTTTTGTTTATCAGAAGAAAGACAAAAAGAAAAATATATGGAAAGAAAAGCGACGTTATTCTGATCTTTTGAACACTGTGAAAGAGTAAATTGCAGTCGTTTGAAATGTACTTATACAGAAACGATTTGGAAACAATTAATCGGATCTGCTTTATATATAACAGGCATTTTTTAATCTTATGTCCTCCAACTTTAAATCATATCGGACTGTGAATGAAATGGGTGAAATGATGCTCAAATGTGTACAGGGTCCTTGGAGTTAGAACAAGTTGCTACAAATATATTAGGGATACCACTAGATATTCTAACTTACATTATCATTTCATACTTTCGTTAAATTATGACATTTTATTTACTACATTTTAAGCTAACTTATTTTATCCGGTTAGGTCATATAGGATGATAAATGAAATGGATGAAATAATGCTCAAATAAGTTCAGGGTACATAAGGCTTAGATCAATCCAACATTCATCTTTCAGAATAAGAGAAAACCTCGAAAAAATACCATATCCAGATAACTTACCCTGACCGAGATTCGAATTCGGGACCTCTTGAACATGAGGAAGACATGCTGGCACCTATGGCGTAAATTGACAGAACTTTGCATAAAAATAGATTTCTGAAATGCTCGATGTTGAAAACTAAATATCGTTCATACAGCGTATCTGCTGCTATGACTGTATCTTTGCTGTGAATGCTTCTAAATATTTATTACATTTCAAACAGAATAATAGTTGAGATGTAACAGTAGACTTTTAGTAGACATATGGAACGAATGCGTAATGTTATCTTCGAATATCACAGCATAACAGGTTATGTCAGAATATGTATAAATTAGATAGAGACCACTAAGCTTCTTGCAGTATTTCCCAAGCATCAAAACGGCAATTACTTACGTATCATAAGATCCGTATTAAACTACAACATCGTAACCTGTGTCTACTTGATCCAACTTGGAATAAACTTATTCTGGAAAAACTTTAATTTTGCTGCAGTTATAGGTATCAACACCTGCTACTATTACATATCTGGAGAAATTATAGATTGAAATATTTAAGCAAATACTTCGTGAATATCAGTAACATCCAAAAATAATTACGGGCTACTTCGTTGTATTTTCATAAAGCTAGATCAAAGGATAGTATCTTCTTCTTGGATTCATTTTCTGATGAAAGCAGTTTTCTTGTCTGTCCCAGGTTGAGAGAAACTAAATGTCTAAGAAGAGACAAAATTATGAACCCAACATCAGACAGAAAGCATCATCTTGAATGACATTCCAAAGCATTACCACATTACGTGCAGCGAATGCAGGAGGGTACCTAACAAAGGCTTTTGGAACTCAAGGATGGAAATAAGATAGGGGTGCGGGTGGTAGAAAAACAGTGGAAGGAAAAACAATTGCTGCATGCGTGAACACATAGAACATTCACGTCATGCAGTAGATACCTCTCGTAGACGGCAACGGGGCTTTACCACGTCTTTTACACAGACGTGTCTTAAATTATGTCATAGGAGGCCATGAAACATTAGTGATTAGTCAACGGCTGAAGTAAAAGGCGATTGTGGGATTGTGTTTCGCAGTCATTTAATAAGTTAACCATTACGATTTAAGTTTACTGACAGCTAATTAAATCGCACTTTAAACGCATCATTACATGCTTCTTTATTCGCTGGATGAAACTAATAGAGAATAGCACTTCATTTCCAATAATCGCTGCAAATCTATAACCTCCTAACCTCTCTTTTCATCTGAGAATCCTTAATGCTGCAAAGAATCATAAATGTATGCAAACAATGAAAAAAAAGTAAAACTTACTACGCTATAATGTCTAACTACAGGTCATTTATTGATAAACGTGGAGTAAAGCTATTAGATTAATGATAATGTTTAATATATTCCAATAAGCTTTCATATTTGGTGGCGAGAGTGTGAAAGCTTCTCCGATCACTGTTACAATTGGTTAAAGACAAAAATAAACTGGATGAGATAAATGCAAGAGAAAGAAACAATTCATGAATTACAGACACGTGAAATGCAAGAGTGGTACCACTGGAGCGTGCACAACAATGATCAGTTCTTCCTTTGGCATAAGGTAGTGTAGACCTTTTTTACGTAGACCATTCCTGGCACTTGTAACAGGATATCTGCCCCACGATGCTGCTCCAATTTGATGCTAATATGTCTGCCTCAATCTTCAGCAGGGTGTGTGTGGGTGTAAATCTGCTGGTATGCATCCACTGTATCGGGTTTGAAGAACTTCTTGTGGTTACGGGCCAGGCTCCATGCATGTTTTCGCTGTCACCCAATTGAAGCCTTTATTTCCTAAGCTGAAGCATGAGACATGCATGATTCATGCCCTTCAGAGGATTTGTGAATTCATCAGGAACGAATACATCAAATCAGTTCATGTCTGGCCTGAAGAAGATTCATGTTGTGGTCTACAAGGAAACCACTGGCCGCCCATTCCAAACTTTCCTGTCAATACTCTCTGTGGATCTTGGATCGAGTGTGCTATGTTGTGTAAGAATTTTGACAAAATTAAAGAGTTAGCGCTTTCTTTGGATCCAGCCGATGCAGGTACAATTTCCAAGACACCCTGTTACTGGGGAACATACATAATTTACAGACCCAACTATATTGTGCCCATAGTTACAAACATCTAAATGTAGCTATTAAAACTTTAGAAGAAAAAAGATTGTTAAAAGAAGAAATTGTGGAATATTTTTAATTCCGTGAGCGAGCACTTAGTTGGCTTTAACAATGACAAACCTGAGTTAAGTCTTTAGAAGAATCCGAAAACTAAGGATTTGGCTACATCTGTAGAACTGCCATTCCGAGTGAATACAAGATTTACCCCACTGGTTTCTGTCGAAAGTAGCTTTAGCATCTACAAAGATTAAAACTTGTGAGATGCTTCATATCTTCAAGTATAACAGCTTCGCCCACTTCGTCCGCCTCGGTAGCGTGGTGGTAGCATGTCTGCCTCACGTTCAAGAGGTCCCGAGTTCGAATCTCGGTCAGGGTGACTTACTTGGATAAGGTTTTTTCCGGGGTTTTCCCTTATCCTGAAAGAAAAATGTCGGGTAACTCTAAGCTCTAAGGGCTCTGGACTTATTCGAGCATCATTTCACCAATTCCATTCAACGTCCGATATGACCTAACGTTTGAGGACGTAAATTACACAAAAAACGCTTCATATATTTTCCTTCTTCTTCTGATGAGTGATAATTTGATGTACTTGTTTGTAATTCAATAAATTAGAATAGAAGAAAGAGAAACTGTTGAATTGGTTGAATAAAGCAGCACCCTTCTGTCCCTTTTTTGACCTTATTTGAGCATCTTTTCCTTTCCTTTTTTCATCTTAAATTTGCACCTACAAATCCTAACCCTGGTTATTAGATTAATGACAGTGCTTAGCATTCACCAACAAGCTTTCATATCTGGTAGCCAGGGTGTCAAAGCTTGTCCATATTATTGTTTCAATTTGTTAAAGGAACAACTAAAATGAATGAAATAAATGCAGGAGAAAGCAACAATTCAAGAATAAGACACCGTGAAATGCCAGAGTGGTAACACTGGAGGGTACACAACAATGATAGTTCTCCCTTTGACATAGTATAGGCCTTCTTGAGGCGGACCATTCCTATCACTTGTAACAGGATGCGTCTGCCCCATGATGGTGCTCCAATTTGAGCCACTGTGTCTGCCTCAATCTTGAGCAAGAGACCTATCTCAGGGTAAGTGTGGATGTGTAGTCAAAGTAAGGATAACACCGGAATCTGAATTTGAAAGCTTTTAATAAACTGTATTCACTCTAACTGAGAAGCTACAGACGAATGGATACTAATATATAAATATCTGGAGTTAATGTATTTGAATCCCATACCACGTGGTTCTATACTTAAGCAAGAATGACGCTACGACTCATTCCACAGGTGATCCGAGAAGTGTTCAAGATTCTGTCCAGAATGTCCTACTCAGCTTCAATATTCTCCGAATTAACTCCCCTTTTGCTCTAAGACCCTAATACTAGTTTCTAATGCGATGTTGCCACTTAATTTCTACATTTCTGAGATTTGCTTTTTTCCAGCCTAAAGTCTCTCCATAAATTTCTAAGAAATCCTCCACATATTCCACGAATTCCAAACTAGCTTGCCATAACTGATCTGGTAACTTTGGATAGTCACTTTGCCCTCTCTAACACAAACTATCGAACTAGTTCTACAAATTCGCCTCAGAATTATTATGTGTGTTTGTCCTTGAGCACAACTAGGTGAGCAACCAAACGCAGCCCTGCGGTGTTGTCGTATTGCATTCCCGCTAAGTGGTGTGTGAGGAGCGCCAACCTAATCAATCTGTATGAGATACTATTCGCACTAAGACAAAATTTCAGACTCTGCCAAAACTGATCTATGTGGAAGGTAGAGAGTAATGTATCTAACATAACCATGAAAACCCCATACTTTTAGCTCAAATAGTTTTTCTAATACAAATAAATAAACCACTATTACCTGTATTATAACAATAAATCGCGACGTAAGCACTTATGAATTTGGCATGTATGCGTGTAGTACGTATATTTGTAATTACTCAGAACTGAAACGTAAATGTTTGACATGACGTGATAAAAGAATTGCTTTGAATAATCCAATTCGAGCGAAAGGAAACAATAAATTTCCTGCTGCCTGGCAGAACGTATCTGGTCACATTATAGCTTTGTTTATGAATGGTTCGTAATCTCTGTCTACTCTAGAGAGTTCAAAGTGGTTGGTGTGTATGTATGTACATATACTTTTAATTACTCAGAACTGATATTTAAATTACTGACATGACGTGATAAAAGAATTACTGTGAATAAGTCAAGGTGTTAAATTCGAGAAACAGCAAAAACTTCATTTCCTGTTAGCCTGTGGAATTAATGTGTGAAATGTGTAGTGTTTAACGCCCGCTTTTACTACATACGGCACCGCAGGCGGTGACACTGGTGATGCATGAGATGAAGATGGAGCACCGGTGGAATGAGATGGCGGGGGAAACCGGAGATCCCCGAGAAAACCCGCCCCAACGCCGTGTTGTCCACCACAAATCTCACTTTGCAGTCACCTGGGATCGAACCCGGGCCGCCTTGGTGAGAGACAAGCGGTCTAACCACTGAGCCACGGCGTGGCCTAGCCTGTGGAATGCTGTATGCTTATGTTTATGAATGAATGCTGGATAAGAAGTGTTTATTTACTCTGGAGAATTCAGATCAATATCATTCAGTTGTTCTTTACACAACAATAGAGTAAGTGTTAAATAGTGCAATGGCTTCTTGCGGTGAATTTAGTGGCGAGTCAAAAAGGCAGGTATTGCGAAGTCAGGATCGAAGTATTATTTTTAAGGTGTACACGTTCTTCAAAATTTTTTCGGAAACAGAAACTAAAAATGAGTTATTGCAAAGAATACTTCCGTTTAAAAACACAAAAAACTGTATCAGTTGGATCAACTTGCAATTGAAACGGGGCACGAGGTAATACGCCTCCCACCTTACCACTGCCAATATAATTCAATTGAGTTGGTGTGGGCTCAAATAAAAAGGGGAGTTGCAAACAGAAATAATACTTTTAAACTGACGGACGTTAAACGACTTGTTTACGAAGAAATTGACAAGGTAACACAACAGGACTGGGAAAACTGCGTAAGGCATGCACAAAACCTTCAAGAAGACGATTTTAAGAAAGAAATCGCACGTGACGATAGTTTGGAATCTATAATCATAAATTTGCAAGACTCGGGCGATGAAGACAGTGAGAATGACGAATTGTCTCTCAACGGAAGTGACATTGACAGCGATATGGATGAGCTACTGGCAGTTTTATTGGAATAGAGAAACAGGTAATTCATAAATTATAATTATAGTATTTTAAAATATACATAATTTGCGAAAATGCTTTTTTCAATTTTGATTTTGGCAACTGCATCATTTTAAAAGTTTGTAAAATATAATTTGCTTACCCTTACGTCTGCGCCAATGAGACCTGCATGTTGTATGGGTGTGCGAGAGAGAGAGAGAGAGAGAGAGAGAGAGAGAGAGAGAGAGAGAGAGAGAGAGAGAGAGAGAGAGAGAGAGAGGGAAATATAAAAGGAGTGGGGTAACAAGCTGGCAACGCTGAGTGATACGGCATCCGATTCGCTGGACTCCAGAACTCTTCCCATTTGAAACGCATAATATTCCTCGCTAATTACTTTATTTAATGTTATCTTACCCCGTGTCAAACTGTACTCCTAATCTGCTGCCAAACCTAATACCAGTTAAGGTTTAACACAAATGCACAAAATATTCATATTTGATTTTATTATACGTGTTCGTTATTCAACTGATCTGTAATTCCTATATCACACTGAGGTCTAGGACTCAAGAAATAGTATGTATCTTGGTGCTACATCTTTTTATACTTAGACTTGCCTCTGGTTCTGAAGACTGCTGCATATTTATTCCCCAGTAATGAGGAAGTATTCAATGGATAGGAAAGCAACAAGGCATCGCTGTCTCTTTTTGGAAAAGAAAGGATGATATAAGAGAGGTAAATTTTGCGTGATAAATTACCTCAAGGTGCGTGTCAAATTTGCCTGAAGATCGATCACCGCGGATTGAATTAAAGGAAGTGATTACGTGAACAAGGCGGATCACGATAAGTAAGTACATCGGTTTAATCTCTTAGAGTGGGCTGTGGAATTGTAATGCAACAGGAGGCTCTGGAAAGGGAAGCACGGAAAAAATATAGACAACGCCGTTCGTTGCCCACGTAACGAATGAAGGGGAGGAGGATTATTAAACGGAGCAAGGAAAACACGAAGGCAGATTAGGTGGTGTTAGGGGAACGAGCTATGCTGTGGGGATTTAAACCTTTTAAAAAGTCATTGATTTTTAAGCTCCTTGCTGCCTAATAAAGCGGAAAGATTATGAACAGATGACTCACGTGTTCTCATCCTCCAGATCTCCATAATCGTCGTAGGAACTGTAGTCATCGATATTCGGTGCCTCGTCTCCATTATTCGGCTGCAGGTGTCCGTGTCCCCAAACTGCAACACAAATCACATTTTGTTCCCTTAGCAACCTTAAAATATATGGCATGCATAGAACAAAATATCTACTAGACTAGAATAGACATGAAACTCTCGTAATAACGCTTGTTAGAAACTTTAGAGAACGTCTCTAACAACTTATATTTGGAGGAAGCACAGTTCATTTCACTATATCATGGGAAATCAATTTTGAAAAGATTTTTAATTCTGCAGAGTTTTTGTCACTAGGAAAATATATGGGTTAATTTTTTTATGACCCGAACTCAAAATTTATACAGTTAACTAAAGTCACAAACGAAAATGCTTTGGAGAAGTATAACTAAATTGCACCTGTCGTCGTCCTCCGTGATCTAGGGGTAGCATGGTTACCCGAGGTCACCTCTGGTTCCCAAGGTCGCGGGTTCGCACTGACGAAGGACAGTCGATTTTGTGAAACTCCTTAACAAGACTTCTCTCGGAAGGGAAGAAAGGCCATTGATCCTTAGTTGTAAATTTACGACACATAAATGAGCTTCAAGCATTATTGAGAGGCTTTTGAGCAAAAGCAGACTTTCACGGCCAATATAGAAAGGTACAAACGTTAAGGACCGTAAACTCAATGCACTGCATCAATAAGATCTATAGCAAGATTTAGCCCAATGTGTGTGTGTGTGTGTGTGTGTGTGTGTGTGTGTGTGTGTGTGTGTGTGTGTTTTTAAGTTTATGTCCTAGAAAATTATGCCATATCAGTAGTGAAGTGATGCTCAAATGAGCCCAGAGTCCACAGAGCTTAGAGTTACCTGACACTCATATTTCAGGATAAGGGGAAAAAACCTTATCCAGAAAACTCCCCTGACGAGATTCGAACTCGGGATCTCTTGAACGTGAGGCATATATTCTACCAAGGCGGGCATATCTGTGTGTGGGTGGGTGGGTGGGTGGGTGGATGGGTGGGTGGGTGGTTGGATGTGAACCGCACAACTCCAAAAGGAATTCTTGGTATTTAAATTAAAGATCTTCCAGGAATGCGAGACAAGGATTCAAGAACCCATAGTGACCCCCCCCCCCCCAAAAAGTGGTTATTTGAAATTTTCTGAAAGTGTGACTTATGAAGGTCTGCTCATTTAAAATACTTCTGCGTAGTGGTAAACAGTAAGACATTGGCAAAATCTTGCTACAAAAATGCAGATCTCATAACTGTACCTACAACTTTTTCAAACTTTTTTCCTTTCCGCTAACCATTTCCGAGATTTGTCATCGGTTTAAATAAGCAAATACTTCTGCTCTTTTCAAGAAAGAAATCGCTAGTCATCTGTCTGTATTTCTTTGTTTTTCTTGTGTTATGCAAAGAGAATGGAATTTCAATGTAATCTCATAGTAATCTGCTCTTAAAATATATGACTGTCGCTTAAGACTAGTGTGTATGCTTAACCCCTTCAAGGAAATATCAAATAAAACCAATTTATGCAATGTTTATCTCACTTAACAAGAAGTGTAGAGGAATAGATCATTAGTTTGTTGAAGAATGGGTATGGAAGTGTTAGCATACTTTATATGTGATTTTCTGCAGTAAGTAAATTTCAATGAGAAGCTTTGAATTTTAGGTTTCAGCTACACCGAGGTATTCCTGTATGTCAGACCAGAGTTCACGTTTGTCATGATGTGGAAGTAGATATGCTCGAATTCCTAAGTATCCAAAATCTTTTTTATTACGTACACAATTCATAGCTGTAAACGTTAGCATTTCACTTAAACAAAACAGAAAAGTTTTAAGAGCGAAATGCGTAGAGGCTTTTATAATTTCATCGGTATAGTATCCTGTATGATAAGTTTAAAACGAATTTAATTTTACATATCTATGTCTGGTTATGATAGATAAACCAAAAAGAAGTATCTACTAAACATGCATGGTACATGTGCATCTACTCGGACTAACTAGAATAGCATTTTACACAAACATAGAAATACAATGGTGGTAACATACTTTTAATTAAATTCTACAGGAGATAACGTATTTGCTTTAAGCAGAGGTTGAGGTTTTTAAGTTCATTTATCTGTTTATGTTAAATTAACAAGTTTTCACTGTTTCTGATAGAACAAACCATATGCTGTTCAGCAAAAATGTCATATAGATTACCCAAATTGAAATTTAGCTTACTTTAAATCACTTTGCAGAAAACATTAGCTCCCTCTTAGGGAGTCCCTAGATGGCTGGTCCACAAAGATAGAAAGAGAGAAGAGCAATATTAACTGAATTAAAACTTTCAATGCAATGAGTTTGGTGCAGTAACAAGTAAATGAAAAGGCAATCGACTAAGTGGTTTTTCCCCTTCAGAGTACAAAGTACATTGGTTTTTCTGGTAATTCATATGAGTAAAACGTTGTGTATTTTGCAAATCGTAAACAATTGCGAAAATTATTTTTTTCAATAAAATTAAACATTAATTATGGATGGTCATTTAGCAACCCCATGCGTAATTAAAAGTTTATTTATCAACAAATACACGCTGCCCTCAACGTGACCAATTTCACTCAGTAGTTGAGTTAATGGTGTACTGTAACAACTGTCAAATTTATTTTGTGTTTTATCGAAGAGTTGTATCAGTATCATAGTAGGTAAACTTATAAATGACAAGAAACTGATGGAATAAGAAAGCGCAATGTTTAAGACTCATCAATGTTGTGATTAAATTGTTCCTCCGTATTTCAAACCCATATTCAATAAAGTTAGATGTGCACAAAAATGTCAGTATAAGTTCCATTAGAGAGAAACAAAGCTGAAACTGTTGGAAGAAAGGCCTGTTTCATCATCATCATCATCATCATCATCATCATCATCATCATCATCATCATCATCATCATCATCATCAATATCATCAATCTATTTTGCGAGCACGTTATTTATTTGGCCGTCTTAACAGATTCGTATGCAAAATTTCATATTATTGAAATATTCGCTTTGCATAGCTGTACGTACATATGAGTAAGTACATATATAAATACATTTATATTTATCTTTATTAATGGAGCGGTCTGATAGGTACTCATAAATTAGATAAGTGCAGCTACCTCTCTACTATGTATTTACACAAAGTAGAGGAATTATTTTATCCTACCCCCCCTCCCCCAATGATACCGATATTTCAGAAAAAGTAAGTATTTTGTGGCACCTGAATTAAGAAACAACAATTTTAGAACAGAGACCATATGAGCTGTGTGACGCATAAATCAAACATGAAAAGTCGAAACCTATGTAAATTCAGGAACTTCTAAGAATGTGACTGACTTTCTTTACATGGAAATGCTTTCATTATTTTCTTTATTTTATCATAAAGAACCAAGGACATGTCCTTTTTAGAACTTATGATTTTCGAGATACTGCTTGTTATTGGTTTGGACTTTCAAATAAGTTTCTACACTGCAAATTGTTTTTGTTGTTCCTTATTTAGTTCTTTTTCGTGTCATGCAACGAGAACGGAACTGCAAAGGCGTTATACAGCGCCGACTGTTTTAGCTTACTACTCTTCTAACTTCTATAACGAAATGCATAAATGAGCAATAAACCTTTATCTGAATCAACAATAATAACTTAAATAAAAATAGTTTACAGAAGCGCCAGTAACAAAGTAGTGAGTGCAACATCAGTTTTTTTGTTTTAAATGCATGATTTGTCTTACTCGCTAGCAACGACAATGGATTCAGAGTAACCGTAGGCAAAATGAGTAAATATAATGCATTTTACATTAGTCACAATTTAGGAGTTGTTATTATGAATTTAACATAAGGCCAGATAGTGAAACAGTGGGCAGAATGACTTCTGAAAACCCTTAGCTGTGTATGGTGTGTTTATTTCTTGCTAAATTTCCCTAGTGATTTCACTGGAAATAGGCTATTGTTCTGGGATGATTATTAGCAGCACATTAAGGCAATTGTTCTTTGTGGGAGGTGCCAGGTTCTATTCCTAGCGGAGTTACGCCCTTAGTTGAGATTTTCCTTCCCCCAGTCATTATTGGCTAGTCGTGCTAATGAACTCAAGTCCTTGGTGTTTTCGAAATGTTCTTTTCCCAAGTGATCCTTTCAGTTGGTATTACTCAGTGTCAGCGAGTCAGTAATTCATATGGGCGTTAAAATAGATGTCAACACACACAGACAAACTCTCTCTCTCTCTCACACACACACACACACACACACACACACACACACACACACACACACACACACACACACACTCTCTCTCTCTCTCTCTCTCTCTCTCTCTCTCACACACACATACACACACCACAATACCGAAAATACTACTTTTACCTTACGTTATACGATTAGACTAGAGTAGATTAGACAAACGAAAAATGACTTCAATAAAGAATGATCATATATTTTTTACAGTCATACTTTTTCACACTAAATTCAAACATATATTTTGTTAGCTTAATGTGGAACAAACACGGTGTAGTAGTTTCATTGTTGGTACTCCTGGTTCCCGCCTGTGAGAACCAGGCAAGTTCAGACATGTTCAGTATCGCCTACCACTGCAAAAGAGGTAACATGCAGTTAAAGTTGATGTTAGAGGAAGATCCGGAATTTCATTTATACGTAATCACTGCTGATGAAACTTGGCTACATCATTTTGATCCTGAGAGCAAACAGCAAAGCTCAGTGTGGAAATCTCCTTCATCACCAACCTCCAAAAAGCAAAAGTGGTTGCTTCTACTGGGAAAGTTTTGGTCATCTCATTCTTTGATATTCATGGAACGATTTATCAGCATGTTGTACCTGCACACATGTCAGTAACTGGACAATACTACAGGGATGTCCTGAAAACATTGCAAGTCCATATCAGGCGCAAAAGACCACATTTCTATAAGCAGGCTGGATGCTGCACCACGATAATGCACGGCCGCATATTGCCAATGTTGTTGCTGAATATCTTGCAAAAATCAACGTGAGGTCCATCCCTCACCCTCCCTATAGTCCGAATTTAGCCCCATGTGACTTTTTTCTTTTCCCTAACTTGAAGAAACGCCTTCGTTGGAGGCATTATCCATAATCAGAAGCAGTGGTGAAGGCTGCGGAGGTGATTTTGAAGGATCTCTCAAAAATGGTTTCCAACATGTCTTTGAAGACTGGCAGAAACGCTGCGACAAGTGCATCACATTCAGAGGAGACTATTTTGAGAAGGACCATCAAAATTATGAGGATGAATAAAGGTAAGTTGTCAAAAAAATTGTGATCATTCTTTATTTAAGAGCCCTCGTACATAGGCATCAGAATGTTTTTGAATGGGCTGTAACTGAAATGACCCGAATGTCATAACATAAACATCTACCAGGTTGGAGGAACCGCAATTCCCCCCCCCCTTGCACCTTACTCTCTGGGACCATGCCGTGGCAAATTATTATTATTATTATTATTATTATTATTATTATTATTATTATTATTATTATTATTATTATTATTATTATTATTATTATTATTATTATTATTATTATTATTATTATTATTGTTATTATTATTATTATTATTATTATTATTATTATTATTATTATTATTATATAAAACGGAACAAAAGTTCTCTGACATACACGGAAATGAAACTGAAATATCAGCTGATGTATTTCTGATATTAGCCACGTCACAGCCCGCCTAGGTAGCGTAGATGGTAGCATGTCTGCCTCACGTTCAAGAGGTCCCGAGTTCGAATCTCGGTCAGGGTAAGTTACGTGGATAGGGTTTTTCCGGGGTTTCCCTTATCCTGAAAGACGAATGTCGAGTAACTATAAGCTCAATGGAACCCGGACGCATTGAGCATCATTTCACCCATTTCATTCATCTTCCGAGATGACTAAATGTTGGAGTAAATTAAAAAAAAAAATCTCCACATCACATAAATAGCATGCGTTAAAACACTTTTTTTCTTAGCGAAAAGAAAGCTTTATGACTTCTTAACTTTCTGAAATGTCGCAAGAATTAAAAGCGCTTAATACTCCGTGAGAAACAATTAATGATACCTATGCAGTTTCTTTATTAAGAATATTATGTCAGGTATATCTTATTTTAACCGAAACCAATGTACACTTTTGAAGAAAATTCCATAAACGTTTTATATCGTTTTGAATCAGACTCACGCAATATATATATATATATATATATATATATATATATATATATATATATATATATATACGAACGGACAGATGCGTAAATGCACTTTCTTTTCATCCACACATCACGGGAAATTTCTCAATTCTTGCATCGTGTACAGTAATTCCTCTGCTCTAGATAACCAGATGGAAAAAAGACAACTATAGCAGAATATTCGCTATGCACAAGCACACACTTCTTCTACATTCCATTTGTGGTTTGGGACAGAGTAGCGATTCGCAAGAATGAAATACGTTAGCATTCATGCTCCGCAAGTTGTCCGGCCGAACGTATTTACATGCTTCATAGCCCGGAAAACGCGCTAGAGTGGATGTAACTTCAAAAAGGGATCGTTATAATGAGAAGATCCACATTTTACGGAACTACGACCTATAGCCCTTTGTGATGTCACAGAGATCGCTTGCTGGAAATATGGAAACTATTTGAATTAGCTTGCGTACTATAAATGCCTATCTAGAAACGAAACCGCCTTGATAGCAAGCTGAAATATGGCTTATTAGCACATAGCAAGAGAGCACGTTTTTACCCCCGTAACAAATTGCTGAAAAGTACAATGCTTGTGTTTTTAAGATAAGTGTAATTCAATAAGTGTAAATGTATATTTTGTAATATTCTGTGAACGTTTTATATTTTCATCAAACTGGCGTATTTTACATTATATAGGTACCTAGGCTTTCAACTGATATTACTATTTGTCCTTTGATTATTTATAAATCTTACGTATGTGAAAACGGATTAATTGCGAGTTAACTCAACGAAAATTACATTACATTTTAAATTTAAGCAGATTATTTAAGCGAACTATTAGTACAGTTATCAACCATGGTAGCGTATAAGACTTGTATTTGGGACCGACCAAACTGAGAGCAAGTTTTCGCGGTTTTTTGGTCGGTATTCGAATGCCGGGGTTGGATAATTTGGCCAGTGAATTTTCTTATCATGCCTTTCATATCACATTTCATATAATTTTATATTGTTAGATTTATACCTAGCTTTTAACTCCAGTGATCATCTCATCAGCCTTTATTTTAGAATAGCATGTCTGCCTCACGTTCAAGAGGTCCCGAGTTCGAATCTCGGTCAAGGCGAGTTACCTGGATAAGGTTTTTCCGGGGTTTTCCCTTATCCTTACGGACGAATGTCGGGTAGCTCTAAGCTCCATGGATCCTGGACACATTTCAGCATCATTTCACCCATTTCATTCACCGTCCGATATAACTTAACTTCGGAGGACGGAAAATTAAAAAAAAAAAAAAAAAAAAAAAAAAAATCTTTCAGAACATATTGTCAGATCGACAATGTATACACCATAAAAGTACCATTCATACTTCTATACCCTGCGGAGCATAAGGAATAATTTCGGCTAGAAAAAAATTCCATTCTTCAGATAGAAATCGAATTCAAGGCCCCTTACATACTGCAGGTACTTTTTGGTTGAGATTTGGGGCCACCGATTTCGTGCTTCTTCACCACTATTAGGTTAATCACTTATATTGGATTTGCTATGATCCCAAGTTTGTTTGCTCCTCGGGACTGCTGACCCTAGGCTTTTAAGTCTCTGGAGCGTAAACTCTACAGGGAGGAGGAAGGTAATGCGCTGAAGAACAAATAACTTAATCAAATGATAATTTTTTTCCCTGAATATTGCCTAGTGATTGATTGTAGTCTCATGCTACTGCAATTTTGTTGATGAACATAATTATTTCCCTTTCTATTATACATCTGCTGTGGTGAACTGAGAATATACCCTCGGGTATATCACGAGTGACTTCAGACAAGTATGGGTGAGCTGCATGTCACACCCAAAAGGGAAGGTCATAACTTAGCTACCACTTTATAGGATCAGTGGCGTAATGCTCTTCTTAGTTTTGGTAAGCTAGCTAGATTGCAAGGCATGCATTGAATACAAAATCAGGTGTATTATTATTTACATATTAATGGTTTGAAACTTATGATATCTGATATCTCATGAAACTGAAGAAATAAATGTGATATCGCTTATGACTAAACAAGACTCAATACGTACATCTTTTAGAGTAAATAAATATCTATTGCTTCAACTTACGAGATTAGTGTACTAATTGGAGCCACAACTCCTATTCTGTGCTTTTTTGAATAATTTTGCAGAAAATATGTTACACAATTAATATATTACAGCAGGGTCCTTAGTGAATTGAAGGGTTACTATATTGAAAAAGCCACTGAATGGCACGTAAAATAATTCTCTCTCTCTCTCTCTCTCTCTCTCTCTCTCTCTCTCTCTCTCTCTCTCTCTCTCTCTCTCTCTCTCTCTCTCTCTCTCTCTCTCTCTCTCTCTCACACACACACACATATGTATATATATATATATATATATTGTTCCCTTTATACCCAGCCTTTGACTGCAATGGTCCTATCGGCGACCGTTCTCCTATGGAACATGTCGCGATGGTGTTATCTCGTAGATGTTGGGTTGCTGATCCTTTAGATTTTTTTCGTTTTAGTTATTAGATCACGCACACATTTGCACTCTCATTCATACTTCCAGACTCCGGGGAAGATGGGGTATCATCTTGGTTGCAGAAAAGTCCCCAACCCCAACCGGTAATCAAGCCCGTGACACCTCGCACGGCAGGAAGGTGCTCTACCGACTGAGCTACAGCGCCAGCAGACGTTTCCTTGTACTCGGGCCTATATAAGGAACTGACATTGTCCGGAATGTTAAGTAGATAGTTAACAGTGAGAGTTCATTGCAGTGGTGAGTACTAAGTGCAGTTCCGTTACAAGTTATGACAACAGTTCAAATGTGATTCCGTTGCGATTTGTTCTGAATGTGTGCAAGAGTGTCCTCAAGTGTAATGTTTGCACTACGTTAAGACCCTAAGTGACAGACACACGCGCGCGCGCGCGCACACACACACACACAGAGAGCAGTATATTTGTATGATAAAATATGAATGAGCCCTTTCTTCCCAGGCCGCACCGTGGCTCAGTGGTTAGACCGCTTGGCTCTCACTAAGGCAGCCCGGGTTCGATCCCAGGCGACCGCAAAGTGAGATTTGTGGTGGACAACACGGCGCTGGGGCGGGTTTTCTCCGGGATCTCCGGTTTTCCCCCGCCATCTCATTCCACCGGTGCTCCATCTTCATCTCATGTATCATCAGTGTCATCGCCTGCGGTGCCGTAAGTAGTAAAAGCGGGCGTTAAACACTACACATTTCCTTTCTTCCCAAAAGTCACTATTGCAAAATGCAGCTTGTAATTGCGTACAACAGTGTTCTGCTGTTTTGATGTTGTAAATATCAAACGAGAAGGAAGAGGATCACTTTACACGTAAGGTCCAGAGTGACTATATCTGTTGCGCACCATTAAAAGAATCTTACAGATACCTAAATATCCTATTGTAAAATGCAATCCCAAAATACCTAAACGGATAGGTACGCTGCAATATGCAAAATATACACCAAATCTTGGACTGGGATGCGGTGAATGATTTATTTGTAACAGTTATCAAGTGTGGGAATTATTCGCACATATTACCTACAGCTATAATGTAACCTTACAGAGGTTACACTATAAATAAAATATCAAAATACAATAGGTAGATATTTTCCAAATAACTTTATAGGTTTCTTTGCGTTAAGCTTAGCAAACCTCTCACTAGTTAGTGCAAACAGTCCACTGGAATAACGCAAACATCCCTTAAATGATTTTATGTTAATTATTTTAGCATACTTGTCCGCGAGGAAGACTTAAGCATACAATGAACAAACTTTCTACTGCAGGATCACCCCGTTAACATGATTAGTTTCTCCCTCTTGAGGCGTTAATTATTAAATTTCTGTATGTGCTGCTATATTGCATGTTGACCTACATGACTAGTTTCTCCAAAACATACAGAAATACCAGAATGGGGTGGATAGTAATAACGGCGAAGACGAAAGAAGACCGGGCGGAACAAGTGACGGGCGCCGCTCCAGACGGAAATAAGTTTGTTTCCGTGACAGAAGCAGCTCGCTATATTGTTTGTTCAGCTGTCGGAATATTCGGCGAGTCAACTGTCTCGAAATAACACGTGACTGAATAACCACGGCCAGACTTTCGAGACAGAAAACAAGGCAACGTTAGCTTTAGCAGAAAATGAAGCCAACAGCATGGAAATAATGGTAAATATCTGGCGATGGATAAGTGGGTAACAGGACAAAATGAAAACATGATTAATATGCAAGGCAGAAAAATGAGAGAGAAAGGAGTGCAAAACAAAGATGAATGTTGCTAGCCTACCTCCAAGCAGTAGGGATAGCATGTCTACCTACCGTTCAATTTTCGGTCAGGGTGTGTCAAAGTTATCCCTTATGGGCAAATACGGTTTAAGGATGTTGAACTAACATGTTTTCTTAGGCCATCTGTATTTATTTACGGACTGACCTAGCTAGAGCTTGGACAGAGTAACAGGATTGTAATATACAGTATTAGTATTGGCAAACGCTTTAATAGCAGAGGAGTAAACATTTCTATCACATTTTCTCGGTTGTTAAATGTTTTGATGAAATCTCAACAATTGCTTCGTATCAGCCATTCAATTGTGTTTTTTGTTGTTGTAATTTACGTCCTCCAACGTTAAGTCATACCGGACGATGAATGGAATGGGTGAAATGATGCTCAAATGAGCCCAAGGTCCTAGAGCTTAGAGTTAACCGACATTAGTCTTTCAGGATAAGGGAAACCCCCGGAAAACCCGTATCCAGGTAACTCACCCTGACCGAGATTCGAACTTGGAACCTTTTGAATGTGCGGCAGACACGCTACCACCACGCTACCAAGGCGGGCAATTGGTGTTATAATACTGGCAAGGCAGCCCTATAGTCTACGGACAACTACCTGCTAATTCGGATATCCTAGGCTCTATTTCTTTCAAAGAAATGTTCAAAATTTACAGCCAAACCAAATTCTTATTAAAGGGTAGAGCCAGACTGAAAAATTCAATACCATAGCCGGGATTTGAACCACGGATCTTCTGGTCTCCGTCCTGCCGCTCTAAACCATTGAGCTACTATGGCCAACGTGCCATAATTTCCATTAATAATGTACAATTAATTTCCATTAAGTGTACCTAATAGTGGTTAACTATGAAGCCCGGGCCTTAAAGTACTTACAGCATAGTAAGTCGCCATTAAGGTAGTTGTCTCATGTGTTTATGAGAACTCCTAGTGGTTTACCGGGAAAAACACGAGTCAGTTGGACAATTTAATGTCATATTGGCACGTTGGCCATAGTAGCTCAATGGTTTAGAGCGGCTGGACGGAGACCAGAAGATCCGTGGTGCAAATCCCGGCTATGGCATTGAATTTTTTAGTCTGACTCTACCCTTTCATAGTGCGTCCTACATACGGCTAGTGTGAAAGAACAATTAATTTCCAAATTCTTACTGTCAGGGAATTGTATAAGAGAAAGACAATGACCATTTGTTCAGAAAATAGTGCTTAAGATGAAGTGGGGGAGAGTTGTACCCATGTCCTCTTCCTATCATGGCGGGAGTAGAGTGTGCACTGCACCTGTGAAATTTGAAGAAAATTTGGAAAATTGTAATATTGATTTTCTGCTTCTTACTGTTATTTGCGTTATACAATTTTATATAGCACCTTTGATTTATTAATTTCGGCAATAAATATCAGATTTGGGGTTTTTGAATACTCCTGAACATAGCACTCTAATGTACGTCTGCGTTGAATTGTTAGAAGCAAAACTACAGTGTTCTGCACAATTCAACGCTTCAAACAGACAAATATTGCTGTAAATAAACCTAGAAATGGCGGCTCATTGCACCCACCCCTTATAAAAGATATACAGAGGCCGACAAAAGTTTTCGAATAAGATGGCATGTAACATTGCGCGTACTATAAATACTGTAATATTTATTTGGCAGCGTTATGTCTGTTGATGGTTTTGGCAATTTCAGAGAGAGAGAGAGAGAGATTTGTTTTGTTTGTTTAGCAATAGTTAAAACAAAAATTGCATTTCACCAACAAAAGTTAGCTTAACATTAGTGTTAAATCTCTTGTTAAACTAACAAGCCAAATTTGTGATGTTAACGCCTTAACAATTGTATATAGTCAAGATGGCGGGCGGGAACACAGCTGTTGTTGTCGATTTGCTATATTTAAGACCGTTTAAATAGCTTTCGTAATAGAGTACGGCCTATGAGGAGATATCAGAAGAAAATGTTCTACAGAGGTATAGACTGTCGAAACATGTTGCTGTGAAGGTTACTGCGGAAGTACAAGAGAGGTTAGAACATGCATCGAAAGGAATATGCCGATCTCGCCTTTGCTTCAAGTATTAATAACTTTGCGATTTTATAATTCACTGAATTATGTGGATAATACATTGTCCACCTTCCGTCTTGAAACGTTCAAGTCACTTGTTCTTCGCTCCACCTTTTAAATTTACGTAACACTCATTTAGAACCTGCATCGAAAGGAATATGCCGATCTCGCCTTTGCTTATAATTCACTGAATTATGTGGATAATACACTGTCCACCTCCCGTCTTGAAACGTTCAAGTCAACCTTCACTTCTGTCCTTCGCACCTCGTTTTAAATTTACGTAATACTGATGAATTTGTTTGGTGTTTGTAGTAGTGACACATGCATTTTGAATTAAATTCGTTTCCGATATTTTCCCACGTGGCATTTTTCTCTTTTACATTCACCGCATCCGTCCTCTTATTTTCCACGATATCCTTGCACTTCGTCACCAATTCAATTAATAATTCCTCCTCAATCGATGAGAAATTTGCCTCGTGGCTTTTGTTTACGATTTTATTCACCCGCCATTTTTTCCAGCTGTGTGCAGACGAAAATGAAAACACAAGCGCATCGCAGTACGTTCAGAAAATAATACAACTCATCCATAGCCTATTTACAAGTTTCTTGGCGTTAACACATATTTGTTAACATTTTCAGAACACAGGTTGCTGAAATGCAAGAAATTTAACAATAGTGTTAGCGCTGCAACAATTGTTACGTTACATTTGTTAACGTCGATTTTAACAGCTGCTGGTGAAATCGGGCATAAGGCTTAGAAACACGATGAACGATCTGAGCTGAAAAACACTGGTTCGAAGATGGATTGCAAAAATAAATATTCCCAGTTTAAATCTACAATTCTTCATTTAGAAACTAGGCTGTAGTTTATAATTCTCAATTCAAAACCTGGTGAACAAGCATTATTTGATCGCACATGTGTGCTTAATCCATTGACGCTTAAACGCTTCTGGCAATCGTCTTTTCAAGATGAGGATACGTAATGGAAAAATCTCATCTAAGCAAAGTGAAGGCAAGATAAGAAACAGTCATGTCTGACTTTAACGCTGCTTTAAGGGAACAGCAAATGCAGCTGCGATGTAAGCCTTGGAGAATATGCTATATGCAACAGGAGGAAAAATAGTACATTTTTGGTACCCTTTCGATTCAAAACAATCAACGAATGTATAAACAACACCTAATTATATACAACCAAGTGAAATTTACTTATTTCAGTATATTTTGTATACCAACGAACTTAGTACATAAAAATTTGTGTTCTAATTAATGGAGTTAGGATTTCACGTGAAAAGAATCATGTGGATGTTTTAAGCATATAATTTTATTATAAAGTGATGTGTAAGTACATGCTTGAACATCATGAATACAAATTGTATAATTATACGAGGTCACATGCTTTGAGGTAGCAGCCAATGATTGTCCCCAAGCAACAGGGGAAACCGGATTGTCATTTACATGTCAATGAGGTTGGTATGTCTCCTCTTTAGTCTTCTGAGATGCCGAGGTAGTGGAAATTGTACTGGAACGTTGTTGATTAGACTGTTTAGATGGTCCTCCAATGAATGGTAAAGACGTGTAGCTTCATTCTGGATCTGTGTAGGTGCGTAAGACACATCGCTGTTAAGTCAAAGTGCCTAGCAGTATAATTTGAGAGTTAGATACAGATCTCCCTGTTACGCACTCGTGCATCCATATGGCTCTAATCAAAGTTAAGCACCAATATTTTTCTGTTTAGACGAAGTGACGACAGAGGGGAACCTCTGATGAGGTTTCAGTTTCGGAGTCTTCCAATTAAGTTATTTATGTGCACTTTCCGGTTTAGATAGCATCCAAATGGAATATTAGGTATCACAATGATCTGATATACATCCTTTCGAGTGACAGATTGATAATGTATTTTAGTTTTATAGGTAAACTCCCATCTTCCCATTTTCTTCCATCTTTACCTTCCACTTGTTGAAACTTGTATCCACCATGGTTTGAAGTATCTCTACAACTCAGACGAAACTAAATCATGCAGGAGCGATTCACTTCTATGATTGCACAAGGCGCTTATCATGGTCTATGAGGATTCTTACAAGGAAGTGAATGATCTTTATGAAGGTGATCAGATCGTCTCTTATTACAGCCCTTGTCCCATTTCAAAAAAGATAATAGCGTTGTTCATACACTACCTCTTTTCTTTTGAATATATATATATATATATATATATATATATATATATATATATATATATATATATATTCAGAAAATAAGTAAATAAACAAATATATACGAGGGCTGTTTAATAAAGAATGATAATTTTTTTTTGACAACGTACCTTTACTTATCCTCATAATTTTGATGGTCCTTCTCAAAATAGTCTCCCCTAAATGCGATGCACTTGTCTCAGCGTTTCTGCCAGTCTTCATGCTGAAAACAATTTTTTGAGAGATCTTTCAAAATGGCCTCCGCAGCCTTCACCACTGTTTCTGATGATACATAATGCCTCCCCAAAGGCATTTCTTTAAGTTAGGGAATAGAAAAAAGTCACATAGGTCTAAATCCGGACTATAGGGAGGGTGAGGGATGCACTTCACGTTGATTTTTGCAAGATATTCAGCAACAACAATGGCAATATGCGGCCGCGCATTATCGTGGTGCAGCATCCAACCTGCTCCATCGAAATGTGGTCCTTTGCGCCTGATATGGACTTTCAATGTATTCAGGACATCCCTGTAGTATTGTCCAGTTACTGATGTGTGTGCAGGTACAACATGCTGATAAACCATTCCATGAATATCAAAGAATGAGATAACTATAACTTTCCCAGTAGAAGCAACCACTTTTGCTTTTTGGGGGGTTGGTGATAAAGGAGATTTCCGCACTGAGCTTAGCCGTTTGCTCTCAGGAGCAAAATTATGTAGCCAATTTTTATGGGCAGTGATTACGTTTGAAAGAAACTCCGGGTCTTCCTCTAACATCAACTTTAACTGCATGTTACCTCCATTGCAGCGGTAGGCGATACTGATCATGTCTGAACTTGCCTGATTCTCACAGGCGGAAACCAGGAGTACCAACAATGAAACTACTACGGCGTATTTGTTCCACATTAAGCTAACAGAATATAATAAGGTTGCATTTTAGTGCGACAAATTATGACCGAAAAAAATTATGATAATTCTTTATTGAACAGCCATCATATAATACAATCACATACAATAGATACTTCTAACCTTGCTCTATAACAACATCATAGTGACCGTAAGAAACAAGACATCTCAAAAATATTTGATGCATTACGTTCACATGACTTGTCTACCCCTATCTCCGTGCACCTCTGTAGCCTAGATGGCTGCGTGTCTGCATAGTGTTGAAAAGGTCCCGAGTTCGAATCTCGGTAAGGGTGAGTTGTCTGTTTAAGGTTTCTCCAGGGGTTCCCTTATCCTGAAAGATGAATATCGGATAATACCAAGCTGTATGGACTCCGGGCTCATTTAAGCATAATTTCACCCCTTTCATCATGCATCGCAAATAAAAAAAAAAAAATTCACCAAACCCTAATTTTTCTTAACTTCTATAAATGAACCAAGTACTGAACGTATAGGCGTGATTTCCATCATTGTAAGTAAGTTTACACCATACTTATATGCTAATGTAAAAAGTGCGCGTGGTACCTCTTCATCACATTAGGGATGCATAAGAAAGGAAATATGGGGCAAAAAAGACCTTCTTCCACAAAATTGCTTCCGCAATGCATTCAGACACACTGGAAGAAGTATGTTTTTGTGGAAGGGAAATGTTGAAGGAAATATTGTGAAACTTGCAGTATAATAAGTGATTAACCAACTCGGGGAACTCTTTTAATCTGGTATTTGACTGCGTTGATAGTCGTCTGATGCTTGAAAGATGTGTCTTGTACTCCTAATCTATGCATATAACGATAGGCGAAGGGATGTTATACGAGGGTTGTTCAATAAAGAATGATCATAATTTTTATGGTCGTAATTTTTGGCACTAAAATTCAATCTTATTATATTCTGTTAGCTTAATGTGGAACAAACATGCCGTAGAAGTTTTATTGTTGGTACTCCTGGTTCCCGCCTGTGAGAACCAGGAAAGCTCAGACATGTTCAGTATCACCTACCGCTGTAATGGAGGTAACATGCAGTTAAAGTTGATGTTAGAGGAAGATCCGAAGTTTCTTTCAAACGCAATCACTGCTGATGAAACTTGGCTATATCATTTTGATCCTGACAGCAAACAGCAAATCTCAATGTGGAAATCTCCTTCAACACCAACCCCAAAAAAGCAAACGTGGTTGCTTCTGCTGGGAAAGTTATGGTCATCTCTTTCTTTGATATTCATGGAATGGTTTATCAGCATGTTGTACCTGCACACACATCAGTAACTGGACAATACTACAGGGATGTCCTGAAAAAATTACAAGACCACATCAGGTATAAAAGACCACATTTCCATGAATTAGGCTGGATGCTGCACCACGATAATGCGCGGCCGCATATTGCCAATGTTGCTGAATATCTTGTAAAAATCAACATGAAGTGCATCTCTCATCCACCCTATAGTTCTGATTTAGACCCACGTGACTTTTTTCTATTCCCTAACTTGAAGAAACGCCTTCGTAGGAGGTATTATTCATCATCAGAAGCAGCGGTGAAGGCTGCGGAGGCGATTTTGAAGGATCTCTCAAAAAATGGTTTCCAGCATGTCTTTGAAGACTGGCAGAAACGCTGGGACAAGTGCATCGCATTCAGGGGAGACTATTTTGAGAAGGACCATCACAATTATGAGGATGAGTAAAGCTACGTTGTCAAAAAAATATCATTCTTTATTGAACAGCGCTCTTACTAATAGAAAATTAAGGAATATTAAACTCCACCATGTTTTTACAAGAATAAGTTCTAATCGCCCATTTTTATTTTCATTTCAAATAAATGCATCTATTGAATGTGGTTTAAGGGACAGTAAGCTACCAAGGACTTCAGCCATTAGAGATATTTTCAGCTGAATCAATGATGCCTAATGTGCTAAGGGAATAATTGATTTTGGCCTTTCTAACCACGTCTCTTTCTCATTACTTCCTATTATTCTGAAGCTCGCTTATCCCCTCTTAAAGCAAATTCAGGGCTGGTGATCATCCTTCTATTCAATACACAGGCAACAGTCAAAAGAATCAGTGATTTAAACTCAGGGTGTTTCGCCTCGACCACTGCATGTGACTGCTATTATCTATCATTGCACTTAAACGATTCTTTCAACTATGTCTTTGGTTTATCACTTTATGAAGAGATTTTAGTATCTTCCATGTACTTATCTTATGAATACAATCACGGCATTGTACTATATGACAAAACGTAAGCCACGAAGAATGTATCTGGCTAAAGATGAAGTCAATAATGATAGCAAGTAAAAGTTTCGGCATGTGTACATATTATCTTCAGATCTGTCACTTGACTCAACATATCCATCTCGAGTTCGAGTTTCACTCCGGTAGTGTTATAGCGGTGTTATTCTAGCTCGGTATTATTCCAGTCAGTTTCACGTAACAAACACAAAGGCTTCTCAAGTAATAGGATGAGCTAAGCAGTGTAGTTATATTTATCACAAACAGTGAAGCCTTACTGCGTACTCTAGCCTTTTTTACATTAACATATGCTTCCAAGTGAGTTGTCATCATTGGTGATTATATATTACCGGGGCCGGGCTATCATTAAGGGCAAGAGGGGCCGGAACCCACCGATAATACCTCGCAACATATATGCATTTTTTCAATTTTAAGAAAACATAGACGTTACTAGAGGAACCTGGGGCCGAACATTCGAGCCCCTCCCTGATAGGGAGTTGTTCGGATTGGGTTGGTCTCGATGGGGCAGTGGTTCCCGCTACCCGCGGGAGATCGGGTACGTCTCCGGACGGGGTTGAGGGAAGCCATTAATATTCCCCGGTACTAGCCAGCATAGCTAGTAGAATGTGTGCTACATCACCAGGTGGCCCCACCGATGTCATATCGGTAGCCTTCCCATTTTGGTGTTGGCGCGCGTAAGTGGCGTATCCACTTCCATCCCGTCTTGAGTCTACAGGACCAGATGGGGGGGGGAGCTTGTTAGTCTCTAGGTCTTGCCCTATAGAAAGAGCCTCGGAGGCGCCGGGCGCCCTTTTGGGACAGCTCGGTAACTCCTGGTCCTACGTGTCCAGGACTAATGTGAGTAGATCCTCTTGCATGAATTGAATTGAACTGAATTCTCTACTTTATTGATTTGTAATGATCATTACAAATAATAGGTAATTGAATATCCATGTTCTTAATGGTTACCGAAGCTTGGAACTCGCAGTGTTGTATACGACATCCGCGCCGTGGAACCAGACTATATGGACCCGCGGTCACTTCTCTGCCCTCTAAACACTTTGCCAGTCGCTCCTCGCTCCCCTACTCTCTTCTCTACATCTCATTCGGCAACGCTTGGGGCCGGCTAGTTGCGGCCCGCTAAATCAAGTTTTAGAATTATTGTTACAATACAGGTTACAATTTGTATTAGAAAAACTATTTGAGCTAAAATATGGTGTTTTCATGGTTATGTTAGATACATTACTCTCTACCTTCCACATGGATCAGTTTTGGCAAAATCTTAATTTTTTTCTTAGCGCGAATAGTATTTCATACAGATTGATTAGCTTGGCGCTCGTCACACACCACTTAGCGGGAATGCAATACGACAACACCGCAGGACTTCGATTGGTTGCTCACCTTATAGCGCTCAAGGAGAAACACCTTCCCATTTTAAACACATAATAGACCCATGTTTACTGTCATTCAATGAACCGCGATTATTCTGGTGATTTGAGTTCTTTATTTTGGTTGTCATATCTTAAACGAGCTTTTAGTTCTGTAGAGTTACAGGGCATATTGTTTAAATCATTTTTGTTTACTTGTTTTATGTGATTTTCTGATTTTTTTAAATATGATATTAATTTGTTTCAGTGCATGGAAGGCAGGAACGTTAAACTAAGACTTAAATGTTGAAAGAGAAGACACTTTTCGCACTTAAAAATCGCTGTGCGAATTAACGAAGCAAAATAACATGAACATTATGTCGTTCTGATTAATATATTAAATTACAAGAAAGTAGTATACTTTACAAAAGTGTTAATAATCGCGAGTTAGGGCATAAAGCAATTGCAATAAAATACGCCATGGCTTGAGAATTACATTACGACAAATTCTGCTCGGCATTTTAAAGTTTCTTGAGCAATAAAAAGGGAAAACTTGCGTGTTATGGCAACACCATAAGGTGTTTTATTGCTTTACGGCCACCGAAATACCTCAAAACGTTATCGATAAAACCAGTGGGGATCGATGATGGCAGCACAAGAAACCTAAGGCAGCAATTTTTTGTAAATCGTGTGTTTAGAATAGAAAGGAAGAAAAACACTTACGTACAAAGGTATATAATATATTCAATTGTTCTATTAGAATATTTAGGTTACTTATTATCATAATCATTACCCTGGCTCGCATTCAGCAGGTCCGGAGTTCTCTCTTATCCTGAAGGATGAAAGTCTGGTAACTCTAAGCTCTATGGATCATGCCTCATTTGAGTATCATTTCACCCATTTCATTCATCGTCCAATATGACTTACGTTGGAGGACGTTAATTAAAGAAAAGCATGGTTTAAAGGGTCTGGTCCTGTCTGAAATTGTGAATTGGTATTTTCACTCTTCATTGGTCGAACTTAGAGATCTTTTTCCAGTTAGTCGATGTAGTTCAATGTTGGAATTCGGTGTTCTTCCATCCTTTGTCCATGCTTAAAGTACTTTATTCGTTATTCTTTTTATCTATTCTCTCCCATTACCATTCTTAAGAATTTCATCTCTGCAACTTAATTACTTTTGGCGTCTTTCCGTTTAAGTGTTCAACATTCATATCGATATAGGACAGAAGGTACCGCTGAAACTTTAAAACTTTCCTTTAAATTTATTTTGGGCGTCATTTTGTTTCAAATTGTATATTTTACAGCTTACATAAGCAACAATTTACAACTGGTAGATTATGTTGTGATTAGTTATGATTTGTGATTTCATTGTTGTAGAAGATAATCTCTCGCCACAAATTGTGAGATCGGTTTTTATCATTGATTAAATCATAAAAAGAACAAACGAAATGATATATTAAGTGTCCTATGGTCTTTTAAAATAATTTCATTCCAGGCAACCTCTCAAACAAGCGCCTTCGACGGTCATGTTAAATTACGAGGGCCGTTCAATAAAGAATGATCATAATTTTTTACGGTCATAATTTTTCGCACTAAAATTCAATCTTATTATATTCTGTTAGCTTAATGTGAAACAAACACGCCCTAGTAGTTTCATTGTTGGTACTCCTGGTTCCCGCCTGTGAGAACTAGGCAAGTTCAGACAAGTTCAGTATCGCCTACCGCTGCATTGGAGGTAACATGTAGTTAAAGTTGATGTTAAGATCCGGAGTTTCTAAACGTAATCACTGCTGATGAAACTTGGCTACACCATTTTGATCCTGAAAGCAAACAGCAAAGCTCAGTTTGGAAATCTCCTTCATCACCAATCCGCAAAAAAGCAAAACGGTTGCTTCTGCTGGGAAAGTTATGGTCATCTCATTCTTTGATATTCATGGAATCGTTTATCAGCATGTTGTACCTGCACATACATCAGTAACTGGACAATACTACAGGGATGTTCTGAAAATATTGCAAGTCCATATCAGGCGCAAAAGACTACATTTTCCTGAAGCAGGATGGATGCTGCATATTGCCAATGTTGCTGAATATCTTGCAAGAATCAACCTGAAGTGCATCCCTTACCCTCCTTATAGTCCGGATTTAGCCCCATGTGACTTTTTCTTTTTCTTAACTTGAAGAAACGCCTTCGTGGGAGGCATTATCCATCATCAGAAGCAGTGGTGAAGGCTGCGGAGGCGATTTTGAAGTATCTCTCAAAAATGTTTCCCAGCATGTCTTTGAAGACTGTCAGAAACGCTGGGACAAGTGCATCACATACAAGGGAGACTATTTTGAGAAGGGCCAGTACAATTATGAGGATGAGTAAAGGTACGTTGTAAAAAAAAAAAAAAAAAAAAAAGTGATCATTATTTATTGAAGAGCCCGCGTACACTAATCTTACTTATGCTTCTCGTTGAGAATACTTGTCTTTAATGAATACATATATACGGTGAACTCGAGTGGGACATCATTTGTTATCCTAAGCAATATTACTTTATCTGTTCCAGTAGGCGATCTTACCAAACCGGATGGTTCAGGCTGTAGCATGTCTCACATTCGTAGGGCCGTGGGTTCGAGGCCCCCAATGAGAAGACGGGCAGAGCAAGTAGTACGAGCTGCCACCGGAGAGTTTCAAAATGTAGCTGTCGGAGACCCTGTCCTCTCTGACGTCATTCCTCCGGTCCGACCACCTTTAACACCCTTTCACCTCACTGCTCGCTACCCAGGAGAGGGGGGGGGGGGGTCCGTGAGGTTCATAGCCACAACAGATCTTCCAAAGGTCAAACCTTGAGGTTTTCGTATTAAATAGAAATTTTCCTACGTTCACCTTCAGTGAATAAGTGTAGCATGCTCATATATTATAAAATAAAGTGATTTTTTTGTTGAAGCTCAACGTCCTTTAACCCATTGTATCTACCAGTCGCTCGAGTCGCTCCTACGTTCACCTTCAGTGAATAAGTGTAGCATGCTCATATATTATAAAATAAAGTGATTTTTTTGTTGAAGCTCAACGTCCTTTAACCCATTGTATCTACCAGTCGCTCGAGGAGTAAATACACTTGCTGAAATTATACCCAGATGAAACCACAGAGCATAAAATTTCGCAATATTCAGCTTTTCAGGGTGAGGGAAAACCGTATTCATGTGATTCGACCTAACTGAGATTCGAAGTAGGACTCTCTTTGAATGCGAGCTACATACGGTACCACACCCATAGAGGTGGGTTACAGAGCGATTTAATTACCAAAAGCAACAGTGGCTTCGAAAACTGCCATTTGCAGGTAAACCTTTCATGTGCAGGCAACCTCGCCATTCCCCATTGTCGACTCTAACCACTACGTGGATTGTCTAACTACAGAGCGACTGGGGACCAAAATTACATACGCTTTACTATTTCTGTGCCGAACACTAGAAATCTGTAAATTTATTGTCTTTTACAAGGGATTCGATAAGTATATGCTTTGAACATATTACGCCAACAGCAATGTTCTCTATAACATTCCATAAAGGGGTTCAAAATAAATGTAAAGCAGCGGCAAAATAAGAACATGGATTATAAAAATGAATACACTGATCTGCAGCTAGCACTAGGTGGTCATGTCTTTTCAGTAAAGCAGGAAAGTAGAGGTAGGTACTACATCCTATTAATTGCTAATCTCAGCAGATATCATTATAAAACTATAAACACACACACACGCGCGCGCGCACACACAAACACGTTGCTCAAATGAGTCCGGGGTCCATGGAGCTTAGAGTTAGTTACTCGACATTCGTCTTACAGGATAAGGGAAAACCCCGGAAGAAACCTTATCCAGGTAATTCCTTCCTTGAAAGTGTTGAAAACAGTATTGTTATGATAAATTAAATTTAAAGGGAGTCGATTAATGACACTAAACAACACTTACTTTTACATTTTTTCCGGAACATGTTTCAAAGACTTTGCCTCTATCCTCAGCCAGTCATAGGTTATTCATAAGGACAAGTATTAAAAACGAGAAGCATATATAAGAATAATGTACGAGGGCTGTTCATTAAAGAATGATTTTTTTTTTTTACACCGTACCGTTACTCGTAATTTTGATGACCCTTTTCAAAATAGTCTCCCTTGAAGCAATACACTTATCCCAGCGTTTCTGCCAGTCTTCAAAGACATGCTGGAAACCATTTTTTGAGAGATCCTCAAAATCGCCTCCGCAGCCTGCACCACTGCTTCTGATGATGGATAATGCCTCCCACGAAGGCGTTTCTTCAAGTTAGGGAATAGAAAAAAGTCACATGGAGCTAAATCCGGACTATAGGGAGGGTGAGGGATGCACTTCAGATTGATTCTCGCAAGATATTCAGCAACATTGGCAATATGCGGCCGCACATTATCGTGGTGCAGCATCCAGCATGCTTCACGGAAATGCGGTCTTTTGCACCTGATCGAGGACTTGCATTGTTTTCAGGACATCTCTGTAGTATTGTCTAGTTACTGATGTGTGTGCAGGTACAGCATGCTGATAAAGCATTCCATGAATATCAAAGAATGAGTTGACCATAGCTGTCCCAGCAGAAGCAACCACTTTTGCTTTTTTGGGGGTTGTTCATGAAGGGGATTTCCATAATGGGCTTTGCTGTTTGCTCTCAGGATCAAATTGAAGTAGCCAAGTTTCATCAGCAGTGATTACGTTTCATAGAAACTCCGGATCTTCCTCTAACATCAACTTTAACGGCATGTTACCTCCATTGCAGCGGTAGGCGATACTGAACATTTATGAATTTGCCTAGTTCTCACAGGCGGGAACCAGGAGTACCAACAATGAAATTACTACGGCGTGTTTGTTTCACATTAGTGCGGAAAATTATGTCCGTAAAAATCATGATAATTCTTTATTGAACAGCACCAGTAATTAGATAATTTCTCATTACACTTTTAAAAACACATCTACCATCCCTGAGGCACAGTATCAGGTGCATTCGCGTGTTCTGGCGGTGAATGATTTCCAAGTATATCGTCCTAAAACCAAAATACCTTCATTGTATGCAAATATATTTTGGAGAAGTTCCTTAAAAATATGCAACAGGCCGATTCTTTTAAGCCTGAATGGTCACTTGGGTGACAGGCATTCTTTTATGGCTTGAACTATTTTACAGTGAAGTATTTGTATACAAAGATGATTTATGATTAGCGTAAAATGTTAGATTTTTAATCTAATCTACTCGAAGGTAACAGCTCGTTTCCCCCACGGGCACCATAAGTGCAATACTAGAAGTTGGCACGTGGTTAGCGTCCCGGTACTGGTTTATGCGGTATTCGCAACCAGGGTTCACTACCTTTCAATCAAGTAACTCCTTGGGGATCTAACAAAGCTGAGTGTACCTACCCTCTCTCAAAGGGATAACATATCCTCGCCAATAGTGAGAATCGAAACCGGGTCTCTCGCTTGTAACTACCATCTCGCTGGCATGCCGCAGTCAGCTTTAAAAAACTTCCGCTAGGATATACTGAAAACAAAAAGGTAGAAGTGAAAAAATCTTAAGAGTTAGGCAAGTTTTTAGTTTTGAATACGAGATCCTTGTTATTCTACTCTGAAGGGTCTACACTGAGCAAAAGAGACATGCTATTTTATCAATGGTAAAATTTAAATAGAAATTTTATTTATGGGCGCTATTTAAATGCTGTGTTTCCGAGCATTTTTTCGCCAGAAAAAAAGATCAACATCAGGACTTCGGGAACAAATAACTTGGTGTTATGAATCAACGTTATGACGTAGCACTTACATCTTTGCATTATAGTAGTCAGCAAAACTGAGTTAGCACAATCTACTTTTTTTTTTTTTCATTTATTACCCTGCGTTTAACTCCAATGGTTATATCGGCGGCCGTTCTCCTTTGGAACATATCGAAGGTGTTAACTCGTATTCGTTGGATTTTAATCATTGTATCACGCACATATACGCACTCTCATTCGTACTTCCAGAATCTAGGGAAGATCGGGAATTATCTTTGTTGGTGAAAAATCCCCACCCCCACCGCCGGAATTCGAACCCGGGACCCCTAGCACAGAGGGCAGATGCTCTACCGACTGAGCTACGGGGCCACCCACAACCAATCTTCTCAACACACAAATACTGTGTTAAAAGGCTTACAAAATTATCCTAAGGCCAGTCTAACTTAAAGAAGCCGAGGTTTAGGTTTTTGTTTGAGACTAGAGGCTGAACAAAGCTGCACGTGGTTTGTTTGTATGTTCTTCTAAAAGCAAGGTCCAATCAGACACGTAAGCTTTTGGCACACCTAAAGTAACGCATCCCTGCTCACTGAATCACGATTTACACTTGGGTGCGTAGCAAAAGGCAGGCTTGACTTTCCAAGCTACTTGTCTAGCTACTGGCGGCATCTATTAGCATTTGTTTTAACTTACACGAACCAAATGAATCATATACGTTAGTAAATAATGCTGTAGTTATCTTTTATATTTCTATCAAGCGTGTAATTTGAATTATGCTCAGAAAGGAGAGCCACCATAAATACAAAAAAGGAGAATCTATGAGATATATTAATAACAGCTTTGCTAAAGAGGTACATGCTCTTTTATTTTTATAAAGAATTGCAGTAATTAGTAATTAAGTACCCTTAATAAAAGTATAATAGTAACACCTTTACATACTGTAGATCTGAGCAAAATACCATTAATAAGGTTATGCCTTTGAAAATGTTGGTTTATCTTGATTTGAAATCAACAATCACGATAGACAATATTTTTCGAACTTATATGTCCAAATTTACCTTTTCCAGAAAGATAACACTATGCAGAGCGGAACTTCATAAGAAAGGTAGAATAATAACTGACTAATTCGGTGCCATAGCCGGGAGCTGAACCACAGATCTTCTGCTCCACATGAGGCTGTTCTATTACTGAGTTACCATGGCAACATGCTGGTACAATATTACATTTCTTAAATGCCTCGCATTTTTGCAGTAGAAGACGACGAAACCTTAAATTCCAGATCATATACCCCAATGGCAAATTTAATGCACCTTAACACGTACCGAATTTTAAGGTTTGCAATTTCGGTATGCTTGTGTAGATATTTTTACGTTCTATAATAATTTTGACATACATTGTTATTTAATATAAGCCCATTTTCAAACTACTCAGTACATATAAAATAGAATAACACATATTTCATCTGTTTACATTCTTGTATTAAAATTCCACAACGATTACGTCGTAAACGTTTTACTATTAGGAGTATGCATCAGTTTCTCTAATAGCTGTGAAACTAAGCATAAAAGTTGAACAACTTAGCTTTTGCGGCGCAATACAGTTGCGTTTACTGAAATTGTGTCATCTTTAATATTAAAATCTGTGACAATTAATCCAGAATTTCAATTGCTTTTGTTTTGTTAATTAATAGCAGAGACATTTGCTTTGTTTGTACTTAATTGGTAGCAAAATAAGCCCAATCAACAGTTGCTGCATGAGATCATCACCAAGAATGTCTCTGGTGCCCTCACTAAGAATAAAGAACCTATTCAGTTGGACATTTGCATTCACCGAGCGATGCGTCACGCTCAGTCATTTTAATTATCCGAAATGATGTTATTTTTACTCGTCATTAAAACCGGTCCCAGTAGATAAACACATTAGGGCGTAGCTTTGTTATGAAACAGATGCACATCGATGTACCCCCTGTATTTACAGAGATAATTCCGTTTTCCCAAATGGGAGCGCTCAAATCGCGTATCTTTCATAAATTCGTTATGTACAGCGCACGTGCTTTCACCCCAGTTTCCGAAACTTCCATGGAAACTGTCTCTGCCACTAAGGGTATCTTTGAAAACAGAATGAGAGGTGAATTATTGCTTTCTTAATTCCACTTATACTTAATATATCTCCAAATGTTTAAGATGCATTTCGATAGAGAAGAGTGACACACTTTCTGATCTACGTTTGTCATCGGGTATTTTGAATTAAACAGTTCGAACATTCTGATGATTGATGCAGTGGTTCTCTAAGC